>JASVEL010012488.1:0-600000 GCA_032618575.1 Nicotiana noctiflora | reverse complement strand
TCTGAGGTAGGTGCTCCAAGAATACTTATCAAAATTGGCGTCGTTGTCGGGGAATAATTTGGCGTAATTTTGGTTGTTAGAAAAATAAGCGAAAGTGCTTTAGTCCAAACTTGTGAATATTTGTGTAATTAATTTTCTTACCTTTGTCTATTTTTATTGTTTGTTTCTTTCTTATTTTCTTATTTTTTAAAACTGGCATCGTATAATAAAAATTGGTCGGATGGTAGTTGGTCATACTTTGATGACCCTTGTCCTTATTGTGGAGGACCACACTCGTGGCAAAATTATTTAAATTCTCCCGGGGGTGGATTGTGCGCACAATCTCAACCGCATAAGTAGAGTATTTGTGATAGGTGTGGTTTTCAAATTAGTCAATGGGATGATTGTGCTTATTTGGTATTCCCATCCCCAAGCCCCCGCTATGATGATTCTACTTTTTGTGATGCGAATTATAGGGCTATGAAAGTGGAAGAAGTTGAGCATGGACAAAGTGGAGAGTTCAAGCTTATGTTGGAGTGATTACTTGAAAAAGGAAACAAGGAGCAAAATGCCTTGGAGGAGCTTTTGGAGAATAGTCTCCAAAATTACTTGGCACTTGAAAGGTTGCACTCAAAAATGAATGAAATTATCGAAGTCTTAAGGGTTCAAAAAGCCCCGAAAGTGAATGATAGCCAAGAACAAAATCCTTCCTCGGCACTTGATCAAAATCAAGAAGAACTCTCAAATTCTCAAAGTAAGAAAATGATGCTCATGTTGGAGAACAGACTTGAAAATGAATAGAAGCACAACTTTGCACTCGAGGACTTGAAACAAGGCTTGGATCACAATGATGAACCTATTCGCGCTTTGGAGGATCAAATGCAAATATTTGTTGAGGCTCACTATGCACACCAACTTGAGAGTGTGGAAGAAAGCCAAGAAGAGTCCAATTCTGAGAAAGAAAGTAAGCTCTTATCATGACCCAATTCCCTAACCTGATTATGATGGCGCCTCTCATGAAGACAAGGCCAACCAACAAACCCATATCACCTTTTCAAAATAGTTAAATATTAATAAAATGTTTAAATATGATTTAATGATCTAACGGAAGCAAAACCCCACACAACCCTAATCCAGGTGTCAGAAGTCACGAGCATCTATAAGAATGTAAATCCACAACAAGGTCTATTATATACAAAAACTGAAATAATGAACAAAGAGGAAAAATGGTGCTGCAAACACTGGCAGTCACCTCGCTAAACACCTACAGCTCTGCCTCCAAACAGCCAATACCTGCTACCGGGTGAATAAATACCTCCAACTCACAAGGTGCAGGAAGTAAAGCGAGTACTCCAACTCAGTGAGTAACAAAGGTAAATAACAACTGAGTAGTAAGAAATCACGTAAAGCAAACCATAACGTTGTATAGAAGCAGGGTACAATCCTTTGAGCAAACAGTAAGGCTGTGAAATCATTGGACATATCTTGGCTCAGTTTAAAGCTCTTTTGAAAATGATATTTTCAACGGTTACAAAAATGATTTCAAAATAGCTAGTGCTGATAAGCATAGAAAAATCCGCCCCTTGGGCACATATACCACAGTATAACAGGTAAAAGACAAATAAATATGCAAGATGCACACATAAAAGTTTGCCTCTCGAGCAATATCTCAAAATAGTACCAGCTCCTCGAGCTCACTCTCAGAAACACTCTCAGCCCCTCGGGCTATCTCTCTCATATCACTCTCAGAACATTATCATATAGTAACCGCTGTGGTGTGCAGCCTAATCCACATATCATTGCAGCATGCAACCCGATCCAAATTTTGCTGCAGCGTGCAGCTAGATCCATATCTCGTTGCGGCGTACAACCCGATCCATATGGGTACATATTCTCACTATGCAGGTGCATACTCTGGAGGGTCCCCTTATGGCCAAAGTGCAATATCAAGCCACCTCGTGGCATATAAAACAAGGCTTGAAAGCTTTCTCACATCACACTCGAGGCCTGAAAGCCTCCTCACATAACACTTGAGGCCTAAAAGCCTCATCGCATAACAACTAAGGCCTGGAAGCCTCCTCACAGAACACTCGAAGGCCTGAAAGCCTCCTCACATAACACTCGAGGCCTAAGAGCCTCTTTACATCACTCAACATATCCTCATATATGGCCCTCGGTCTCACTCGGTCCAAAAAACATAATAAGCCCCTCGGGCATCAATAAAATAGTAGTGCTCAGCCCAAACAACAGTAAAAATATCATTTAAGTCTCAAAGTTCAATTAAAACGGCCGAGTTTGTAAAACAGTATAATCAACATGATAGAGTTCAAGTAGTATGTCAAATAGTGAGGAAACATTGATAAAATTCCCGAATGGTTCAAATAATTGGCATGAAGCCTAACTTTGGCAATCAGCCCAAATCATGATAATATCAAATACGTTTCAGTCAATTACACGGTAAAATCATCAATCGAGAAGGATCATGTCACAATCGCCAATGGTGCTCTTGTCACAATCGCCAATGGTGCTCTATCCCACGCTGGCTATCCGACGTGTAAGTCACCTCAATATAGCACTAAAATGTGCAAATTTGGGGTTTCAAATCCTCAGGATATCATTTACAATCATTACTCACCTCGAACCAGCGAAATCTCTAGCTCGCGATACATTTTCCCCTCAAATCTCCTCCACGTGCGTTGAATCTATCAAAAATCAGAGCGAATACATCACAATATGATAAGGAAACAAAGCCCAAGCAAAAACAAATAATAACAGGCAACAAATCCCAGAACTATCAAAACCCGAGCCCCAGGCTCACTTCTATAAAATCAAAAAATTTAAGATCATTGGATTCCTTATCTTGCCACGAGTCTGTACATATCAAGAACTTCCAAATCAGAGTCCAAATGACCCATCAAAATCCAATTTGAAATACCAAATTTCAAGCCATAGCTTTTCCCCGTTTTTATGAGTTTCCACAAATTTCTATGTTAATTCTACCATCAAATTAGGTATTAAGGTCAAGCAACTCACCTCCAATCACACCCAGTTAAAATCCCCTTCAATTTTTGTGCAAAATCTCTCAAGGTCAATCAAAAATGGTGGAAATAACCCTTAGCTCACAGAACAAAAGGATCTTTTAAAACCCTTCTCTGAACATGCATTTTCGCATCTACGGTTGCCTTTGCGACTACCGATTTTGCGGTATTTACTCCGTTTCTGCGGAACTCCCAATTTTTCCCAGAACCGCTTTTGTGGTCAGGTATCTGCAATTGCGAATACCGCTTCTGCGCACTTCGTTCTCTTCTACGAAAATTATCATGGCCTACACCTTTGCTTCTGCGACTCTTCTACCGCATTACGGTATCGCAGATGCGGCTCCAGCCCGCACCTATGGAACAAAATTTTTCTCAAGGACTCGTACCTTTGACCCGATCCTCGCATCTGTGGAACCGCATATGCGGGCCCTTTCCCGCAGATGCAGAAATACTAGATACCAACAAACTTCTGAATTCTCACAAGTCCAAAATTCATCCCAATGGCCATCCGAAATCACCCCGAGACCCCCGGGTCCTCAACCAAAAGTGAAAATACATCCTAAATTATCATTCAAACTTGGTCCAATCATCGAAACACCACAACCAATATCAAAAACTATCAAATTACATCGGATTCAAATCTAAGTTCTTCTAAAACTTCCGAATTACGCATTTGATGAAAAACCTGACCAAAGCACCTCTGAATGATCTGAAATTTTACACACACATCCCAAATCAAATAACGAAGCTACAGCAACTCTCATAATTCCATTAGGACCCTCGGATTAAAATCACACATATCAATCCTAATTCACCAAAATACTAACTTCGCCAATTCAAGCCTAATTCTACGCCGGACCTCCAAAATCAATTCCGATCTCACTCCTAAGTCAAAAATTATCCCCCGAAGCTAACTAAATCATAATAACTCCGATCCGAGCTCATATGCAAATAAGTCAACTCTCGGTCAAACCATTCAAATTCGAAGCTTTCAACTAGAACTGTTTCTTTCAAATCTATTCCCGTGAGCATGTGATTTTTGCCACGCATAAAGTACTCCTACAGAATACATTAAAATTAGAATTTTTCTTTTAATATTTAAATTTTTATGAATTAATTGCATAATTTTCTATTTTGTTTGCATTTTATATGCATTTCTAGTTGTCATAAAGGTAAAAATTAGAAAATAGCATACTTTCATTTAGGACCTAATTCTATATTTTATTTTTATATATTATTTAAACATTATTGAAAATAAGAGAAAAATAATAAAAATAATCTTTTTATATTTTATTCCTTTGATTTCACATTTGTTTAATTCTCTTCTTAAAATTAGGACCTAGTTAATTTTAGAAAAATTTAAATAGTCACATTATTGAATAAAATTAGGTTTTGGTTGCTTTTAATTTGGAATTTAATAAAATACAAAATTTAAATAAATAAAAGGGGGGAAAAAGAAGAAAAAACAAACAAAAGAAATTAAATTGAAAAGGCAAAGGGCTGGCCATTTTGAGCCAATGTCAAGCCAGCCCAAAGCTATAAATTCCCAAAAATCGACCCAATCCCAAAACCTAAATTTCCCGGCCTGCCCCCTTTAATTGTAAATGATGCCGTTTTGGCTTCAAGAAAACTAGACCATCCATCTCAATCTAACGGCCCAGGTTCAATCTTGAACTTTAAATAAAAGTGTAATAACTCTTTTAGAAAATAGAGACAAAACAACCATCTTCCTCGTACCTCTTTTCCCCCCGCCAGCTCCACCCAATTCTGCCGTCGGAAATCGCTCACGGCGGCGGTCAAGCTCCAAATTCGCCCAAATTCACACCCCTAAACCGTTTTAACCTCCTCAATACAAATCTATGTTTAATTCTTCCCAAATCTCAACCAAACTCCCAAACACTTGAAAGCCTAGGCGACGCCACCACCGTGCACGGCTACGCCATCCCCAATCCCTACCAAATTTATACCCTAGGCTTGCCTCTAACCCTACATCACTAATCCACACTTCTTTCCCTTCAAAACTTCTCAAAACTTGTCAAATCTAAAATCCGAAACTTGAGAGGGCATCATTTCTTCTTTGTCTTCTTTACAAGTCTTAGGCACAGTTTCAATACGAGCTACTATCATTTTACTGTTCTTGACAAAGAATAGTCGATTAGTACTGCCCCATAATTGGAACTGTAAAGTCATTCGTAATTCAAAGTTTAAAAATTGGTAAGTCTTCTGGTTTAATTTTTTTGTCTCTTTTTGTTCATTTTCTTTTAGTTATTGTGTGTTATGAAAACTGTCGTTCCTCATTTATAGAATTAGTAAGCTCTTTAATTTTTTTTTGATTTTTCATTAGTTTAATCTTGAGTTGATTGTTGTTTTGTTTATGTTAGTTTAAATGTTTAAGTATTAGTTTAACTTTGATTAGTTTAAGTGTTTAATTGTTAGTTTAGTTGGATTTTCTGTTAGTTTTGCTTTGATTTTTGATGTGTTTTTCTTTAGTAATAATTTATTCGTTTGTTAACATTAGTTGTGTTTTGAGTCCTTTAAAATTAGGTTTAATCATGTTCATGGGTTTAGTTTAAGTTTTGCTGTTTTGCTTAAATTTTCTCCAGGCTTCATATATGATTTAAGTTTGTTCTATTAGTTTAATTTTATGTTTTGAATAAGTAGTTGTTCAGTAATTGTTCAGTAATTGTTCGAATTAGTTTGAGTTATTTTGAGGTATGATATTGTTTAGTAATTGTTCTTTAAGTTCAGTGTTTGTTTTCAAGTAATTGTTAGGCTTAGTTTAACTAATTTGGATATAGTTGAATTAGTTTGGTTAGTTAACCATGGTTAATAATAACATAAGGGTTAGGTTAATTGAGATAAGACTAGTAATTTTAAAACAAGTTCAGGGGTAGTTTGGGTACTTAGAATTTCATAGAAATATTGTAGGTAAAACTAGAATACCCTAGAATCTTCTAAAATAGGGCCTCAATTATGATTTCAGGAACTTAGGGAAGTAATTTGATAAGCAAGTTAAAAAAATAAATATTTAATGATTAAAATTTGAAAATAATTGAGGGGGAAATGGGTAGATGAAATCTAGAAGCTTTCTCCCCTTCTTCTGCCCATAAAAGGCAACCTACCTACCGCCTTATTTTCTAAGTTTCAGTATCATGAAAAAATTCCCCCCAAAACGATTCTGCAAGTCTTAGCATCCAAATTTAAATTTTAAATCCAAAGAAGTTCAAAAATCTGAACTCTTATAGTTCAAAATTTTCCTTAGATCTTAATTCATTCAAAAAACCAAAAACAAAGAAAATATAGAAGAAAACTCAAAAATAATGTGCTATTGAGATTTGGGTTCAATTTCAAGTTGTAGCATTTGATTTGGCATCATTTAGCTTAAAATTTAATTACTGGAGTTTGCTGGAGATTCCTGGGTTAATTTCAATTTGAAACTAGCCCACTCGAGTCAATTCTGGGTCTATTTCACTAGTTTTCATGGCTGAGACTCCAAGTTGAAACTGTTGTGCCATATTGTTAGCACTGCAAATTTCTCGTCATTGATGTTGATTCCTACTTCCTATTATTGTATTTCAACCTCCATGTACATATCCTGCCTTTGAAGCAAATGTGACTGTCCAGTTGAAAGATGAAATAAAAATTGCGACCTAGTTTTGTTAAAAAAAATTTCTTGTGGTTTGTTAAATGTTATTATTGTAAATAGACTGAACTGAATTGTTTTGGACTATTGAGGTGTGGTATAACTGGAGTGTTATAATCGTATTCTACAACTATCTTTTGTTTTAGTTTGTATTGATACAACTAGTTAGTCTAAATGTAGTATAATTCAAGTCCATTTAGAGTTAGATTGACAGTGAATTATGGCTATGTCGAAACAGATTAGACTTGCATGAGTGTTAAATACAATGATAACTATAATGTAGTAAATGTTAGTCGAGCTGTTAGATTAATTCAAGGTTCAACTTTAGATTGCATCAGGTTTATACATCTACTGTTAACCATGAGGTGTTTACACTTAGTCTATCTATTATTTCCATTTGAGTTAAACAAGCACCAAAAAATGAGTAAAACCTGTAATTTGATTTGAATCTCAGTTACATCAGTCCAGCCTTTATATTTTCAGTTTAAATCAAAAATAGCATCTCTATATAAATACTCCAATTATCTACTTCTTCAAATATTTGTAGGACTTTGTTAATGCAGCAGAATATATTTTGATAATGGCTATTGGACCAATTATATTTGAATTTTCATTTTCTTTTTTGTTATCCCCAGCCCTTGAATCTGTTTGGGCCTTATCAGCACTAAGGCCTGGACCAACAATCTTCCCTATTTCACTAAGTGGCCCTGTGCTGAGGCCCAGAGCTGATAGCAGCTCAATAACAGGCAGATTACGTTTCTATTATACTGGGCTAAGTTCAAAATTTGGTATTGAGGGCCTGAATGAATATTAAATATGAGGTTAATGTTGCAACATACGTTTATGGGCTTTCTCGTTATACAGCATGCTTGAATTAAGAGGTACGCCTCCTGTTCAAGTATGGACTTGAACTTGAAGCCAAAATTCCTTGTTTACTTTAAATAATAGCAATTGATAATATTAATCAATTAGGGCTCTTTAGAGACAAATTCAAGAGAAAATTATAATTTGCTTCAGGATGGCCTTTAAATAATAAAATGAGTTGAGCCCCGCCAAACAAAATGCATAAATTGCAGGACCCTCTTTAAATGCTTATATTAAAATACATAGAATTCGGTACGTACCGTTTAGCGAATTTCCACGGCCTCCAGCGAAGTTAATAATAGTTGCTTTAGGCAAGCTTTTAATAATTTTACCTTCCTAAATACGGGTGTGCATTTCATGCAATCCACATCTAAATCCCAAAATGTTGAATAAGAATGTGTCAAGGATACGGGTGCATTTTATGTGACATGATCCAAAAAAATACATTTTTAAATGACGTTCACTTTCTTAAAAAATTCAACTAAAAATGGTAAATAATTCTAACATTGCACTGTAGGATGACATGTTTAAAAATCAGATTTTTAGCTATTTATAATAATTTAAGCGACCGTGCTAGAACCATGTGATCCGGGGGTGCCTAACACCTTCCCTCGGGTCAACAAAATCTTTATTCAGAATTTCTGGTTCGCAGACTCCAACAGGGAAGTCAAAATTTACCTCAATTTGAGATTCAAGTTAAACTGGTGACTTGGGATACCACCATCCTATCCCAGGTGGCGACTCTAAATATAAATAAATAATCTCATTTCGAATAATGTCACTTTAAATGGAAAAACTCCCCTATACATTTATACTTCGGGATAGGTGTGTAAAAAAAGGAGGTGTGACAATTCCAAATTTTCCTGAAAACCAAAACCAACGATCTATCTCAGTCAAAATACATAACACTGGTCAAGTCATGCCCGAGAGCTGGCGATCAAGGAGCAAAAGTTCAAAGCGACCGGTCGGATCGTTACAGCTCTACTTTGAGGAGTCAAGAATTAAACATCCGCCAACCAACTTCATGAGTGTTAGTGATGCCAAGAAAAATATGGAATTAGAGTCAACCAAATATGGAATTTGGTTGAGATTGACTCTAGTTCGGAGGAAAAAGAGGATGTCAAACTAGAGAAATTGCAAAGTGAAGGTTTGAAGTCACATTTAAAGCATTTTTCAACGTTGGAATTGTGTGGTGATATGGAAATTGAACTACACGAGCCAATAAGGGATTGCGAGGAGGAAAGACGAAAACCATACACTTTACAGTTTGAGGAAATAAGAAAATAAAATGACATTCCTCACATGAGAGCCAAGAAATGCAAAATGAAGAATGTAAGGCTTGGCTTGATCATCAACTTACCACCCCGATCGTTTGTGGTCCCAAGCTTTATTTCAAGCGACGTGCCCAGTTCATATCATCCATGTGACAAAAAAAGTGATAACGTTGTTTTGCGTCGTGCCACGACGTTAAATTCGGCGCTTGGTGGGAGGCAACCCATCGTTTTCAAAAATTTGGCATTTTTCTTGAAATTTTCTTTTTTAGAATAGCTTATTATATTTTTTTCTAACCAATCTACCAAGTTTTAGATTTTTTTAAGTTGATTTGAGCAGGTCGGAGTGTTTGGAGAGCCAAAACCAGTAGCTGCCAGAAATGTTGAAGTGCAGGAAAAAGTTCCTCTTCATGTTCGCGTAAAGACAATACGTTCGCGTAGGTTTCGTAAATTGTAACCCTTTACGTTCGTGTGTATTGCTCCCGCATTCGTAACCTCTAGACAAGATACCCTTCGTGTACACGATCATCCCTCCTGAACGCATAGCATCGGGTAAGTTAAATTACAACAGGCTACGGGAAACATAACAAAATCTCCCATTTTTCTCAAACAACAGACCCTTCACTCCTTAAGCCCCAAAAATTCAAAGTGTCTAAAATCTTCATGTCTTTTGCAAAAATTTTCATCTCCATTCTCAATGTATTCTTCACTCTCCTCTCGAATATTTCGTCTCCTTCTTGGTGTAAATTGAGAAATAGAAGAGCACTCATTGTTGTTTGGTCCTTAGGGTTCAAATTTTGAGTATTAAGTTGCAAATTTATGTTTCAAATTAGTTGTTGCTTGCTGAGTAAGATTGATTGAGAGTGAGTGCTTGTTTTTACAAAAATTTTGGCGAAATGAGTTGTTAAAATCTCTGTTAATGAGCAAAGAAAAATTGGGTACACCAACAGTTTGAAGAAAATCCAGAAAGAAAAAAATGTGCCAGGCAAAGAAAATGGCCTTCATGAACGCAAGGATCTACCCGTGAACGTGAAGGCAAAATAGTGGGGGCAGAAATATTAAGCCTTCGCGAACGCGATGCCCATCTAGCAAACGCGAACGCCTAAGTCTAGGAAAAAAAATTTACTCTTCGCGAACGCGGCTGGCTATTTTCAAACGCGAAGAGCAATGCCTGGTAGTCCCAAAAATGGCACAAAATAGTAGCTTCGCACAATTTTTACGACCCGGATTTATCGCACCATCGGGCATCGTGATGGTGCCTACTAATGGAGCTAGGTCAGCCAAACATTACACATTTTCTATCAACATAACTAATATAATATCCTATCAATAATTAAATAAGTGCGGAAGACTTTTATATTTAACAACATAATATAAAAATACAGAAGTTTGAAATACATCACTACCCAAAACCTGGTGTCACTAGCTCACGGACTACTATAGAATAATACAACCAAGTCTGAATGAAGAAAATACATAAGTCTATTTCGGAACAATGAAAACAAACTGAAGTAAAGGATAGGGACTTCAGCCTGCGATAGCCAGCTAGGCTAACTCAAAAAGTTCCGGAACTGATGATAGCTCCTAGAATAACTATCCTACTGCTGCTGTCCAAAAGCTGCTCCTGGATCTGTGCACAAAAACAATGCACAGAGTGTAGCATCAGCACAACCGACCCCATGTGATGTAAGTGTCTGGCCTAACCCCGACGAAGTAGTGACGAGGCTAGACAGGACTACCAAATCAACCTGTACAATTCTTTATACAAATATGCACTAAAAACAACAGAAAAACTGAAATTAAACAATTAAAAAGAGGGAAGCATGCAGTGGGGAGTACAACTGAATATATAGTTCATCAACGTAATTAGAAATAGGGAACAACAATATTTATCACATAATAAGAAATTCAATAGTTTCACGGCATCAACCTTCGTGCTTTTACTCTCATTCTCACCCAAAGCAAGCGAATAAAATGCACGGCATCACCCTTCGTGCTTTCCCTCACATAACTCTCATTTCATGGCGCGGAATGACCCTTCGTGCAAATATAATCAAATCAGAGCATAGAATGTACATTCATGCGTAAATAGTTAAAACATGGCATGGAATGACCCTTTGCGCGATTATAATAAAAATAGCACAGAGTGACCCTCCGTGCAATATCACTCTTCCTCATTCAAACAATAGTCACAACCAAATGGGCAAGAAGAATAAATAATAGTAAGCACTATCCCGGCAAGGGAGTAACACAAATAACAACTGAGTCCCGGCAAGAGAACAATAATAAGTTAGCATAGGAGAGTTCCACTCGGGAAGCTCAATCCTCTGAAACACACCACCAGGCCTATGATGCTTATATTTGACTTTCTCAGAATTCAAACACCGAGCCACGTATACAACAATGTCCTTCTTCATCCTACGCCACTAGAAATGCTGCCGCAAGTCCTGATACATCTTCGCGGCACCCGGGTGAATGGAATACCGAGAACTATGGGCCTCCACTAAGATCAACTCTCGAATACCATCAACATTGGGTACACATACTCGCCCCTGCAACCTCAGAAATCCATCCGCATCTAACGTTACCTTCGTGGAACCTCCACGCTGCACAATGTCTCTCGGGAAACACAAATAAGGATCATCAAACTGTCAGTCACGGATATGCTCCAATAATGAAGAATGAGGGACCATGCAAGCTAAAACTCGGCTAGGTTTAGAAATGTCTAACTCACAAACCGGTTGTCTAAGGCCTGAATATCTAAAGCAAGTAGTCTCCGACTTACCGAAATATAGGCAAGACTACCCATGCTGGCTTACTTCGTGCTAAATGCATCCGCCACCATATTGGCTCTCCCCGAGTAATACAAATAGTAACGTCATAATCCTTCAGTAGCTCCAACCATCTCCGCTGCCTCAAGTTCAACTCTTTCTGCTTGAACAGGTATTGCAGACTCTTGTAATCAATGAGTGCCTCACACATCAAACCATATAAGTAATGCCTCCAAATCTTCAAGGAATGAACAATGGCTGCCAACTCTAGATCATGGGCTAGGTAGTTCTTCTCATGGATCTTCAACTGTCTTGAAGCATAAGCAATGACATTGCCATCCTGCATCAATATTGCGCCAAACCCAACACAAGAAGCATCACAATAAACTGTATAAGGCCTTGAACCTGTGGGAAAAACCAATATTGGTGTCGTATTCGGAGTTGTCTTGAGCTTCTAAAAGCTCTCCTCGCACTCGTTTGACTACCTGAACTTGGCACCCTTCTGGGTCAACCTGGTCTTCGGGGCTGCTATAGATGAAAATCCCTCCACAAAATGACGATCATAACCGGCTAACCCCAAGAAACTCCAAATATAAGTAATTGAAGCTGGTCGAGGCCAATTCTTGAATGCATCAATCTTTTTCAGGTCCACCTAAATGCCCGCTGCTGATACCACATAACCCAGAAATGCAACTAAACTCAACCAGAACACGCACTTCGAGAACTTAGCATACAACTGGTTATCCTTCTGAGTATGAAGAACCACTCTGAGGTACTGCTTGTGCTCCTCCTGACTGCGGGAGTACCCAAGAATATCGTCGAATGAAAACTATCACAAACAAGTCCAAATAAGGCCTGAGCACTCGGTTCATCAACTCCACAAATGCTGCTGGAGCATTGGTCAACCCAAATGGCATGACCAAAAACTCATTATGCCCGTACCGAGTGTGAAATGCTATCTTAAGGACATCAGACTCACTAATCCTCAGCTGGTGATAACTCGATCTAAAATCTATCTTTGAAAATACATTCGCACCCTGCAATTGATCGAACAAATCATCAATCCTCGGCAGTGGGTACCTGTTCTTTATTATTACCTTGTTTAACTGCCGGTAATCAATGCACATCCTCATCGATCCATCTTTTTTCTTCACAAATAGAATTGGCGCACCCCAAGGGGAAACACTAGGCCTGATGAAGCCTTTCTCAAGCAAATCATGCAACTGATCCTTTGGCTCCTTCAGCTCTAGCGGGGCCATACGATACGACAAGATAGAAATGGGCTACGTGCTTGGAGCCAGATCAATGCAAAAATCAATATCCCTATCGAGCGGCATACCTGGCAGGTCTGAAGGAAAAACCTCTGGAAACTCCCAAACAATAGGAATTGAGTCGATAGATAGGACCTCTGTGCTAGAATCACGAACATATGCCAAATAAGCTAAGCACCCCTTCCCCACCAAGCGTCGAGCCTTAACATAAGAAATAACACTACGAGTGGCATATCTTGGGGTCCCTCTCCACTCTAATTGGGGTAAGTCCGGTAAAGCGAAGGTTAAGGTCTTGGCGTGACAATCCAAGATTGCATGATACGGGGACAACTAGTCAATCCCCAATATGACATCAAAATCAACCATGTCTAGAAGTAATAGATCAACACGGGTCTTAAGACCCTCAAACACTACTACACAAGAATGGTGAACATTGTCGACCACAAAAGACCACCCAATAGCGTGGATACGTATATAGGAATACCCAAGGAATCACTAGGCATAGCCCAATGGGGAGCAAAATAAGATGACACGTATGAATACGTGGACCCATGGCCAAATAGCATTGACGCATCCCTGTTATAGACCATAATAGTCCCTATAATAACAGCATCGGAAGACTCAGCCTCTGGCCTGGCTGGCAAAGCATAAAACCTGGGCTTGGCCCCACCTCCCTGAACTGCATCTCTAGGATGATCAACCATTGGCTGTCTTTTTCCTCTACCAGTCCGAGCTCCACCTCTATGATCACTACCTCCGTTTCTACGATCCCTACCTCCGCCTCTAGCTGGCTGGCCAGGCTGTGGATCACCTACTGCCTGTATCATGGGGTGAGGACCCTGCTGCTGAGAGCTGCCCAATGCTCGAGGGAAAAACCTAAAAATGTGACCAGATGCACCACAACCATAACAAGATCTCGACTACTGCGACTGCTGCCCCTATCGACCAGAATGTCCTCCCCTAAAGCTCTGAAGTGGGGGTGCACCGATAGGTTGCTGATCTGAGTAATGCTGCTGAGAACCACTGCTGCCTGGCGTACCTTGAGAAACCTGAAGCGCATACTGGAAGGGCCTCAGTGAATGACCTCTACCATAGGAATCCCTACCTCCAGATGAGGTACCACTGAATCTGCCAGAATGACGAGGCCTCTTGTCTGACATCTGACCACCTCCCCAAGTGAGGGCCATCTCAACTCTGCGGGCCGTGTTGGCCGCCTCCTGAAAGGAAATGTCACTACTAACTACCATGGCCATCTGAAGA
This sequence comes from Nicotiana noctiflora, assembly GCA_032618575.1. Lineage (NCBI taxonomy): Eukaryota > Viridiplantae > Streptophyta > Magnoliopsida > Solanales > Solanaceae > Nicotiana > Nicotiana noctiflora. Next base: position 585,903 of record JASVEL010012488.1, on the reverse strand, counting down.
CGGATCGGTTGAATCAATCCATCAATGAATCTCCGGACCCTCTCCCGCTCTGAAGGGAGTATCACAATTGTATGGCATGCCAAATCCACAAATCTTGTATCGTACTGAGTAACGGTCATGGAGCCCTATTGGAGGTGCCCAAACTTCCTACAAAGTGCCTTCTGTTGAGTGACAGGGAGAAACTTCTCCAAGAACAACTCTACAAACTGATCCCAAGTCAAAGCTGGGGACTCGGCTGGTCTAGATAGGCAGAAATCTCTCCACCAAGTCTTGGTAGATCCTGCAAGCCTGAAGGTGCAAAAATCGACCTCGTTGATCTCCATTATATCCATAGTCCCCAGAATCTCATGACAACTGAATAGAAAATCCTAGGATCCTCCGATGAAGCACCGCTGAAGGTTGTGGTAAAAAGCTTGGAGAACCGAACAAGTCTCCATAAAGCATCCGAAGACATGGCCGCTCTATCTTTGTCCTGAGCGGTAATACTTGTCTGAGCTACCACTGCGGGCTAAACCACTAGGACCTGAGTCTGGGGAGCTACCTGCTCTGGAGTACACGTAGCAGGAGTCTGAACCTCTCCTCCAGCCTGAAAAGTGGCTGTTGCTACTGGCAGCAAACCTCCTCTAGTGATACTGTCAATGAAGCCTGCCACTTGGACTAGACAATCCTGAAGATCCGGGGTGAACATAACCCCTCCTGGGACCTGAGCTGGGCCTACTAGAGCTGCTGGGGCTAGAACCTTATCATCATAAACAATATGAGGCTCCACCTCTGGAATTGCTGCCTAGGGCTGAGCTCTGCCCCTACCACGGCCTTTGGCACGGCCTCGGCCTCCACCCCTCACAGGAGCTGCAGCTGGAGGCTCGGGATGTTGCGCGGTAGAAGAAGATGCACGTGTTCTTGCCATTTGCGAAAGAACGGAGTAGAAGGACAATCAATATTTGAGAAATAGATTCGCACGACAAGAAATAACAAAAGTGAAACGCTTCCTAACTCCGTAGCCTCTGGAGGATAAATATAGACGTCTACGTACCGATCCCTCAAACTCTACTAAGTTTGTCCGTGAATAGCGAGACCTATGCAACCTAGAGCTCTGATACTAGCTTCTCACGACCTAGATTTATACCACCATCAGGTGTCGTGATGGCGCCTACTACCGGAGCTAGACTAGCCAAATATTACATTTTTTCCTATCAACAATTAAATAAATGCAGAAGACTTTTATGTTTAACAAAATAATATAAAAATGTGGAAGTTTGAAACATATCATTACCCACAACCTGGTGTCACTAGCTCATGGACTAATATAGAATACTACAACCAAGTCTGAATGAAGAAAATACATAAGTCTGTTTTGGAACAATGAAAACAAACTGAAGTAAAGGAAAGGAACTTCGGCCTGCGAACGCCAGCTAGGATACCTCGAAAAGTCCCTGGACTAATGATAGCTCATGGATTAAATATCCTACTGCTGCTATCCAAAAGTTGCTCCTGGATCTGTGCACAAATAATGCACAGAGTGTAGCATCAGCACAACCGACCCCATGTGTTGGTAAGTGCCTGGCCTAACCCCGACGAAGTAGTAAAGAGGCTAGACAGGACTACCAAATCAACCTGTACAATTCTATATACATATATGCACTAAAAACAACAGAAATAGTGAAATTAAACAATTAAAAAGGGGGATACATGCAGTGGGGAGTACAATTGAATATATAGTTCATCAACGTAATTAGAAACAAGGCACAACAATATTTATCATAGAATAAGAAATTCAATAGTTGCACGACATCAACCTTCGTGCTTTTACTCTCATTCTTACCCAAAGCCAGCGAATAAAATGCACGACATCATCATTCGTGTTTTCCCTTACATAACTCTCGTTTCATGGCACGAAATGACCCTTCGTGCTAATAAATCAAATTAGAGCACGGAATGTACCTTCGTGCATAAATAATCAAGACATGGCACGGAATGACCCTTCGTGCAATTATAATCAGAAATAGCACGGAATGACTCTTCGTGCAATATCACTCTTCCTCACCCAAACAACAGACGCAACCAAACGGGCAAGAAGAATAAATAAATAGTAAGAACTATCCCGGCAAGGGAGAAACACAAATAACAACTGAGTCCCGGCAAGGAAACAATAATAATAACTTTCACAACCCGGCAAGGGAAATTATCAATATATTAAACCATCCCGGCAAGGGATTAATCACAACTCCTTTCAATACTTTTATCTTTTACTCAATAGTATTTATCTTTCGAGCCAATGCTCCTAAATAATAATATTACACAATTTATCCTCAAACTTTATATTTGTAGCAAATCATAATTTAGCTTAGGAGATTTCCAAATTATCTCAAAAATAGGTACAAACAAAGACCCACGGTCATGCTAGACTCCGGTGTATAGACACTCGTCACAATGCCTATACACCATACTCGATTATTTAGCAAATAGCATTTATGATACTCTAATCCTATTCCATCAAACCAAAGTTAGATCAAACACTTACCTCGAAGGTTTACAGCCAACTCAATCCTTAAGCAATGTCTTTCCTTTCGCATCATATCTATACACAATTGATTTAATATCATCAATAATACTCAACAATCCAACCCAAATGTCTAAATATAATCTTTCTAACATTCTGCCCAAATTTACAAAACCGACCCCGGGCCTGCTTGGTCAAAACCCAAGGTTCGAACCAAAATAAATTCACCCATACCCCCACGAGTTCAAATATATAATATGTTTTAAGATTCGACCCCAAATTGGGGTTGAATCGCCAAAAATTCTCAAAAACCTAACTCTACCCCAAAAGCCCTAATTTCTTCCATGATTTCATTTTTTAGGCCTAGAATTTAGTGATTAGTTAATAAAATAATGAGGAAACAATGTTAGGATTACTTACCCCAACGAGTTGTGGAGGAAAGGGAACTTGAATTTCGTCTATGGAGGATTTGAGGGAGAGGTTCGTGTGAAGAAGATGGTAAAATCCCGTAATAGCTACTGTTTTCGGCTTTTAAAATCACTGGGTGAAATTCCCCTTCGCGTTTGCTTACACAGTGTCGCATTCGCGAAGGATTGGACAAAATGGGCATCGCGTTCGTGTGGACCAAGACGCAAACGCTTTGAAGGAAAATTAGGTGGCTTCACAGTTGGCCTAAGCGAACGTATGGTTCCTTACGTGAATGCTTAGAAAAGGCAGGCCAGGCTTCGCGAACGCGGGAGCCTTCACGCGAATGCGTAGAGGAAAAGACTGGGGGTCCAGGGTTTGTTGTACGCGAATGCGATGTAAGGATCACGAACGTGAAGAAGGGGGAAAAGAGGGCATCGCGAACGTGACTAGAGGGATGCGAAGGCGATGAAGAAATGTCTGCTACAAGTTTTCTGCAATTTTTCTAAGTTCAAAACCACCCCGATACCTATCCGAAACTCACCCGAGCCCTCGGGGCTCCCAACCAAGCACACACACTAACTCAATATCATCCTACGAACTTGCTCGAGCAATCAAATCGCTAAAATAACATCACCGTTTCCCTCACTATTTGAAATATGATTTGAACTCAGTCCGTGTGATTTACACTATTTTATGAACTCAGCTATATTTTACTCAAACTTGGAGTTTTAAACAGAATTTGAACTATCATTTGAGCCAAGTATTATTATTTTACAGATGCCCGAGGGGCTTTTCGACTATTTTTGGGACTGATTGGGGCCGAGGGCCATATGTGAGGGTGTGAGGAGTGATGTGAGGAGGCTTTCAGCCCTCGAGTGATATGTTAGGAGGATTTTAGGCTCGAGTGTTATGTGTGCATATGCATATACATACATGGATCAGACTACATGCCGTAGTAGTATATTTTATGGATCGAACTGTATGTCGCAATAATATGTTATATAGATTAGACTGCATGCTGCAGTATAATTGCGCTTGGGCTGTAGGAGCCCCTCCGGAGTCTAAACCCCCACAGTGAGCATGGGTACCCAAATGGATCGGGTTGCATGCCGCTTCGTTCATATGCATTGCATTGCATTCACTCCTGTTTCACTACGTGGCATGACATTAGCACTCATATATCATTGGCATACATGTTGTTACTTGCCTTGTTGACCAGATACCCTGGTGTTACATGTTGAGGAGTATTGTGCCCAAGGGGATGACTTATGAGCCGACTTGCTCTATTTGATATAGCATTCATATGCCGGCTGTTGAAAAAGAAAAATGGATATTTGTAAAAGAGATTTTTGAAAGTGATATTTTTAACTGATTTTTGGACATTTCTAAAGGATTTTTACAGTATAACGATTTTCTCAAAGGGATTGTACTGTCTTGTATAGCATTTTGGTGTGCCCATACGTGTTTTATTATCGCTTAGTTATTATTCTCTCTTATTACCACTGAGTTGGAAGTACTCACTTTACTCTCTGCACCTTGCGTGCAGTTGCAGGTATTGTTCACCCGTTACTGGGTTATTAGCAAGGTAGAAGACCCTATGGTGGTAGTTGAGTAAGGTGACTGCTAGCATTCGTGGCACCGTACTTCATCTTTGTATTCCAATTTTTATCTTGTATTTATCTTTACATTGTTGGCCAGTAGTAACGCCTTTACTCATTAGATGCTCATGAATTGTAATACCCCGGTCGGGTTGTAGTGGATGATATTAATAGATTTAAAAGTCAATAAGTTGAAATTTCTAATTATTTATGTTTGATAGGTGTCATAAAGAGGATTTGGGGTTGTTGGCTGGCCTTGTCTTCGCGAGTGGGCCATCACGACCGGGTATGGAATTTGGGTCGTGACAAGTTGGTATCATAGTCTAGGTTACGATGTCTTACGAGTCATGAGCAGGGTTAGTAGAGTCTTGTGGATCGGTACAGAGACGTCTATATTTATCCTCGAGAGGCTGCAAAACCTTTAGGAAAACTTCCCATTCTTGGAATTCTTAGCGCGCGTACTTGATTTAGTTTGAGTTAACTCTTGAAATTTCTTCCACACGTTGGTATGCGCACGTGAGCGCTCTGTTGTATATGTACCTTGACGGCTTGTGATTCCCCGATCAAGGGGTGAGAGGTAATCTTTGTGAGTTCATGTTGGACCAATCTGGAGGACTTGAGGCTGGATCTTTGCCTACTTAAGCACCAAGGTGCTGGTTGTGTGAGCAAGTGTTTTGAACTTATATGTTCGGTAATGTCCTTATTAGCCGAATTGGCCCTTCATCATTTGGTAGGTTTAAGTCTTCAGTAGTGTCCATTGGAAAGGAGTCAGATTCAATGTTGTAGGTCAAAGAAGATGAAAAGTTTTCATTTCTTAAAAGTATTTTTTTAAAGTCCAAAGGATGGGAGTCGTTTGAGTTTTCTATGCCTTTTCCGTTTGTAGGGTTTTGATGAAAAAGTTGATCGGGGGGCTTGGGAGGGATATTTGGATTTGTTCCAGAAGTTATGGTGGTATACGGATCAGTGCTCATATATGAAAACTAAAAAGAGCTGCACATTTTTTTGAGAATGGGGAGGGGATTTTAGAGAGAAGGTAGAGAGTCTCTCTCTCTCCCTATACCTTAAATACTCAAGATCATTTTAGGGTTTTCTTGCCTTCAATATCATTATACATATCTATTACCACTGAGTTGGAAGTACTCACTCTACTCCCTGCACCTTGTGTGCAAATCCAGGTACCTCCCAGCAGGGTTGATATTCAGCTACTTCCAGAGCATATTTCAGAGTTGTCGAGATAGCCCACTGAGTTGGAAGTACTCATTCTACTCCCTGCACCTTGTGTGCAGATCTAGGTACCTCTCAGCAGGGTTAATATTAAGCTGCTTGCAGAGCATATTTCGGAGTTGTCGAGGTAGCTGCTTGGCGTACGCAGGACCCGACTTCTCTCTTATTTTCTATGTTTTTAGACATTCTGTGTTTTCAGATTTATTCTGTATACAGTATTATTACTATGTTATTCGGTAGAGGCTCTTGACTCGTGACCCCCAGATCTGTGGGAGGTGATGTGCATTATTATTGGGATATTTTCATAAAATTTTGCTAAACTTTGTATAATGCCTCGTTATTATTGATTCTGATCAAAGAATGTGAGCTGGTAGCTCGGTAATGTGTGTGATTGGTCGGGCTTGCCTAGCAATGTGATGGGCGCCATCACGACTGGGTTTGGGGTCGTGACAAGTTGGTATTAGAGCCTAGGTTACTAGGCCTCATGAGTCTTGAGCCGGTTAGTAGTGTCTTGCGGATCGGTACAGAGACGTCTATATTTATCCTCGGGGGGCTGTAGAACTTTTAGGAAGAACTTCATATCCTTGAACTCTTGTCGTGCAGTTTTGTTGTTCCAAGATCTAAACTTCTGTATTCTATTCTCTCGCAGATGGAGAGGACTCATGCTACAGGACGAGGTAGACGACCACCATTGCCACCAGCTAGAGGCCGTGGGCGCGGTCGTGGTCGTGGTCATGGTAGAGGAGTAGGGGTAGTGCCAGTAGACCCACCTGTTGCCCCTATTAAGGATCAGCCTGTCACGCCCCAAATCGGGGAACATGACCGGCGCCTGACCGGGTTGCCCCAGTCAAGCGGACCTGGGTGCCTTTCATTCCCATGCGTTACCCCTGTGTTGATTGTTTCTCATTAACCAAATATCTTACTAACCATGAATGATTTAACATTAAACAAATAAAACCATACGAGTGATTCATTAACAAGTTTGCAGTTTTTACAACGCCCGACATAACGTAATATATACATAAGACTGGAGTCCCACAGTTTACATGTCTATAGAGCCTCTAGGATACAAAAAGGGGAATACAATACTTGCCGGTAACAAGGCTCCGGCTATGCCTTACAAAACCAAAATGAAATCTAAACAAAAGTGGCATGAACCACACAGGGCCCCAAGGAAGAAAGGGGATCACCAAAACGGGCAGTGGAAGGAGAAGGATACTACTGCCGATGAGCTGAAGTGCCTGCTACTGATCCACCTACAATCATAACACGAATGTAGCGCCCCCGGCAAAAAGGGACGTCAGTACACTTGAATTGTACTGGTATGCATGGACAAACTTTGTCCCAAGTAAACTCAAGCCATTGAATTACATCAACAATTAATTAAGACAGCTAACCATGTTTCCACATTTTCCTCATTTCAAATAATTCTCAACACAAAGCACTTTCTACAATCAACCAATTTGACAATAACCAATCAATCACGTAAAACACAAGTAGTCAAACAAAGGGGCAATCAGTGCCCCACAGGTTGCAAACTCTCCTGTTGTCTCCTTTCACAATTTCACATTATTGATTTTTATATCAATTTTCAATAGCGATTTCGATCGCTTTCCATCCTTATTACCCCTGACCACCCTTATTACCTCGGCCACCCTTATCACCCCAACCCACACCTTATTTCCTCACGTTGCGGCGCGCAACACGACCCCGCCTTACAGTTTAAAACACAACAATTTCAAACAGCAGATAAGGTACTACACACAATTTCAACAAGTTCAAATAAGCAACTTGCACATTGTTTCATGTCCTCAATTACTTATCAAGCCAATATCACAACCAAGTTACAATATTTCCATAATCAAGAATATTCACACAATTCAAGTGTTTCATATATTTCCAAAAGGAACCATATATGCCGTAACAACAATTTTTCTCAGTTCTTTACCAATTCCAATTCCTTTGTCATCTTTCAATTCATATTTCAAACCATACCACATGTAGTTCAATCATCAATTGAATACCCAACAATGATATCGAAAAATCACATAAAATCTCTCAAATTAACACATGCCAAACAATTTCACACATATGGGCGATTTTACAAGAATCAAAATTAGCCATACATACCTGATGATGAGTTTTCTCCCTACTTTATGCTTACCCAAGATATCCTACTCTTGCCAACCTTGTTCTTGAAGACTCTTACTTCTACTCACTTCTTTTTACTAGAAATCAAGTTCAATAATCATGCATGAGTGTAAAAATTCTATTTTCAAAAGATATTATATGCAAACCTCTCTTTAACCAATTTAAAACTGAAAATCAAAGAAAATAGTTAGGGTTTTTACCTTGAAAAGATTGGGGAGTTGAATCCTTGCCCTAGGACCCCTTGGAATTAAGTGGTTGGAACAATCTTTGAAGATGAAGAACTTCTCTCTCTAAAACCTCTCTCTTCTCTCTCTAATTTTGGTAAGATGATATGAGAAAATGAGGGTGAAAGGTGTTATATTAAAGAAGAGATCGGGTCAAAATGTTACAAAAATCTGGGCCGGGGCAAATCTGCGGTGCACTTTGCGACCGCAGAATCAACATGCAGTCCGCATAGTGACCGCAGAATGGCCTAAAAATGACTCAGGTTCTGTTACAGAATGCGACCAATATGCGGTCCGCATTCTCGATATGCGATCGCAAAGTGCACCGCAGATTCACTATGCGATCGCATATCGACCGCATTTTGAACACGATTTTGGGAGACTTTCTGGAAAGCTTTGCGGCAAGAATGCGGTCCGCATATCAGGTTTGTGGTGGCATTCTTGACCGCATATTTGACACTTTTCGGAAAAATTAATTCTCTACATTTTTGAAACTTAAATCACTACCAAGGGTACGCATTCCTAACACATTATTCGGACCATGACACTATAGCTACTAGGTTTTATGCACAAATATTTTATGGGGCCTTACATTCTCCCCCCCTTAAGATCATTCGTCCTTGAATGAGGATTTTGAAATAAATGAGTTGGTTTTGAAAGACATGATATGCAACCATCAAAATTTCGATTAACTCTTATATTTTAGAAAAATTTCGCCAGAGTTTCCTTTGTATTATGGACATATCCACCTGTCAGAGGGCCCCCGAAACACGTTACCAAACAACAATACACAAATACAACACTTTTCACAACCGGTATACACTTTCTTACCTCAACGAATGCACATATTCTATCACATTGTTACAATTGCACATAAACTAGTCACTTCAATGAATTCTTACCTTATTTAACCATTTTAACACACCATGTACACTTAACAAACCATTACCAATCTACACTTACTATTAGTTGTTTATTTAACACGCGAATATTTATAAGGATTTCATTTATCAAGAAAGGTTCAAGTGACCCAAGGCAACAACACATTTAACTCATTACAAAATGAAGGAGACTTTACTAATACTAAGAGGGAAACAACTTAGACAAGATGGCAAGTTACTAGGAGTAGAAAGGTTACCTAATTTCTTCTAGGCTTGATCAAACAAATGGGGGTACTTTTCCTTCATATCTTTTTCCGCTTCCCATGTGGCCTCCTCAACTTGTTGACTTCGCCACAATACTTTAACAGAGGCAACTTCCTTATTTCTCAACTTACGGACTTGCCTATCAAGAATGGCAACTGGAACTTCTTCATATGACAAATCTTCATTAACCTCTATAGCTTCGACCGGCATGATGGTGGATGGATCTCCAATCACTTTCTTCAACATGGACACATGGAATACCGGATGCACTGATGACATCTCGGGAGGCAACTCTAGCCTATAAGCAACTTGACCAATCCTTTGAACGATCCGATATGGCCCGACATACCTAGGACTCAATTTCCCTTTCTTTCCAAATCGCATGACTCCCTTCATAGGAGATACCCTCAAGAACACCCAATCATCGACTTGAAACTCCAAATCCCTTCGGCGAACGTCCGCATAGGATTTTTGACGACTCTGTGCTGTTTTCATTCTCTGCTGAATAACCTTGACCTTTTCCATAGCTTCGTACACCATATCTGGCCCTAGCAATTCCGCTTCACCTACCTCAAACCACCCGATTGGCGACCTACATCTTCTCCCGTACAATGCCTCAAATGGGGCCATCCGAATGCTAGCATGATAGCTATTATTGTAAGCAAATTCTATCAGTGGCAAGTGTTCATCCCAATTACCTTTAAAATCTAAGACACAAGCCCGTAACATATCTTCAAGCGTCCGAATGGTCCGCTCGGCCTTGCCGTCGGTCTGCGGATGGAAAGCTGTGCTGAGATTCACCTGAGTCCCCAAACCTTGCTGAAACTTCTTCCAAAAGTTAGCTGTGAACTGAGCCCCGCGATCCGAGATAATAGAAAGTGGAGTGCCATGAAGTCTTACTATCTCCTCGATGTACAATCTTGCATATTGCTCCGCAGTATCAGTGGACTTGACAGGCAGGAAGTGAGCTGATTTGGTGAGTCGATCCACTATCACCCATATTGAGTCAAACTTACGCCGAGTGCGAGGTAACCCTACCACGAAATCCATATTGATCATCTCCCATTTCCACCTTGGTATTTCTATAAGCTGAGTTAATCCACCGGGCCGTTGATGCTCGGCCTTCACTTGTTGACGGTTCGGACATTTAGCTACAAAGCCTGCCACATCCCTTTTCATACCGTTCCACCAATAAACCTCCTTGAGATCGTGATACATTTTCGTTGAACCAGGATGCACAGAATACCTGGAAGTATGAGCCTCTGCCATTACTCTTTCCCGAAGCTCGTCAACATCCGGAACACATAGTCTATCTTGACACCGCAATACACCATCTTCGCTGCTGAGTACAAATGCTGAGGTCTTGTTATTCATGACTGCTTCCTTCACCTGAACCAATGCTGGATCCATGAACTGTTTTTCCTTGATTTTCGCGACCAATGATGATTCTGCTCCATTATGCACCAAGATATCCCCCTCGGCTGACGCCGAGATACGAACCCCCAAACTGGCTAATTGGTAAACCTCTCGAGCCAGGGGTCTCCGATCCACACCCAAATGAGCCAAACTACCCATGGATTTTCGACTAAGAGCGTCGGCTACCACATTTGCCTTTCCTGGATGGTACAATATGTTCATATCATAGTCCTTGAGCAATTCTAACCACCGCCGCTATCTCAGATTTAGCTCCTTCTGCTTGAACAAATACCGGAGGCTCTTGTGATCTGAAAACACATCCACATGAACTCCATAAAGATAGTGCCGCCATATTTTCAAAGCAAACACAACAGCTGCAAGCTCCAAACCATGCGTCGGATAATTCTTCTCGTGATTCTTGAGTTGCCTGGAAGCGTAAGATATGACTTTCCCGTGCTGCATCAATACACATCCCAAACCAACCCTGGAGGAATCACAATAAACCACAAATCCCTCTGTGCCTTCTGGCAAGGCCAATACTGGTGCCGAGGTCAATCTTGACTTCAATTCCTGGAAACTTTTCTCACATGCTTCGGACCACTGGAACTTAACTTCCTTCTGCGTCAGTTTTGTCAATGGGGAAGCGAGGGTTGAGAATCCCTCTACAAACCTCCGATAGTACCCTTCCAAACCCAAGAAGCTACGTATATCTATCGGGGTCGTGGGTCTAGGCCAATCTTTCACTGCCGCAATCTTTTGAGGATCCACCTGAATTCCCTCACTGGAAATAACATGCCCTAGAAAAGCTACGGACTCCAACCAAAACTCACATTTTGAGAACTTGGCATACAATTGATGTTGAAGAAGGGTCTGCAATGTTTCTCTGAGGTGAATGGCATGATCTTCCCTGGTTCGAGAGTAGATAAGGATATCGTCAATGAATACAATTACAAAGGAATCTAGGAATGGCTTGAAAACCCGATTCATAAGGTCCATGAAAGATGCTGGGGCATTGGTTAGCCCAAAAGACATGACCAAAAACTCGAAGTGACCATAACGAGTTCTGAAGGAATATCCTGCTCCCTGATTTTCAACTGGTGGTACCCAGACCGTAAATCGATCTTTGAGAAGAACTTCGCTCCCTGCAATTGGTCAAACAGATCATCCACTCGAGGCAAAGGATATTTATTCTTGATGGTGACTTTGTTGAGTCGCCGATAATCATTACACATTCGAAGTGACCCATCCTTCTTTCTGACAAAGAGAACCGGAGCACCCCACGGTGACACACTCGGTCGTATGAACCCTTTCTCTAATAAATCCCTCAGCTGCTCCTTTAACTCCCTTAACTCTGCTGGCGCCATTCTATATGGTGGAATGGATATTGGCCGAGTATCCGGCAATACATCGATCCCAAAGTCAATCTCCCTATCCGGCGGAATGCCTGGAAGCTCATCTGGAAACACTTCAGGAAATTCATTCACAATTGGCACGGACTCGAGGGTAGGCACATCTGAGAGGTGGTGTCCGTTACCCGAACCAGGTGATAGATACACCCTTTCTTAATCGTCTTCGAAGCCTTAAGGTAGGAAATAAACCTACCCCTTGGCACTACACCATTTCCTCTCCATTCAATAACTGGCTCGTTAGGGAACTCGAGCCTCATAACTCTCGTTCGACAGTCAAGTTTGGCAAAGCACGAATAGAGCCAATTCATCCCCATAATTACATCAAAATCTACCATCCCAAGCTCAATAAGATCGGCTGTGGTATCACGACCACTCACCGGGACAACACAATCTCTATAGACTCGTGAGGCTGAAATAGAATCACCAACTGGAGTCGACACAGAGAACGGCTCATGAAGCTGTTCGGGTTCTATCCCAAAACTTGAAGCAATGAATGGAGTAACATAAGACAAGGAGGACCCCGGATCAATAAGGGCATAGCAATCAATAGTCCGAACAGACAGGATACCTGTAACAACATCTGGAGAAGCCTCGGCATTTCGGCGGCCACTCAATGCATAGAATCGGCTAGGTCCACCCCTACCCCGAGCTCCACCCCTAGCCGTACCACGCCCCGGCTGATGCTGGAGTACGCGCCGATGATGTAGCAGTCGAAGAACCGGATGACCGAGCGGATCCCCTACCTATACCCCGACGGGGTGCACGACAAGTCCCGCCGAATGTGACCTCTCACCCCGCACCCGAAGCACACCTGGAAGGTCAAGGTAGCAAGTCTCCGTATGAAATCTCCCACACTCGGGGCATGTAGGTCTCCCCTCCCGCCGGGATCTCACCCCAGGACGACCATACCGACGAGACCTCCTCGTCGTCCGAACCGGGTCTCGGGTAACCGCCTCGCCGATGACCGTGCACGGATGGAGGTGCACTCGTGGAGGACCGAGCATATGACCGGGATGGCCCCGATGACCCTCTCCCCGGAAGTGATCTCCCCGAATGACCCATTGACCGGCCCCTGTCGCTACTTTCTCTTTCGCACGAATCTTCAATTTCCTAGCCTCCGTGGCCTCGAGCAAACCCCACGATCCTCCCATAGTTCATATCCGAGTGCAAAGCTGCCGTGGCGGCCTCATTCACTACCAAAGGGCTAAGGCCCCGAACAAACCGTCGAACCCGCGCATCCATGGTCGATACTAAATGAGGAGCGTACTTGGACAATCTTACGAACTCCATGTGATACTCCCAAACACTCATACTGCCCTGTTTGAGAACCTCGAACTCAGTGGCACGGGCTGCCATTGCCTCGGCAGGTAAGAAGTGGTCCATAAATGCATCCACGAACTCATCCCATCTGGCCGGAGGGCTTCCTTCCTCACGGGAATCCTCCCACATTTCGAACTATGAACGTGCCGCTCCCTTCAGCCTGTAAGAGGCCAACTCTACCCCCTCTATATCTGTAGCCTTCATCACTCCGAGGGTCTTGTATATCTCATCAAGGAATTCCTGTGGGTCAGCCTCTGGATCGGTACCTGAAAATTCTGGAGGGGCCAATCGCAAGAACTGGTGGACTCTGGAGCCAAAGGAATCTCCCTGTCCGTTGGAGGATGCAGGGGCATCATGGGATCTCCGGGCCTGGGCGGCCACTAACTGTGTTAACATATGAATGGCTCCCCTAAGATCTTCATTAGAGATACCAGAGCCCGAAGCGGGAACTGTATCTGAGTCAGGAACACTGGCAGGAGGAATGGTGGCATCCTCTGCCGCAGCTGGAATAGGGACACTTGGGTTTTGAACAGATGGGCCAGGCAAATTCGGGACCGGTGGGTCATTCTCTCCCACGGCATCGGGTACATGATTAACAGCCGCACTTGGGCCGGCATTGGCCCTAAGGCCGAGTCTAGCCTTCTTCTTAGGTGCCATATTCTGAAAATTTGGGAACAAGGTGCGAATTAGACACGGATATTTCCACATTGCACTTTACCGCACGATATAGATTAACAAAGAAATAGGTAAATTCCTAAATGCCCGTGTAGCCCCCTACTTATATGATGTGGTCGACAACACACCTATAAGAAGGGCACTACTAGACACGGCTCCGAGACATCCTAGGACACTTTAAAAACCATAGGCTCTGATACCAAGTTTGTCACGCCCCAAATCGGGGAACATGACCGGCGCCTGACCGGGTTGCCCCAGTCAAGCGGACCTGGGTGCCTTTCATTCCCACGCGTTACCCCTGTGTTGATTGTTTCTCATTAACCAAATATCTTACGAACCATGAATGATTTCACATTAAAAAAATAAAACCATACGAGTGATTCATTAACAAGTTTGCAGTTTTTACAACGCCCGACATAACATAATGTATACATAAGACTGGAGTCCCACAGTTTACATGTCTACAGAGCCTCTAGGATACAAAAAAAGGGAATACAATACTTGCCGGTAACAAGGCTCCGGCTATACCTTACAAAACCAAAATGAAATCTAAACAAAAGTGGCATAAACCACACAGGGCCCCAAGGAAGAAAGGGGCTCACCAAAACGGGCAGTGGAAGGAGAAGGATACTACTGCCGATGAGCTGAAGTGCCTGCTATCGATCCACCTACAATCATAACACGAATGTAGCGTCCCCGGCAAAAGGGACGTCAGTACACTTGAATTGTACTGGCATGTATGGACAAACTTTGTCCCAAGTAAACTCAAGCCATTGAATTACATCAACAATTAATTAAGACAGCTAACCATGTTTCCACATTTTCCTCATTTCAAATAATTCTCAACACAAAGCACTTTCTACAATCAACCAATTTAACAATAACCAATCAATCACGTAAAACACAAGTAGTCAAACAAAGGGGCAATTAGTGCCCCACAGGTTGCAAACTCTCCTGCTGTCTCCTTTCACAATTTCACATTTATTGATTTTTGTATCAATTTTCAATAGCGATTTCGATCGCTTTCCATCCTTATTGCCCCCGACCACCCTTATTACCTCGGCCACCCTTATCACCCCAACCCACACCTTATTTCCTCACGTTGCAGCGCGCAACACGACCCCTCCTTACAGTTTAAAACACAACAATTTCAAACAGCAGATAAGGTACTACACACAATTTCATCAAGTTCAAATAAGCAACTTGCACATTGTTTCATGTCCTCAATTACTTATCAAGCCAATATCACAACCAAGTTACAATATTTCCATAATCAAGAATATTCACACAATTCAAGTGTTTCATATATTTCCAAAAGGAACCATATATGCCGTAACAACAATTTTTCTCAGTTCTTTACCAATTCCAATTCCTTTGTCATCTTTCAATTCATATTTCAAACCATACCACATGTAGTTCAATCATCAATTGAATACCCAACAATGATATCGAAAAATCATGCATGAGTGTAAAAATTCTATTTTCAAAAGATATTATATGCAAACCTCTCTTTAACCAATTTAAAACTGAAAATCAAAGAAAATAGTTAGGGTTTTTACCTTGAAAAGATTGGGGAGTTGAATCCTTGCCCTAGGACCCCTTGGAATTAAGTGGTTGGAACAATTTTTGAAGATGAAGAACTTCTCTCTCTAAAACCTCTCTCTTCTCTCTCTAAGTTTGGTAAGATGATATGAGAAAATGAGGGTGAAAGGTGTTATATTAAAGAAGAGATCGGGTCAAAATGTTACAAAAATCTGGGCCGGGGCAAATCTGCGGTGCACTTTGCGACCGCAGAAAATCTGCGGTGCACTTTGCGTCCGCATAGTGACCGCAGAATGGCCTCAAAAATGACTCAAGTTCTGTTACAGAATGCGACCAATATGCGGTCCGCATTCTCGATATGCGATCGCAAAGTGCACCGCAGATTCACTATGCGATCGCATATCGACCGCATTTTGAACACGATTTTGGGAGACTTTCTGGAAAGCTTTGCGGCAAGAATGCGGTCCGCATATCAGGTTTGCGGTCGCATTCTTGACCGCATATTTGACACTTTTCGGAAAAATTAATTCTCTACATTTTTGAAACTTAAATCACTACCAAGGGTACGCATTCATAACACATTATTCGGACCATGACACTATAGCTACTAGGTTTTATGCACAAATATTTTACGGGGCCTTACATTCTCCCCCCCTTAAGATCATTCGTCCTCGAATGAGGATTTTGAAATAAATGAGTTGGTTTTGAAAGACATGATATGCAACCATCAAAATTTCGATTAACTCTTATATTTTAGAAAAATTTCGCCAGAGTTATCCACCTGTCAGAGGGCCCCCGAAACACGTTACCAAACAACAATACACAAATACAACACTTTTCACAACCGGTATACACTTTCTTACCTCAACGAATGCACATATTCTATCACATTGTTACAATTGCACATAAACTAGTCACTTCAATGAATTCTTACCTTATTTAACCATTTTAACACACCATGTACACTTAACAAACCATTACCAATCTACACTTACTATTAGTTGTTTATTTAACACGCGAATATTTATAAGGATTTCATTTATCAAGAAAGGTTCAAGTGACCCAAGGCAACAACACATTTAACTCATTACAAAATGAAGGAGACTTTACTAATACTAAGAGGGAAACAACTTAGACAAGATGACAGTTACTAGGAGTAGAAAGGTTACCTAATTTCTTCTAGGCTTGATCAAACAAATGGGGGTACTTTTCCTTCATATCTTTTTCCGCTTCCCATGTGGCCTCCTCAACTTGTTGACTTCGCCACAATACTTTAACAGAGGCAACTTCCTTATTTCTCAACTTACGGACTTGCCTATCAAGAATGGCAACCGGAACTTCTTCATATGACAAATCTTCATTAACCTCTATAGCTTCGACTGGCATGATGGTGGATGGATCTCCAATCACTTTCTTCAACATGGACACGTGGAATACCGGGTGCACTGATGACATCTCGGGAGGCAACTCTAGCCTATAAGCAACTTGACCAATCCTTTGAACGATCCGATATGGCCCGACATACCTAGGACTCAATTTCCCTTTCTTTCCAAATCGCATGACTCCCTCCATAGGAGATACCCTCAAGAACACCCAATCATCGACTTGAAACTCCAAATCCCTTCGGCGAACGTCTGCATAGGACTTTTGACGACTCTGTGCTGTTTTCATTCTCTCCTGAATAACCTTGACCTTTTCCATAGCTTCGTACACCATATCCGGCCCTAGCAATTCCGCTTCACCTACCTCAAACCACCCGATTGGCGATCTACATCTTCTCCCGTACAATGCCTCAAATGGGGCCATCTGAATGATAGCACGATAGCTATTATTGTAAGCAAATTCTATCAGTGGCAAGTGTTCATCCCAATTACCTTTAAAATCTAATACACAAGCCCGTAACATATCTTCAAGCGTCTGAATGGTCCGCTCGGCCTGACCGTCGGTCTGTGGATGGAAAGCTGTGCTGAGATTCACCTGAGTTCCCAAACCTTGCTGAAACTTCTTCCAAAAGTTAGCTGTGAACTAAGCCCCGCGATCCGAGATAATAGAAAGTGGAGTGCCATGAAGTCTTACTATCTCCTTGATGTACAATCTTGCATATTGCTCTGCAGTATCAGTGGACTGGCAGGAAGTGAGCTGATTTGGTGAGTCGATCCACTATCACCCATATTGAGTCAAACTTACGCCGAGTGCGAGGTAACCCTACCACGAAATCCATATTGATCATCTCCCATTTCCACCTTGGTATTTCTATAAGCTGAGTTAATCCACCGGGTCGTTGATGCTCGGCCTTCACTTGTTGACAGTTCGGACATTTAGCTACAAAGCTTGCTACATCCCTTTTCATACCGTTCCACCAATAAACCTCCTTGAGATCGTGATACATTTTCGTTGAACCAGGATGCACAGAATACCTGGAAGTATGAGCCTCTGCCATTACTCTTTCCCGAAGCTCGTCAACATCCGGAACACATAGTCTATCTTGACACCGCAATACACCATCTTCGCTGCTGAGTACAAATGCTGAGGTCTTGTTATTCATGACTGCTTCCTTCACCCGAACCAATGCTGGATCCATGAACTGTTTTTCCTTGATTTCCGCGACCAATGATGATTCTGCTCCATTATGCACCAAGATATCCCCCTCGTCTGACGCCGAGATACGAACCCCCAAACTGGCTAATTGGCAAACCTCTCGAGCCAGGGGTCTCTGATCCACACCCAAATGAGCCAAACTACCCATGGATTTTCGACTAAGAGCGTCGGCTACCACATTTGCCTTTCCCGGATGGTACAATATGTTCATATCATAGTCCTTGAGCAATTCTAACCACCGCCGCTATCTCAGATTTAGCTCCTTCTGCTTGAACAAATACCGGAGGCTCTTGTGATCTGAAAACACATCCACATGAACTCCATAAAGATAGTGCCGCCATATTTTCAAAGCAAACACAACAGCTGCAAGCTCCAAATCATGCGTCGGATAATTCTTCTCGTGATTCTTGAGTTGCTTGGAAGCGTAAGATATGACTTTCCCGTGCTGCATCAATACACATCCCAAACCAACCCCGGAGGCATCACAATAAACCACAAATCCCTCTGTGCCTTCTGGCAAGGCCAATACTGGTGCCGAGGTCAATCTTGACTTCAATTCCTGGAAACTTTTCTCACATGCTTCGGACAACTGGAACTTAACTTCCTTCTGCATCAGTTTTGTCAATGGGGAAGTGAGGGTTAAGAATCCCTCTACAAACCTCCGATAGTACCCTGCCAAACCCAAGAAGCTACGTATATATGTCGGGGTCGTGAGTCTAGGCCAATCTTTCACTGCCGCAATCTTCTGAGGATCCACCTGAATTCCCTCACTGGAAATAACATGCCCTAGAAAAGCTACGGACTCCAACCAAAACTCACATTTTGAGAACTTGGCATACAATTGATGCTGAAGAAGGGTCTGTAATGTTTCTCTGAGGTGAATGGCATGATCTTCCCTGCTTTGAGAGTAGATAAGGATATCGTCAATGAATATAATTACAAAGGAATCTAGGAATGGCTTGAAAACCCGATTCATAAGGTCCATGAAAGCTGCTGGGGCATTGGTTAGCCCAAAAGACATGACCAAAAACTCAAAGTGACCATAACGAGTTCTGAAGGCGGTCTTAGGAATATCCTGCTCCCTGATTTTCAACTGGTGGTACCCAGACCGTAAATCAATCTTTGAGAAGAACTTCGCTCCCTGCAATTGGTCAAACGGATCATCCACTCGAGGCAAAGGATATTTATTCTTGATGGTGACTTTGTTGAGCTGCCGATAATCAATACACATTCGAAGTGACCCATCCTTCTTTCTGACAAAGAGAACTAGAGCAACCCACGGCGACACACTCGGTCGTATGAACCCTTTCTCTAATAAATCCCTCACCTGCTCCTTTAACTCCCTTAACTCTGCTGGCGCCATTCTGTATGGTGGAATGGATATTGGCTGAGTATCCGGCAATACATCGATCCCAAAGTCAATCTCCCTATCCGGCGGAATGCCCGGAAGCTCATCTGGAAACACTTCAGGAAATTCATTCACAATTGGCACGGACTCGAGGGTAGGCACCTCCGAGGTGGTGTCCGTTACCCGAACCAGGTGATAGATACACCCTTTCTTAATCATCTTCGAAGCCTTAAGGTAGGAAATAAACCTACCCCTTGGCACTACACCATTTCCTCTCCATTCAATAATTGGCTCGTTAGGGAACTCGAGCCTCATAACTCTCGTTCGACAGTCAAGTTTGGCAAAGCACGAATAGAGCCAATCCATCCCCATAATTACATCAAAATCTACCATCCCAAGCTCAATAAGATCGGCTGTGGTATCACGACCACTCACCGGGACAACACAATCTCTATAGACTCGTGAGGCTGAAATAGAATCACCAACTGGAGTCGACACAGAGAACGGCTCATGAAGCTGTTCGGGTTCTATCCCAAAACTTGAAGCAATGAATGGAGTAACATAAGACAAGGAGGACCCTGGATCAATAAGGGCATAGCAATCAATAGTCTGAACAGACAGGATACCTGTAACAACATCTGGAGAAGCCTCGGCATTCTGGCGGCCACTCAATGCATAGAATCGGCTAGGTCCACCCCTACCCTGAGCTCCACCCCTAGCTGCACCACGCCCCGCTGATGCTGGAGTACGCGCCGATGATGTAGCAGCTGAAGAACCGGATGACTGAGCAGATCCCCTACCTATACCCCGACGGGGTGCACGACGGTCCCGCTGAATGTGACCTCTCACCCCGCACCCGAAGCACACCGGAAGGTCAAGGTAGCAAGTCTTCGTATGAAATCTCCCACACTTGGGGCATGTAGGTCTCCCCTGTTGCTGGGATCTCACCCAGGACGACCAGACTGGCGAGACCTCCTGCTGTCTGAACCAGGTCTCGGGTAACTGCCCTGCTGATGACTGTGCACGGATGGAGGTGCACTCGCGGAGGACTGAGCATATGACTGGGATGGCCCTGATGACCCTCTCCCTGGAAGTGATCTCCCTGAATGACCCATTGACCGGGCCCTGCTGCTACTTTCTCTTTCTGCACAAATCTTTAATTTCCTAGCCTCTGTGGCCTGAGCAAACCCCACGATCCTCCCATAGTTCATATCTGAGTGCAAAGCTGCTGTGGCGGCCTCATTCACTACCAAGGGGCTAAGGCCCTTAACAAACCGTCGAACCCGCGCATCCATGGTCGACACTAAATGAGGAGCGTACATGGACAATCTTACGAACTCCATGTGATACTCCCAAACACTCATACTGCCCTGTTTGAGAACCTCGAACTCAGTGGCACGGGCTGCCATTGCCTCAGCAGGTAAGAAGTGGTCCATAAATGCATCTACGAACTCATCCCATCTGGCCGGAGGGCTCCCTTCCCCACGGGAGTCCTCCCACATTTCGAACCATGAATGTGCCGCTCCCTTCAGCCTGTAAGAGGCCAACTCTACCCCCTCTATACCTGTAGCCTTCATCACTCTGAGGGTCTTGTATATCTCATCAAGTAATTCCTATGGG
This sequence comes from Nicotiana noctiflora, assembly GCA_032618575.1. NCBI lineage: Eukaryota > Viridiplantae > Streptophyta > Magnoliopsida > Solanales > Solanaceae > Nicotiana > Nicotiana noctiflora. Next base: position 564,725 of record JASVEL010012488.1, on the reverse strand, counting down.
TCAGCCTCTGGATCGGTACCTAAAAATTCTGGAGGGGCCAATCGCAAGAACTGGTGGACTCTGGAGCCAAAGGAATCTCCCTGTCCGCCGGAGGATGCAGGGGCATCATGGGATCTCTGGGCCTGGGCGGCCACTAACTGTGTTAACATATGGAATGGCTCCCCTAAGATCTTCATTAGAGATACCAAAGCCCGAAGCGAGAACTGTATCTGAGTCAGGAACACTGGCAGGAGGAATGGTGGCATCCTCTGCCGCAGCTGGAATAGGGACACTTGGGTTTTGAACAGATGGGCCAGGCAAATTCGGGACTGGTGGGTCATTCTCTCCCACGGCATCGGGTACATGATTAACAGCTGCACTTGGGCCGGCATTGACCCTAAGGCCGAGTCTAGCCTTCTTCTTAGGTGCCATATTCTGAAAATTTGGGAACAAGGCGAATTAGACACGGATATTTCCACATTGCACTTTACCGCACGATATAGATTAACAAAGAAATAGGTAAATTCCTAAATGCCCGTGTAGCCCCCTACTTATATGATGTGGTCGACAACACACCTATAAGAAGGGCACTACTAGACACGGCTCCGAGACATCCTAGGACACTTTAAAAACCATAGGCTCTGATACCAAGTTTGTCACGCCCCAAATCGGGGAACATGACCGGCGCCTGACCGGGTTGCCCCAGTCAAGCGGACCTGGGTGCCTTTCATTCCCACGCGTTACCCCTGTGTTGATTGTTTCTCATTAACCAAATATCTTACGAACCATGAATGATTTCACATTAAACAAATAAAACCATACGAGTGATTCATTAATAAGTTTGCAATTTTTACAACGCCCGACATAACACAATACATATACATAAGACTGGAGTCCCACATTTTACATGTCTATAGAGCCTCTAGGATACAAAAAGGGGAATACAATACTTGCCGGTAACAAGGCTCCGGCTATACCTTACAAAACCAAAATGAAATCTAAACAAAAGTGGCATGAACCACACAGGGCCCCAAGGAAGAAAGGGGCTCACCAAAACGGGCAGTGGAAGGAGAAGCATACTACTGCCGATGAGCTGAAGTGCCTGCTACTGATCCACCTACAATCATAACACGAATGTAGCGCCCCCGGCAAAAAGGGACGTCAGTACACTTGAATTGTACTGGTATGCATGGACAAACTTTGTCCCAAGTAAACTCAAGCCATTGAATTACATCAACAATTAATTAAGACAGCTAACCATGTTTCCACATTTTCCTCATTTCAAATAATTCTCAACACAAAGCACTTTCTACAATCAACCAATTTAACAATAACCAATCAATCACGTAAAACACAAGTAGTCAAACAAAGGGGCAATCAGTGCCCCACAGGTTGCAAACTCTCCTGCTGTCTCCTTTCACAATTTCACATTATTGATTTTTGTATCAATTTTCAATAGCGATTTCGATCGCTTTCCATCCTTATTGCCCCCGACCACCCTTATTACCTCGGCCACCCTTATCACCCCAACCCACACCTTATTTCCTCACGTTGCGGCGCGCAACACGACCCCGTCTTACAGTTTAAAACACAACAATTTCAAACAGCAGATAATGTACTACACACAATTTCAACAAGTTCAAATAAGCAACTTGCACATTGTTTCATGTCCTCAATTACTTATCAAGCCAATATCACAACCAAGTTACAATATTTCCATAATCAAGAATATTCACACAATTCAAGTGTTTCATATATTTCCAAAAGGAACCATATATGCCGTAACAACAATTTTTCTCAGTTCTTTACCAATTCCAATTCCTTTGTCATCTTTCAATTCATATTTCAAACCATACCACATGTAGTTCAATCATCAATTGAATACCCAACAATGATATCGAAAAATCACATAAAATCTCTCAAATTAACATTCTTGACCGCATATTTGACACTTTTCGGAAAAATTAATTCTCTACATTTTTGAAACTTAAATCACTACCAAGGGTACGCATTCCTAACACATTATTCGGACCATGACACTATAGCTACTAGGTTTTATGCACAAATATTTTATGGGGCCTTACATTCTCCCCCCCCGGCAGCACCGGCTCAGGCACCGGCAGTGCCTATTGTTATTCCTGGCCTTCAGGAGGCATTGGCCTAGATATTATCTGTCTGCACTGGTTTGGCTCAGGCAGTTTTAGCTACTACTGCCGCAGTGACATCTCAAACTAGGGGTGGTCATCAAACCCCCGCAACTCGTACACCAGAGCAGGTTGTGCAGGGACTTCAGACACCCAAGGCAGCCCCAGCTCAGGTAGTTCCACCGACTGTCCAGTTGCATCAGCCCCAGGGTATGTTGTTCTGATGATGCCTAACAATGAGCAGCGTCAGTTACAGAGGTCTGGCAGACATCATTTGCCTACATTAAATGGTATTGATAGCAAGGATGCCAATGGATTCTTGGATAAGTGTCAGAGGATGCTACGTACATCAGGAATTCTTAAGTCTAGTGGGGTATCTTTTACTACATTCTAGTTATCGGGGCCAGTATTCATATGGTGGGAGGAGTTCGAGAGATATAGGCCTACAGGAGCAGCACTCCTTACCTGGCAGCAGTTTTCCACTCTCTTTTTAGAGAAGTATATGTCGCAGTCCCGCAGAGAGGAGTTGTGTCACCAGTTTGAATGGCTAGTTCAGGGTAATATGATAGTGACTGAGTATGAGTTGAGGTATACTCAGTTAGCCAGACATGCTACATGGATGATCCCAACAGATCGGGAGAGGATCAGGAAGTTCATAGATGGCCTCAACTATTATGTTCATATCTTGATGGCCAGAGCGAGAGGAGAGGGAGGCCAAGAGGCCTCGTAATTCGGGTAGCTATAGTAGTACTTCATCCAGGGGACAGTTTCATCAGGGCAGAGATCGTTCATTTAGACCTCCTCAGTCAGGTCACTCAGAGCACAGTGGAGCTTCTTCCGGCCATGGCCGTCAGGGTTATCAGCAGGGCCAGTCTTCACTCAGCGCCTTCCCAACTCAGAGTTCTACACCTTCTTCTTTAGCCCAGAGTTCATCTGCTATGAGGGGTTCCCTTTAGTCCCCTTCTCCAACGCCGGGCAGTTATTTTGAGTGTGGCGAGTTTGGCCACATGAGGAGGCAGTTTCCTCGACTCTACAGGCGTAGGTCTCAGCAGAGGGATCAGCCCTCCTCTTCTACTCCATCTACTTTAGCACCATCCCAGTCTAGTAGAGGTGAGGGTCACTCTTCTAGAGGTCTCCCTAGGAGTGATGAGCGATCGAGCGGTGGTCAGGCTTGTTTCAATGCACTTCTAGATAGGAGAGATGGCGTTGCTTTAGATGTAGTGATCACAACTTTTATTTCAGTTTGCCACAGGGATGCTTCTGTTTTGTTTGATCCCGGGTCTATATATTCATACGTGTCTTCTTATTTTGCTCATCATTTGGGTATGACCCGTGGTTGTCTTGCCTTGCCTATGCATGTATCCACCCCGATAGGTGATACGATTGTTGTGGATCACGTCTATCGATCCTATTTTGTTACTATGGGGGGTCAGGAGACCCGAGTGAATTTGCTATTATTGGGTATGGTAAACTTCGATGTGATTTTGGGCATGGATTGGCTATCCCCGTGCCATGCTATTCTGGACTGTCTTGCTATGATAGTTACATTGGCTATTCTTGGTATTCCACAGATTGAGTGGCAGGGTTCGACTGATTATGTCCCTAGCTGGGTGATTTCATTCTTAAAGGCTCAGAGGATGGTTGAAAAAGGGTGTTTATCATATTTAGCGTTTGTGAGGGATGTTGGAGCTGAGACTCCTAGTATCGATTATATGCCCATTGTGAGGGACTTCCCAGATGTGTTTCTATCAGACCTGTCAGGCATGCCGCCGTACAGGGATATCGACTTTGGTATTGATTTGGTACCGGGAACTCAGCCCATCTCTATTCCTCCTTATCGTATAGCACCAGCTAATTTGAAGGAATTGAAAGAGAAGCTTCAGGAGCTCCTAGATAAGGGCTTCATTCTCCCAAGTGTGTCATCGTGGGGTGCACTAGTGTTGTTTGTTAGGAAAAAAGATAGCTTAATGAGGATGTGTATTGATTATAAACAGCTGAACAAGGTAACGGTGAAGAACAAGTATCCTCTTCCGCGCATTGATGATTTATTTGATCAGCCCCAAGGAGCGAGGGTGTTCTCTAAGATTAATCTTCGTTCAGGCTATCACCAGCTGAAGATTAGAGATTCTGATATTATGAAGACAGCCTTCAGGACGAGATATGGGCACTCTAAGTTTCTAGTGATGTCTTTTGGGCTGACCAATGCCCCAGCCACGTTCATGCACTTGATAAACAGTGTGTTTTGACTGTATCTGGATTCCTTTATGATTGTGTTTATTGATGACATCCTGATGTACTCTCGTAACTAGGAGGAGCATACTCAGCATTTCAGAGTTGTATTGCAGAGGTTGAGGGAGGATAAGCTGTATGCGAAGTTCTTCAAGTGTGAGTTCTGGAAGGAGTCGGTAGCTTTTCTGGGTCATGTGGTGTCTAGTGATGGTATTCAGGTTGACCTGAAGAAGATAGAGGGAGTGCAAAGTTGGCCTAGACCGCTCTTAGCTACGGAGATCTGGAGTTTTCTTTGTCTGGCGGGGTACTATCGCCGGTTTGTTCAGGGATTTTCATCTATTGCTTCATCTTTGACCAGGTTAACAAAGAAGGGTGCACCATTCATATGGTCGAATGAGTGAGGGGAGAGCTTTCAGAAGCTCAAGACAGCTTTGACCACATCTCTAGTGTTAGTCTTGCCATCAGCTTCAGGTTCTTATATTGTGTATTGTAATGCATCGAGAGAGGGGATAGGTTGTGTATTGATGCAGGAGGGTAGAGTTATTGTTTATGTTTCTCGTCAGTTGAAGCCTCATTAGAAAAACAACCCTATCCATGATTTGGAGTTAGCTACCATAGTTCATGCCTTGAAGATTTGGAGGTACTATTTGTACGGCGTGTCATGTGAGGTGTATACTGATCATCGCAGTCTCCAGCACTTGTTTAAACAGAATGATCTCAATTTGAGGTAGAGGAGGTGGCTTGAGTTGCTCAAGGATTATGACATCACCATTTTATATCATCCGGGGAAGGCCAATGTAGTGGCCGATGCTTTGAGCCAAAAGGCGGTTAGTATGGGCAGCTTGGCGTATATTCCAACTGGGGAGAGACCATTGTCTTGTGATGTTCAGGTGTTAGCCAATCGGATTGTGAGGCTGGATATTTCAGAGCCCAGCAGGGTGTTGGCTTGCGTTGTTTTTCGGTCTTCCTTATGTGATCGCATTCGTGAGTGCTAGTATGATGATCCACACTTGCTTGTCCGTAAGGACAGAGTTCAACATGATGATGCCAGGGATGTTACTATTGATAGTGATGGTGTGTTGAGGATTCAAGGCCGGATTTGCGTGCCCAATGTAGGTGGCCTTCGGGAGTTGATATTGGAGGAGGCCCATAGCTCGCGGTATTCTATCCATCCAGGTGTCGCGAAGATGTATCGGGATTTGAGACATCATTACTGGTGGAGAAGGATGCAGAAGGACATTGTGAGTCATGTAGCTTGGTGCCTCAACTATCAGCAGGTCAAGTATGAGCATCAGAGGCCCAGTGGCGTGTTTCAGTATATTGATATTTCCGAGTGGAAATGGGAGAGAATTACTATGGACTTTGTTAGTGGTCTCCCTCAGATAGCGAGGAAGTCTGATTTAGTGTGGGTGATTGTGGATAGGTTGACCAAGTCTACACACTTCATTCCTGTGTGTATTACCTATTCCTCGGAGCGGTTGGCAGAGATATTCATCTGTGAGATTTTGAGATTGCATGGGGTCCTAGTTTCTATTATATCAGACAAAGGTACTCAGTTTACTTTGCAGTTCTGGAGGACATTCCAGCGAGATTCGGGTTCACAAGTTGAGTTAAGTACTGCATTTCATCCTCAAACGGACGGACAGTCCGAGCGTACCATTCGGATCTTGGAGGACATTTTGTGTGCCTGTGTTATTGATTTCAGCGGTTTTTGGGATTATTACTTGCCTCTCGCAGATTTTGCTTATAACAACATCTACCAATCCAGTATTCAGATGGCGTCGTATGAGGCCTTATATGCGAGACGGTGTAGATCTCTAGTTGGTTGGTTTGAGACCAGTGAGGCTAGGTTATTGGAGACAGAGTTGGTCCAGGATGCATTGGACAAGGTGAAGGTAATTCAGGAGAGACTTCGCACAGCTCAGTCATTCCAGAAGAGTTATGCGGACTAGAAGGTCCAGGGTGTGTCTTATTCAATATGTGAGAAGGTCTTGCTGAAGGTTTCGCCTATGAAAGGCGTCATGAGATTTGGGAAGAAAGGAAAGCTCAGTACGAGATGTATTGGCCCTTTTGAGATACTCAGGAGGATTGGAGAGGTGGCCTATATGCTTGCTTTGCCACCCAGCTTACCGGGAGTTCATTCGGTGTTCCACGTGACTATGCTCCGGAAGTATGTCGGGGACCCATCGCATGTGTTGGATTTCAATACAGTTTAGCTGGATGATGACTTGACTTATGATGTGGAGCCTATAGCTATATTGGGTCGTTAGGTGCGAAGATTGAGGTATAAGGATATAGTGTCTGTGAAGGTGGAGTGGAGAGGTCGGCCAGTGGAGGAGGCCACTTCGCAGACCGAGCGGGAGATGCAAGGCAAATATCCACATTTGTTTGAGACTCCAGGTATGTTTCTTGACCCGCTCGAGAACAAACATTTGTTTAAGTTGGGAAGGATGTGATGACCCGACCCGTTGTCACGACAGTTACCTCCCCATTTCCCCCTTATTTTGTTGCTTCATGTTTCTATATCAGTATTAAAGTCAATCGGGTGTGATTGGATTGATTCTGGTTGAAAATAAGGCATTTAGCCTCTTAAAAGGGAGTTTATTTTAGAAAAGTCAATGGGAAGTTGACTAAGTGGTTAGAGAGCTCAGATATGAATTCTCGGGGTTCAGTTAGTTTCGGGAGGTGATTTGGGGCTTAGGGGAGCAATCAAAATAGAATTTGGAGGTCCGGAGTAGAAATAAACTTGAATTAGCGAAGTTGGAATTTTGGTGGAATCTGATTGATAGGTAAGATTTTGATCCGGGAGACGGAATGGAATTTTGATAGTTGTAGTAGCTTCATTAGGTTATTTTGGATATGTCTGCAACTTTTCAGGTCATTCGGACATCGTTTGGTCGGGTTTTTGATCGAATGTTGATTTTAGAAGTTATAGTTGAAACATAGGCTTGAATCCGTCTTGATTTGATGATTTTTGTGTTTAAAGACGTATTTTTATTATTGGAACAAGTTCGTATGGTGTTTTGGAGTAGGTTGGTGGTTTTGATTGAGGTCTCGGGGGCCTCGAGGTGATTCTGGGAGTTCAAATGGATCATTTTTTGTTAAACTTGAGGTCAGCTTTTGCTGTCGTAAATTGCAGAGTATTAACGCACCGCGTTCGCATAGGTGGTGGACGGGAACGCATAGAAGGAATTTGAGGTCTGAGAGTTTTGACCTTCGCTTTCACGAAGGTGTTGATGTGAACGCAGCGTGGAAGAATCTATAGGACCGCGTTCGCGAGAGGGTTGGTGCTTTTGCGAAGAAGGATTTGGTGGTCAGTGATTTTTGTTGTACGCGTTCGCGTAAGGCATTGTCGCTTTCACGTGGGATAATGTGTTTGTGCATCACAATCACGAGAAGCAGGTCGCGTTCGCTTAAGAGGAATACAAATATTTAAATTTTTGCTCATTGCGTTCACTATGCAGTGTCGCGAACGTGGTGAAGGAAAGTTAGTTCAGGCAGAAGGGTTTAATATCATATCATCCGCGAGCAAAACCTATTTCCACCATTGTTGGACATATTTTGGAGCTATTTGACGAGAGAGTAAGAGGTTTTCGCCTAGATTTTTATTGGAGGTAAGTTTTATGGACTAATTACGTGATAATATCATAGAATCATCATCTAAATCACTGAAAATTGGGTGTAAATTGGAGGAGTTAGAGCTTGGTTTTTTATTTTGAAATTTGAAAGGGGCTATTAGACTCCAATTTTGATAAATTTTATATTTACGGACTCGTGGTGAGACGAGGATTCTAAAAATGTGAATTTCATAATTTTTCGAGAAGCGGGCTCGAGGCTCGGGTTTTGCCAACTTCGTATTTTTGGGTATTTTTCACGTTATTTTGATTGGGTTATGATCCATTAGCCTATTTTGATGTATTCCTATTGGTTTTGATCATATTTGGCATCCGCGGAGGTCGATTCTAGAGGGAAAGGCATTGCGGACTAGTTTCGAAGCCGGTTCGAGGTGAGTAATAGATGTGGATGATGACCTAAGGGTTTGAAACCCCGGTATATAATTTTGTAATGCTGTATTGAGGCGAAACACGTACTCTACGGTGACTACGGGGTCGATTGTGATTAGGGACTATGGCTTAGTCTGACCGAGTAGCATTATAATGTGTTGTTGGCTATTAATGAGCTCGTAAACCTCCTACTTAGATGGTTATGGATATATTTGGACTGCGTGCCGTTTATTTGGATCTCGTGAGGATCGTTATCACTATTTCTATGATTATAGCATATTTTCATAATATTAGTCCGGAGCTAAACACTATCTAAAATAATTTGCAAATTCTGAGATATCTGAACACTTAATTCTATAAATTCTGTTAAACGGGACTAAAAATGGTAAGTATTTGTGCCTGTGAGAGTTGCATTGCATGTAGCTGGACTGATAGTGGATCGGGCTGCGCGCCGCAGCATATGTTACTATGATATTGCGATTGGGCTGTAGGAGCCCCTTTGGAGTCTGAAACCCCACAGTGAGCGCGGGTACCCAAATGGATCGGGCTACGTGTCGTAGCGTCATGTTCATGTGCATCTGCATTGCATTTACGCATTTATACCTATCTTCTATATTTGTTACTATTTTCCCTAAGATTTATACTGTTAAAAATGAAATGAAACATTGTATAGCTTTACTGTGTGGTATTTTGGGTTTTCTTGCCTTCAATATCATTATACATGTCTGTTACCGCTGAGTTGGAAGTACTCACTCTACTCCCTGCACCATGTGTGCAAATCCAGGTGCCTCTCAGCAGGGTTGATATTCAGCTGCTTCCAGAGCATTTTTCGGAGTTGTCGAGGTAGCTGCCTGTAACGACTCGGCCCGTCGTCACGGGAATTACCACCCTGTTATGTTAAAATTGTATGTTTTATGCTTTTATATCAGTGTTAAAGTCTATCGGGTGAGTTAGGAGTGATTTGGATTGAAAATGAGGCATATAGCCTTTTTGAAGGAAACTTGAATAAGGAAAGTCAACCCGAAGTTGACTATTTAGCTAGAGGGCTCGGAATCGGATTCTGATAATTCGGTTAGTTCCGGGAGGTGATTTGTGACTTAGGGGAGCGATCGGAATTGAATTTGGAGGTCCGGTGTAGAAATAGGCTTGAATTGGCTAAGGTTGAATTTTGGCGTAATCCGAATGGTAGGTGAGATTTTGATCCGGGAGTCGGAATGGAATTTCGACAGTTGCAGTAGCTTCGTTAGGTGATTTTGGATGTGCCTGCAAAATTTCAGGTCATTCGGGCATCGTTTAGTCGGGTTTTTGATTGATTGTGTAATTCGGAATTGTTTTAAGGAATTTAGGATTTAATTCGATGTGAATTATGGGTTTTGATGTTGTTAGACGTGTTTTGAGGATTGGAGCAAGTTTGAATAAGGTATTAGGAGGTGTTGGTGTGTTTGGATGGGGTCCCGGGGGCCTCGGGGTGTTTTCGGATGGTTAAACGGGAGAAAATGTGGAAAATTGCAGGTTTTGTCTCTGGTTCTGTTGTTTTCGCTCCTGCGGAAATGGGGGCGCAGGAGCGAGTCCGCAGGAGCGGACAAGAAGGCGCAGAAGCGGGATAGACCGCTGAAGCGGAGCCTGGCCCGCAGGAGCGGCTTCGCTGGTGCGAGAGGTCGATCGCAGAAGCGGTCTTGAGCCGTCTTGGGAAAATCCGCAGAAGCGGATGTTTGATCGCATAGGCGAGTCCGCAGAAGCGGACTCTTGATCGCAGAGGCGGAAAGGACCGCAGGGGCGGAAGAAATTCCGCAGAAGCGGACGCGCAGGAGCGGTCCATGGATCGCAGGAGCGGGATTGGCCAAATAGGCCTGGGTTCGCTGAAGCGACCAATTGGTCGCAGAAGCGGACCCGCAGGAGCGGTCCGTGTATCGCAGAAGCGAAAATCGCAGTGAGTTAAGTGTATCAGAAGTTAGAAAATTTCCGAAACATTTCACACATTTGGGTCTCGGCTTTAGAGGCGATTTGGGCGATTTTGAAGAGAAACTCAAGGGAAATCATCAGGTAATCAACTATGGACTTAAACTATGATTAGTATTGATAATATTATGCAATTATATCATGAAAATGGAGGAATTTGGGGTAATTTATGGAGGATTTAGCCCTAGGCTTGAACTTTGGAAAATCAAGGTTTTGAATGGGCAAATGGAGTCCGAATTTGGTAAAATTGATATGCTTAGACTCGTATTGAGATGAGGGTTCCGAATATATGACTTTCGTGATTTTTCGAGAAGCGTACCGAAAGTCGGGTTTTGACAACTTTGGGAATTTTGATGTAAATTGAGTTGTTTTGATTGGGTGTCGTCCCATTGGCCTAATTTGTTGTATTTCTACCGTATTTGATCAGATTCTACGCGTGCGGAGCTTGATTCTCGTGGCAAGGGCATTGCGGAATAGTCGTCGCGCTGTATTGAGGTGAGTAATAGATGTGGGTGATTACCAGCGGGTTCGAAACCCCGGTATACCACTTTGTGACGCTGTATAGCGGCGAGACACGTACTCTCTTGTGAGTGCGGGGTCGATTGTGATTGGGAACTATGACTTAGTCCGACTTGTTGATACTGTATTATGATATTAGGCTATTCTCGAGCCGTCGAACCTCCTTCTCGGATGGTTGCATATTATATATTGTGATAATGGCCACTCTTGAGCCGAGGAACCCCCTTCTTGGGCGGTTGAGTATACTTGTGGGCCATGAGCCAGTTATTGGATCCCGCGAGGATCGTTATCATTGTCTTATCATATTGACATGCTAGTTTACTACTAGTCCGCATCTATTTCTGTTATCATGTTATTTCCAAATCTCTGGAACTTGATATTTCTGTTTTCAACTGAAAAATGATAAAAGATGTTTTCAAAACTACTTTTGAGCCTGCGAGGCTGTGATTGCATATTAGCTGACTAGTAGTGGATCGGGCTGCGCGCCGCAGCAGTACATATGTCGGATCGGACTGCACGCCGCAGTGATATTGTGCTTGGGCTGTAGGAGCCCCTCCGGAGTCTGAACCCCCACAGTGAGCACAGGTACCCAAATTGGATCGGGCTACGCGCCGTAGCGGTCATATCATGCATTGCATTGCATTTAGCTACATCCGCTAGTTGTTATACTGTGTTGCTGGTACTTGTTGGTACAGGTACAGTCGATATTGATTCTGTGACAGGGTATTTGATTACATCTTTACATAGTGCTTTATTGCGGATTTCTTATCTGCGTTGTCTTACCCCTGTTTATTACCACTGAGTCCGGCAGTACTCATTTTACTCCATGCACCTTGTGTGCAGATCCAGGTACCTCTCAGCAGTGATCCAGTAGCTGTGCGAGGCGACATTTGTGGATATTCGAGGTAGCCGCAGAGTCCGCAGGACCCGATATTCCTTCTTACTGTCTCTTTGGATTTTGTATTGACCTTTTCTTTCTGCACTTGGTATCTTGTAAACCTTTATACACTTATGTTCAGTAGAGACTCATGACTCTTGACCCTTGGTCTATGGGAGTTGATGTATTATGGGACTTGGTTCCCCATTTTCGTTATATGTATCACTGTTATTTCGTAAATTAATATGCTTAAATGGGCTAAAGAGAGCTTCTAGCCCCGTGGTTGATGTTGATTGGTCAGGCTGGCTTAGCAATGTGTCGGGCGCCATCACGACCGGATTTGGGGTCGTGACAAGCGGTGAGGTGCCACACAGGTAAATCTAGATGATGATGGGGTATTGAAATTGCAGGGTCGAGTTTGTGTGCCCAATGTCGAAGGGATTCGAGAGTTGATCTTAGCAGAGGCCCACAGTTCGCGGTAACACTTCACATTTTTTGGAATTCTTATCGTGCGCACTTGATTCAGCTTGAGATATAATTTTTGAGATTCCTTCCACACGTCTGTGTACGCATCGAGCGCTCAGTAATGTAATTGCCTTATGGCTTGTGATTTTCTCGAACGAGGGGCGAGATATAATCTCTTTGAGTTCATGTTGGGCCAGTCAGGATGACTTGTGGCTGGACCTTGTTTATGACTTGAGCATCGAGGTGCGGATTATGCGAGTGGTGGCAATAGATAATGTATTGAGGGTTTGAAACCCCGTATTTGCACTATACAGTGTTGTGCTGAGATGGAACACGCGTCATGTGACGAGTGTGGTGGTATTGTGACTGGGGATTTGGACTTGATCCTTCCCGATTAATAGATTACTGTGTATAATGACTGAGACTGGCTTATATCTATGTATTTGGGCTAGTAGCCATGTTTGGGGCCTTGTGCTGATCTATAGAGTGTTAGGGAGGCTTACTAATGGATGAGCTGTTAAATTGTTCGACTCGTATCTAATCTGTTGTGTAGCTCCGAGCTATGGGCGTGGTGAACAATTATCATATCTCGTAATTGGAAGGTAAAGTGCCTTATGTGTAGTGGAACGAGTTTAAACTCAGGAAGACTAAAGTGATTTTGCTATGTGTATCCTGGTGGATGGTATTGTGATGAAATGCTAAATTGAGAAGAAGTAGGAGGGTTGATCCTCATGTGTAATTGAAAGGTATTTGATATGTGTTATGATTCGAGCAGGTACATCGCAAGTTCAAGTATAAATTGTGATAATATGATTCGTATATTATTGAGATTTAATATTGTTGAAATACATTGTGATATCTTGTTGAGTTATGGATGTATTGTAAGAATGGTTTGGTAATTCTCTGGCAGGTGGATAGGCCAATTTACAAAGGAAACTCCGCCGAAATTTTTGGAAAATTTGGGACTTAGAAAAGATTTTTTGTCACCTAAAGAGTGGGCGTGACTGTTGTGTGTGAATGAATGCAAGAATTGCAAAAGAATTAATATTTCCGATGATTCGAACCTCCGCCGAAGCTTGTAAACGACTTGAGTTTAATCTAACTAGAACTTTGTTGCATCATTTGAGTAAGAAGGCTATGAGTGGCTAAAAGTGCTTTGATGTATGACTCCGAGCTAAGTTGGGGAGGTTGTTATTGATTAACCGATTGCACTGTCGTGTGCTGTGTTGGCTCTGTCTCTAGGTATGTTGGGAAATTTTGATAAAGGTTATGGTGCTTCGTAGATATGAAGAAATACTAGGATGTTGTGAACTTATGTTGGTAAGGAGTGTTCGGTGTATATAAAAGAAAGATAGCTAATTGTATCTGTATGTAATCAGGTTTTGCGGTGTCAAAGTTCTAGCAAGGAACGAGTGGTTATGTTTAATAAGACAGTTGAATTACAACTGAATAAGGGTAAATGACGCCCGAGAATAGTCCTGTGGTGTTCCAGATTTTGCTTGTAACGGATGCCTTAAGATTTTGTATGTGGCTAAAGATGGTGTTTTCGTTAGAAGGGATCAAGACTTGTTCTATGTTATATGAATGATGGGATTCTATGAATCCGTATTGGAAGGTAATAATACTAATTCAAAAATCGCATGAAGTTCTTCAAAACAAGTATTGTAGAATGTGGTACTCCTGGGAAACATTGAGAGTGGCCTATGGGTTTTAGACCGTGTGGTCTTATGTACGAGTCTCGTGTGGTAACATGAGTTGAGTTATGGTAGTGCTACAGTAAAGGCTAATACTAAGTTAAAGATGGTTCAAAAAAGAAATTGAGTAAATGGAGCAACTTGTTAATAAACCGAAGCGGTATGATAAGGAATACGATTAATTATTGGTATGTGATTGAAGTAATGAGTCTTGCAGATATTGTGCAACAAAGCCTTTGAGTGCTGACAATTGTGTAACTCGATATGGGTATAAGGACTCAGTCCTGGCAGTTTAACTTATGCAATGTAATTGGGAGAAAGAGTTTATGATGTGTTTTAACGTGGTTTAAAAATGAGTGTATTTCCTGTTGGTATGTAAGGCTTGGAATGTGTGATGAGTTTTCTCTATATGGGATCATGAAAGCCCTTGACTAGTTGAGTGCGCCGATGTTTGCGGCGTAGGATAGGAATATGAATTTCCATGTTATCTTAGTGTGGTATGGTATATGCGATGTGTTATGGAAAGTTGATAATGGCATATTCAAGGTTTTGTGATCAGTTCATAATATATGGAGAGTCATTAAAATTATTTAGCGACGCGGGACAGCTGCATGTGAATTAAGAATCGATCTTTCTAATGATTTAAGAAAATGGTACTGCTATTCTAGTAACTTGGCAGGGAATATGATCCAAAAAGGACAAGGTAATGTAAACTGATGATATCTAGTGGTATGGTGGTATTCTCTTGTTGGATCGACTATAATGACTGAGTCGTTGATGGCATAGTGAAATTTCTGAATGGTCGTCGTGGTATGAATGGACGCTTGATGTGCGTTATGTATATGTACAGTGGAGTACGGGATCAGGCATTGTCATTCATGTGTTATATATGTGTTGGAGACTTGAAGCTCTCGTTAGTCCGCCTATGCAGTGGTTGTATATCATGTGTATCGACACCGTTTTGTGAAAAAAAAAATCGGAGGCTCTAGTGGCTTTCTCTCTCAACTTGATATGACGAATTTGGATTATGATACTTGATTGTTGACTGGTCATCATTGGGCCAGGTTGTCTAGACTGATGTGATATGGACTATGATGGTATGGCACAAATTGCGTAGCAGAGTGCATCAGAGTATGCTCCAGCGGGGTAGTTGTACCTCAGGACCAGCAGGCGGCTGGTGGGTATTGCTTTGTCGGTTGGTCCTTCGTGGCGAATATCAGTGCAGAGGTTTCTATCGTTGATTTGGTTCTGGTATTGAGTAACTTTGTCGGATACGTTTCTTGTGGTCGAACTTGAGGCTATATATGTTTACCATAATGACCAACTTGACTCGACGCGCATTTCTTTGGCGAGGTTTCTATATGGATCGGGTGGCGCGCCGCCACAGGTACTGTTATTTGGATCGGGTGGCACGCCGCCACGGGTATGGTATCTGGATCGGGTGGCACGCCGCCACGGGTATGTCATTGGAGCGGGTTGCACGCCGCAACAGTGTAATGTGAAAATAGAGTTAGTTATATATTATACAATACTTCCTAGCTTCCGAGGAAAAGTCCGTATTGAGTATCGTTTGGCGAATGGCACATCGGTTGTGTCCTTTCAGGATTTCATAGCATACGTTAATTGTTTCACCGTGGGTGAGGTTGATTGCGTGGGTTCAAGACCTAGATCTGTGCGTGGCTAACCGTTTTGAGCTTAGTGGCTTGAGGTGCTTCATGAGTAATAATGTTGGGGTAGAATAACGAATCGTGGAAAGGCCACGTGATGTTATAACCTCTCGAGGAGGATTCAGGTAATTTATTTCTATAATGCGAGACGCGATCTCAGTTCTATATTATGATGGCACAGAGGGATTAAATTGCAGCTCTATTTGCTGGAGACATTTGTCATGAATTGAGCTGTCATGATTCGAGTGTGTGCATACGTTTCTATTGGAGCCTATGTTGTGCTCGTTGTGGCTTAGGCCGGTGTTGAGGTGTTTATCACCAGTGCGGTGTGTTATAATCGAAATGACCGTTGGAGTCATTAATGAATACGAGCATATTGGATCTTAGCTTGTTAGAAAGGTAAAAATCGAGGTTTGGCTCCGAAACCTATCGTGGTATGAGTTTTAAAAAGGGAAATAGATTCACGAATGGTTAACCTGAGAGATGGGTTCGGTATATCGCATGCTTCAGCTGCCGTGGGTAGGATATGGAGGTGTTGGAATAACACTCTATCTAATGAAAGAGGTTTTCAGCTAGTATTTGGTTATTGTGGCATGTTGTTGTGATTAGAGACTATCGTCTCGAGTGATGGGGTTGTCGATACATCATATGATCTCACCCGGAGTAGTGAATGTGGGTTATTGCAGTGGATTCGAGTGTATCCTGAGTATAGGCATGGGATTTGCATTTGGCATATGATTTCAGAAAGTGCAATATGATTTATGGTCCCGATGGTCTGTGAAATTTTGATTATATGGTGTTTTCGGACTTATGTGAGATAGGGTGACGTATGATCGCCCGAATATATGCTTGGTAAGGTCATTCAGCTATTGGGTTGCTTCTAGTACAACTCTGAGTACGCTCGAGGACGAGCGATTGTTTAAGTTGGGGAGAATGTAACGACCCGGCCCGTCGTCACGGGAATTACCACCCCGTTATGTTAAAATTGTATGTTTTATGCTTTCATATCAGTGTTAAATTCTATCGGGTGAGTTAGGAGTGATTTGGATTGAAAATGAGGCATATAGCCTTTTTGAAGGAAACTTGAATAAGGAAAGTCAACCCGGAGTTGACTATTTAGCTAGAGGGCTCGGAATCGGATTCGATGATTCGGTTAGTTCCGGGAGGTGATTTGTGACTTAGGGGAGCGATCGGAATTGAATTTGGAGGTCCGGTGTAGAAATAGGCTTGAATTGGCTAAGATTGAATTTTGGCGTAATCCGAACGGTAGGTGAGATTTTGATCCGGGAGTCGGAATGGAATTTCGATAGTTGCAGTAGCTTCGATAGGTAATTTTGGATGTGCCTGCAAAAATTTCAGGTCATTCGGGCATCTTTTAGTCGGGTTTTTGATTGATTGTGTAATTCGGAATTGTTTTAAGGAATTTAGGATTTAATTCGATGTGAATTATGGGTTTTGATGTTGTTAGACGTGTTTTGAGGATTGGAGCAAGTTTGAATAAGGTATTAGGAGGTGTTGGTGTGTTTGGAAGGGGTCCCAGGGGCCTCGTGGTGTTGTCGGATGGCTAAACGGGAGAAAATGTGGAAAATTGCGGTTTTTGACTCTGGTTCTGTTGTTTTCGCTCCTGCGGAAATGGGGGCACAGGAGCGAGTCCGCAGAAGCGGACGAGAAGGCGCAGAAGCGGAAGAGACCGCTGAAGCGGAGCCTGGCCCGCAGGGGCGGCTTCGCTGGTGCGAGTGGGCGATCGCAGAAGCGGTCCTGAGGCGTGATGGGGAGGTCCGCAGAAGCGGGTGGTTGATCGCGTAGGCGAGTCCGCAGGAGCGGACTCTTGATCGCAGAGGCGGAAAGGACCGCAGGGGCGGAAGAAATTCCGCAGAAGCGGACGCGCAGGAGCGGTCCATGGATCGCAGGAGCGGGATTGGCCAAATAGGCATGGGTTCGCAGAAGCGACCAATTGGTCGCAGAAGCGGTTCCGCAGGGGCGGAAAATGGTTCGCAGAAGCAAAAATCGCAGTGAGTTAAGTGTATCAGAAGTTAGAAAATTTCAGAAACATTTCACACATTTGGGTCTCGGCTTTAGAGGCGATTTGGGCGATTTTGAAGAGAAACTCAAGGGAAATCATCAGGTAATCAACTATGGACTTAAACTATGATTAGTATTGATAATATTATGCAATTATATCATGAAAATGGAGGAATTTGGGGTAATTTATGGAGGATTTAGCCCTAGGCTTGAACTTTGGAAAATCAAGGTTTTGAATGGGCAAATGGAGTCCGAATTTGGTAAAATTGATATGCTTAGACTCGTATTGAGATGAGGGTTCCGAATATGTGACTTTCGTGATTTTTCGAGAAGCGTACCGAAAGTCGGGTTTTGACAACTTTGGGAATTTTGATGTAAATTGAGTTGTTTTGATTGGGTGTCGTCCCATTGGCCTAATTTGTTGTATTTCTACCGTATTTGATCAGATTCTACGCGTGCGGAGCTTGATTCTCGTGGCAAGGGCATTGAGGTGAGTAATAGATGTGGGTGATGACCAGCGGGTTCGAAACCCCGGTATACCACTTTGTAACGCTGTATAGCGGCGAGACACGTACTCTCTTGTGAGTGCGGGGTCGATTGTGATTGGGGACTATGACTTAGTCCGGCTTGTTGATACTGTATTATGATATTAGGCTATTCTTGAGCCGTCGAACCTCCTTCTCGGATGGTTGCATATTATATATTGTGATAATAGCCACTCTTGAGCCGAGGAACCCACTTCTTGGGCGGTTGAGTATACTTGTGGGCCGTGAGCCAGGTTATTGGATACCGCGAGGATCGTTATCATTGTCTTATCGTATTGACATGCTAGTTTACTACTAGTCCGCAGCTATTTCCGTTATCATGTTATTTCCAAATCTCTGGGAACTTGATATTTCTGTTTTCAACCGAAAAATGATAAAAGATGTTTTCAAAACTACTTTTGAGCCTCGTGAGGTTGTGATTGCATATTAGCCGACTAGTAGTGGATCGGATCGCGCGTCGTGACAAGTACATATGTCGGATCGGACCGCACGCCGCGGTGATATTGTGCTTGGGTCGTAGGAGCCCCTCCGAGTCCGAACCCCCACGAGTGAGCACGGGTACCCAAATTGGATCGGGCTACGCGCCGTAGCGGTCATATCATGCATCGCATTGCATTTAGCTACATCTCGCTAGTCGTTATACTCGTTTTGCTCGGTACTTGTTGGTACAGTGTACGATTGATATTGATTCCGTGACGGGGTATTTGATTACGGCTTTACATAGTGCTTTATTGCGGATTTCTTATCCGCGTCTGTCTTACCCTTGTTTATTACCACCGAGTCCGGCAGTACTCATTTTACTCCACGCACCTCGTGTGCGGATCCGAGTACCTCTCGAGCAGTGATCTAAGTAGGCCGTGCGAGGCGATATTTGTGGATATTCGAGGTAGGTTGGCGAGTCCGCAGGACCCGATATTCCTTCTTACTCGTCTCTTTGGATTTTGTATTGACCTTCTCTTTCCGCACTTGGTATCTTGTAAACCTGTATACACTTATGTTCAGGTAGAGGCTCATGACTCTTGACCCTTCGGTCCATGGGAGTTGATGTATTATGGGACTTGGTTCCCCGTTTTCGTTATATGTATCGCTGTTATTTCGTGAACTAATATGCTTAAATGGGCTAAAGAGAGCTTCTAGCTCCGTGGTTGATATTGATTGGTCAGGCTGGCTTAGCAATGTGCTGGGCGCCATCACGACCGGATTTGGGGTCGTGACACTGCCTGGCATCCGTAGGACCCGACTTCTCCCTTGTTTTCTATGTTTTTAGACATTCCGCATTTTTAGATTTATTCTGTATACAGTATTATTACTATATTATTCGGTAGAGGCTCTTGACTCGTGACACCCAGATCTATGGGAGGTGGTGTGCATTGTTATTGGGATATTTTCATAAAATTTTGTTAAACTTCGTATAATGCCTCGTTATTATTGATTCTGAACAAAGAATGTGAGCTGGTAGCTAGGTAATGTGTATGATTTGTTGGGTTCGCCTAGCAATGTGTTGGGCGTCATCACAATCAGGTTTGGGGTCGTGACACCATCACAGCAACCCACTATGGGATTCTTATAGGAGATAGTACACTTATCTTTCTACTATTCTTTCTCACGTTATATTAATCTTTTATTACAGTAGATGCACGCAAAAATTTCGTAAATAAAACTAACTTTTTGGGCTTTCTTAAGTATTCAAATGGAGTCATGATTGCTTCTTAACCCAAATGTTTGGTTCTATAATTAGAATTATTAAAGTACTATAACTTATATGTACTTTTTACCTTTACAAATTTAAGAAAAATATATAAGCATCCAACTCCTATTCATCCGTCTTCATAATTTTATCGCTAAATTAGCTATAAACGCATCCTTTAAAAGTGAAAAAGTCCAAATATTAGCAAGAGGAGTAAAACATATTAAGCCTAATATATTTAAACTCTATTTTGATGTGTGGACATTTATAATTTTATTTTTTGGTTAAGAAGATTGTACGAACTCAAGTAAGTTATTCACTGGGTATCAAGTATCAACAAAGGTATGTCTCCTTTGTCTTGTTTGCCTAATTTCAATTTGATTTTTCTTTGTTTCTTTTAAACTTATTCTTAAAGAAAAAAATTCTTGGCTAGGTTTTTTAGTCTTTTAAATAGTTTTTTGATTTTATATAGAATATTTTGGTTAGTTTTTTGTTTCAAAACATAACTTTTTGTGCTCTTTTTTATTTGTTTCAAAGATCATTCTGATATATATATATAGGGACACTTATGCTCTAGAAATTTTGAGAAGATTCAAAAAAAAAAAAAAAATATATATATATATATATACGTAATTATTATCATTATCGTTAGATTTTAAAGTTTTTTGGAGTTTAAACTAAAATGACACATTTGTCTATCCTACAATACGTAGAAAAGGAACAAATGTCCAAAAGCAAAGATCTATACAATATTAACAAGATATATTAATCATCAATATATGAGATATTGTTAACTTTAAGTAAAAACATGAACCCCAGATTTATATTGATTATATCCGCTAGATGTCCATGTTAATCTTACCTCTAAATAAAAATAGAATATTGCATTTTAAAGGTAGCAATCAACAAACTAAAGCCATGTGAGTTCAATTGTAAAGGAATTAGAGTTGCTTCTTTATTGTGTTGATATGAGTTCTAATCAAATATCTTAAGTATGACATATAATATATCAATTCGTGATTCACAAGGAATACAAGACTGAAAACATACCGGTGAATTTGAAATTTAGCTTGGTTATAATTTAAGTACACACGATTATTATTTTTATGAGGAGAAATAAGATATTTGGTGAAAATATAAAAACATAATGCAAAGTGTTCTTTTAATCACATGCATTACTTTTTGGTCTTGACTTTGGGCCAAGGCTCAGCACGAGCTTCCCACGATTAGTATTTCTTAGAAATACACACACACAAAAAAAAAAGGGTTTGACAAAGTTACCCACCAAAATAAAATTATTTACCCTTGTCTACCCATTTGTTTTTCTAACCATAGATTAATTATATTTCCTACCCATAATAGTTTTTGTAGAGAACTTTTTCTTTATTCTCCAATTCTTTTTTATTTCAATGCTTCTTTTCTTCTTCTTTTTCTATTTTTTTTTTTACTTTTCTGCTTTTGTTTTTTCTCGTTTTCTTCAATTTGTTTTTCTTTTCTAATTTTATTTAACTTTTTTTTTATATTCCTTTTCTCTTTATAATCTAGTTTTATTTATTGTTTTCGCTATTTTTTATCATTCTTTTTTATACAATAAGAAATAATTGATATAGTAAATATTTGTTCACCTTTTTAATATAACTAGTACAATATACCTTTTATTTTATTTTTTTTTCTTATTTTTTAAATTTATTTAGTAAACTGAAATAATATCAGTTGTCACTTGATCTAATGCACTGAATATCACATTGATTACTGTTGAGCATAAATTACATAGTTAGATTTTAAGAATCAACACGTGATTATCATGCAAACCTCGATCTTTTTTCCTATAAATATCAATACACATTGTACCATTAGCAGTAATACAATCAGTATAGAGCAAGAAAATATAATCTACGGCAATCAAATATCTACATATACTAGTTAGAATAAAAATAATATAAAATATTAAACATAGAACAAAAGTATAAATAGCGAAAAAGACTTATATTAACATGTGATACCAATATGATATATATGTATACCAACAGAGCATATAATTTCTCTAGAATATTGCTACAACTATATGCGACTATACTACTCTACCAAAACAATAAAGGACGCAATACAATTATGAGAAAATTACATGATCGTATTGCTAGTTAAATATTCGCAAAATAACTTGCTCATTTCGTATACTAAGAGGGTATATAGTTGTATGGGGTCGTTCCAATAATTGCTCATAACTATAAAAACTATTAATACATATAATTTATGTCCATCAACACACAAAAATTCCAGCATTATTGCAACTCATATTGATATAAATAATTTCATAATAGAATTCGCTTAAGATGCATCTTAAATAACCAAAACAATGTTTAAAATACCATATGATACCAATATGACATATAACTATACCAACATGGTATACAGTTTTACTAGTTAATTTTTGACAACTATATGACTATACTACTATTACATAACACACATGCATAAAGAGGAAAATAAAAAGATAGTGTATCACATATTAATATAATAAGGTATTTCAAGATATTGTACTATATTATCATTATTAAAAGAAAATCAAATATTGTACCAATTAAATGCAGGTAATACAACCAAAAAATAATTTAACTAGCATATGATACCAATATAGTATATAGCTATACTAATAAGGTATATAGTTATTAGTTGGAATAAATTGTATACTAAAATGGTATATTTGTATACTATTTGGGTATACAATACAAATCCGTTTTCTTCTCTGGTTCAAATAAAAACATAGTGTACCACATATTAATATAATAAGGTATTCAAGATATTGTACTATATTATTATTATAATAAAGTATTTCAGTATAATTTCATAAGTAAGGTTTGGGAAGGTTAATGTGTATACAGACTTTATCCCTATCTTGCGAAGCTAGAATTATTGTTTCCAATAAACTGATCAAGAAACAACAAAAAAGAAAAAATAATACCACAAAAGTTAATACCTACCTTTGCAAATACTAGGCAATGAGAAACCACATGGGAAATAAATTATTGTATTTTTCTTCTTCCTTCTTTATTTGGGGTGAAGAAGGTGTTGAAGGTTTAACTTTTTTATAAGAGGAGAGGAAGGAAGAAAGAAAACACTCAAATATAAGATAGAACTTCTTGTTTATTATTGTATTTTTCCAAGTTTTTAAATATATAGCTATTTATGAAGTTAGAATAAAATATATGTTGTGTGAGATGCGGAACTATTTTCTGGTGAGTTTACCAATAAGGAAAATTAAAATATGTCTTTTCAAGTCAATAGCAAAAACTAATTTTTCACCAACTTCTTTGCTTTATCTCTTAGAAATAAATAAGGAAGAGTGGAATAACATGTTTTTTAATGCTTTCATTTTCCTTTCCAGTTATTCTATTTTACGGATAATAATTTTAGACGGTCTAGGTAGAAATTGTAATTAATTTTCAAATGGGCAAATCCGGATAATAATTTGTTAGTGATAGGCATTTAGTGTTATTTCCTAAAAAAAAATCGTCACTTATTGAAATGGCAAAGGCTATATTGACTTTTGTTTTACTGTTTAGCCTAATTGTTTTGCAATTTTAGCCATATGGGAAATTGTGTGGAAGTGGAAAAACAAAGTGTGATAGGGACAAAGCAGCAAGTGCCACAAGGATGCAACAGTGCAGCAGATTGTGTCTCTTTTTGCAAAATTATTGGTTTTCAAAGCTGTGGATGTGATGCCAGCAAGCATATTTGTTGTATTATTCCACCCCCTAATGCTTAAGTAGCAATTATCTGGATTTTTTTTTGTTTTTTCTAGGTTTATTTTGGATTTTTTATTTATTTATATGAAACGTGAAGATTTATATATTTTATTATAAGCTTGATTATTTTGAGAATTTCTATTTGTTTAATTGTTGCGTACTTAGATTATGGCATTCTTTCCTCTCTTTTTTTTATTTTTCTTTTATTATTGAAATAAACCATATTTTCAACTCTTGACTAATCTTGATCCTGGAATATTAGGGATTAAGGCCAATGTAGATGATTGACAACGTATGAAGAAGTAAGATCGTACCATGATAATTAAAATTTAAGTAAAAATATATTGGATTTGTTGTTATTATAATAATTAAAATATGTTGGTGTAATGCATTGTAATACTAAAATTATAATATTAAAGTGCATTAGTACTTGATAGTGGTTTGGTTATTACTTTGATGTACCTCATGAAAGTGATATTCCATGATCTACCCACAAATTACTCATTAAAGATTAAATTTTATAACTACCAACCATGTTCTATAATTTTAGTATCCGACTACCTTATTATTTATCACATGTATGAGATTCTACACCTATAAATAGTGGTGTTTTTGTGTGTTTGGAGTGACAAGAGGGGTTGCTCTGATGGTAAGCAACCCCCACTTCCAACTGAGAGGTTGTGAGTTCGAGTCTCCCCAAGAGCAAGGTGGGAAGTTCTTGGAGGGAAGGATGCGGGGTCTATTTGGAAACAGCCTCTCTACCCCAGGGTAGGGGTAAGGTCTACGTACACACTACCCTCCCCAGACCCCACTAAGTGGGATTATACTGGGTTGTTGTTGTTGTTGTTGTTTTGTGTGTTTGGAATGGGAAAAAAAAGTGGTAAGGGTGTATGAAAAAAGTGAACTTTGGTATAGTGAAAAAGAGTAATGTAAGTGATCACACTCAACTATGCCTTATAAAATGGACACTGCGGACGTTGCAAATATAACCCGAGCATTACGCCCAGGGTCGAATCCACAGAGAGTTAACCTATCAATCACTATCTTCAGACCCACTAACTCTTGAGAACCAGCTTCCCAAATATTCGAATCTCAGTTGAATGTTTCTTTAACAACTAAGTTTGCAAGTAACTAAACAGCTGTAAACTAAACTAATAAGGTTGTAAACAATAATAAGAAGAAGCTAAGGTAATGATTTCCTATATTGATGGAATTCCTTCTATTTATACTCATACAAATTTACCAACACATCTCTATCAACCATGAACGCTCATCTTACCATAAATCTCTCATGAGTAATCATAGTAATTTACTATTGCACTCTCCCGAGATACACTAGCTTACTTTATTTAGCACAATTCACTTTATATTACACTCAAGTCTTCGTTATCCCTAATCCCGCCTTTAAACCCGTAATTATAGATTCCTCTTATAATTTAGGAGTGGTGTTGTTCAACAATAACCTAAATATGCACTCTTTTCCAAGTTATGCACATTAAATAGGCACATCTAATTGAAAATCATGTCAATTAACTACAACAAATACGAAGTTGAACAAATAGAGATCAAACTAGTAATTTGTATTCACATAAATAAGAAGTTCATCCCCCAATAGGTTCCATCAAAACCTTAGACAAAGGATTTAGCTACTCATGGCTATGGAAAAATAAACTAAGATAGAACTCATCACAACTATCAATACAAATCAAAGAAAAGAAGAAAGATATTTGGAGTATTCTCTCACAATAGTTTTCCTTGCCAAGATACTCTAAAAATCAATACATGCCTCTCTTGGGCTAAGTCTAGTGTTTGAAATAGGGGTTTGGGCTAAAAATCTCGTATTTTGCACCTTAGTCCCTGAAATTTCCACCTCCTGCCCTAGTTCTACTGCAGTCGCTGTCACGACCCAGAATCCACTAAGGGTCATGGTGGCGCCGGACACCTCTGTCAGGCCATCCAACTAAATTTTCGATTAAATCCTCTTTTAATACTTTTGAAAATCTAAGGTTTTTCCTTCTATTTTTCATAAATAAAATATTCACTACTAGAATTCAAATTTAAATAATAACAGAAATCTTTCGAAAAACTATCCCAGAACCTGGTATCACAAGTGCATGAGAAATTACTGATAAGGAAAATAAAATACAACCTCTGTCCGGAATACAATGGACAGGGAATAAATAATTAAACTACAAAAAGGAACTACACTAGCTGTGGGTTGCCTCACGAATTGCAGCTCACCTAGTCCCAGAGTTATCCATGCTGCTACGCCAGTAGGCTGCTACAAGTGTACATGTACCTGTGCAACAAAAATGCACATAAGTATAGTATGAGTATGTAATCAACGTGTACTCATTGAGTATCCCGCCTAATCCCGAAGGGGTAGAGACGAGATGGCCAACTTTGACACTCACTAGAGGTCAATTATCAATATTCTATAGATGTGGGAATAATCATGGATTTATATAAATGTTCTAATTGGGAAGCCCGGGAACATGTAAGCACCTTCAACAATAAATCAAGGGCTTCCAAGGTCTATTATTTATTATCTTATCAGTTTATATCAAGCCACGTAGGGACATTTCCACATTTGCAATTATTAAGTAACAAATAAACATGCGCTAATAACGCCGAGGCAACGGCCCACTCCAATAGGAATGTAAACTCTGCACTGCCGAGGGTCGAGCGGCACGAACCATAGATGCATCTATTTTCACGGTGTTCGGCCCATTCCATAAATAAACACATATCATTCTCGCTAATCATCCATGCGACGCAGACACACATAAAATACATGCTCAAGTAAGAAATTAAGAGCTCATCGAGGATAATCCTCCAAATAAACAACTTTCTCTTTTTAACATTTCAGAGAAATTACTATTAAATTTATTTTTAAATTCCTTTACCAATTTAAGGTGATCTAAACAATTCAAACTATCAATGAGTTCACAGTAATCCGAGTATAACATGCTTTCGAGTCCTAGACTACTGAACAATAGCATAATAGTAGCTACGCACGGACTCTCGTCACCTCGTGCGTGCATAGCCCCCACAAATAGGAGCACATAACAATTTTACTCACCTATGGGGTAATTTCCCCCTCACAGAATTAGAAAGGAGACTCACCTCGCTCCTAAGACTCATAACTGGTATTCTACATCCATTTGTATGCTTGAACCAACGTACAACGCACCAAAACTAGCCAATGATCATACAAATCCATTAATATATGCTTAGCTATACTTTACAACTCAATTTGTAACAATTCCTCACCCCGAACGAAAATTTAACCAAATTGCCCTCAGGCCCACGTGCCACGAATCTGAAATTTCTCGAAGACAAAGATTACCCATAACCTTGGGAACTCAAATATATAATTTTCTCCTAATTCCATGCTCAAAAGCGTGGCTAAATTCCAAGAATATGATTTTATAGGTTTTCCACCAAAATCCCAATTTTTACACTAATTTTCATGTTTAATTCCATGGTATAGTCTTGTATTTGACTTGGAAATAAATAGGAGTAACTTACCTCAATATTGGTGATGAATTCTCTCCTTGAAGCTCTCCAAAAATCTCCTCTAAGCCATGTTAAATGGGGGGAAATAAACCAAAATCCCTATTTAAAACAAGTTACTGCCTCCACTAATTTTCGTTTTTGCGGAAGTATCGCCGCTTATGCGGTTACGCTTTTGCGGTCTGTAGGCTGCTTCTGCGGCTTCCCTGGCTTAGCCCATCTTCGCCTCTGCAATCATACCATCGCAGATGCAGTTCCACTTTTGCAGAACCTTGACCGCATCTGCGGTCCTTCCCAAAATCCTCACACTCGCATCTGCGACCCCCTTTTCGCTTCTGCGGCTCCGCATTAGCGGATCAAGGGCCTCTTATGCGGTCTTGGCGACCTTTTCTCTCATCCGCTTTTACGGGGCCGCTTCTGCGGTCACATTTCCACAGAAGTGGTAATACCAGATACCAGCTGCATAGCTATTTCCAAAAATCCTATTTTTTTATCTGTTAACCACTTAGAATTCACCCGAGGCCCCCGGCACCCCAATCAAACATACCGACCAATCCCAAAACACATTACGGAATTGCTCGAGTCTTCAAATCATATCACACAACGCTAAAATCATGAGTTACACCCCAAATTCAAGCTTAATGAAATTTAAAATTTCAAACTTCTATTTCTGATGTTTAAACCTATCAAATCATGCCCGATTGACCTCAAATTTTGCACGCCAGTCATATTTGACATTACGGACCTACTCCAACTTTCAAAATTGGATTCTGGCCCCGATATCAAAAAGTCAACCTTCGGTCCAACTCCTCAAAAACCTCCAAATTTCTATCTTTAGCCAAATAGCTTCAAAATGGGCTACGGACCTCTGAATTCACTTCCGATTACGGTCCCAGCTCCAGAATCACTCTAGGGAGCTACTCCTAGTCTCAGAATTCCAACCGGACATTGATAACACCAAAATTCAATTCAACCCAAACTTATGAAATTCCTTCTAAAATACTAACTTCCACAGTAGTCGCCAAAATGCTCCCGGGTTATCCAAAACCCAATCCGAGCATACGCCCAAGTCCGAAATGATCATACGAACCTGTTGGAACCTTCAAATCTCAATTTCGAGGTCATTTACTCAAAATTCTAATGCTAGTTCATTCTTTCAACTTTAAGCTTCCAAAATGAGAATTCTCTTCCCAAATCAACTCCGAACTTCCCGAAATCAAATTCCAACCACGCGTACAAGTCATAATACCTGAAATGAAGTTGTTCATGGCCTCTGACTGCTGAAAAGAGCGCTAGTACTCAAAACGGACGATCAGGTCATTACATTCTCTCCCACTTAAACATATGTTCATCCTCGAACGTGCTGAGAACAGTACTGGAGTAGTCTGAAATCACTATTTAGCACCTCACGCACCTTCCCGTGCTACCACAATTTAGCTGAGCACATAAGCTCGACCAATTCTGAAGATATTCACTTTTATTCAATCAAATAAGTCTTAGAGCCTGATTCCAACATCCGGAATCCCATGCTAGGCCTGTTTCCAACATACAATCACCATATCTATCACTACACACTGTACACAAATATGACTGCATAACTTTGCTAAATTCGCACCTTGCATTACCCACTCGTAGGGCCACAATAACCTCTTTCTGATCAACTTAGCCAGAATCCTACTAATTTGATGCTCCCATTGCACCCCATGACATATACAGGTCTTACTCCAACCATTACCATACCGTCACGATGGAAGAGGTATACCAACATTCATAATCAATCGCCGAGTCAACAAAACATTAGGCCTACAGTCCTCACAAGGACTTCACCTCATTCTGAACCCAATAATGGTCTTATCTCCATAACATACCCCATATAGCTGGATTACACAGAATCCTAGATCAAGGGATCTCGTCTCATCTGATACAATTGCTCTGGCAATAAGCCACCTCAGGAATTATTAAAATCTCATATGATGCTACCATGTGCCAATAGGCCACAACCCGAACACAACACAAATAGGAAATCGAATTCTAGAAGGAATTATCTACACCCTGCACTAATACGGACTTTCCTTAGAAGATAGGAAGTGAAACACATAAAGGAATAGCACATGGAAAACTAGACTCGACATCACACTGTTGCAGCATGCAACCTGATCCAAATAACATGCCCATGGCGTCGTACCACCCGATCTACACATAGATCTCACATAAGGAGATTGCACTTCGAGCTAAATCTGCTCATTACAATAAAATATCAAATTTTGATCGTAAGCACGCTAAGTGCATAATTCCATCCATGTGAAAACACATCGTTCTATAGGCTACAAAATTCAAGCACAACTGAGATGCGATGCAAGATATAAATCTCAAGAGCCATCCTGCTCACATAACATCGTCACCACGCGGAACCTTAACACATAAGAATTTACCAAGCCGTCTCACAAATCATACGATGCAATACATCATTACCTGGGATAACCAATGACAAAATAACACCCCCTATTCCTCCGTAGGGAACGCTCGCTGAAATGAACACAACTGGCCTGATATAAAGCCCTGTTCACATATAAATCAATCTACTGATCTCAAGCCAATTTTTGATTGCACCAACTTGGCGAATATCCTTTCGAAGGTTCATAGTAATTACCTTTTTCCTCGTAACACACAAGAACAACCATCACAATCGGAGAAACCCCCTCGGTTCATAACCCAGTAAACAAAGTTCCCTCCAGGCATAATTTCTCAAATCAATGATATTACCACAATCCCCTTACTTGGTTCAAATCACTAGCCAATCAAGTGACTACATGTCACACTTATACAATCTTCCCGTGGGACACGCCCTTAAAATCCTCCGAAATAAATATCGGGTCTGCTCATTCCAACCATCGGTTGCACTAATGCTGAAAAGCGATCAAGAATCCTTAACTAGGATACGAAGCCTTTTTCACAAAACATCGATCTCAGGTGATGCTGAAGCCAATGCCAATTTACTCTAATAATTCAACCTTTTTCCTTGCTCATTCGAGCCCGTGACATTCTTGCCAACACTGAACTACAACCTTGATCCTCACTTTGAATTTCTATGTTGCTCTTTGCACCCAACGTGCTAACATACAATAGAACACGATTTTCATCGTAACTCCGGAATCAATAGTATTTTAACACTTTATCATATGAGAACTTTTTACTTACTCATTTTCGGAGAATCATAGTAACACATAAGTAAATTCCCATAACCGTAGGATATGAAAATCTCTAAGTAGTGGTCCAGGCCACCATAGTCCTTCCGGAATTTGCTTCCACTTAACATGCCATAACAAAAGAATGCTTCTTTTCAATAACGGTTGTCGAAAAACCTCACTCGTACCGCCAAAAATATACGCATAACTCGATCACGCTGAATGAACTGATCACAGACCCCAACATGCTAAATTCAACTATGGCTGATCAATCCCTTTCCATCCAATTTATCCTTGATTGCATTGCAAATAATACTAACTCTCTTCAACATATAACATACTCCCTCCACACTCACCATGCTGTCTCAAATACCATGTACTATTTCATATTTCTAAAATGCTACACCACAAGTCAACCACCACGGAACATTCTGTGCCTCTTCTCATAAGCCACTTTCCAAGCTTGATCCATAAGTGTACCTATAAGCTCGACACTATTAGGCATCATACTTTACCTCCTAAATCCACTGGGACCGTTACTAGGAGCCACCCGCTCTGACTTGGTCCTGTTAATCAACTCCATAAATCTTATAACACATGAATACCCTCTCGACGAAGCACCCAGTGTAATCACTTCTTATGAAACCTACATTTATATAAGGCATAAATCCTTAACCTTCCTCCAAGTCTGAACATAAGCCAATGAGGCCAACCATAGCATGACTTCAACACTTCATTTGCTCAAATTACCACTTATGGTCTTCTTCTGTTGCTGAGATAACCCACCAAGATATTAATAACTAGAAACCTCGCAAGTAGCTAATCACACAACCCAAATCATAAGCGGTGCGACTCTCCCACTTAGCTTGAAGCCATTATTACAAAACTCTAGAGTTCACCATGATTCTTAATCTCTTATTGACATAACCTTGCGCAATTAATTGCCAGCAGTCTTGATATCCTACCGTAGAAACCCAATTAGATACTCTAACAACAATTTCGTTTGCCGAATAGCCAATAGAACTCTTCGCAGAAGCCTCGCCAACCACGCGACTGCTAACTTGCTCATAGGAATACCCCGCCTGTAGAAATCACTCCCCGGCATCTTCCAACGCTGCTGCATGGGGTACAAAAACTATGATATCAATAACCCATCCCGAGTCTGAGCTGACTCCCTAGCTGCACCAGTCCATTCACCCCTCGTGGACATCCATTAGTTATGCGACAACATCCTTTCACTTCAAGATCATGCTACTTCTTTCTTTATTTCAAACAGCTCCTTTCTGTCATATCCAATCTCATGCCGCTTAATAACACCATGCTTCGAATTAGTCTGCCAACTTTTATTAGCCATCGCTAAAATCCTAGATCCTTCCAAATTATCCTTAGGCGCATAGTCATCCTACTAATAGGCCCTATACAGCTCCGCCACTCTCCTACTTTGGGAAAACTCATTCCTTTACTCAATTGTTCGGTATGCGCTCCCTAAGCCTGGCCTTTTAGAAGTTTAAAACTCCGTCGGGCACTTCTTATATGTTTTTCTCACCTTTTGTGGCTCAGTCATTGCCTTAATGGGATTTATCTTCATAGCACCTGAATCCACAAATCTTTGCTAACTAAAACCCATCTGAAGGTCATCTTTATCAAACTATCAACATTTGAAACACTAATTAAATCTTAAACCACCATGTCCCGCGATATCTGACGGTTACGTCTTGAGTACTATTTCACAATACCCCGCCATAAGGTGAATTGTAGTAGATTATAACATCAACAAACTTATAGCATTCAATTAGGACAACAACACCCCATATAGAGAAGAACTACACCACGCTTGCAAATTATCACATTTCATTACTTCCACTAGTCCACATCTGACCATCCTTAGTTCGATTACCCTTCCCTTTCCAGGAATAAATATTGAATCCCTTTGATTACACACCGAGTAAACCTCTCTTCAATTCATTCATTGCCTCGACATGTGGTCATACACCCTACCATCGCAACAATATTGTGGAATAATCACACATAAGCATTATGGCAAGCTGTGCCTAGCCTCAAAGGGTCATAGAAGTTCTGTTACTGAAC
This sequence comes from Nicotiana noctiflora, assembly GCA_032618575.1. Lineage (NCBI taxonomy): Eukaryota > Viridiplantae > Streptophyta > Magnoliopsida > Solanales > Solanaceae > Nicotiana > Nicotiana noctiflora. The sequence continues at coordinate 532,399 of JASVEL010012488.1, read as the reverse complement.
CTAAACAATATAAATTCCTTCCGTAATGTGACTATAACAGTCCAATCAACTATACCGGATAAACCATCCTGCACCACATTTGCAGTGCCAGTACAATACTTCAAGTTTCTATCTATAACAAGCGATCGTGTCGCATAAGATTGAGTGGAAAGAAATTAAAGGCATAAGCCTCAAAGAAATCTAACCGCACAAATAGGACAAGAAGGGAAGTACTCCTAACAATCCTGCAGCCTCCCGACGATAAGTACATGCGTCTCCGTACCGATCCGCGAGACTTTTCTAGACTTTCTCATGACTCGTGAGACCGACGGGAACCTAGTGCTCTGATGCCAAGTTGTCACGACCCAACATCCACTAAGGGTCATGGTGGCTGGACACCTCTATTAGGCCAGCCAACTAAATTATCGATTAAATCCTTTTTTTAATACTTTTGAAAATCTAAGGTTTTTCCTTCCATTTTCATAAATAAAAGATTCATTACTAGAATTCAAATAATAAAAATTAATACAAATCTTTTGAAAAGCCATCCCAGAACCTGGTGTCACAAGTGCATGAGCAACTACTGATAAGAAAAATAAAATACAACCTCTCTCTGGAATACAGTGGACATGGAATAAATAACTAAAGTATAGAAAGGAACTACACTAGAGTGGGTCGCCTCATGAATTGCAGCTCACCTAGTCCCAGAGTTATCCATGCTGCTACGCCAGTAGGCTACTAGAAGTGTAACATACATGTGAAATAAAAATGTACAAAAGTGTAGTATGAGTACGTAATCAACGTGTACTCAGTGAGTATCTCGCCTAATCCCAAAGGGGTAGAGACGAGATGGCCAACTTCGACAATCACTAGTGGTCAATTATCAATATTCTATAGATGTCGGAATAATCATGGATTTATATAAAAGTTCTAATTGGGAAGCCCGGAAACAAGTAAGCACCTTCAACAATAAATCAAGAGCTTCCAAGGTCTATTCTTTATTATCTTATCATTTTATACCAAGACACGTAGGGACACTTCCACATTTGCAATTATTAAGTAACAAATACACATGTGCTAATCACGCCGAGGCGACGACCTGCTCCAATGGGAATGTAAATTGTGCACTGCCGAGGGTCGAGCGGCACGAACCATAGATGCATCTATTTTTACCAAAGTGTTCTGCTCGTTCCATAAATAAACACATATCCTGCTCGCGAATCATCCATGCGACGCAGACACATATAAAATACATGCTCAAGTAGGAATTAAGAGCTCATCGAGGATAGTCCTCCAAATAAACAACTTTATATTTTTAACATTTCAGATAAATTACTATTAAATCTCTTTTTAAATTCCTTTACCAATTTAGGGTGATCTAAACAATTCAAACTATCAATGAGTTCACAGTAATCCAAGTATAACATGCTTTCGAGTCCTAGACTATCCAGATAATAGCATAATAGTAGCTACTCACGGACTCTCATCATCTCGTGTGTGCATAGCCCCCACAAATAGGAGCACACAACGATTTTACACGCCTATGGGGTAATTTCTCCCTCACAGAATTACAAAGGAGACTCACCTCACTCCGAAGACTCATAACCGGCATTATACATCTTTTCGCAGGCTTGAACCAATGCACAATGTACCAAAACTAGCTAATGATCATACAAATCAATTAATATATGCTCAACTATACTTTACAACTCAATTATAACAATTCCTAACCCCGAACGAAAATTTGACCAAGTTGCCCTCAGGCCCACATGCCCGGAATCCAAAATTTCTCAAAGATAAAGATTACCCATAACCTTGGAAACTCAAATATATACTTTTCTCTTAATTCCATGCTCAAAATCGTGGCTAAATTTCAAGAATATGATTTTCTAGGTTTTCCACAAAAACCCAATTTTTACACTAATTTTCATGTCTAATTCTATGGTATAGTCTTGTATTTAACTTGGAAATAAATAGGAGTAAATTACCTCACTATTGGTGATGAATTCTCTCCTTGAAGCTCTCCAAAAATTGCCTCCAGGCCATGTTAAATGGGGGAAATGAACCAAAATCCCGATTTAAAACAAGTTACTGCCTCCGGTCATTTCCGCTTTTGCGGAAGTATCGCCGCTTATGCGGTTATGCTTTTGCGTTAGTAGGCCGCTTCTGTGGCTTCCCTGGCTTAGCCTATTTCTGCTTCTGCGATCATACCACCGCAGATGCGGTTCCGCTTTTGCGGAACCTTGACCGCATTTGTGGTCATCCACAAAATCCTCACACTCGCATCTGCGACCCCCTTTCCGCTTCTGCGGCTCCGCATTAACGGATCAAGGGCCACTTCTGTGGTCCTGGCTACCCTTTCTCTCATCGGTTTCTGCGGGGCCGCTTCTGCGGTCACATTTCCATAGAAGTGGTAATACTAGATACCAGCTGCATAGCTATTTCCAAAAATCCTATTTTTGATCTGTTAACCACCTGGAATTCACCTGAGGCCCCAGGGACCCCAACCAAACATACCGATTAATCCCAAAACACATTAGGGAATTGCTCGAGGCTTCAAATCATATCAAATAATGCTAAAATCATAAATTACACCCCAAATTAAAGCTTAATGAAATTTAAAGTTTCAAACTTCTATTTCTGATGTTTAAACCAATCGAATCATGCCCGATTGACCTCAAATTCTGCATGCCTATCATATTTGACATTACGGACCTACTCCAACTTTCAGAACTGGATTCTGGCCTCGATATCAAAAAGTCAACCTCTAGTCCAACTCCTCAAAAACCTCCAAATTTCTATCCTTAGCCGATAGCTTCAAACTGGGCTACGGACCTCCGAATTCACTTCTGATTGCGGTCCCAGCTCTAAAATCACTCTACAGAGCTACTCCCAGTCTCGAAATTTCAATCATACATTGATAACACCGAAATGCAATTCAACCCAAACTTATAAAATTCCTTCTAAAATACTAACTTCCACAATAGTCACCAAAATGCTCCCGGGTTATCCATAACCTCGTACGTACGTAGCCGCCGCATTTAGCAACAATTACTCATTTAAATTCTATTGGGATAATTACCCTCTTACATGGTTAGAAAGGAGACTCACCTCGCTCCAAAGTGTACTCCCAATCTCCAAGAAGATCTCAAGTCCTTAATTCGAAGCCGGACAATCCCAAACTAATCAAACGAAGCAAGAACTAGTAAATATAGGCTTGGAAGATCGAGTTCTAGCTATTTAATGAATTTCTTAGCCTTTAACCTAAATTTCTAAATTCCAATCCCGGGCCCACACGCCCGGATTCCAATATTTTTCAAAGGGAGTTGTTCTCTATCACCTAAGGATCACAATTATATGATTTCTAGTTCATTTTATAACAAATTATAGGGCTAAATCCTAGTTTTGGTTGAACCCTAGGTCTAGCTTTAATCTCATGGATTTTCCTAAATTTTTAGTGTTAATCACATCCAATGTTTATGTATTTATGCTATGAGTGAGTGGGGATTACTTACCTTGTGATACTAGGAAAAATGTCTTCTTTAAAACCTTCAAAATTGCCCAAATGGTGTGAAAAATGAGAGAAAATGAGTTTGGGTTCGTATTTAATAAACCCTTACTGTCTCTGCGATTTTCCATACGCGGTCAGAGTACCGCTTAAGCGGCCGCTTCAGCGGAAATATAACCATTTTTGCGGATTGGGGCATAGTGGACCGAATCGCTTCTGTGGTCTTTCTCTCACATACGTGGGACCGCTTCTGTGGTCTGAGGGCCGGTTATGCGGTCACCGCTTCTGTGATCAAGGAGCCGCAGAAGCGGTTTTGACAGAAGCAGCAAACTTGTTTCCTTTAAAAATCCGACCTCGCTCAAACCTCAACCATTTGACGCTCGGGGCTCCCGAGCCTCGCCTGAACATACCGACAAGTCTGAAATCATGAGACGGACATAGTTGAACCTTCCAAACACCCAAATATTATTAAATCAAGGAATTGGACCCCAAAACCAATTGATCCAATTTAATGAACTTCAAGTTCTTAACTTCCTACCAGCGGGTCAAAATGCCCTTAAACTACTCGGATTGACACCAAATTTTGCAGGCAGGTCTTAACTGATATTTTGGACTTGTACCAAGTTTCAGAATCAAAATTTGAACCCGATACCTATGAAAACAATAATTTCTTGGTTTATTAAATCTTCAAAATTTAAACTTAACAATTTTGAAGTAAAATTCTATTACTCGGGCTACGGACCTCGGAATTCAATTCTGGGCATACGCCCAGGTCCCATATTTTCCCACGAACCCTCAGAAATTTCCGGATCGCGATATGGGTCCATTTGCCCAAAATGTTGACCGAAGTCAAACTTGGCCTTATTAAAGGAACTTAAAGAAGCAACTAGACTTATTCTTGCCCGAAATTCTTCTAAATTCCGAACCACCCGCCCCCGCGAGTCATAATTTAGCTAAAGAAAATGCAAAAGTATTATTTAGGGAACGAGGTTCAAAAATTCAAAACGACCAGTCGGATCGTTACATTCTCCACCTCTTAAATAGACGTTCGTCCTCGAACAGACATAGAAAAGTACCTGGACTACTGAATATGTGGGGATATCGGCTCTGCATGTCCTCCTGGGACTCCCAGGTCACCTCCTCGACCGGTTGGCCCATCCACTGGACTTTCACTACAGCAACCCTCTTGGATCTCAACTGGCGGTCCTGAAATCCAACTCTTCGTAGCCCAAACTCTCATCTAGCCGAATGGTACTGAAATTCAACACATGTGAATAGTCGGCATGATACTTCCGGAGCATCGATACATGGAAGACCGGATGAACTCCTGATAAACTGGGAGGTAATGCGAGCTCATAGGCACTCCAACTCGCCTCAACACCTCAAGTGGGCCAATAAACCTTGGTCTTAATTTTCCCTTCTTCCCAAATCTCATAATGCCCTTCAAGGGCGAAACCTTCAGGAGGACTTTCTCACTAACCGCAAATGATAACATCACGTGCCTTCTGATCCGCGTAGCTCTTCTGTCTAGACTGAGTTGTGCGGAGCCTTTCCTGAATCAACTTAACCTTATCCAGGGCATCCTGGACCATATTTGTACCAAGCAACTTAGCCTCACCAGGCTTGGACCATCCGATAGGAGAACGACAATGCCGACCATACAATGCCTCATACGGGACCATCTCTATGTTGGACTAATAACTGTTATTATATGCAAACTCTACCAAGGGTAAAAACTGATCCCACTGCCTTCTAAAGTCGATCACACATGCTCTAAGCATATCCTCTAAAATCTAAACTGTCTGCTCCGACTGTATGTCGGTCCGAGGATGAAATGTTGTGCTAAGCTCCATACAGGTTCCTAACTCTCGCTGAACAGCTCTCCAGAAATGGGAAGTGAACTGAGGGCCTCTGTCTGATATGATGGAGACCAGCACACCGTGCAATCTCACTATCTCCCGAATGTAAATCTGGGCATGCCTCTCTGCCGTATAAGTAGTCGCCATTGGAATTAAATGGGCAGACTTGGTCAATCTATCCATAATAACCCACACCGAATCAACCTTCCGCTGAGTCTGCGGCAACCCAACTACGAAATCCATAGTGATGTGCTCCCACTCCCATTCCGGAATGGGCATTTGGTGAAGTAGGCCACCTGGCCTCTGGTGCTCATACTTGACTTGCTGGCAATTAAAATATTTAGTTGCATACTCTGCAATGTCCTTCTTCATCCTCCGCCACCAGTAATGCTGCCTCAAGTCACGATACATCTTCGTAGCACCTAGATGATTGGAGTACCTCAAACTGTGGGCCTCGTCTAGAATCCTCTCTCTCAAGCCATCAATATTAGGAACACACACACGGCCCTGGAGCCGTAATACACCATCCTCGCCAATAGAAACCTCCTTGGCGCCTCCCTGAAGCACCATCTCTCTAAGGACTGCCAAATGTGGATCATCAAGCTGTCGAGCCTTAATCTCCCCCAACAACGAAGACTGAGCAACCACACATGCTAGGACCCGACATGGCTCTGAAATGTCCAATCTCACAAGCATGTTAGCTAGGGACTGAATGTCCAAAGCTAATGGTCTCATCTCAGCAGGAATGAATGCCAAGCTACCCATGCTCTCCGCCTTCCTACTCAAGGTATCCGCAACCACATTTTCCTTGCCTGGGTGATAAATAATGGTAATGTCATGATCCTTCAGCAACTCGAGCCACCTGTGCTGTCTCAAATTAAGGTCTCTCTGCTTGAACAAATGCTGCAAGCTACAAAGGTCCGTATAAACCTCACATGACACCCCATATAAATAATGCCTCTATATCTTAAGAGCATGAACAATCGCCGCCAACTCTAGATCATGCACAGGGTAATTTTTCTCATGAACCTTCAGCTGATGAGAGGCATATACAATAACTCGCCCCTTCTGCATCAATACACATCCCAACCCAATGCGAGAAGCATCAGAATATACCGTATACATCCTTGAACTGGAAGGCAATACATGAACTGGTGGCATGGTCAAAGCCGTCTTGAGCTTCTGGAAGCTCTCCTGACAATCATCGGACCAACATAATAGGACCCCCTTTTGGGTCAATCAGGTTAGAGGTGATGCAATGAATGATAAGCCTTGTATGAATTGTCGATAATAGCCTACTAACCCAGGAAGCTCCTCATCTCAGTCACTGAAGTAGGATGTGGCCAACTTTGAACTGCCTCGATCTTCTTGGGATCCACCTTAATACCCTCTCCTGACACGATATGCCCCAAGAATGCCACTGACTCTAGCCAAAACTCACACTTGGAGAACTTATCATAAAGCTTCTCCTCTCGCAAGGTCTGAAGCACTGCCTTCAAATGCTGATCGTGCTCCCCCAGGCAACGTGAATATATCAAGATGTCATCAATGAAAACAATGATGAAAGAATCAATATAGGGCCTGAATACTCTGTTCATCAAATTCATAAACTCCGCTGGAGCATTAGTCAAGCCAAATGACATCACCAGGAACTCATAGTGGCCATATCTTGTCCTGAATGTGATCTTCGGAACATCTGAATCCCGAATCTTCATCTGATGATATCCTGATCTCAGGTCGATCTTAGAGAATATCCTAGCACCATGCAAATGGTCGAACAAATCATCAATACGAGGCAATGGATACTTGTTCTTGATGGTGACTTTGTTCAACTGGGGGTAATCAATGCACATCCGCATAGTCCCATCTTTTTTCTTTACAAACAGCACTGGTGCACCCCAAGGCGATACGCTGGGCCTAACAAATCCCTTAGCTAACAACTCCTATAACTGCTCCTTCAGCTCCTTAAGAACCATACGGTATGGTGGGATTGGTATAGGCTGAGTGCCTGGAGCCAAGTCGATACAAAAATCAATATCACGATCCAGAGGCATTCTAGGAAGATCAGAAGGAAAAACATCGGCAAACTCTCAGACTACTAGCACTGAATCAATCATCGGAGACTTTGTAGTGGTGTCTCGAACATGAGCTAAGTAGGCCAAACACCCTTTCTCAACCATGTGTTGAGACTTTAGGAAGGAAATAACCATGCTAGATGTATCTATAGTAGAGCCCCTCCACTCCAGTCTTGGCAACCCTGGCATCACTAGAGAAACAGTCTAGGAATGATAATCTGGAACAGCGTGATAAGGAGATAGCTAATCCATGCCCAAGATAACCTCAAAGTTGATCATATCCAGAACATGAGATATGCTCTAGTCTCAAAACCATAGAAAGTAACCATACAAGACCGATAGACCCGGTTTACAACCACAGAATCGCCCACAGGAGTGGACACAGGAACAGAAACACCCAAGGGCTCAGGAGAAATTGTCAAGAACCGAGCAAACATAGATGATACATATGAATAAGTGGACCCTGGATCAAATAATACTGATGCATCTCTACCACTGATGGAAATAATACTTGTAATCACGGCACCTAAGGCCAATGCATCTGATCTGGCGGGGAGAGCATATAACCTAGATGGAGCACCGGCTGACTGGCCTCCAACTAACTGAGCAGTAGCTGGCTGACCTCTCCCAGTCTGGCCCCTACCCTTGGAACAACCTCTACTAGTCTGCTCTCTACCTCTAGGCAACTAGACCACTGGTGCTGGAGTTATGGGCTGATGCCCCTGCTGTACTGCCTTTCCCCTAAGCCTGGGGCAGTATCTCCTCATATGGCCTATGTCTCCGCACTCAAAACAACATGGTGCAGCAGCATGCTATCTAGATGGCTGACCCTGAATACCCGAGGGCCCACTAGAAGAAGTCTGAGTAGCCAGCGGGCGGTGAGAACCTTTCTTCATAGCACTAAAATATGGACCGGAATACTCCGGAGGACCCAAATACCCACTAGATGAACCCTGGACAACTGGCGGGTGATGCGAACTCTCTGGCATGGAATTGAAATAAGAGCACGCTGGAGCACTGCGAGTAGGTTGGGGTGCTGGAGTTGGGGGCCTACTGGACTGACCCCTCCCAAAGTGACTTCTACCCCTAGTTGGGGTTCCTATGAACTCTCCCGAGAATCTGGCCCTCTTATCCTACTGTATTTGCTCTCTATCCCTCATCAGGTAACCCTCGATCATGCGAGCAATCTCAAGTACTAGCTGATATCCTGTGCCCATCTTTACCTCACGAGCCATGTCCAACTGGATAGTGGGATGTAACCCTGCAACAAACCTCCGAACTCTCTCTGCCTCCGTGGGAAGTATCATGAGTGCATGGTGGGACAACTCAGAGAACCTCGCCTCATAATTCGTCAGTGACATATGACCCTACTCCAGATACTCAAATTGATGACGTAGCTCTTCCCTCTCAGAGGGGGGAATGTACCGATCAAGAAATAACTAGGTGAACTAACCCAGTGAGGGGAGGAGTGCCTTCTGGCCTGCTAAGCAAATAGGACTGCCACCATCTATGAGCCATGCACTCCAACTGGAAAGTAGTAAAGTCGACTCCATGTGACTCCAATATCCTCATGTTGTGCAACTTATCCATGCACCTATCAATGAAATCCTGGGCGTCCTCATGATGCTCCCCCCCAAAGACTGGAGGGTGCAATCTGGTTCATCTGTTTAATAACTTCTGCGGATCGCCGTACATAGGTGGCATGACCGGGGGTGGCACTGCAATAACTGGTTGGACCCCCTCTGCGGGTAGTGCACTTGGAGTATGATAAATGCCAGCTGCATGTCCTGGAGCTTGTGTGGTAGGGGTCTGTGCTCCCACTTCTTCCTGCGAGGTAGCCGGATCTACTGAAAATAAACCAGCCTGATTCATAGTGTCCATGAACCGAAGCATACGGACCATGACCTCCTGAAATTCCGGTGCAGTCATAAAATCCACCGGAGTAGGTGCAGCTGCGGGCGCCTCACCCTGCTCATCGATGATGGGATCCTCTGTAGGGTCTACTGGTAGCACAACTGGAATGGCTCTGGGATGCCCTCGTCCCTTACAATGGACCGGTACCCTCCCCTGGCCTCTACCTCGGCCTCTAGCAACGGGGGGAGTTGCTCCTCCCGGGTCTGGTACGTCAGCGATGCGGGTCCTCACCATCTGTGAGAGAATAGGAGAGGAAACTTAGTACATTGACCACTAAACATGGAAATGAATAAAGAGTAGTCTTTCCTAACACCATATAGCCCCTTGAAGATAAATACAGATGTCTCTGTATCGATCAACAAGGCCTACTAGGTTTGCCCGTAACTTGTGAGACCTACGTGAACCTAGTGCTCTGATACCATGTTGTCAAGACCCATTTTTCATAAATAGGTCATGATGGCACCTAACACCATAGTTAGGTCTACCGAGTGCGAAATTATGATTTAAATACCCATTTTAGTTTAACCCGAAACCAACATACTAACTACTTCCTGAAGAAAAACAACAGAACTATAAAGTATTGACATAGCAAAATAGACCCACAATGAACATCCATAGAGTGTGTGTGCCAGAACCCGGTATCACTAGCTACGGGCGACCAATAGAGTATACACAAAAGATACAAAACACTATCCTACTGTCTGAATCAAAATAGATAGAAAATCATAAATACAAGAAAGGACTTCTTCAGCTGCGGATCGGCATGAAAAAGAATACAGCTCGCCGTAAAAGTCCCTGCGCTAACTCACTGTTGCGCGCCCGAATACTGTCTAAATCCACCTGCCTCAAAACCTGTACATTTAAGTACAGAAGTGCAGCATGAGTACATAAACCACGTGTACTCAGTAAGTATCACGTCTAATCTCGAAGAAGTGGAGATGAGAGGTCGACTTGATACTTACTAAGGTCCAAATAATATGATATAATAGAGGGAGTTATACAACACAATAAATTATCAATAATACAAGTTCCACATAAGGATTTTAACTCATATTCTTGCCTAAATCAAGTTTCCAGTTTCTTTCTTTAATTGGCAATTAGTACTACTGCCATAATTAACTGCAACACATAGATCATGCACAAACATGCCAAGGTCGATGACCCGCTCCAACAGAAAAATAAATGTGCATTGCCGAGGGTCGAGCGGCACGAACCATAGATGCATCTATTATCACAGAGGCGATCGGCCCGGTCCAAAATCATCAAGACAATATCAAGAAAAGCACATAAGGGTCACATACACACAATGAAAATCTCTACAAGGCTCAATAATTTTATATATTCACTTTCATGCTCTCAAGTCTCTAACAATTTACAACGTTCATATTGGCAACTTTAAAGCAAGATATATTCCCCAAATAGGCATGTGTGGGTCCTAAACTACCCAAATAATTTTCATATAGTAGCTACGTACGGACTCTCATCACCTCGTACGTACATAGCCCCCGTATTTAGCAACAATTACTCATTTAAATCCTATGGGGACAATTTTTCTCTTACACACCTCGCTCCAAAGTGCACTCCCAATCTCCAAAAAGAGCTTAAGTCCTTAATTCGAAGCCGGACAATTCCAAACTAATCAAACAAAGCAAGAACTAGTAAATATAGGCTTGCAAGATCGAGTTCTAGCTATTTAATGAATTTCCTAGCCTTTAACCTAAATTTCCAAATTCCAACCCCGGGTCCACACGTCCGAATTCCAATATTTTTGGAAGGGAGTTGTTCTCTATCATCTAAGGATCGCAAATATATAATTTCTAGTTCATTTTATAACAAATTATAGGGCTAAATCCTAGTTTTGGTAAACCCTGGGTCTAGCTTTAATCTCATGAATTTTTCCAAATTTTTAGTGTTAATCACACCCAATATTTATGTATTTATGCTATGATTGAGTGGGGATTACTTACCGTATGATACTAGGAAGAAATGCTTTCTATAAAACCTTCAAAATCGCCCAAATGGTGTGAAAAATGAGAAAATGAGTTTGGGTTCGTATTTAATGAACCCTTACTGCCTCTACGATTTTTGTATACGCGGTCAGTGTACCGCTTAAGCGGCGTCCGCTTCAGCGGAAATATAACCGCTTTTGCGATTTGGGGCATAGTGGACGGGACCGCTATTGCAGTCTTTCTCTCGCATACGCGAGACCACAGAAGCGGTCCCAAAGCCGCTTATGCAATCACCGCTTCTGCGGCTGGTATTCCTTTAAAAATCCGACTTCGCTCAAACCTCGACCATTTGACGCTCGGGACTCCCGAGCGCCGTCCAAACATACCGACAAGTCTGAAATTACGAGACGGACCTTGTCGAACCCTTGAAACACCAAAAAATTTATTAAATCAAGGAATCGAACCCCAAAACCAATTGATCCAATTTAATGAACTTCGAGTTCTTAACTTCCTACCAATGGGTCAAAATGCCCTTAAACTAATCGAATTGACATCAAATTTTGTAGGCAGGTCTATTTTACGTATATCAAGAGAATATAAAATATTTTTTCTATTATACCCATAGGCCGAAGTAAAAGTAAACAGAAAGGAGAGAGTACAATGATATAATCGAGTCAAAAGTGAGTGAACAACAGAATCTTCAATAAAGTTACACCTTCTTTGCCACATTAATTAAGTGTTTCAAAGACGATGTCAGATATAAAGTCCTTTTTCTCTTCTTTTCCAAAATTAGAATAAAAGTCAATAATAGTTCAACTCACACATTCGTGTAAATTCCAATTTAGATGTCATTAAATTGAATGCCATGTTAGATTCCAAAACACAAAGATTTCCCCCTTTAAGATTAGATTGTGTACTTGAGGTCTGTCTCAAAGACAGCTTCTTTCTTGTACCCTGCATCAAGCTGTAACAAATATATCAAACAATTTAAATAACTGAAAAAGGAAGGTATCTAGACATATAAATATTGGGCAATCAATTTGTTATCCTTAGAGTAACTAACTATCATTTCACTTGACAAGGTCGTATCACTATGGCTGATTTTCGTCCTTGCCAACGGGATCAGCCATAAACAAAGTAATATTAAACTCTACCTGTGTGAGGCTTCGAAGCAGGAAGAATCATAGAATCTTAACCGAATTTATTTTTCACTCGAATAATATATATATATGGAACAAAAAGAAAAAGAGAATATATAATTTGTAAGACATACTGGTTTTGAACTTACTGACTCTAACATCTTTCTTTGAGCATTGATCTGGGGTAAAAGTCAAACTCAAGTCCTGCTTACAGTTGTACCCAGTGCAAATTCAATGGTTCCTTTTGTGAAAAATCACAGAAATGGAAGAACAACGTAACTTGCATCTGGTGCAACTATAGGTTGGGCTTGAGAAAGGAAACTACTAATGGCTCTTGCATCTCTAACCCCTTTATAAAGTGTAAAACCCTAGCTAGGGGCATTATTGGGATTTCAAGATTTTAAAGCATTTTGACTAAAGACACAAAATTGAGCCGTCCACTCAAAATTTGAGTACTGTATTTAATTATTATTATAAGTAGGTTTGAATTTTGAAAAATTCAATTGAAGGTTGAGGTTAACGATGTATTATAAATTATATTTTTAAATATTAAATGCGTGTTGTTAATTTAAAAACAAAGTCTATATATTATTAAAATGAAAAGAAAAAAAGCATCATATTAAGTCAAGTGGCATAACCACAATTAGCCAAGTGGCACCCCTTTAGGACAAAGCTCCAAAAATTTTGGAGTTCGAAAATATTATTATTGTTATTATTATTATTGTATGGGGTCAAATTTGCCCCTATACGCCTCTACGCCGAAGGGTACGCTCAGTAAGTGTATATCTGCTATAGTAAAGGCACGGCTCTGACGTAAGGGTGAAGGCAACGCCAATTAAAACCAGGCGTCCTCGCTAGGAGGACGTCGACCATTTCTTGTATTTTTATTATTATTTTAAGGAAGGCCTCTCCCTATATAAAGAGGACATTCCCATTGAAAAAATCATCAGTGTTAATTCTTGAATAATACAACTCTCTCATTTCGTCCTATTCTCTCTCTATCATTATCTTAAGCTAATAGCATCTTTGAGTTCATAATATCATATTATAATATTAGATCTACAACAATAACATCATTCTTACATCTCTAGGTTTATTATATTTGGGTACGATTTACCCTTTCATATTTTTTTATTGTTTTCTAGCTTACAAAGTACATTCTTAACTTTTGAGCCCAATAATTTGGCACCGTCTGTGGGGATTTCGAGAATCAAAATCATAGTATCCACCTAGTGATCAACCAACTACCTTTCTCTATACCATACGAAAACAAAAGATGGCTAAAAACAATACTAGATCGAAAGCTATAGTAGGTGTCACAACCAATCTTCTTGGTCCTTTCAACAAGGCCAGTGACGATGTCATCACTAATGCAACCCCCAGCATCTCACCAGGTGCAGAGATCTCATCTTCCCCATCCGAAGATCTAACGATCCTGCACCAAAAAGGAGCTTCCACGTCTGTTGTTAAAGAAGCACCCTCGGTGGTTAAAAAGCTACTAGAAGAGTGGCTAACGAGCGCCCTAAGTGGCTTGGTTGAGAAATCACCGCAAGGCAACACCAGGTCTGTGCCAACGGTAAGCATCACCGCTGCCATGGGCGAACCTGAGGATACACGAGTAAATAACCAACTCATCGAGGCACAAACCAGCCATGTAAGCTAACTGCCATCCTAAGGAAGATGGAAGAAATGGAAAAACAAAGCACTCCGCGACCAGATGAAGGAACACCAAGAGAGGGTCGACAAGATCCTCGGAGCTCCCAAGTTGCTATCAAAATATGACGTGGGGAGGTTTGTAGAGCAACCATACACTGAAGAAGCTTCCCCTTACTCTATCCCAAAGACCTTCAAGATGCATCCCTACTTAAGGGTGTAAGACAAAACCATAGATCTCGAGGATCATCTGATCCACTACGTCACTGCTGTGAAGGACAACGACTTATAAAAAGAACAGGTACCATCGGTGCTGCTGAAGAAGTATGGTGAGACATTGATAGGAGGGGCCTATGGTACTTATAGTTACCAACTAAGGCGATATCAACATTCGAGTAAATAGCAGATAAGTTCGTCACCGCCCATACGGGTGCGAAGAAAGCGGAAGCAAGGGTCAACGACATCTTCGTCGTTAGACAAACCACATGAGAAAGGCTCGGGGACTTCCTAGCCAGGTTTAATAGGGTAAGGATGAGTCTGCAAAATGTATCGGAAGGAATGGTAGTCGCCTCCTTCCAGAACGGGCTATGCATGGACGGTTCGAGGGCGACCAAGAAGCTGCTAGGCCGCCTCATAAAATATCCCCTACCATATGGGAGGAAATCCACAATGCCTATTGCGCTGAGGTACGAGCGGACGAGGATGATCTCAATGGGCCAACTCAACGGCTAACGACGATACACTGAGAAACAAGGAGAGATCGACGCAGCAAAGGACGGCGAGAAAAACTCCCACGCTCTAACAGAGACCGTCATCAGCCATATACCAAATCCTCTCATCCGCCACCCAGACATACGGATGCATTACAACGACACGTCACTCCAAAATGAAAGATGTACCGCCCCTTATTATACGCACATAACTTTTGCGTATCTCCTTCAGAAATAGTGTACACACTAGAGAAGCTAGGCACCAAGGTGCAGTGGCCGCAAAAGATGAAGGCAGGCCCTGCCACAAGGAAATCAAACGTCCTATCATCAGGAATGGGGACACAAAACTGAAGACTGCATAGGCATACGGCAAGAAGTGGTCAGGATGATGAACCAGGGATACCTGAGAGAGTTGCTCAGCGATAAAGGAAATATCTACTTTGCACGCGACGAGAACAGCCCCATAGGCCACCAAAGCTGCCTTCCCCAACACGAACGATAAACATGATCATCAGTGGCGACGACGACTCAGTGATCAATCACGTCAAATTCTCCATCACACACAAACTGAAGCGGACCCTCACCCATGAACGATATGACAACTTCGAAGATAGTGTCGCCTTCGATAAGTCTGATGCCGACAGTTTGTCTTTCCCTCACTATGATGCTTTAGTTATTACTTTACGTATCGCTGATATGGATATTAAAAGGGTCATGATCAACGACATAAGTGGCGCCTGTATTATCCACCCAAGGGTCCTTGCACAAATAAGACTCGAGGATAGGGTAACACCATGTTGCATAACACTAACTAGTTTCAATAATGCAGTGGAATGGATATCCGGAGAAATAACACTGCCCATCTTAACCGGAAGAGTCACACTAGAAACAATTTTCCACGTGATAAACCAAGAAAGGGCGCACAATGTCATCATAGGACGATAGTGGATACACGCCATGCGAGCAATTCCTTCAAGCCTTTACCAAGTGATCAAATTCCCTACCCCATGGGGAATATTCAGCATTAGGGGAGAGTCACGCACCGCGCAGGAATGCTACAAAATAGCTCAAGATTGCTCCCATACCCAATAACTGAAGGGGGCGAGTGCGGAGGCATAACAATTAGCCATGTCGGGGACTAAAGTCGACCCGATAGCAGACGCCATCAGAGATCCCAACATCGTGGAAGCCTGTAAAGCAACGGTTGAAGATCTCGACCCAATCCAATTGGACAACACCGACCCAGCAAAGAAAGCTTATATCGGCCACGACCTCGCCAACCCAAGTAAGTATCGTGAATTCCTAACTAACAATACAGATCTATTTGCTTTCTCACATTCATATATGCCAGAGATTTCGCGAGACATTTCCACCAACAAGCTGAACGTCGATCCATTACATCAGCATATACAGCAAATGAGAAGGAAATTCAATGCCGCAATCAATGAAGCGGTCAGCGAAGAAGTAGACAAACTACTTGCCAACGGCTCCATCAGGGAATCAAAGTACCCCCAACGGGTCTCCAACGTCGTCATGGTCAAAAAGAAAAAATGAGATGTGGAGAATGTGCGTAGATTTCACCGATCTGAACAAAGCATGCCCGAAGGATTCATTCCCACTACCTCACATCGACCAATTGATTGATGCCACCGCGGGACATTAATTGTTGAGCTTCCTAGATGCTTACTCCAGCTACAATCAAATCATATCGCCGAGGAAGATCAAGAGAACATGACTTTCATCACCCATCAAGGGACTTACTACTACAAGGTAATGTCCTTCGGACTCAAAAATGCAAGGGCTATGTACCAAAGACTAGTCACCAAGATGTTCAAAGAGCAGCTCGATAAGACTATGGAAGTCTATATTGACAATATGCTGGTGAAGTCGACAAGAAAAGAGGATCACATCGACCACCTGAAGGAAGCTTTCGGAATATTGAGGGGGTACGAGATGAAACTGAACCCCGAGAAATGCACCTTCGGTGCAACTTCAGAGAAATTATTAGGATTTGTCATATCACAACGAGGTATTGAGGTCAACCCAGATCAGATCAATGCAATAGACACAATACCTGAAGTGCTGAACAACAAAAAACAGGTGCAAAAGATGACGGGCAAATAGCCGCCCTGTCTGGATTCATCTTGCGATCCACCGATAGATGCCACAAGTTTTTCAATGTACTTAGAAAGGAAAATGGGTTACAGTGGAATGAGGAATGCGTTGAGGCTTTGAGAAAACTAAAGGCGTACCTATCTTTGCCACCACTACTGGCCAAATTAAATCCGGGCAAAACCCTGCTAGTGTACCTGGTCGTATCCGAGGTCGCCATCAGCGCAGTACTATTCGCGAGACCAAAGGTACATAATCCCCTATTTACTATATAAGAAAAACCATAGTGGACACTGAAACACGGTATCCACACCTTGAAAAATTAGCTCTGGCATTGGTCGTAGCTTCACGGAAGCTCGGACCCTATTTTCAATGCCATTTCATAAAAGTAGTGACAACCTTCCTCTTGAGAAGCATCCTACATAAGCTTGATTTGTCAGGAAGGCACGCCAGATAGGCCATAAAGCTCAGCGAGCACGATATCTCATATCTCCCGAGAACTGCCATCGAGTCGCAAGTACTCGCTGACTTCGTAGCCGACTTTAGCAAAAAGATACTGCCAGATGGTCTTGTTGGATGACTCTGCTTGACCATTGGGGGCAGGATGATATGGTGAGAGTATCCGTTCGATATGCCATTTGTCGAAAAATTTGGTCATTTTCTGACCGATGAATTGTCGCAGGTGATTTATTTGGGGATGCCAAAGTGGCAGATGTTGTTCTTCCATATGAAGGCGATGACCTCTTATTCGCGTATTTGGGCATATGCACCTGCTTCCACCCACTTAGAGAAATAGTTAGTTAAAACTAATAGAAAATGTACCTTTAGCCGTCTGGGGTGTAACGGGCCGACTATCTCCATTCCCCATTTGATGAAGGGCCAACGGGAAGTGACCGAATGGAGGGGTTCTCACGGTTGGTGTATCGTGGGGGAAAACTTTTGGCATCTTTCGCATCGACGGACATACTCTATGGCATCTTCTTTCATTACAGGCCAGTAATATCTGGCTCGCATCAACAGCGCACGAGTGCGCAGTTACCCGTATGGGTGCCGCAATGTCCTTCGTGTACTTCTTCCAGTACTAGCATCATTTGATTAGGGCCTAAGCACTTGGCCAGGGGTACCCTAAAGGTCTTTTTGTAGAGCTCGTGATTTATCATACAATATATGGTGGCCTGTACACGGAGCTTCTTCGCTCCTTTTTTATCTGGCGGGAGAGTTCCTTCATGTAAGTACGATAAAAACTGGTTGCGCCAGTACCAGGCTAAGTTTAAGGAGATTACCTCCGCATGATTGATTGCCGAGTGGAGGAGAGTGACGATGCTTTCTTTTTCGAAGCTTGTGGTGGATACAGCTAGTTTTGCTAGACCATCCACTTCGGCATTCTATGCTTTGGGGACGTGCTCGAAGTGGCACTCATCGAGTTGGGCCATCAACCTATGGATTTCTTCCTGGTACTTCTGCAATCTTTGTTCCTTAATTTGGTAAGTCCCAGTGACTTGATTTACTACGAGCTGAGAGTCACAGTGGAGGATGAGTCGACGGGCCCCGTATTTGATGGCCAGCCTTATACCTGCAATAATGGCTTCGTATTCTTCCTCGATGTTAGTCATCTCGGGGCATTGTATAGACTGGCAAATAATTTTGCCCATGGGGACTTCGAGGATGAGTCCCATTCCCGATCCCAAGGCATTAGCGGCTCCATCCGTGTAAAGATCCCGGAGGTTGGTATTTGAGGTGGAGTGTAGAGCTTCTTTTTCTGCCTCTGGTAGTATTTTTGCGCTAAAGTCGGCCACGAAGTCGGCGAGGACTTGTGACTTAATGGGAATCCTTGGGATATATGATATATCATGCTTGCTGAGCTCTGTGGCCCATCTGCCGAGTCGGCCCGATAACTCGGGCGTATGTAGTATGCTTCTTAAGAGAAATGCGGTCACCACTTTAATGGGGTGGCATTGGAAATAGGGTATGAGCTTTCTCAAAGCCGTGACCGGTGCCAGAGCTAATTTTTCGAGGTGTGGGTACCGTGTTTTTGCGTCCACTAGGGTTTAGCTAATATAATAGGTAGGGTATTGCGAACCTTTCGTTTCACGAACCAATACTGCACTGACAACAACTTCCGATACGGCCAGATATATCAGCAGGGGCTCACCTAGATCCGCTTTGCCCAGCAACGGTGGTGATGACAGGTATG
Source organism: Nicotiana noctiflora (assembly GCA_032618575.1). NCBI lineage: Eukaryota > Viridiplantae > Streptophyta > Magnoliopsida > Solanales > Solanaceae > Nicotiana > Nicotiana noctiflora. The sequence goes on along the minus strand of JASVEL010012488.1, from coordinate 513,307 downwards.
TTTTTAGTTCTCGCAAGGCTTTGACGCATTCCTTGTTCTACTGGAATCCGTTGTCCATTCTTAGTACGTTGAAAAATTTGTGGCATCTGTCAGAGGATCGCGAGATGAATCTAGAAAGGGCGGCTATTCGGCCCGTCAATTTTTGCACCTGCCTTTTGCTGTTTAGCACTTTGTGTATTGTGACGATTGCCTTGATTTGGTCGGGGTTAACTTTGATGCCTCGTTAGGATATGAGAAACCCTAGAAACTTTCCTGACACTACGCCAAAAGAACATTACTCGGGATTCAACTTCATCCCATAATATTTTAGTATTTCGAAGGCCTCTTTTAAGTGATCGATGTGATCCTCCTTTTTTGCAGATTTTACTAGCATGTCGTCGATGTAAACTTCCATGGTCTTACCGAGTTGTTCTTTGAACATCTTGGTGACTAGTCTTTGATATGTGGCCCCTGCATTTTTTAGCCCAAAGGGCATCACTTTGTAGCAGTACGTTCCTCGGTGCGTGATAAAGGTTGTTTTCTCTTGGTCTTCCTCGACCATCAGGATCTGATTGTAACCGGAATATGTGTCTAAGAAACTCAGTAGTTTGTGTCTAGCGGTGGCGTCGATCAACTGGTCGATGTGTGGAAGGGGAAATGAGTCCTTAGGGCACCTTTTATTCATGTCGGTGAAGTCCACGCACATTCTCCACTTCCCATATTTCTTTTTTACCAAGACGACGTTGGCAACCCACTAAGGATATTTTGACTCCCTGATAGAGCCGTTGACTAGTAGTTTGTCTACTTTCTCGCGGACTGCTTCATTAATTGCAGCATTGAACTTTCTTCTGATTTGTCGTACCGGCAGATGCAGCGGGTCGACATTTAGCTTATGGGTGGCGATATCTGGCAAAATCCCCGGCATATCTGAATGGGAAAAGGTGAATAGGTCTACATGGTTAGTTAAGAGATCATGATACTTACTTGGATTGGCGAGTCCATGTCCGATGTAGGCTTTCTTTGTAGGATTGTTGTTATCCAGCTGGATTGGATCTAGATCGAGATTGTTGCTTTACAAGCTTCCACAATGTCAGTATCTTTGATGGTGTCTGTCGTCGGGTCAGTTTTAGTCCCCGACATGGCTAATTTCTATGCTTCCGCGCTCACTCCCCTCATTTGTCGGGTGTGGGCGCAATCTTGGGTTATCTTGTAACACTCTTGGGCGGTACGCGGTTCCCCCTTGATGCTTAATATTCCCCTTGAGGTAGGGAACTTGACCACTTGGTACAGGCTCGAGGGGACTTCTCGCATGGCATGTATCCATGGGCGCCCTATGATGACGTTATATTCCATCTCCTGGTCCATCACGTGAAAAGTTTTTTCCACTGTGACCGCTCCCGAGGATGGGAAAGGTCACCTCTCCGGACGTACGTTCCACTGCATTGTTAAAATTGGTTAGTGTTATACAGCGGGGTATTATCCTATACTCGAGTCCCATATGTGTAAGGACTCTCGGGTGGATTATAAAGGCGCCGCTTCCGTCATCGATCATGACTCTCTTGACATCCGTATCAATAATATGTAAAGTAACAACTAAAGCATCATAATGAGGAAAACACACACCGTCGCTATCAGACTTATCGAATGTGATACTTCCTTCGAAGTCGTCATACTGTTCATGGGTGATGGTCCGTTTTAGCCTATGAGTGTTGGAGAATTTGACGTGGTTGATTGCTAAGTCATTGCCATCATCAACGATCATATTTGACGTCCGCATTGGGGAAGGCGGCTTTGGTGGTCCACGGGGTTGTTCTCATCCACGTACGAAGTTGATCTTTCCTTTTTCGTTGAGCAGCTCTTTTAGGTATCCTTGGTTTAACATTTTGGCCACCTCTTGTCACAGGCCTATGAAATCTTCGGTCCTGTGTCCCCGTTCCTAATGGAATTTGCACATGACGTTTGACTTCCTTGTGGCGGGATATGACTTCATCTTCCGAGGACATTGCACTTTGGTGCCAAGCTTCTCCAGTGTGTACACTATTTCTGAAGGAGAGACGCAAAAATTATGTGATGATAATAAAGGGGGCGTACCTCTTTCATTTTGGAACGGGGCGATGTGTCGTTGTAATACGTCCGTGTGTCGGGGCGGCGGATGGGAAGATCTCGTGTATGGATGATGTCGTTCTCTGTTGGAGCGAAGAGAATGTTCCCGACATCCCTCGTGGTGTTGGTCTTTCCTTGTTTCCAATTATATAGCTGTTAACCGTTGGGTTGGCCCGTTAAGATCGTCTTCGTCCGCTCGTACTTCAGTGCAGTAAGCATTGTGGATTTCCTCCCATGTCGTAGGGGGGGTACTTCATGAGGCGGTTCAGCAGCTTCTTAGTTGCTCTATAACCGTCCCTGCTTAGTCCGTTCTGGAAGGCAGCGACCGCCATCCCTTCTGACATGTTTGGCAGGCTCATTCTTACCCCGTTGAATCTGGTGAGGAAGTCCCTGAGCCCTTCACCTGTGGTTTGTCTGATGGCAAAGATGTCGATCACCCTTGCCTCTTCCTTCTTTCCACCCGCATGGGCGGTGATGAACTTATCCGCCATTTCTTCGAATATTGATATTGCCTTGGCAGGTAGTTTGGAGTACCATGTCAAGGCCCCTCCGGTTAGCATCTCGCTGAACTTTTCAGCAGCATTGATGGTACCTGCTCTTTTGGTAGGTCGTTACCTTTTACGGCGGTAACATAATGAATGAGATGGTGCTCGGGATTCATGGTCCTATCATATACCCTTAAGTATTGGGGCATCTTGAAAGTTTCTGGGATGGAGTAGGGGGCATCTTCTTCGGAGTATGGTTTCTTCACGAACCTCCTCATGTCGCATTTTGGTAACAACTTAGGGGCTCTGAGAATTTTTTCGACCCTCTCCTGGTGTTCCTTTAGCTAGATGCGGAGAGCCTTGTTTTTGCTCTCCATTTCTTCCATCATCCTCAGGATGGCGGTCAACGTGTTATCATAGGTCTGTGTTTCGACGGGTTGGTTGTTTACTCGCGTCTCTTCTTATTCGTCTGCGGCAGTGTCGATACTCGTCGTTGGTATTGTTTTAACGTTACCTTGTGGTGGTTTTTAAAACTAAGCCACTCAGAGTGATTGTTAGCCACTCTTCCAGCAATTTCCTGACCACCGAGGGTGCCTCTTTTGCAGCGGATATGGAAGCTCCTTTGTCATGCAAGGTCGTTGGATCTTCGGAGGGGGAAGGTGAGGTTTCTACTTCTAGTGCGGTGCCGAGGGTTGTGTTGGTGACACCGTCGTCGCCGACCTCATTGAGATAGCCAAACCCCCATTATTGCTTTAGATCTGGTGTTGTTTTCAGCTATTTGTGTTTTCGCGTGATATAGAGGAAATGGTTGGCTGATCTTTAGGTGGATACTAGGATTTTGATTCTCGAAATCCCCACAGACGGCGCCAAATTATTTGGCTCAAAAGTTATCAGATACTTTATAAGCTAGAAACAATCAAAAGATATGAGAGGGGTAAATCGTAATCAAATATAATAAACCTAAATATGGAATAAGTGTAATTATAATGTAGAGATACTTGCATTAATGAAAAACTTTTAAAGATAATTGCTTATCAAGGTTAGGAGAGAACAATAGAGAGAGAATGAGAGAAATTGTATTATTAGATAATAACACATGGTCCATTACAATAGGGAAGCCTCCCCTTATATAGAGGTGGGGCTTCCTTACTAAAATTTAATCCGTCGAGGGGTAGTCGACGCCCTTTCAGAGGGGACATCTAAATATAAACGTCATCGTTTATGTCCTTACGTCTACACCGCACCCTTGTTGTAGGAGACATAGGTGAGGGGTCGTACCTTTGTCGTTTTGCGAATGCGGAAGGGCTGCATTTGGCCCCCTACGGTCAAGCCATATTTAGCCCCGTACACAAACTATAAACATGATAAATTTTTAAAACTTCCTCTTTCCATAAATAAGTTGCCAAAAGTGAAAAAAGAATCTACATAATAAATTGAGTAAGTTAATTGAAACCATTATACAAATTTACAACAACACACCATATATTGGCATAGTGTATAACTGTATATTGATACTTATTTACTTATCTTCTTTGTATACAATCTAGGCAGCATTTTAATTTACATTTAAATTTTTAAAACTCCTATCCTATAGATTTGATTCCTTTTTTATTTAGATAGCTTCTTAAATTACTTACTTTCCACCTTTTTAGGTAAATGCTTAAATAATATATATATTACTATTCTTTTCAGAGACTATAAATACATGCAGTACATAAAGTTGTATCATATTTCAATACAAGAAAATACTCATATACTTTTACTGTTGAGCAACATTGACTTTGTTTGTTATGTTTTGCTTTGTTTTTTGCAATTTTAGCCATACTGGGGAATCCTTTGAATTGGAAAAACAAAATCATTTGAATGATGTTAAGAGGCATTTTTGGGATGTCTTGGATGAGTTGGTGCGTAGTATTCCCCAATCTGAGAAGTTGGTCATTGGAGGGGACTTTAATGGTCATATTGGAGAAGATGCTAGCGGTTATGGTGAGGTGCACGGTGGCTTTGGCCTTGGGGTTAGGAACGGAGGAGGCTCTGCACTGTTGGAGTTCGCTAGGGCTTCCGAGCTTCTGATTGCTAACTCGGCATTTCAAAAGAGGGAGGAGCATTTGGTCACCTTTAAAAGCTCAACGGCGAGGACCCAGATCGATTACCTCCTTCTCAGAAGGAGTGATAGAGGTTTGTGCAAGGACTGCAAGGTTATTCCGGGAGAATCCCTTTCAACCCTCCATAGACTCCTAGTGATGGATGTCGAAATCTGGGTGAAGAAGAAGCGGAGGGGTGCTCGGGGCCATCCGCGAATTAGATGGGGTGCTCTGACTAAAGAGAAAGCCCAGGAGCTGGAGAGGAGGTTAGTTGATGTGGGAGCTTGGAGTAGTTCTGGGGTAGCGGACGCAATGTGGTCAGAGACGATGGCTCTGGTTAGGGAGGCAGCACGGGATGTGCTTAGGGTAACCAAAGGCTGTCTAGGCAAACATCAGGGTGACTGGTGGTGGAACGACGTAGTGCGAGGAAAGGTAGATGTGAAGAAAGATGCTTTTGCGAAATTGGCAGGGAGCACAAGCGAGGAGTAAAGGCGGGTGAACAGAGAGAGCTATAAGGTGGCAAGGAAGGAAGCGAAATTGGCGGTCACAGAGGCTAAAAATGCGGCTTTTGGCTGCATGTACGAGGAATTGGGAGAGAAAGGCGGGGACAAGAAGTTATTCCGGTTAGCCAAAGTAAGGAAAAGGAAGGCGCGGGATCGGGACCAGGTTAGGTGCATCAAGGATGAGGATGGTAGAGTCCTGATGGGGGAGTCTCAAGTCAAACAGAGATGGCAGGAGTATTTCCGAGACCTTCTAAACGATGAGGGGGACCAAATCATAGAACTAGGGGAGCTGGGGCATTCAGAGCATCGTAGAGACTTAGGGTACCGTAGGTGCATTAGGGTGGAAGAGGTCGTGGGGGCTTTGCGTAGGATGAGTAGAGGCCGAGCGACTAGGCCAGACGAAATCCCGGTGGAGTTCTGGAAATACATGGGAAAGCCAGGAGTAGAGTGGCTCACCAGGTTGTTCAATGCGATCTTCAGGTCTAAAAGGATGCCGGAGGAATGGAGGTGGAGTACAGTGGTGCCCTTGTACAAGAACAAAGGGGATATCCAATGTTGCAACAACTATATGGGCATCAAATTGATAAGCCACACCATGAAGGTCTGGGAGCGGGTGATCGAGGCCAGGGTGAGGGAGTCGACATCTATTTCCGTGAACCGGTTCGGTTTCATGCCGGGTCGGTCCACTACAGAAGCTATCCACCTTGTCAGGAGATTGGTGGAATAGTTTAGGGATATGAAGAAGGACCTGCACATGGTGTTTATCGACTTGGAGAAGACGTACAACAAGGTCCCTAGGGAGGTACTATGGACGTGCCTGGAGGCTAAGAGCATGCCAGAAGCCTACATCAGAGCAATCAAGGACATGTACGATGGAGCTAAGTCCAGGGTTAGGATAGTGGGTGGCGACTCAGACCATTTCCCGGTGGTTATGGGGCTCCATCAAGGATCTGCGCTTAGCCCCCTCTTGTTTGCCTTGGTAATGGATGCTTTAACGCGGCATATTCAAGGGGATGTACCTTGGTGTATGCTATTTGCCGATGACATAGTCCTGGTAGACGAGACGAGGGTCGGTGTTAACGAGAGGCTAGAGGTATGGAGACAGACTCTCAAGTCTAAGGGGTTCAAACTAAGAAGGTCGAAGACAGAATATCCGGAGTGCAAGTTTAGCACTGAGCCGAGCGAAGTGGGAGGGAGCGTGATAATTGGATCTCAGGCCATAGCCAAGAAGGATAGTTTTAGATACCTTGGATCGGTGATCCAGGGTGACGGGGAGATAGACGGGGATGTCACTCACCGTATAGCGGCGGGATGGTCAAAGTGGAGGCTTGCTTCTGGAGTCTTGTGTGATAATAAAGTGCCACAGAAACTCAAGGGGACGTTTTATAGAGCTGTGGTTAGACCTGCCATGCTGTATGGGACGGAGTGTTGGCCGGTGAAGAAATCTCATGTTCAGAGGATGATGGTTGCGGAGATGAGGATGCTTAGGTGGATGTGCGGGCTCACCAGGTTAGATAAGATTAGGAACGAAGTTATTCGGGAGAAGGTGGGGGTGGCCCCGGTGGATGAGAAGATGCGAGAGGCGAGGCTGCGGTGGTTCGGGCATGTAAGGAGGAGAAGCACCGATGCCCCGGTGAGGAGTTGTGAGCGGCTAGCGGGGGTTGGTGTGAGGCGAGGCAGAGGGAGGCCTAAGAGATACTGGGGAGAGGTTATTAGACAGGACATGGCCAGGATGCGGATTTCCGAGGACATAGACCCTCGATAGGAAAGTCTGGAGGTCTAGTACCAGGGTTGTAGGATAGGGACTTCTAGATTTTTCGTACTCTTTTCCCGGGGTGGGTGAGGTGTGGTGGGGACGCCCATAGAGGATTAGTTTGTGTTCTCTTGTGGTAGTCATTTCTGGTAGTTACTGTTTTAATATCATTGCATGCATATCTGCTTATTGATGGTATTTATGCTTCTTATGTTTAGATAATTTTTTGCGATGTATGCTGGTATAACTAATGCAGTTTTTGTTTTTTGTTTGCCTTTCTTTTCAACGCGCCGAGGGTCGATTGGAAACAGCCTCTCTGCCCTCTCGGGTAGAGGTAAGGCCTGTCTACATATTACCCTCCCCAGACCCCACCTTATGGGAATATACTGGGTTGTTGTTGTTGTTGTTGTTGTTGTTGTTGTTGTTGTTGTTGTTAAGATAAATAAGGTTCAATGCCATAACGATGATGATTGTGTGATATTGTAAAGATCATCTTGGTTTCCCAGGTTGTGGATGTGAGATAAGTGGAATGTGTCGTTGTTGCGTTCCTTCACCACCTAATGTTTAGGTATAATGTACTTTGAATTGTTTTTATTTCGAGTAAAATGAAGATTTAATATAAGCTCTGACCATTTTGAGAACTTCTACTTGTCTTTTTATCTTCTATTCTCTGTTCTGTGTTTCAATTCTTATTTTTTTTTCTTGTCCATCTTTGGAAAAAGGGATCAAATCTATGCCAATGTCATGTCACTAATTAATTAACCCCTCGAATATACTAATTGGTTTTGGTTTAGATATTCCAAAAGGACGACAACTATAATGAACTTCCATTTAGAACTTATTCGAGGTCCGAAAAAAAAAATGAGAGAAATTTTAAAATAGTCAGATTTACAAGTGGTCATTCAAAAATAACTTCAGTTTCAAGGTAATTGAAATTTTGTCACTTTCTTGTAAAGATAAATCTGAATGAAAACGTTGTTCAAAATCCAAAAATATACTTCACTGTAATATACTGGAGTTCTGGTATATTATACTGGAACTTTTCACATGTTGGAGTTTCAGCATAATATGTTGGAAGTTCATACATAGCACCCATCTACAGTATATTATGTTGGAATTTTCCATGTTACAGCAAAATAGTGAATATTTTTCAATGATTTTACAAATGCTGGCTGTTTTTTAATGACCAGTCTAAAAACTGACTAGCCCGTGCTACTGCAACCAAACAAATAGGAGGTAAAATTAGATAGAGGTACGGAAATAAGCAGCAAATAACACTACTTACCAACAATTAGCCATTCGGTTATATATAAATTGAGGAAGATTAGATGTGATTTGAATTGGTCTGAAGTCAAATCATAATTAAAACCAAGTTAAATCTCTTTGGGATGGTGCCAAACATATAATATGTACAATCGGGTATGTAGGTGTGAGGTGACTAGACTGGGGGATATGCCCAAATCAGGCTCATTACTTGTCACAACATATAGCAAAGCCCTAAAACTTGTCATACCAATTTTCAGGCAAGTTTAACAGGGTATATATGCAAGAAACAAACTGTAAATCTATGTCTAACATATTAGTCATATGCTCTTGCTGATCTCGATTCAAAAACGAGCTATTATATCCCGTTCGTATGATGTTTTTAAGTCAATGAGTATAATTAGTTTGGATCCCCGAGGGTTCGGGTGAATTTTGAGTAGGTCCCGGGAGGCCTTAGCTTAAAAATATCATATGTCAGGTACAGTCTTTTATTTTCTTTTCTTTTTATTTCATTGTTCATAGTTAATTCCGAGAGATGGGTATGAATGAATAATGCAATAAGGCTCTTCCCTTATAAAAGAAAAAAGGGCCCCTAGATGTGAATTAAAAAAGCAACGGGTGAGGAAGGACATTGTTGAAGACTCACTGGAAATGCTGTAAGTTGGGTGCATTTTTTCAGCAAGATATTTGAATAGTTTCCTAGTACTGAGTTCATCATCAGGTCAAGGGGGACTAAGTCCATTTGACTAATACGATTGGGAGTAATGTAATACCATTAACAATATTGAGAGCATGAAAATTAACAGTAGCACGATATCAACCTTCATGCTTTTACTCCCATTCTCACCAAAAGCAATCAAATAAAGTACACGAAATGACATGATGCACCGGTGAGAAATTGTGAGCGACTAGTAGTGGTAGGCACGAGGAGAGGTAGAGGGAGACCTAAGAAGTATTGGGGAGAGGTGATCAGGCAAGACATGGCTCGACTTAGGCCTCATTTGTACCAAACCAAGCTAATTATGTCGGGTTATCAAATCTAAAGACCAAACCAAATCAATAAAACTCGCGTTTCCTCGGATTTTCTTTGGTTTTCAGGTTTTCCGAGTTTTTTTCCAATAAAATCTTCATAGAACAAAACATATAACTTGTGCTCAAAATATTTCTTTAATCCTAGTAAGATACAATTATATATAATATTTTTCAAGAAAATAATACAAAATATAAGATATATCATGACTTATCCTAAAATATTCAACAATAAGGACAATAAAATTTTGAAATATAAATATTACTAATTAAAAAATCATAACAAAAATAAACATAAACTAAAAGTACTAAGTCATGCTAGAATAAGTAAACAAACAAGGCAATATTATTTACATGGCTAACACTAAAGAATAAAAAAAAATAGTTATGTATTTTTATTTAAATTATTGAAAAACAAAAAAAATAGATATTCAATACATTCACAGTTTGGTTTAGACTTTTGTTAGCATTATTTAATTTACTAATATTAACGGCTATAAAACTTACAACATTCAAAAGTTCTAATTCCACCTTAAAATAATCGCTTAAAAGATAAAATTATAAAACAATTAAAAAATATTTATAAATTACATCATAATAAATATATTTATATATTAAATATATCTACAATTTCAATATATGTAATATCGAATTAATTTAATTTTAATTTGACTTACTTTAGTTAAAAGAAAACCAAACCAAATCAAACTAAATCCAAACATTCAATAAATTAAACGGAACACCTTTTGTTTACATAGGTGTCCCGCAAGGAAAAAGTAAAAAAAAAAAGCCTCACAACGTTCAAAAGTTCTAATTCCACCTTAAAATAATTGCTTAAAGATAAAATTATAAAAAATTTAAAAAATATTTATAAATTACATCATAATAAATATATTTATATATTAAATATATCTATAATTTCTATATATGTAATGTCGAATTAATTTAATTTCGATTTGACTTACTTTTGTTAAAAGAAAACCAAACCAAACCAAACTAAATCCAAACATTCAATAAACTAGATGGAACATCTTTTGTTTACATAGGTGTCCCACAAGGAAAAAGTTTTAAAAAAAAACGCTTAGTGAAAGTTTCTTTAGAATAAACACGGGTAAGCGGAGCAAATAATAAAAGAAGTGTGTAAAAATAGAAGAAAAAACTCTCCCAACATCTCAGCAATACCACCCTTCAACTACCATTCCTCCAAAACCACCTAACAACCTTACTTCTCAAACAACATCAATACACGAAATACCTGCATCTATTACAATGATTTCTGCCATGAATATAGACCAACCACATCAATTGCTTGAATCTAGCAATCAACCAAAATCATACCAAATATTGAATACTCATAACTCCCAAATCTCCCTCAATAATCCTGCAAATCTAAACACTGATAATTTTGAATACACTGATGAGTCAGAGGCACCTACTGATTCCTCAAATTTCATTCCTCTGTCTGTGGAGGAAAAATATAGGCTTTATAAGCCTTGGAAACATGCTGTAATTATCAAAGTATATGGGCGTAAAGTGGAGCACCAGTTACTTAGACAGAAGGTGTATGCACTGTGGAAACCTACGGGAAATCTCCCGTTAATAGACTTAGGGTATGATTTTTTTCTCCTAAAATTTCAAAAGGAGGAAAATAAAATTCATTCTTTACAAGGAGGTCCTTGGTTTGTTTTAAATCATTTCTTATTTGTCCGGTAGTGGGAGCCAAAATTTAGAGCTTCAACAACACAACTCTCATCTTCAGCTTTATGGTTGCATTTGCCGGATTACCTACGGAATTCTATGATTATCATATTTTGAAGAAGCTGGGACAAGTAGAAAAATTTTTATTCATGGATATTTGCACTTCCAATACTACTCGAGGGCAATATGCTAGATTATGTGTTGAAGTTTTGTTAAACCAACCATTAAAAACTCATTTATTCATTGGTGATCATAAATAAACTATTTTGTATGAGGGTTTGACTTTACTATGTATTACATGTGGTTGTATGGGTCACAATCAAAAAACATGCCCATCCATAGGAAAGGAAGCACCTTCATCTGGTAATGTTCAACATAATCAGAACAAAAAAGACTCTTCAAAAACTGAACATGAACCTTGGAAGCTAGTCCAATTTCCCAAGAGACATGCAACCTCAATGCCTTCACGCCCTATGCAAAAAAATTCTGATGAGGTAAGGGAAGGAACTGTTGGTAAGCATTTTTTAATTAATCCTAATAATCTTCCTTTTACTTATTTATCTTTAAATAATACTAAGTCTTCTGTTAATCATATCTCTAAACAAGATGATTTGTCTACTAATTTGTTAAATACTACTCCCTCCGTTTCAATTTATGTGAACCTATTTCCTTTTAGTCTGTGCCAAAAAGAATGACCATTTTCCTTATTTGGAAACAATTTACCTTTATGCAATGATTTATAGCCACACAAAATAAAGGTGCCTCATTTTACACCACAAGATCAAAAGTCTTCTCTCTTTTCTTAAACTTCGTGCCTAGTCAAATAGGTTCACATAAATTGAAACGGAGGGAGTAATAAGTTTTTCTTATTGTGAGATGAGTTACCTAATAAAAATGAGAGTTTATCTAATATTATATTGGACAAAAATCTAGTGGGTCAACATTCAAACTATACTCAAGTACATAAGAGTGGGGTCCAATTAAATTCATCTCTTCATGCCACCTCTACTCAAGTACATAAGAGTGGGATCCAATCAAATTCATCTCTTTACACCACCTCTAATACTAATACTTACCATGCAATGAGACACGACATTAATTACCACATGCCAAACAAATCTAACACACTGTCTGCACTACAAGACCTACACAACCAAAATTCTCCCAACTTCACCACACCTCCTACTCCCCTCATTAACTCCACATCCACCCCTTCCCATCTAGCTAATCATGACATGCAACTAGGGAATCATGAAGACTATACTACATTTTACAACTTCAACAATTTACCTTCATGTCAATCTTTTCCACCAGCCACTATATCCATTCAAACATTACCTAATTCCATTAATACACCCCTTATAAACAATCCTACTTTGTCCACTCCTCACAACTCTACTGAATCAAACTATGTTTCCCTTCAACTTCCTAAGCCATCTGAGAAGCCATCGCAACACACCACGCCAGACTTTCCATCAACTTCACAACAATCCCGCTCCCTTCTCTCAACCACCACCACATCTCTCGATGGAGCAAAACTCAGTAGTCTACACAGCTCACACTCCCGATGCACCGACGTATCTAGAATCTTGGTTAGAGGCGGGGTTGCACAATCATGCCCTAACCTTTACCATGCAAGTGAACCAACAGGATGTAAAAATACTTATCAATCACCCGAGGGACTTAGTACAAATAGTAGCAGAGGGAATGAGACTGGGAACGGAGATATTTGCTTGCTATCACTGGGCAATGATGCGAGCTCCAAACATAGCACCATTCCAAGAAATGCCTCCTCCTTCTCCAGTATGGGAACAGACCCCTCTTCACCCAAACATAATAAGAATACCATTTTATCCCCCTCCAACACCCAATGTTCCATGGATTCAACCCTATTGGGAGACTCAACATTTTACCCTACTGTTGAGTCCAGGAACACCACGTGTCCAAACACCACCTCCTCCTCCTCCTTCTCCAGTCCCTCACAATCAACCAGAAGAAGAATAACAGGAGCGGAATTTACAGGTAGAGTTAGACACAGCAATCGCATACAACAGAGAGACCAGAACACTTTATGCATGCATGAATGGAATCAAGGTCTTTGTGCAGAAGGAAGAATTCAAAAGAAAAATATTCATAAGGTGTCCCCAAAACCTCATATCAACCTCCTTCAGGATAAGACCCAACAGTGGGCAAATATGCCATGCTATTTCTTCCAACTCTGTCACTACGTCTAGGACAGTCTAGTTCTGAACTGTTTGCTTCGAATGACAATCACATGAATTTCATCATATGGAACTATAGGGGTAGTCAATCAGTGGAGTTTAGAAGAAATTTTAGGTCTTTATTGGATTATAACAGACCAGCTCTAGTTGTCTTGTTAGAAACCCATTCTCAGTCTCATCAAGTGATTAAGGATGATTTTGATTTTTCTGGTATGATCGAAATCCCAGCTATAGGTCATATATGGGGAATAGTTATACTGTGGAATGCTTCATTGTTAAATGTTACACAGGTTGCTACAAACACTCAGGAAGTCTATTGCCATATCCAGGTTAGCCCATTACCTTTTACTTTTTTTATTCAGTGCAATATATGCTAGTAATGATTTAGTAAATAGACTTACACTTTGGAATAATCTTAAGTGTATTGTTGATAACTATAAAGGACCTTGGTTGATATAGGGTGATTTTAATGAAGTTATCCATGCTTCTGATAAATTTGGAGGACTTCCTATCAATAATAAAAGAGACAATACTTTATTAGATTGTTTTTAATTATTGCATGCTTACTAATTTAGGGTACAAGGGAAGTCGTTATACATGGACAAATGGTAGACATAATGCTGCTAATATATTAGAAAGAATTGATCGTGTGTTATCAAACTATGCATGGCTCTCAAATTATTGTGATGCTCTAGTGACTCATCTCCCTAGAACTCATTCGGATCATTGCCCTATCAAAATAGACCTTCAACATTGTGTATTGCGCAGGAAGATATTTAGGTTTGAATCAATTTGGACTACTCACCCTACTTTAGAATCTGTTATACAACAAGCTTGGTCGGAAAATACTCTTCTAATGCCTGCAATAACTTATTTTAGAGATTCTGTTCAAATTTGGAACAAAAATACTTTTGGTAATATCTTTAAACGTAAAAGGAAGATATTAGCTAGACTATCTGGTAGTCAAGCGTCTATTCATTATCTTACTAGTTCATTTCTACATAGATTAGAAACTGAACTTATTCAGGATTTTAATCATATTCTTAAGTTAGAAGAAGATTTCTGGAAATTAAAATCACGAATAAATTGGCTAAATGATGGTGATGCAAACACCAAATTTTTCCATTTAACTACTTTAAACAGACGTCAATAATCGTATAATTGCTATCCAAGATTTGGGAGGGAATTGGATTATAGATCCTCTTAAAATACAAAATGATATTACCTCTTACTACATTAACCTATTTACTACGCAACATTCCTTTTCCAAAGTTAGTTCACTTATATTTCCTTCCAATGTAGTTACACCAATTGAGCAATCCATGTTAGATACACCTCTTCAAGATGTTGAAATTACCACTGCCTTACATTCGTTTCAACCCTTTAAGGCACCAGACCCTGATGGCTTACATCCAGTATTTTACCAAAAATATTGGCATATTGTGGGGAATTCTGTAAAAGCTCTTTGTCATCAGGCTTTTAAGGACTCCCAAATAGATCCAACTATTAATACTACTTATATTTATCTAATTCCTAAAAAAGAATATGCTACTACTATAGCTCAATATCGCCCTATTAGTCTTTGTAATACAATTTATAAAATTATTACAAAGATAATTCTCAATAGACTTAAGCCTATTCTGGATCATATCATTGATCAAACTCAATCTAGCTTTCAAAAAATAGACGTGCATTTGATAATGCTATTATTGTTCAAGAACTCTTATCTCGTTTTGCTAAAATGAAGGGTAGGCATTATAATATGCTTCTTAAACTAGACCTTGAAAAGGCTTTTGATAAACTAGAATAGTCTTTTATTTACAACACTTTACATAATCTAAATTTCCCTATTAATCTCAGCAACTTAACAATGTCTTGTATTACAACCACTTCTACTGCCATTCTTATTAATGGTAAGTCAACTAAATTTTTTTATCCTACGAGAGGAATAAGACAAGGTGACCCTCTCTCACCTTACATATTTATTTTATGTCTTGAAATGTTCTCAAGGACCAACAGGTTCTATTATTCTACTTGCCAGCAGCAGGGCAACCGGGCTCATTAAGAGGTTGAAGCTAGTTGTTGAGGAGAATGCCATGCTTCAAGAAGACAATGATGGATTGAGAAAAGAAACCAAGCAACTTAGGGAAGAGCTCAAACGGTATAGCAAAGCCCATGCCAAACAGATTTTCACCCTTGTGAAAGCTTTGACCCCCCTCCCTCTCACCGATGAACCTGTTTCTTCCCAGTGACATTAGTTTCTTTTGTTATCCCAGTGATGCTTTAGTTTTTATTATTTTTTAGTTTGTGTATGTTGTAGCAGGTTCAATTTATTATTTTCTAATGGTTTAAGACAAGGTCTTGGGCTTAATTTGGTAGTGCTAAATGACTTCTCTTATTATGTTTTAATGCTTCGTACTTGGTTAGATCATCAGCTTAGTTTGTTTGCTTTGGTAATTCTTGAGCTTGTGTTGTAGTCTGTATGGCCTTGAATTTTACATTAACTGTGCACAATATGTCTAACATCTTTTTATTATTTTTCAATAATGCCAAAAGAGGGAGGATAGAGTTGGGGGTGTTGTGTATATGTTGGTGTGAATATGTCTGTTTGTGGTGTGATGTGCCTGTTGATCATGATTTGCCGTGATTACCTGGTTCTAGTATGTACAAAAATTTTCATCATCAAAAAGGAAAAATTTATTAGGTATCGAAAGTTTGATGATTAACAAAGTTTGTTCAGATGCAATGTTCGAAGAACCAGGTCCTCAACGTAGCTGCTTAATTGCTCTATGAACCAACTCATCAAAGTCAAGGATCAGCTCCTCATGGTTGATGATTCTACCTTTTTGCAAGACAGTAACTTTATTTCAAAGTTACCCAGATCCAAGTTTGGTGGAAGTAGGCTGCTACACATGATAAAGATTGTTGCCCATGGAAATACAAATAAATAAGTGAGATATAAGAGTCCCGAGACTTGTGGAGTCCTTGAAACAGGAGGAGTCCTATCAAACGAGACGGTGACTACGCTTAGGACTCCTAGAAGATCTTGGATTCCAGGCATTTAAATACTATCCATCTGGACTGCTGACGATATCCGTTCACACATCAACTGAAGAATTATAATTTACACACCCTAGTCGAGTACCGATGTTGTACTTTTCTTGAGTCAGTCTAGTGAATGTATTTAAGGAAATCGAATTGTAATCAAAGTGTCACAAACAACTAGTGAGTTGGAGTTTGTATTTGCTTTACATATTAGAGTAACTTGTATATCAAATAGCCATAGTAGGAGTACTGGAGAGTATTAAATTATAGTCTTGTAATCAATACATTTTGGCTCATTATTCTAGTGCAGTTGAAGTTAAAAATCCTGCACCGTAAGTTGTAATTTTTTCACCTTTTGAGCTAGTTGATTTGTAAGATCGTCGTGTTTACTTTACTGCTTATCTTACTTCAGGTTTAAAAAAAAGGGTAAAAAAAATAGTTCTTTATTAATTCATAAAGCCACCCAAAATACCAATCACTCAGACTTAACTTCTTGAGCATATTATTTGGCGGCGGAGGGGGGGGGGGTTTAAGAAGTTCCTTCTAGACCACAAAACTGGAATTTAGTTATTTTTTCATGTAAAAAAAATTTGAACAAAAAATTTGAAAAAATCTAGCATAATATGGTAGAGTTCGAACTTTTTACATATGAGATTTCATTATAATGGAATTTAATAATACGCTGGAGTTCGAATGCAATATGATCCATAATCCGGCAAATTATGCTGGAACTTTTCGTGTGCTGGAGTTCCAACGTAATATGCTAGAAGTTTATATACATGAGCTCCATAATCCACCATATTATGCTGAAACTTTCTGTGTTTTAGCAAAATAATAGTTACATTTCAATGAATTTACAAATGCTAACTATTTTTTAATTTTTAATCCAAAAACTAAATAGCCCATGCTATTTTCACGTGATGATATGTGTTTGTTTAACTAGCAATAATCGATTTGGCAATTGGTAGGACAAATATTCCTCGTTTCCTATAATCTTTCCCATTAGAAAAGGGACAAGGAAAATAATGAGTATAGTTTCTAAAAAACAACGCGTCAAACTCTTATATATAATTATGGCAATTGTACATATTTTTAATTTGCTCGTTTTGAGTTTGAAGTATTAACTTTGCTTTTAACACATTAACTGGTAACTTTCTTTCTTTCTTTCTTTATTTTTCATGTTGTTAATTTTGAATCTTTATTTCGTTGCAAATCTGGTAAAACGGGTTATATAGGAAAATAATATATTAGTTTCTTTTTTCCTCTTTTGGTAGAGTAATACATTTTCTTGAAATTCTGTAATAGTAGTCGTTCTTGAAGTTCAAATATAATTCTCAATTTGAAGTTTGTATTAATTCTCAAATTCTATTGTGTTTCTTCCCCCAGTGAATTTTATGTGTTTTGGATTAATTGGAGATTATTTCCTAGAATTTTAATATTAAGGAATAAAGTTCTAATTCATTGTGCTGAAAATTCAATCATTGCTGATTTTTGTGAAAATATTTATAATTACCAGAAAGCAGCAACCAATCTTCACAAAATTTTACTTTTTGGTGTTTTACTAGTAAAGAGACAATTTTAGCCAAAATTTTATTTCTAGTTTTAAAGAAAGAAATTCAAAAATTAGATGCCCTTTCTAAAATTAGAATTCTCATTACCGATTTTCTTTTCTTGATTTTCTAGCCGTTAGGAAACATTACCGACTCTGTTTTTCCTTTTTCAGAAACTTCATTATAGTGTATGTTTTTTTTCTTCTATTTAATTATATTTATGTTTTGTTGAACAGGCAAATTAAAATGGGAAGATCAAAAATCAAGATGGAACTTATTCAAGATCACAAGAAAAGGAACTCCACTTTCCAAAAAAGGAAAGCTTGCTTAATCAAAAAAATCTCAGAGCTTTCAATACTTTGTGATATCAAAGCATGCATGATAATATCTGAAGGAAATAATTCTGAAGAAATCTGGCCAAATGATCCAAACGACGTTCAAGCGCTAATAAATCAGTACAAAAATCTACCAATTGAAGAAAGGAGTAAAAGAGAAAACAGCTTATGTCGCTTCTTGGAAAATGAAAAGAAAAAGATTGTTATTAAAATGGAAAAGTTGAAGACAAAAATGAAGACGGAAAAATACCCAACTTGGTGTTCAAGATTCAACTATTTATCTGAAAAAGAATTACGAAATCTTACTGGGGTTCTTGAGAAAAAAATGGAGAATGCAAAGGAAAAATGTGAATTCTTGAAAAGTTATAGAAATATTAATCAAGAAATATGGGACTATCCTGAATTAATGGACAATTTCAACCAAAGTAATCCACAGCCTATGCCTTATATGGATAACCAGTTTTTTCAACAATTGACAGCTGATAATGTGAATTCAACGGGAATTTTGGATATTGTTGATCTTAATGTTGGTGATTATGAATTTGGAAATTCAGAGTATATGAAGACTGAGGCAAAAGAATGGTTGGTGAATAATGGTATTATTGGTTCAAGTCAAGAATGCAGCCTATGGAGTTAAATTAGTACTCTTTTATATGCAATGGCAAGTATCCATATTGCAGTAGATTTTTTTACTTTGATCTTTATATGACAAACAATAGAAATGATATTTTTGTATATTTAGTAAGTAGTTCCTTCTTTGTTTTCTTTAAAAGCAGTTGGAGCAAACAAATTGGGAACTTCTTTTGTTATGGAGTATTAAATACTGCTTTTAATAAATATAGCTTTAGTTGTAATATCTTTTGTAATGACACGTAATAGTTATCGGAACGCTTCATTCAAGAGAGAGAAAATCCTCTCTACTCACCATCATCCTTTAATTTGAATACTACCATTAAATCTCAATGATGAATTCAACAACTACTTGAGACTTATCTCAGACCTTCATTCCACCAAGACCTCCCGACATAGTAAATGATTGCTTGATATCTTGAAATCACTCCACTCTCATTAATCCAACCACCTCCTCTTTCAAAGAAAAATTACTCTTCCATAAAAACCTAACAGACACCCCAATAAATACAAATACCGATGTGTTTGATTATTCTGAACCAATAATGGATGATTCCTCCCATAAATCTTTCTCCTCCAAATTAAAACACATCTCTCTAACAGATGAAGATAGAGTGAGCCTGACAATTTTCTCTTATAATCAAACTTTTGGGCAAACGATGCATCCACCAATTTCTCAAAAAAAAAAAAATCCAAGCCCTTTAGAAATCAAATGAACCCTTTCCATTAATTGATCTTGGATCACATTTTTATGTAGTTAAATTCACTAAAGAATATAACATGGCCAAAGTCCTACAATATATCCCTTGGTTTATCAATGGGTACTACCTCTTTGTTCGAAGGTGGGAGCCAAATTTTGTACCAAGCAAAGTTAAGGAAGTCCACTTAGCCGATTGGGTTTGCCTTTCACAACTATCTACAGAATTCTACCATGGAATAGTGCTTGGTAGGATTGGAAATTCAATTTACGGACTCCTATGCATAGATAATTGTATAAGTTCAACACTCAGAGGAAAGTACGCGAAGTTATGTGTGCAAGTGCCATTAGACCATCCAGTCCAAACAACAATTCAGATTGGCTCTCACATACAACAACTCGTGTATGAAAGAGAGAATTTTTTATGCAAAGTCTATGATAGACTTTGGGTCACACTGCACCATCATGCTCCTACACTACAATTGACCCATTAAAGCAGAAACAAGAATGCCCTTGGTCCATCACCTCCAACTCTACAGGTAAGAGAAAAGTAGTTAAAGAGTTATGGCAAACAGTCTTCTTTCCTAGAGGTAACAAACAAAAACGACACACAGCCAGCCAGGTATCAATGTCAATATATTTGACGCAGCATCATCCTAAATACAGAAAAAATTGTTTTTAAGTCTAAATACTCTAATAATATTGAGTTTCTATCTAAAAATAGATCGAACTACAAATCCTCCAACATTACTAACGGTGTTAATACAAACCCTAAGAAGCCGATTCATACTTGTAACAAGTTTTTATCGCTCCCCACTAAAGATAATAATGTATTATTGCAATTGGATGACTCATTCCATATGAATTTGGATGGACAAAACTCTAACCAATCCCCAACTCTTGATTATTCATACCCTCCAAGAAACCTCTCCCCTTCCCCCCACCTTACTTCTCCACGTGGCAAAAAGGCGGCATGTAGCCATACTAATATCACTTAAACAACAACCTCATCCCTTAATCTCATATCAAGCACACCACCCCTACTTCCACTAATTGTACCTAATATCACTAATACCCCCATAGGTGACTTGTCATCTGCCTCCTTCCAAGAGGTCATGCGAACCAACTTCCTAATAATGGATAACCTATGTTTGGAAGTAAATGATCAAGACATTCAAACACAATCTATCTTAATAGATACATAATCATTAGTTCATGAAACTCAGTTTTCCTCATCCACTAAAGCATCCCCTACACACTATGAATCCAGCTCACCCCCAAAGAAGAATCTCTAAATAAACTCCATCAAAACCATCATCCATCTATACTCTCCAGAATGGACAACCAAGCGCCAAACCCCAATAATTCGATATACGCCAGCAGTGCCCTCCCACAGGATCATCAACTAATGACATGTCTGGAACAAGGACTTCAGGGCCATGCATTATTCTTCACTCTCAATATCCAGAACCAGAAGTTTTATTTGTTCTTCAAAACCTATATATTCTAGCACAACTCATCTAAGAGGGCATGAGGCTAGCGATGTAAAACTACATCAATCACCTTTGGTTGACAAATGTTCTGGACCACATAGCTCCATAATTAGCACCTGCCCTTCTTCACAATATGCAAGCCTACTAGAATCTTCCACATCATTTCAACCCTCCGCAAAATATGCAGCTTCTTTACCATCTCCCATTTTTTGCTCCACAGGATCAAACCACCCAACCCTTGATCCATGCATTGCATCCTGTCCCACAATACTTTCCAGCTCCAGTGGATTCATCAGACACAATAATATCTCTAACAAAATGCACTCATACTAGAAGAACAAGAAATGGTGGCACAAGATGTCAAACTACATAAGGCATCCACTAAACAAGACAATAGGAAACTTTGTAGTCATACTAAGCTCATCTATGATGGGTGTTCCTATACCCCAATCGATGAGACACCCCAATGTTAAACCCCCTCCCTCAACAACATCCATCAACGAGTAGACTCTTTAGCTTTGTCATTTGGAATATCATGGGTGATAATAATGATAAATTCAAGTGTCACTTTATGGATCTACTCAATTCTCACAACCCTTGCTTGGTAGCGCTTATTGAAACTCGAATGTCCAACCATATAGACATAAAAGATGAGTTTCAATTTTTCAGTATGGTAGAAATCCATGCGCATGGCTAATCTGGAGTAATTGCCATTTTGTGGCATGACACTATTGTCCAACTTAATCACATACGCCTCGATGGTCAATAAATCCATGCAATGATCTACGTACTCTCAAACCATCGACCTTGGATTTTTAGTACTGTTTATGCTAGTACTAATGTAATTACTAGGAATCAACTATAGCCAACCCTAAAAAAATATTGCTAATACTTATAAAGGAATGTGTTTCCCAAGAGGTGATTTCAATGAAGTAACTAGCCAACAAGATAAATGGGGGGCAGACCTATCAATAGAAATAGAGCCTTATGTTTTCCATCGTGCATTAATCACTGTAACATTATAGAACTTGATTTTAAATGAGCAAAATACATGTGGTCAAATTACATACATAATCACTCTGTCTAATTCTTGAATGACTTGATAGGTGTTATATTGGTTAGAATATTATCCTGATGCAAGCGTTACTCATCTTCCTAAGACTTACCCTGACCATACCCCCTCCTAATTTCACTCTCCCACCAATATAGGCTTCACACTCACCGTATTTTTCGCCTTGAAACCTATTGGTGCCACATCATCCAGATTTTAATTCCATTGTTATGGATACCTGGACTAGCCATAATCTACCAATTGGAACCACCCTTTTTACTAACAAGGTTAAAAATTGGGCCTCCACTAATTTTGGCGATGTCATTAATAAGAAGAAAAAAATCATTGCAAGAAGTAGTGGGATCCGAAAATTTGTTAACTATCCTACAAGTGCCTTCTTGAAGAACCTTGGACAATTCCTCACTAGTGACTATAGTAACCTTTTATAAATTAAGGAAGATTATTGGAATCTTAGGTCGCTTATTGATTGACTTAGTGAAGGGGATTCAAGTACTAATTTTTTCCACATAAGTGTCCTTAGTCGAAGAAGAAAAGATTATATTTTTTTTAAAAATGAGCAATACAACTGTATTAATGCCCCTGGTAAAATCCTTCAACATACTTGCATATATTTAGAAAACATTTATCAAACAAGCCATCAAGCATCCTCCACCTCTACTTGATACGCTGATTTAGTAGTCCTAGACAAACCTTTACCAAATTATGATATCACTGGGATATTATTTTATTAAACCATTCAAAGCTCCTGGATTAGACGGGCTACACCCATTCTTCTACCATAAATACTTGCATATTATTAAGAATACAGTTTTTGATTATTGTCACACCATTATTGCAACCCACACTATCCCAGAGCAACTCAATACAATCTTTCTTTGTTTTATCATCAAGTTTCCTAATGCAAATGGCCTTAGAAATTTCTGCCTCATTGGGCTTCACAATACAATTTATAAGGTAATTACCAAAATTATTGTCAATCGTATCAAACCCTTTCTTGATAATCTAATTTGCCCTTTTTGTAAGGCCCCGTAAAATTTTTGTGCATAAAACCTAGTAGCTGTGGTGTCATAGTCCGAATAATGTGTTAGGAATGCGTAGAACGCGGTTCGGACCCTTGGTAGTGATTTAAGTTTAAAAAATGTAGAGAATTAATTTTTCCGAAAAGTGTCAAATATGCGGTCAAGAATGCGACCGCAAACCTGATATGCGGACCGCATTCTTGCCGCAAAACGTTCCAGAGAGTTTCCCAAAATCGTGTCAATAATGCGGTCGAAATTGCGATCGCATAGTGAATCTGCGGTCCACTTTGCGACCGCAGATCAGGAATGCGGACCGCATATTGGCCGCATTCTGTAACAGAACTCGAGTCATTTTGAGGCCATTCTACGGTCACTATGCGGACTGCATGTTGATTCTGCGGTCGCAAAGTGCACCGCAGATTTGCCCCGGTCCAGATTTTTGTAACATTTTGACCCGATCTCTTCTTTAATATAACACCTTTCTTCTTCATTTTATCATATCATCTTACCAAAAATTAGAGAGAGAAGAGAGGGTTTTTAGAGAGAGAAATCTTTCATCTTCAAAGATTGTTCCAACCACTTAATTCCAAGGGATCCTAGGGCAAGGATTCAACTTCCCCAATCTTTTCAAGGTAAAAACCCTAACTATTTTCTTTGATTTTCAGTTTTAAATTGGGTAAAGAGAGGTTTGCATATAATAGCTTTTGAAAATAGAATTTTTACACTCATGCATGATTATTGAACTTGATTTCTAGTAAAAAGAAGTGAGTAGAAGTAAGAGTCTTCAAGAACAAGGTTGGCAAGAGTAGGATATCTTGGGTAAGCATAAAGTAGGAAGAAAAATCATCACTAGGTATGTATGGCTAATTTTGATTCTTGTGAAATCGCCTATATGTGTGAAATTTGTTTGGTTAGTGTTAATTTAACAAATTGTGTGAAATTCTCAAAGTTGTTGTTGAAATTTGAGTGATGTGGTATAGAATATGAACCGAAAGTTAAATGAGAGTCGAAATGGGTAAAGAATTGTGAATAATGATTATGATGGCCTATATGGCACCTTGTGTAAAACAAACGAAATGCTTGAAAATTTGTTTATTGTGGAAAGAGATGAAACACTTGAATTGTGGAAATATTGTAACATGGTTGTGATATTGATTCGAAATATAATTGAGAACATGGAACAATGTGCAAGTTGCTTATTTGAACTTGTTGAAATTGTGTGTAGTACCTTATCTGCTGTTTGAAATTGTTGTGTTTTAAACTATAAGGCGGGGTCGTGTTGCGCGCCGCAACGTGAGGAAATAAGTTGTGGGTTGGGGTGATAAGGGTGGCCGAGGTAATAAGGGTGGTCAGGGGCAATAAGGATGGAAAGCGATCGAAATCGCTATTGAAAATTGATACAAAAATCAATGATGTGAAATTGTGAAAGGAGACAGCAGGAGAGTTTGCAACCTGGGGAGGCACTGATTGCCCCTATGTTTGACTACTTGCAATTTCTTTTGTTGATTGGTTGTTGTTCTATTTGTTGACCTTGAGTGTGCTTATGTTGAGGCTTATCTGAAATGAGAAAAAGGTGGAAAACATGGTTGGCTGGCTTGATTAGTTTTAATGTAATTAAATGGCTTGAGTTTACTTGGGACAAAGTTTGTCCATACATACCAGTACAATTCAAGTGTACTGACGTCCCTTTTGCCGGGGACGCTACATTCGTGTTATAACTGTAGGTGGATCACTAGCAGGCACTTCAGCTCATCGGCAGGTAGTATCCTTCTCCTTCCACTGCCCGTTTTGGTGAGCCCCTCTCTTCCTTGGGGCCCTGTGTGGTTCATGCCACTTTTGTTTAGATTTCATTTTGGTTTTGTAAGGTATAGCCGGAGCCTTGTTACCGGCAAGTATTGTATTCCCTTTTTTGTATCCTAGAGGCTCTGTAGACATGTAAACTGTGGGACTCCAGTCTTATGTATACATTATGTTATGTCGGGCGTTGTAAAAACTGCAAACTTGTTAATGAATCACTCGTATGGTTTTATTTGTTCAATGTGAAATCATTCATGGTTAGTAAGATATTTGATTAATGAGAAACAATCAACACAGGGGTAACGCGTGGGAATGAAAGGCACCCAGGTCCGCTTGACTGGGGCAACCCGGTCAGGCGCCGGTCATGTTCTCCGATTTGGGGCGTGACAAACTTGGTATCAGAGCCTAAAGTTTTAAAGTGTCCTAGGATGTCTCGGAGCCGTGTCTAGTAGTGCCCTTCTTATAGGTGTGTTGTCGACCACATCATATAAGTAGGGGGCTACACGGGCATTTAGGAATTTACCTACTTCCTTATTAATCTATATCGTGCGGTAAAGTGCAATGTGGAAATATCCGTGTCTAATTCGCGCCTTGTTCCCAAATTTTCAGAATATGGCACCTAAGAAGAAGGCTAGACTCGGCCTTAGGGCCAATGCCGGCCCAAGTGCGGCTATTAATCATGTACCCGATGCTGTGGGAGAGAATGACCCACCAGTCCTGAATTTTCCTGGCCCATCTGTTCAAAACCCAAGTGTCCCTATTCCAGCTGCGGCAGAGGATGCCACCATTCCTCCCGCCGGTGTTCCTGACTCAGATACAGTTCCCGTTTCGGGCTCTGGTATCTCTAATGAGGATCTTAGGGGAGCCATTCATATGTTAACACAGCTAGTGGCCGCCCAGGCCTAGAGATCCCACGATGCCCCTGCATCCTCTAGCGGACGGGGAGATTCCTTCGGCTCCAGAATCCACCAGTTCTTGCGGTTGGCCCCTCCAGAATTCTCAGGTACCGATCCAGAGGCTGACCCACAGGAATTCCTTGATGAGATATACAAGACCCTCAGAGTGATGAAGGCTACAGATATAGAGGGGGTAGAGTTGGCCTCTTACAGGCTGAAGGGAGCGGCACGTTTGTGAGCACGTGATTTTTGCCTTACCTGAGAAGTACTCCCAGAAAATTCAAAATAAAAATAGTGTCGTGTTGGGCATGATTTTGTGATTTTTGTGTTATTTTTTATCTTAAATTTGCATTTTTTGCGTGTGTGTTGATTAGTAAAATAAAAAAAAATAAAAAATAAAAAAAAAAATATATATATATACTAAGTTTTGCATTTTTAGTGTTTGATATCGAAATTATGTGATTTGCATTTTTAGGTGATATGTAATTGTGTGGGTTAATGGTATGCATATATATATATATATATATATATACATGTACATGTATACATATATACATGTAGTAATGAGATCAGATCTGGGCCATAGTTTGGTCCAAAAACCAGGCCCAAACGAATCCCACCTGGTCCAGTCCGTCCCAACCCGTTACACCCCAAACGACACCGTAAAGGGCCAAGACATCCAAGCCATTGGATCATTTCGATCCAACGGTCGCCATTTCCCCTCACAGCCCGACCCATTCCCAACCAAAGACCGACCCAGTCTTGCATTAGCATTACACGACGTCGTTCCCCCTAAGAAAAATGATCCTGGTCGTTGATCGTAAATGATCCTACGATCAGGATCGAATTTCCTATCTTGTATATAAATCAAATTTCCCACCCAGCCCCCCCCAAGCCAAACCCGGCTCAACCTCGTCTCTCTCTCTCAGCTTCATCTCTTTCACAAAACAATAAACCCTAGCCGCCGCCCCCTCTCCCCTCGCCTGAAAACCCGGCGGCAACGACGCCGCCGGTCACCAAACTAACACACTGTGACCATCCGACCACCCCCAATCCAAATATCGGATCCGTTTGCTTCGAATCATCCCCCATCGCGTCGAATATCCATTCGAAGAGTTGAGCAAAACCTGGACTTACCCCAAGTTACCCCAAACTCACACCACGGCACCCCCTGACATCTCTCGTGCCCAAAACACCTTTGGTTCCGTTCGAATCTTACTAGAACCATTCGAACCCTAAATTGAGCACAAGAACCCTAGAAAAACAAAGGCCTGGGTTCTGTCCGAAATGCGAAGGAATTGGGGCCTCAATCGACTTTAGTCGGGTGTTCTCAGTCGGGAACACTCGATTAAAGTCCGTTGTATCCCCCAAAGGCAATGGGTCTCGAGTCTCAGTTCGAACCTCGCTCGGCTAGTTCTTAATTCCGTCTTGGAGGTATGTTTTCTTTCTTTATTTGTTCCTTTGGCTTCTTGTTTGCTTGGGTTTACTATATTAATTTTGTGTTCAAACTTTTGCTCATTGTTGTTCACTTTCTCCATCTGGCTTTTTATTTGGCCGAGTTTGTTTCTATTCGTGGTCGAGTGTGTGTTATAAGCCGTGTAACTTATTAGTTTATAAGTTTCCAGTTTTAGCAAATACAATTCGAATCACTGGATGAACCATTTATTCTTGTTGTTTGTTGTTGATTGCTGAATGTTATTGCCTGTGTAATCAATTAAATGAGTGTCGTCCATTAATTTTCATACTTGGATACTAGAATGACTCGAATAGTAGTTTGGATCGTGCCAGTAGTATTGTTTCTTCCTATTCTTCCTGCTGTGATTGAAGTGAACCTGTGGTGAATCCAATTCTCTGTTTGAACCAAATTGCTTACATGTCACTCTTTGTTCTGTATAGTTTTTCACTTGAACTTCATTTCCGGAGTCATAGTGCTTCAATGCTGTTTGAATCACTGCTTTGAATTTTGACCAAGAGTAGGTTACAACCGTGTGTCGATTAGCAGATAGTTTAATCAGTTTAGGTTTGAGCAGACCTAGAATGGCAGGGTTCTTAATTAGTTAAACTTAAGGGGTCTATCAAGTGGTTAGTTAAATATCATTAATTTAATATCAGTGGGATTTACTGCCACAGCAGAGCAGCCCACCAGTTGTCCCCTGCTACTGATTTTTAAGTAACAAACCCATGCCTAGACAGGTAGTAGTGGAAGTAAAAGAGAATAATATGGGCAAAGATGGGAGAGGGGATTAGTTTAAGGGATAAGGGGTCTGTTTTAGCTATAAAATAAGGAGAGGGAGGAGCAGTCTGGGAGAAAAAACAGAGAGACACACAGAGATAGAGTAGAGAGTACCTGGGAGACAGTCAGAATTGGAGAGAACCAGAGTAATTGGAGAGAAAAGAACATTGAAATACATACAGTAAGGGCTGAGAGTACATATACACAAGAATATAGATAGAGAGAGCTAGTAAGTATAGGCCAAGAGACTGTTTCGATTGGCTTTTGGGTACTGTTTTCGTGTGTTTTAGTTGGGAGTGGCTGAGTGTTGGTCATTTGGTTGCTGTTGGTCCTTTAGTTGTGGTTGTCTCTGCTGTTAGTCCTTAGCTCACATGCTACTGTTGTTGGTTTGCTTCACTGGTGGGGTTTTGTTGCTGTGATTACATCTTGGCTTTTGTTTTGTTCTATCTTCTGGTTTGCCTGGTGCTGTTTGCTGTGGTGTATCGATTGGTTGTTAATCCTGCTGTTGGGATTGTTGTTGGCCACTGGTTGCTGTTATTCTTTTGGTTGTTGCTGTTGCTGTGTATATAGTGGCAGTAACTGCCACTGGTTGCTGTTTGGTCTGCTGTTTGCTGTGTTTTACCGGCTTAACTGATCTCCATTCTCTTGCTTTGACAATTTCCAGGTATTTCACTACTGCCTGAAGTTGTAGACATGAATGGAAGCAATGAAACTTAGTTTATTGATTATCATGTCCCTTTTAACCCATGTCAAAACTTAGTTAAATACATGTGTACTCATTAAGGAGAACCCGAATATGTAATAAGCTGTATGTGTTGTAAACTGTGTTAACTTCATATTTCCCTAAGCCTGTTATAGTAGAAATGGTCTATTGGAAACACATTACGCAATAGATAGATGAATCAGTGAAATACATATTGTTATAGGTGTCAATTTGTTCAAGTTAAAAGTGTATAATAACTAACACCCAGTGTAGAAGTAAATAGAGGCATAATGATGGTAGTTTGATCGAAAGTTATGAATTAGTAAGTACCACGCTCAATGTTCAAGTAGTTAATTGTAACAATAAGCGTGTCAATCCTGTTTTTGTCTATAGTTTGTTCAAAAAGGGGAATCATGACGTTTGATGTATCACTTCGTTGCTATTAGATTATCAGTACACTTTAGCTCGTGTATGTCTACTATGATCTAGATCCTTTACACGAAAGCTGGTTATCAATTAGATTAGATTAAAATCGGAAACATGTTCAATATTCTTTTCTTGAATAAAACAAAAGTTTTCTGTTGACTAAATTAGCTTAGCCAATTTGAATAAAAATCTAAGTTTAAGTAGTTTAAGAGCATAGTAAAGAGGAAATCGTCTTCTAGCGTTCAATTTTGAGTCGGGGCTCTATTGAATGGCCCAAATAAAAGAAAGTATCAAACTAGTAGGTAATGATAAACGATTAACATTTTTCTTTGTTAGAGATAAATCAAGTAGAGAATGTAGTTCATCTTAGGCTCGGCCCTAATAATAATGAGATGAGCCTCGCTAAACGCAAATATACAATCGCGGGGCCCTCTAATCAGTTGTGGTGAAAACTTAGCCTTGGAAAGACCGTTTAGTTAATTTCACGGTCTTTTCCGAAGTTAATAAAGACGGTAGACTCTTTAGGCACGATTTGAAATAAAAGTTACCTTCCTGAATACGGGTGTGCATTTATGCAACCCAAATCTCACTCTCGGCGAAACTGAAATACATTAGAGTCGCAGGCGTACTGGTTACGGTGCGGCTCGAAATGTGTTTTCGTAACGTCGCAATTCTTCTAAAAAATAAGAGCGAAGCATTAAAAGCACATAGTTAAAATACATAAAAGAATCAGATAGAAACAAAAATTGCAATTGAGCGACCGTGCTAAAACCACGGAATCCGGGAGTGCCTAACACCTTCTCCCGGGTTAACAGAATTCCTTATCCAGATTTCTAGTTTCGCAGACTGTATTACAGAGTCATAAATTTCCTCGGTTCGGGATTAAACCGGTGACTTGGAACACCATTATTTTTCCAAGTGGCGACTCTGAATTAAATAAACTAATCCCGTCTCGATTGTCCTTTAATTGGAAAAAACTCCATCGCGCTCCCGCGCGTGCGGAAAAAGGAGGTGTGACAGCTCTGGCGACTCCGCTGGGGATCGAACCTCGAACTTCGGTTCGGGGTCTAAGAACTCGAGCTCATTTAAATTGTTATTTTGTCTATATCTGATTTTATTACATGTTTTATTAATGTGCTACATGTCTACCGCTTTGATATTAGTTGTACTGTATATACAAACTACTATATGTTTACCGCTTTGATATTGCGTGAACTGTATATAAAACTGTGCCGAAAACCCGTCTCTTCTTACCCCGGGGATGTGCTTACTGGTTGAGACTCCCCTTTCTGTTAGTGTCAATACCAAAGTAAGAAAAGAGGCAGGATAAGTTACAAAACCGGACGATCCCGCGGGTCCCCGGCACGTAGCTCCCTCCTCAAATCCGAGTCGTCCGCTCGGGTACACGGTCTAGTATCATTGAAAAGCATCAGGATATTGAACCTAGATTCAGGACGTTTATTTGCATCATCTCTGACTTAGGGGACTCAACACAGGGGTTGGGTCCGTCTAGGACAGGTAACCCGAAAGGAAAGACCATCTTGCCATATCATATTTGTTGTGAGCATTTATTTAGACTGGCATGCTGACCGGGTTCCTTTAAATACCGAAGAAAAACGGAAAAAAAAAAACACAAAAGGAAATAGATGGGGAAGTAAATATCTTTCAGAAAAATACCAAAATACGTTTCACCAACAAGTCCTCGAATTTAGTTTGCCAATAAAAGACGGCAGAAGATTGACTTTGCCGACAAAATGGGTTTTTGACAAAATGTGTTTTTAACAGTCAATAAAGGAAAGATAGTTGTTTTGACGGACCGAACTACGCGAGTTTGATTCTCACCGAGTGTGAGATACGTAGGCAACCTTTAAACGGGTCCAACTCCCATATATTTCAAAAATAAGTTTTAATGGCGGAACGCCAAGATATTTAATTTTGCCTTAACAACCACTTTTCTGACCAGTCAATTCCTGGGGCCCGTTTCGTTTTTTCAGAAAAGATAGTTTTGGGACAAATAAAAATTTCGCTTTCATCTAAGAATTACCTTAAATAAATGTGCAGAATGAGCACGAGTCAGAATACAACCGAAGCTATCATAAACAAGGTCCCCTTAAGTTTGCATAGGTGGTGGAGCGACTTGGGCGAGCAAGGACAAGATGCCGTTAAGTTGTACTTGGGAGATCTAGTGGGGCTGCTAAATATTCCCCCGAGAGGAGACATCATACGAGCTTTGATCTCATTCTGGGATCCGGCACACAATGTGTTCCACTTTTCAGACTTTGAACTCACACCAACACTGGAAGAACTAGCCGGATATGTCGGAAGACCAAAGGTCCCTATGAGGGATCAATACCTTATTGCACCAAGGGTAGTGACAGTACATCGGTTTTTGGATACGGTAAAGATCCGCAGAACTGTACACAACCCAGACTTATCAGAAGGGTTCTGCACTTTGGCATTTCTATACGACAGATATGGTCATTATGGGGGCTTCAACAAACACAGAAGCAAAATCTGCAGCGGAGACAATCGGGTAAAATGGGAGGAGCATAGACGCATCGCCTTCATGATAGCTTTCCTAGGATCATTGATATTTCCTAGAAAAGATGGGAATATCAACATACAAGTGGCAGGGGTCGTCAGCACTTTGATGAAACAGAACAACAGTACTTTGGCTCCCATGATAATATCAGATATCTTTCGTGCACTCACCATCTGCAAAGCTGGAGGGACTTTCTTTGAAGCATGCAATGTATTGCTCCAAATGTGGATGATCGATCACTTATGCCGCCATCCGCAATTTATGAGGTATAGGTCACCGAAGAAAACTTGTATAGAAGAATTTCCTGCGAGGGTCGAGGGATATGAGTTGCCAGAGGGGATCAGCGGATGGATACGACTTTTGCGTTCGACTACAGCCGGCGGAATAGAATGGACGTTTGGTTGGCTACCCGTGGAAGAAGTCATATATGCATCGGCCGCAGAATCGTACTTATTGCTAATGGGCCTCAACAACATCCAGCCCTACGCACCAGGTCGAGTATTGAGACAGTTGGGACGATGCCAAATAATCCCGAAAGAAGAAGACCTCAGCCCGCATGTAGTTGAAATTGGACCGGGAGGACAGTTCCCTGAAGCACTGGTCCGAGAGATTTGGAGTGAGTGTCAGACATTAAAAATAGACACTCGGGTGCGAGATCGAGCCCGGGGCGAAGTATCGTCGGAATACCCTGCATGGTATAGTAGAGATCCGGAGCATCAAAGGCCCGCAAAAAGGCCTCACCTCAGGGAGTTTGCTGGAGCGTCACGAGAACAATGGGACTGGTTGGCTAGGGAAGAAGCCTATAGAACAAAGATCAGCAGGATAGAACAACGGACCCAAGAACTCCAATTTGAAATAGATGTGAAAACTGCCGCTAACGAAGGAGATAAAAAGAAGTTGGCACAAGAAAATGACTTCCTAAGAGCTCAAATCCAGCAAATGAAAAGGGATGCTGACAGACAGTTGAGGAGTCGGGCAGACGAAAAACTGATAAAGGGTCTGAAAAGCCGGGTTGCCGATGTCCAAAGAGAATTGGAAGAGTCTAAGGCCCAAACAGTGAGAATCCGAGCTAGCTGGAGAAAGGAGGCACATCAACATGCACTTCACCTACAACGGGTGGAAGAGGATTACACCGATATCGTCACCAGTTTAAGGGAAGCAAATGTTGTCCTCAGAGAACGGGTTTTCAAGCAAGCCCAAGATGCCAGAGCGGACCTCGACCGTTGCCACAATCTGATGGCTCGACTGCAAGAACAAATAGACAGGCTCTTAGACCAAGTCACCAACAACGCTCAACGATTGGGGGCGAAAAACCAGCAGATAGAGCGGCTACTCGGAGAAAGGGACATGATCAAGGACCGAATCGGGGAAATCGGGCACTACGTCACCATGAAGTGCCTAGCTTGTGAACAAATGCCCCGCACCGACCTTTTTGCTTCAATTATGGGCTATGTTCATCGGATCATGGAAAAATTAAGGGGACTACACAAGGACCTCACACCCAGGGCCCGCGGCAAGGCCGAATGATGCCTCGCGGGCCCCCAGGAATTTTAGAGCAGTGGACCTTTGATTAAAAATGTATTTTTGAAATATTGGGTCAAGCCAGTTGGCATGTTATTTTACGTTTTCGAGTCAAGCATTTTCTTTTGTTTTGTTGATTGTTGTAAGACGTGTTTTGTAACTACACGGTTTTATTTGATATAAAAGTTACTGAATTTTGCCACAATCCTGTTAACAGAACTACGCTCGGTCTGATTCACGCAAGAACGTGATACGTAGGCAATCCGCATAAAGATTCGACCACCACTAAAAAGAAAGAAAAAGAATCCAAAGGTTAAATAACAATAAGGCTTGCAAAGATAGTCGAAAGAGAAAAAGAAAAAAAAAAGAAGAAAAGAAAAAGAAAAAAGGCCGGAATGACGCATGTTAAGAGTACATGTAGAAAGGGTTATTTGGTTAGGTGCATTGCATCCAACGTGCTATAACATATCCGTCAAACTCGGTGAACTAACAAGTTTGTTGCATATGCCAGAGAAAGTTTAGCAGTTGGTTTGACAGAATATACTGGCCAGCCATCACTACCGTACTAGATCCAAAGGACCAGTTACAGTAAGCATGTCGAGTTCCGGCAAGAGTCTCGAGGAAGAAAAATCCGAGCTACAAGTTATGAAAGAAGAGGTAGACCGGTTAAAACAACAGATAACAGAGATGCACCTGGCCTGGGCCAGGGAACAGGCTTCACCAAATCGCCCTACTCTCGCCTCGGCTCCGGAACATCCGCCCATCGATCCTTCAACAAGCGCCCCAAGCTATCCTTACTTTCAGGGGGAAAACCCATATGCCACCCACATTCCACCAGCCAAACCAAATCCTCCTCCAGCCACCCCTGTTTTTGTGGCACCTCCACCTGCTCCTCTGCAAAGGCCGGCCAGCGAGCCGTATGTTCAGATCCATGACAACTCTTACTACCCTCCGGAGCCTACTTTCAGGGCTCCTGAACCACAATCACATACACCTCACTGGGATAATCCGGCAGAACCGGAAAAACACTTCCAAAGTTCGGAACACGAGGAAGTTGTCAGAAAAGTTAAAAGCCTGGAGCAGTCCTTCAGGAACATGCACTGTCACACCTCTTTTTACGCACCCGCAAGGACGCAAAGAGTTTTTCCAATTAAAGGACAATCGAGATGGGATTTATTTTAATTACTTCAGAGTCGCCACTTGGGAGATTTTATGGTGTCCCAAGTCACCGGTTAAATCCCGAATCGAGGAAAAGAATGACTCTATTTAACGGTCCGCGAACCAGAAATCCGGATAAGGAATTCTATTAACCCGGGAGAAGGTATTAGGCATTCCCGAATTCCGTGGTTCTAGCACGGTCGCTCAACTGTCTTGTTTGGCTTATCTATCGGGTTTTTTACAATTATGTACTTAGTGCCAGTTAATACCCCTTTACCGCTTTTATTATTGGTTATGATTTACGAAAGAGAAAGTTGCTTAAAAATATGCTTTCGAATCGCATCACATGAAATGCACCCGGATCCTCAACATATTCTTATTCAACATTTCGGGGTTTGGATTTGGGTCACATGAAATGCACACCCGTATTTAAAAAGGTAAAACTAAAATATGCGCCTGGATTGACTACTTATTTACATTTGTTGAGAAAGGCGTGATATTCGTTAAGAAACGACGCATCTCGAAACCTAAGTATTTATATGTACATTTATGACGGCTATGTGATTAATGTAACTTATTGGGCGAGGCGTACCTTTGATTCAAATCTAAAGCGAACTACATCTCACTGTATCTTACTTAAGAGTTGATTCCAAATTACTTAAAACTTGCTACGAACCACATCACATGAAATGCGCCTGTGGTTCTTAACATGCTTTGTTTACTCTTGCCCGAAATTGGGGTCGGGTCACATGAAATGCACCCCCGACTCTTTTTAATCTAACTACGTCATTCCATTAAGTAACAACTCCTTAGCTAATCTTGCTTTTAACATAAGGTCTATCATTTAACAGGTTTGGAGATTATACACATGAGTAGAGAAGATTGAACAAAGATACAACAGACTAATTCGGGTTTACGTGCATATCTAATGGTAGTGTATCTTTGGTCTAGCTACATTTTCCGTAACAAAACTAGCAATACAAATTTAATTGAAGAATAACAGAATATAATTAAACGTAAGAACTATAATCGACTACATGTTTCAATAGACTTTATGCACAAGCTTCAAACTTCATTCTTTTCGTACCAAGGAACTACAATAACAGAGGTGTGTACCTGGAATGCGGAAGAACAAGGAAGAGTGAGCGATGGCAATGCAGCAACAGTAGCAGGAACAGTAACAGCAACAGTAAACCAATAACCAATAGCCCAGCAACCAGATAGACCAACAGCCAACAAAATAAGGAACCAACAGTACCAAATTGACCCAGCAGTATCAAACAACCAAGAAGAAACAATACCGGACCAACCTTACTTAGACCAAAACCAGTGACAAACTAATGAGACAACACCAACAACCAGCAGCGACCAAATAGACCAACCAGCCACACAATAGACCAAGTGCAACAAACTACTGACCAACAGCCTCAGTTGAACACCACAACAGCAACAATAAGGACTAACAGCAGCAATTGAACCGAGCAGTAACAACAACACTGCCAGGCAGCAAACCAAAAGACCAACCAGCAACCAAACCAAGCCAGCAATATCAATCGACCAAGGCAACGAACCACTGACCAACAGCAACACAACAGTGTAATAACAACAACAACCAAACCAGTGCAGCAACCAAACGACCAAGGCAACAAACCACTAACAGAAGAACCAGCCAGACAGTAGCCAAGAGAATTCGATGAAACAGTGACTCCAAACCAATGAAACAGTGACCTTTTGTCACTCTCAGTGTACTCTCCAACCTCTGTATGTATATCCTCTCAAGTGTCTATGACTATGCTACTGTTTTTGCTTCTCCAGGATGCTCTCAAGTCTGTCTCTATAATGTGTGTGTATGAATGCCTATCAATCTCTTTTGAATGTCTATATTGATGCTATATTTATAGCTCACAGCCCCTCTACTTTGGCTGGCCAGCATGTTAAACTAATGTTACCCCCTACCCTGACTCCCCAACCCATCATATTCCCTGCAAACCCACTATCTCTTGTCCAAAGTATGGACTCAAACCTTAAACAACAAGGCTGGTGGCAGGGACCTCAGTGGGGATGCCCTGCTGTGACAGTGGATTCCACTGACTATCCTCATGTGCAGGGCACCAAATGCTCTAAGTGCTGAACCCTAATTCACTAATTAGCTTAATTTGAATCACAACTTCAGCTTCAAACCAATCAAATAGTCCCATTCAAACCAAGAATGCTAATTACTGTGGTAATTCAAATAACTCAACTATGCAATTAGAAGACGACCTCTAATCAATTACAACACATAGCAATGACAGCCAATTCAAACTGTTAAAGCAGTGACTTCAAAGAATCTCGGCCAATGCCGGACATATGCTAAATTAACTATTTGACGACGCTAATCGACGCGAGTTCGTATCCTATAACTAACACATTTAACTAAGCGATACAGAAACAATTGACCAAAACAAAAGGTCTTGGAGAAGAAATGACAACTAAGGACGGCCAAGAAGAAAATTAAACCAATTGAAATTAGCAAAGAACACACAAACCACTAAAAACAGAGGAAGATTGAAATACCTAATGAAGGCAATCCGAACTCGAACGAACTCAAGCTTCCACGGACTTGAGGTTGCATTTTTGGAGTGAACATGCTTTAATTGAAGTGTTTTTCGAACGAAAAACACTCCAATTAGAGCCTATTGACTCCAAATTCTTGAACTCGGACCAAATCCCTAATCTTGGAATTTTAGGGTTCTTGGGCTCGGATTTGGGGCTTTTGTATTTCTGGTTAGATTCGAAGCAAACCAATGCCGGCGGGGGTACGAGGGAGGTGTGGGGAGACTGTGGTGTGAATTTGGGGTAATTTGGCATAGGTTCGAGTTTGACTCGAATCTTCAAATGAAGATTCGAGGAGCTCCGGCATGATTCGAGGTTAATGGAGGCCGGGATCGTGATGGGGGAGGTAAGGGGAAGGTTTTGGCGTTGGTTTGGGTTTGATTGGCCTACCGGAACCGCCGTGAGGCGATTTCCGGCAGGCGGAATACGGCGGAGGCGGGCGGCGTTACACTAGGCTTTGAGAGCTCCTGAGGGACGAAGCAGGGGGGGGTCTGAAAGGGGGGCGGGGGTATGGAATGAAGAATATATACCAGAGATGAGATTGAATCCTGATCGTTGGATCATTTACGATCAACGATCAGGATCCACTCACTTAAACCAAACGACGTCGTTTGGTCAAGTCAAAGGCTGAATGTATATTAGAATTAAAGGATTAATCTGGGCCGTTGGATAATAAAATCCAACGGTCCAGATCAAACGTTACATATGCCGAAGCTGGACGGATATTTGGGCCGGATCAGAAGCAATTCATTTGGGCCTGGCTTTTAGACTAAATTTGGCCCAGCTCGGATCTTCATGCTATATTATATGCATATGTGTATATATATATATATATATATGTATGTATACATATATATATATATATACACACATATGTATATACCAACCTATAACACCGCTGTTTTTACTACAATTAACGCACCCAATTACATATTGCCCAAAAATGTAAATCACATGACTTCGATATCAAACACTGAAAATGCAAAGCCTAGCATATATTTTTGTATTTTTAATTTAAATAAATAAACGTGCACACAAAAGATAAAATTAACACAAAATCACACAAATCATGCCCGACACGAAACTATTTTTATTTTGAATTTTCTGGGAGTACTTCTCAAGTAAGGCAAAAATCACGTGCTCACAACTGCCCCTCTTTGCGCGTAAACACGCAGAGTTTTCGTGCAAAGATAAATGAGCGGATATAAGCGATTTTTGCCTATTCGAACACTCCGTATGAAGCATTTTGGAAAAGTTTTGACCGAACCTTGCTTCAAAGGTCTCCTACATATCCCTGGCTAAAAGGGAATCAGGTCAATGTAGTTCGGGAAGTTCTGGTAGCTGGGACTACCATGCCTGTTGCGATCTCGCTGTTACTGCTGTTACCACTGCTCAGCTGACTTCCTTGTTGCACCGCACTAGGCAACAAAACAAGAAGTTAGACTAAGTTACAGTACTACAAGTTCTTATCTATCCCTTTTTTTTTTAACTTGATCTTGTCGCGCTCCTTGCCATCCCGTCTGACTTGGCGTTCCTTCTGATGCTTCTTCTCTTCTTATGAACTTGGATTCGCGCCGAAGACTTCTGTTACATTCTACCGCTTTCCTCTACCAAATTAAACAGATCGCCACTCCATTCTCCAGGCGGGCTCCCTGACTTCAACTATAACTTCAAAATAAATCGCCACTCCGTTCTCCAGGCGGGCTCCCTGACTTCAACTACAACTTCAAAATTAAATCGCCACTCCATTCTCCAGGCGGGCTTCCTGACTTCAACTACTACTTCAAAATTAAATCGCCACTCCATTCTCCAGGCGGGCTCCCTGACTTCAACTACAACTTCAAAATTAAATCGCCACTCCATTCTCCAGGCGGGCTCCCTGACTTCAACTACAACTTCAAAATTAAATCGCCACTCCATTCTCCAGGCGGGCTCCCCGACTTCAATTACTACTTCAAAATAAAATCGCCACTCCATTCTCCAGGCGGGCTTCCTGACTTCAGCTACTACTTCAACATTAAATCGCCACTCCATTCTCCAGGCGGGCTCCCTGACTTCAACTACTACTTCAACTGATTTCATCCTATCTTGATTACCTTCCTTTGCCTCTTGTGCCATTTCCTTGTTCCTGCATTACCTCTCGGACCACCTTCACTTCTGAGTTATCCTGTCTTGGAATTGCTTTCCCCTAGGTCGTGTTACTCTTCTTCTGGCTGCTGGGGATATTTTTGGAACTGTTTACTTGCCTGCTGGGGGGTGATGCTGCCGAGGAAGTATTCTTCGTTTCCTTCACCCCTCATTCTCTTCCCTCGTCCCCTACCTCTTCTGGGACTCACGCTTTTGTTTCCTTGATCAAATTATAGGATGTAATACTGCTGGGGGAATCTCGAAGCCATTTTTTTTCTTTTTCCAATAACTGCCGGGGATGATACCCGGCTCAAAGATCACCCCGTCTTGTGTTGCTTTCTACACTTATCCTCTGAGTCTTGCTTTCTAGAAAATTTTCGCAACAGGAGAAAATTTTCTGCCCCAGTGTGATAATCTTCTGGACGGTATGCTTTTCCGCCATCGGACCCCTTTTTCCTGCTTTAAATCAAAGAAAAATTGTTAGTTTCAAAATGCCGCGAGTGGTCGTGCCACTCTTGTTGAGGCCATTCTCTTTCAGCTGCTTGGCCTCTCTCGAACTTTGAGGACGACGTTGACGCTTGCTTGGGAAGATGCTTTTTTCACGAACGACCTCTCCTCTTTCCTTTTATTCCACTCTTTGGTCTGGTCCGACTCTTTTTAGCCGGTGATCTGTTGCGTGAAATCATCTTTCGGACATGCCACATGTGTCCATCATACTCCGTAATTCTTGCGGACCTTCCACTCAGCCTGTCATCCCAATCTCATTATCGTAACGACTTCTGTCTCGTTGCCTTGTTCCATGCCTATTCACTTTCAATATACTGCTTTGGGAGACTTGGTAGTAAGCTTTGAAAAATCAATTTTCGAAAAATGAAAGAAAAGAATACTGACCGCAAATGACAAAAAGAAGAGAAAAACTTTTCTGAACTCAAAAATAGGAAAACTTATCTGAATGTGTGCCTGATCCAATGTTATGCCGCGCCTTTGAGATTAAACTACCCAGTCTATTCATGTCAATCACTTTCTGATACCGCGTCCTGCTGGAGGTAAACGGATGTCCCAACCTTGTCTCATGCAGACATCTTGTAACCATCTCATCCTGCCACCTCACAGTGCCCTTCAAAGGGTTTTCACTAATGAGATTCTCTCGTTTCTCTCTATCTCCCGTCGCCTTAAGGTGCCCGTGAAGGTTTTCACCGTAAGACTCTCTCATTTTACTTCTCTCAACTTCCTTCGCCTTAAGGTGCCCGCGAGGGTTTTCACCGTTAAGACTCTCTCATTTATGCTTTCTTTCCTCGCGGCGGGGTATCACCCCTGAGATTCCCTCTAGAGCGTTATCCCCTTTCGGCTTGCATCCCGGATTCAATCGAGGGTCGGGATGTCACTCTTGGCTTTCATTCACATGCCTTGGCACTTTTCAAATACTGATCGAGAGGTCTTTCTGGTTCTTGATACGGTTTCTGCGCGTGAGGCTGAAGAAAGGGGTTTAGCCTCAGCGGTTAGCTTATTACAACTTCCGGAATCCACACTATCTTTCAAACGAAACAATGACTTCTGCCCCAGTTTTATTGCTTGGGGGATTTTTTTGATTTTTATTTTATTATGACCGAGCCGTGTGGCGCCTACGTATCCTTCTTGAGGAATCAGGTCGAACGTAGTTCACTTTTTCTTGTATTACTTCTTTGTTTCTTTTCTATTCTGTTACACATCTTCCTTGATGATTCCGAAAGAGGGTATATGAAAGAATAATTAAGGCTCAAATGGGGAAACAAAGGTTAAAGTGTTTGGGTAGTAGAAAAATTGCCTCCGTCATTTCATTCTCCGAAAAATGCCAAGTACACACAAACGAAACCAAACGTTGACAAATGCATTAAAGAATTACACATAATATCTCTTGACTGCATCAGAATTGATAGCCATATCGGTGCATCTTCCCTCGACATCAGTCAGACATAGAGCGCCGTTGGATAATACTCTAGTTACCACAAAAGGTCCTTGCCAATTTGGAGCGAACTTGCCTTTCGCTTCGGCCTGATGTGGTAGAACTCTCTTCAGCACATGCTGTCCCACTTCAAATCTCCTGGGACGTACCTTCCTGTTATATGCTCTCGCCATTCTCTTTTGATACAATTGGCCGTGACATACTGCTGTCAATCTCTTTTCATCGATCAAGTTCAATTGCTCTAATCGGGTTTTGACCCACTCGTCGTCATCAATCTCAGCTTCAGCGACAATTCGGAGGGACGGAATCTCAACTTCTGCGGGTATTACTGCTTCGGTCCCGTACACTAACAAGTAAGGAGTTGCACCTACCGAAGTCCGGACGGTAGTGCGATAACCCAACAGCGCAAATGGTAACTTTTCATGCCACTGCCTAGACCCTTCTATCATCTTCCTCAATATCTTCTTTATGTTCTTGTTTGTTGCCTCGACCGCACCGTTTGCTTTTGGGCGATACGGTGTGGAATTTCGGTGTGTAATCTTGAACTGTTGACATACCTCTTTCATCAATCCACTGTTAAGATTTGCACCGTTATCCGTAATGATCATCTTTGGAATTCCAAACCTGCAGATGATGTGGGAGTGTACGAAGTCCACTACCGCCTTCTTGGTCACTGATTTGAATGTTTTGGCCTCTACCCACTTGGTGAAATAATCAATCGTTACCAGAATGAACCTGTGACCATTGGAAGCCGCAGGCTCGATGGGTCCAATAACATCCATACCCCATGCGACAAACGGCCATGGTGCGGACATTGTATGCAATTCAGTCGGCGGAGAATGAATCAAATCTCCGTGTATCTGACACCGATGGCATCTTCGCACGAAACTTATACAATCCCGCTCCATAGTGAGCCAATAATATCCCGCTCGAAGAATCTTCTTTGCCAATACGTATCCGCTCATGTGTGGTCCACAAACTCCCGAGTGTATATCTGTCATCACCGTTGTGGCTTGACTTGCATCTATACATCTCAACAATCCCAAATCTGGGGTTCTTTTGTACAGCACCCCTCCACTAAGGAAAAATCCGTTCGCCAACCGCCGAATAGCTCGCTTTTGATCTCCGGTGGCTTGCTCTGGGTATACTCCTAACCTGAGGTATTCCTTGACATCGTGAAACCACGGCTCACCATCCACCTCTTCCTCTATCACATTACAATAAGCATGTTGATCCCGGACATGGATATGTAACGGATCGACACGAACCTTGTCCGGGTGATGTAGCATTGATGCTAAAGTAGCCAACGCGTCGGCAACCTCATTATGCATCCTTGGGATGTGCCTGAATTCTACCGATCGAAAGCGTTTGGTCAAATCGTGCAAACACTGACGATATGGGATAAGCTTTAAATCCATGGTTTCCCATTCTCCCTGAATCTGATGTACCAGAAGGTCCGAGTCCCCCAAGACCAAGACGTCCTGCACATCCATGTCCACCGCTAATCGCAACCCCAAGATACATGCCTCGTACTCAGCCATGTTATTGGTACAGTGAAAACGCAGTTGAGCAGTAACAGGATAATGATGCCCTGTTTCGGATATGAGCACAGCCCCTACTCCGACTCCTTTTGCGTTTGCCGCTCCATCGAAGAAGAGCTTCCATCCTGGATCCTTGGTTGGTTCTAACCCCTCAATCTGCAATACTTCCTCATCTGGAAAATACGTCCTCAAAGGTTCGTATTCGTCATCAACGGGATTTTCAGCTAAGTGATCGGCCAGGGCTTGAGCTTTCATTGCCGTCCTTGTCACGTATATGATGTCGAACTTCCGTAAGTAATATTTGCCACTTTGCTAACCTCCCCGTAGGCATGGGTTTCTGGAAAATATACTTCAGCGGATCCAACCGCGAAATGAGGTACGTGGTGTAAGAAGACAAGTAGTGTTTCGGCTTTTGGGCTACCCAAGTCAGGGCGCAACATGTCTTTTCCAGATGAGTGTACTTGACCTCGTGGACCGTGAATTTCTTACTGATGTAGTAAATGGCCCGTTCCTTTCTGCCAGTAAGATCATGCTGCCCCAGCACGCAGCCGAACGAATTCTCCAAGACCGTTAGATAAAGAATCATGGGTCTACCCGGTTCGGGCGGAACTAGTACGGGTGGGTTTGACAGATACCCTTTGATTTGGTCAAACGCTTCCTGACATTCTGTCGTCCATTCTATCGTAGTGTCTTTCTTTAACAGGCGGAATATGGGTTCACAAGTTGCCGTAAGCTGGGCAATAAACCTACTGATGTAATTCAACCTTCCCAACAGACTCATTACCTCTGTATTATTCTTCGGCGGGGCTAACTCCTGAATGGACTTGATTTTGGATGGGTCCAGCTCAATGCCCCGTCGGCTGACGATGAATCCTAGCAGCTTTCCTGATGGAACTCCGAATGCACATTTGGCCGGATTGAGCTTGATGTCGTACCTTCGAAGTCTTTGAAAGAACTTCCTGAGGTCAGCGACATGGTCCTCTTGACGTCTGGATTTCACGATCACATCATCCACGTACACTTCAATTTCCTTGTGTATCATGTCATGGAATACCGTAG
The DNA here is from genome assembly GCA_032618575.1 of Nicotiana noctiflora. Lineage (NCBI taxonomy): Eukaryota > Viridiplantae > Streptophyta > Magnoliopsida > Solanales > Solanaceae > Nicotiana > Nicotiana noctiflora. The sequence continues at coordinate 469,807 of JASVEL010012488.1, read as the reverse complement.
TCATCGCCCTCATATAGGTTGCCCCCGCATTCTTCAAACCGAACGGCATCACTCGGTAGCAATAAGTCCCCCACGGTGTGATAAAAGCCGTCTTTTCTGGCGTCCTCTTCATCCATCAAAATCTGATGATATCCCGCATAACAGTCCACAAAGGATCCAATTTCGCGTCCGGCACAATTATCAATCAGGATATGGATATTGGGAAGTGGGAAATTATCCTTAGGACTTGCCTTGTTGAGATTGCGATAGTCCACGCATACCCCGATCTTTCCGTCTTTCTTTGGCACCGGCACTACGTTAGCCAACCATTCAGGGTATCGAGTGACACGAATGACTTTCGCCTGCAACTGCTTGGTTACCTCCTCCTTAATCTTCACACTCATCTCCGTCTTGAATTTCCGCAGCTTTTGCTTGACGGGAGGATATGCCGGATCGGTGGGTAATCTATGAACCACTAGATCAGTGCTGAGTCCTGGCATGTCGTCGTACGACCATGCGAAAATATCTTTAAACTCCATGAGCGTTTTGATCAGTTCCTCTCTCAGACTGGGTTCAATATGGACACTTATCCGGGTTTCTTTGACGTCATCAGCATTCCCTAGATTAACGGCCTCGGTATCATTTAAGTTCGGTTTGGGCTTTTCCTCGAAGTGACTTAATTCTTCACCGATTTCTTCCACGGCTTCATCATCGCCGTACTCCGACTCACTCTCGTCACTTCTTATTTCATGTGTTATTATTTCCAAACCCGATTGACTTTCTAGATTGGGTTGATTAATCTTTAAGCACGCCATATCATTAAGATCAGTTGAAAGAAGGCTGTTCAGAAAAGTAAAAAGAAGGAAAATAAACAAAATTAGACACGAAGGAACCAAATTTCATTGATGGGAATTGTACAAAGGGAAAACAAACTGCAAACTTAAATCAAAAATAAACAAAACAAACGGGATTTTACTCCGGGGACAAACCCCCAATACAAAATTTCGAAAGAAAGACAATCCAAGACAAACTACCAAGACTCCTTCCGGACAGGGAGAGGAGTAGCCTTCCAGTTATTCAGTTTTGCCTTTGGTCCCACAAATTGTATCTCGGCATGACTGGATCCTTCCCCGTCTTCGAGCATACATACATCTGTGAATAGGTTTTCGAACTTCCTGAAGAACTCTTCGTCTGGCCTGACCGTAGGACCGGGAATCTTTGGCGCTGGATGTCCTCTTGCTCCGGACCTGACAAAAGATTGGGAGAGGCGTGGAACAGGCTTTGGGAGCACCCATGTTTTCTGCTTGCTCCTCTTTGCTCGCCGGATGTCCTCCGAGGTTGGCTGGAATCCCAAGCCGAAGGTTCCCAAGTTTTCGACCACTGATACCGGTTGTATAATTCCTTGCAGAGATGCACCTAGCCCTTTACCGGGTACGAAACCATGTCGCAACATTTCATGCGCCACCATGACATCCGCAGTAATTGTTCTGTCGCCGGGAATACATTCCCCTTCCGGAACTCGGTGGGCGGACACCACATCGCAGACCTGATACACCCACGGCCCAACATCTTCTTCTGTTTCAACAAAGGGAATGATGGTGCCTGATTGTGGATCGTTCTCTCCATGGACGACGATCTCCTGCTGGTCCCATTCAAACTTGACGAGCTGGTGTAAGCCGGATGGAACTGCTCTTGCGGCATGAATCCATGGTCGCCCTATTAGGAGGTTATATGACACCACCATGTCCAGCACCCTTGGAATTCCATGGTGAACTCCACTGGCCCAATTGTCAAGACTAGCACTATGTCACCAACCGACGCTTTACCTCCTCCGTCGAACCCTCGAACACATACCCCGTTCTCGCGTACCCTGCCGATGTCTACTTTTAATTTGCCCAGTGTAGAGAGAGGGCAAATGTTAGCACTGGACCCATTATCGACCAAGACTTTGGTAACCACCGCCTCTTCACACTTCACCGTAAGATATAAAGCCCTGTTATGCTCAGTGCCTTCCTCGGGCAACTCGTCATCGGTGAAGGTGATCCGATTTGCTTCGAAGATCCGATTGGTGATCTTCTCCAAATGGCTCACTGAGATTTTATCCGGTACATGTGCCTCATTCAGGACTTTCATCAATGCTTGCCGATGTTCCTCCGAATGTATCAGCAAGGATAGCAATGATATTTGCGCCGGAGTCTTCTTTAACTGCTCTAAGACAGAGTAGTCATGCAGCTTCATCTTTTTCAAGAATTCTTCTGCTTCTTCATCAGTGACCGGCTTTTTCAATACTGCCGGAATGGTCTTCCTCAATTCCGCGGGGGCAAAACATCTCCCCGAGCGGGTCAACCCTTGGGCTTCACAAACTTCCTCTTTCACCTCCTTTCCTCTGTAGGTCGTTGTAATCCGAGCATAATTCCATGGGACAGCCCGGCTATCAGTTACTGGCAACTGCGTTGCCGGCTGGATGATGAAAGGATCCATTCGAACGCCCGCTACTGTCAAGATGGGCTTGATTGCTGCCCCTGGTACAACTATCTTGGCCGGCTTCACTGGTACTTTGTTCACACTTTCCTTTCCTGCTTCCGACTCTCCTGGTATGTCTTTCTTGCAACTGGGCGACTCATCACAGCTTGGCCCTTTTCTCGTTCCTGCCCCGCTAGACTTAATCATCATTACAGTCTGAGAGGCTTTCTCCTTTCCTTCCTCCGCCCGTACCAACTCGATCATATTGGTCTCATGATGAGCCGGGAGCGGGTTTTGGTTGATGTTGGGCTCTGTTGGAGTCTGGAGCTCAATCCTGCGAGTGTCAATGAGCTCCTGGATGGCCGTCTTCAGCCTCCAACACTTTTCTGTATCATGTCCCGGACATCCCGAGCAGTAGGCACAATTTACTGAATGGTCCAAGTTCTTCGGAAGGGGGTTTGGCAACTTAGCTTCAACCGGATTTAGCAAACCTACTTGCTTCAACCGGTGGAACAGACTGGTATAAGACTCTCCTAAGGGAGTGAAAGTCTTTGGCCTCGGCGCCCTGTCGCCCCTGAATGCCTGGTTCGGACGGAAACTCGCGCCCGAGGGGTTTCTGTAAGCTCTTGGGGGTGGATGATTATTCTGGGGGTTTGGCGCACGCCATGGTGCATGAGCGGGAGGTGCGGAATAGGACTGTGCGTGGTGGACAGTGAAATGGGGGTCCGGGGCGGGATAGTAATGTTGTGGGTGGCTATATGGGTTGTGAGAGTAATTTTGGTGGTGAGGTTGGGGTGGGCTATATTGTGGTGCGGGGCCTCTATTTCTGAACGAACCATGCCCCGGACTCGACGGCCGCAACTTCCTCTCTCCTCTTTTTCCCCAGTACTCCTCCAGTACCGCTTTGGATAGCCTGGGTGGTGGCTTTCAGTGTTGAGTAGCTCATGATCTTGTTGGCCTTCAAACCCTCCTCGATCATACCCCCCATTTTTATCACCTCGGTGAATGATTTGCCTACGGACGTTACCAGATGTCCGAAGTAGGTGGGCTCTAATGTCTGCAAGAAGTAGTCCACCATCTCGCTTTCTCTCATCGGCGGATCTACCCTGGCCGCCTGTTCCCTCCATCGGAAACCAAATTCCCTGAAGCTTTCAGCAGGCTTCTTCTCTACTTTTAGCAATGATAGGCGATCGGGGATTATCTCAAGATTGTATTGGAATTGGCCGACAAAAGCTTGAGCCAAATCATCCCACGTAAACCATCTACTGGGATCCTGTCTAGTGTACCACTCCAACGCCGATCCTCCCAGACTCTGGCCGAAGTAGGCTATCAGAAGCTCGTCCCGTCCTCCGGCCCCTCTCATTTTACTGCAAAACCCCCGCAGGTGGGCCACTGGGTCACCATGCCCCTCGTATAGATCGAATTTGGGCATTTTAAATCCTGCTGGCAACTGGACGTCCGGAAATGGACATAGATCTTTGTAGGCGACGCTGACCTGGTTGCCTAAACCGTGCATGTTCCTGAAGGACTGCTCCAGGCTTTTAACTTTTCTGACAACTTCCTCGTGTTCCGAATTTTGGAAGTGTTTTTCCGGTTCTGCCGGATTGTCCCAGTGAGGTGTATGTGATTGTGGTTCAGGAGCCCTGAAAGTAGGCTCCGGAGGGTAGTAAGAGTTGTCATGGATCTGAACATACGGCTCGCTGGCCGGCCTTTGCAGAGGAGCAGGTGGAGGTGCCACAAAAACAGGGGTGGCTGGAGGAGGATTTGGTTTGGCTGGTGGAATGTGGGTGGCATATGGATTTTCCCCCTGAAAGTATGGATAGCTCGGGGCGCTTGTTGAAGGATCGATGGGCGGATGTTCCGGAGCTGAGGCGAGAGTAGGGCGGTTTGGTGAAGACTGTTCCCTGGCCCAGGCCAGGTGCATCTCTGTTATCCGTTGTTTTAACCGGTCTACCTCTTCTTTCATGATTTGTAGCTCGGATTTTTCTTCCTCGAGACTCTTGCCAGAACTAGACATGCTTACTGTAACCGGTCCTTTGGATCTAGTACGGTAGTGATGGCTGGCCAGTATATTCTGTCAAACCAACTGCTAAACTTTCTGGAATACGCAACAAACTTGTTAGTTCACCGAGTTTGACGGATATGTTATAGCACGTTGGATGCAATGCACCTAACCAAATAACCCTTTCTACGTGTACTCTTTAACATGCGTCATCCCGGCCCTTTTTCTTTTTCTTTTTCTTTTTCTTTTCTTTTTTTTTTTTTTTTTTTTTTTTTTCTTTTCGACTATCTTTGCAAGCCTTATTGTTATTTAACCTTGGGATTCTTTTTCTTTCTTTTTAGTGGTGGTCGAATCTCATGTGGATTGCCTACGTATCACGACCCCGCGTGAATCAGACCGAGCGTAGTTCTGGTCACAAGATTGTGGCAAAATTCAGTAACTTTTATATCAAATAAACCGTGTAGTTACAAAACACGTCTTACAACAATCAGCAAAACAAAAGAAAATGCTTGACTTGGGAAAGTAAAGATAAAAATGCCGACTAGCTTGACTCAACATTTCAAAATACATTTTCAATCAAAAATCTAATGCCCTAAAATCCCTGGGGGCCCGCGAGGCATCATTCGGCCTTGCCGCGGGCCTTGGTGTGAGGTCCTTGTGCAGTTCCCTCAACTCTTCCATGATCCGATGAACATAACCCATAATTGAAGCAAAAAGGTCGGCGCGGGGCATTCGTTCGCAAGCTAGGCACTTCATGGTGACATAGTGCCCGATTTCTCCAATTCTATCCTTGATCATGTCCCTTTCTCCGAGTAGCCGCTCTATTTGCTGGTTTTTCGCCCCCAATCTTCGAGCATTGCTGGTGACTTGATCTAGGAGCCTATCCACTTGTCCTTGCAGTCGGGCCATCAAATTGTGGCAGCGGTCGAGGTCTGCTCTGGCATCTTGGGCTTGCTTGAAAACCCGCTCCCTAAGGACAACATTTGCTTCCCTCAGGTTAGTGATGATATCGGTGTAATCTTCTTCCACCCGCTTTAGGTGAAGTGCATGTTGATGTGCATCCTTTTTCCAGCTAGCACGGATCCTCGTTATTTGGGCTTTTGACTCGTCCAATTCTCTTTGGACGTCGGTGACTTGGCTTCTCGAACCCCTTATCAATTTTTCGTCGGCCCGACTCCTCGACTGTCTGTCAGCATCTCTTTTCATTTGCTGGATTTGAGCTCTCAAGAAGTCATTTTCTTGTACCAACTTCTTTTTGTCTCCTTCGTCGGTGGCGGCTTGTATGTTCTTTTCGAACTGAAGGTCCCGGACCTGCTGTTCTATCCTGCCAATCTTCGTCCTGTACCCCTCCTCCTTTGCTAACCAATCCCATTGTTCCCGTGAATCTTCCGTGAACTGTTGGACATGGGCTCTTTTAGAACATTTCCGACGAATCTGAAATCTTTTCCCGAACCACACGTTGTACTTTGGGTCCACTTCTCCCTTAGATAATTCCCGGACCATGGTTTTAGGCTCAAGGAACCGACATTCGTGCCACAGCCTTCTAACCTTCTCTTCGGGGAAGACAACTCCCGGGCTCAACTCAATGGCGTACTTCCTTAGGTCTTGATCGGTAGGAATAACCTGAAACCTCCCTAGTTGACGTAATACACGGTGAGGGACATATGGTTGAACACTGCGGATCCCCATTAGAAGGATATAACACTCCTCGGCTGCCATATATATTACTTCAGTATCGGGTAACCACCCGAATGCCCATTCAATCTGATCGGCTTCTATTGAGCTCAGTCGTGCAAGCCATGCCTCGACGCCTTCAGGGAATACAGCACCCATCATCCGTTCTTCGAAACCCCTGATACAGGTTTTTCCGGTCAACCCATGGTTCATGTATTGTGTTCGGTGATGGAGGTGTTCTTGCATCCATAGTTGAAGTAACAGATTGCAACCTTGGAAGAAATTGCCCCCTTCTCGGCATACGGTCAAGGCTCGATAGATTTCGGACAAAACCAAAGGGACCACAGTGCTGGTAGTCTTTTTGATTGCAACATCGGCTATTCCTACCAGACTTATCTCTATCTTCTTATCTTCGCGCGGACAAATCACAATCCCCAAGAATGTCGTTATGAATGCTAGAATTCGTCTGGCCTCCCACTTGGTTCTATTCCCTGCGTGAGTCGGTCCAAGGTTTGACTCTTCAAAACCCCGAGGAGTGCCGTACCGTTGATATAAGAATTGGAGGTCGCAATACCCTGTCAGCAAATCATCATTTTTCACCTTCCGACTAATGCTCAGCAGATCCAGAAACCCATGTGGAGATACCGGTCTTGGTGAGAGTAAGTATTGCCCTCTTAATTTCCCATTTAGTCCTGCATAGCCCGCAATTTCCTCTAATGTGGGCGTCAGTTCGAAGTCAACAAAACGGAACACATTGCGGGTCGGATCCCAGAAAGATACCAGTGCCTTGATGATGTCTTCCCTTGGCTCGATATTCAACAGATCAACCAAACCTCCCAAAATTCTCCCTACTACCTTTTTGTTATTGTCTTCCAAATCGTTCCACCATATACGGAGCTGCTCGGGGACCTCACTAAGGATTGAAAATGATTTATTCTGATTCGTGCTCATCCTGCACATTTATTAAGGTGATTTGAATAAGAAAACAACTTTGTTTTGCTAAAAAATAAAAAAAAATCAGTTTTCAATCACGGCCTTTCAACGTCTCGGGGACGAAGGCTTTTAAGGCTGTGGGGTAAATTGATCAAAATTGACCCAAAGGTGGCCGTTTATACGAAATTAGCCTTCCGGCGTCCCTTCCGGGAACATTCGGCTATTTTTGAAAACAGCGTCACCGACTCATTTAGTACAAAAATTAATTTTTCAAAAAGTGAAGTTGGACCCGATGGAGGTTGCCTACGTATCTCACATCCGATGAGAATCAAACCCCCGTAGTTCGGTTTTGACGAAGCAAACGACATCATTTATTTATTCATTTTACTAAAGAAAAACAAATAAGCTATTTCTATCTTAAGAACAAAACACATTTTTTTTTCTTTTTTCTTTTTTTTTTTTTTTTTTTTTTTTTTTTTTTTTTTTAATCTCTAAAAGCCGGTCAGCATGCAAGTCTATAACGGATAAATGCGCAAGACAAACAGGATGCAGCAGGATAGTCTGTTCATTTCAGGTCACCTGTCCTAGACGGACCCAACCCCTGTGTTGAGTCCCCTAAGCCAAAATGCGACATGATGCAAATAAACGTTTCCTACTAGGGATCCGGCATGAAGCTTTGTTATTCTAGGCTCAAAACCTGGGTTTATCTGTTCTAGACTTGGCTTACCCGAGCGGACAGCTCGAGCCGAGGAGGAGGCAGCAACCCGGGAATACAGAAGCTTCACCGGTTTTGCAACTTATCCAAACCTCGTTCTAAAATGGGAATTAGACACTATACAGGAAAAGAAGTCACACGAAGTGCACCCTTCTTCATGATTTAGAAGACTCGGAGAGGAGATTGGTTCCGGCACAATTTATATATACAGTTCACACAATATCAAAGCAGTAAAAACAACATTTTGCACATTGATGCCAACATGTAAAAAAAAATCAGATAATAAAATATGCCAAATACAACAGTTATTCCGAGCTCGAATTCTAAACTATTCCCCAGCAGAGTCGCCAGAGCTGTCACACCTCTTTTTACGCACCCGCAAGGACGCAAAGAGTTTTTCCAATTAAAGGACAATCGAGATGGGATTTATTTTAATTACTTCAGAGTCGCCACTTGGGAGATTTTATGGTGTCCCAAGTCACCGGTTAAATCCCGAATCGAGGAAAAGAATGACTCTATTTAACGGTCCGCGAACCAGAAATCCGGATAAGGAATTCTATTAACCCGGGAGAAGGTATTAGGCATTCCCGAATTCCGTGGTTCTAGCACGGTCGCTCAACTGTCTTGTTTGGCTTATCTATCGGGTTTTTTACAATTATGTACTTAGTGCCAGTTAATACCCCTTTACCGCTTTTATTATTGGTTATGATTTACGAAAGAGAAAGTTGCTTAAAAATATGCTTTCGAATCGCGTCACATGAAATGCACCCGGATCCTCAACATATTCTTATTCAACATTTCGGGGTTTGGATTTGGGTCACATGAAATGCACACCCGTATTTAAAAAGGTAAAACTAAAATATGCGCCTGGATTGACTACTTATTTACATTTGTTGAGAAAGGCGTGATATTCGTTAAGAAACGACGCATCTCGAAACCTAAGTATTTATATGTACATTTATGACGGCTATGTGATTAATGTAACTTATTGGGCGAGGCGTACCTTTGATTCAAATCTAAAGCGAACTACATCTCACTGTATCTTACTTAAGAGTTGATTCCAAATTACTTAAAACTTGCTACGAACCACATCACATGAAATGCGCCTGTGGTTCTTAACATGCTTTGTTTACTCTTGCCCGAAATTGGGGTCGGGTCACATGAAATGCACCCCCGACTCTTTTTAATCTAACTACGTCATTCCATTAAGTAACAACTCCTTAGCTAATCTTGCTTTTAACATAAGGTCTATCATTTAACAGGTTTGGAGATTATACACATGAGTAGAGAAGATTGAACAAAGATACAACAGACTAATTCGGGTTTACGTGCATATCTAATGGTAGTGTATCTTTGGTCTAGCTACATTTTCCGTAACAAAACTAGCAATACAAATTTAATTGAAGAATAACAGAATATAATTAAACGTAAGAACTATAATCGACTACATGTTTCAATAGACTTTATGCACAAGCTTCAAACTTCATTCTTTTCGTACCAAGGAACTACAATAACAGAGGTGTGTACCTGGAATGCGGAAGAACAAGGAAGAGTGAGTAATGGCACCGCAACAACAGTAGCAGGAACAGTAATAGCAACAGTAAACCAATAACCAATAGCCCAGCAACCAGATAGACCAACAGCCAACAAAATAAGGAACCAACAGTACCAAATTGACCCAGCAGTATCAAACAACCAAGAAGAAACAATACCGGACCAACCTTACTTAGACCAAAACCAGTGACAAACTAATGAGACAACACCAACAACCAGCAGCGACCAAATAGACCAACCAGCCACACAATAGACCAAGTGCAACAAACTACTGACCAACAGCCTCAGTTGAACACCACAACAGCAACAATAAGGACTAACAGCAGCAATTGAACCGAGCAGTAACAACAACACTGCCAGGCAGCAAACCAAAAGACCAACCAGCAACCAAACCAAGCCAGCAATATCAATCGACCAAGGCAACGAACCACTGACCAACAGCAACACAACAGTGTAATAACAACAACAACCAAACCAGTGCAGCAACCAAACGACCAAGGCAACAAACCACTAACAGAAGAACCAGCCAGACAGTAGCCAAGAGAATTCGATGAAACAGTGACTCCAAACCAATGAAACAGTGACCTTTTGTCACTCTCAGTGTACTCTCCAACCTCTGTATGTATATCCTCTCAAGTGTCTATGACTATGCTACTGTTTTTGCTTCTCCAGGATGCTCTCAAGTCTGTCTCTATAATGTGTGTGTATGAATGCCTATCAATCTCTTTTGAATGTCTATATTGATGCTATATTTATAGCTCACAGCCCCTCTACTTTGGCTGGCCAGCATGTTAAACTAATGTTACCCCCTACCCTGACTCCCCAACCCATCATATTCCCTGCAAACCCACTATCTCTTGTCCAAAGTATGGACTCAAACCTTAAACAACAAGGCTGGTGGCAGGGACCTCAGTGGGGATGCCCTGCTGTGACAGTGGATTCCACTGACTATCCTCATGTGCAGGGCACCAAATGCTCTAAGTGCTGAACCCTAATTCACTAATTAGCTTAATTTGAATCACAACTTCAGCTTCAAACCAATCAAATAGTCCCATTCAAACCAAGAATGCTAATTACTGTGGTAATTCAAATAACTCAACTATGCAATTAGAAGACGACCTCTAATCAATTACAACACATAGCAATGACAGCCAATTCAAACTGTTAAAGCAGTGACTTCAAAGAATCTCGGCCAATGCCGGACATATGCTAAATTAACTATTTGACGACGCTAATCGACGCGAGTTCGTATCCTATAACTAACACATTTAACTAAGCGATACAGAAACAATTGACCAAAACAAAAGGTCTTGGAGAAGAAATGACAACTAAGGACGGCCAAGAAGAAAATTAAACCAATTGAAATTAGCAAAGAACACACAAACCACTAAAAACAGAGGAAGATTGAAATACCTAATGAAGGCAATCCGAACTCGAACGAACTCAAGCTTCCACGGACTTGAGGTTGCATTTTTGGAGTGAACATGCTTTAATTGAAGTGTTTTTCGAACGAAAAACACTCCAATTAGAGCCTATTGACTCCAAATTCTTGAACTCGGACCAAATCCCTAATCTTGGAATTTTAGGGTTCTTGGGCTCGGATTTGGGGCTTTTGTATTTCTGGTTAGATTCGAAGCAAACCAATGCCGGCGGGGGTACGAGGGAGGTGTGGGGAGACTGTGGTGTGAATTTGGGGTAATTTGGCATAGGTTCGAGTTTGACTCGAATCTTCAAATGAAGATTCGAGGAGCTCCGGCATGATTCGAGGTTAATGGAGGCCGGGATCGTGATGGGGGAGGTAAGGGGAAGGTTTTGGCGTTGGTTTGGGTTTGATTGGCCTACCGGAACCGCCGTGAGGCGATTTCCGGCAGGCGGAATACGGCGGAGGCGGGCGGCGTTACACTAGGCTTTGAGAGCTCCTGAGGGACGAAGCAGGGGGGGGTCTGAAAGGGGGGCGGGGGTATGGAATGAAGAATATATACCAGAGATGAGATTGAATCCTGATCGTTGGATCATTTACGATCAACGATCAGGATCCACTCACTTAAACCAAACGACGTCGTTTGGTCAAGTCAAAGGCTGAATGTATATTAGAATTAAAGGATTAATCTGGGCCGTTGGATAATAAAATCCAACGGTCCAGATCAGGCGTTACATAGGCTGAAGCTGGACGGATATTTGGGCCGGATCAGAAGCAATTCATTTGGGCCTGGCTTTTAGACTAAATTTGGCCCAGCTCGGATCTTCATGCTATATTATATGCATATGTGTATATATATATATATATATATGTATGTATACATATATATATATATATACACACATATGTATATACCAACCTATAACACCGCTGTTTTTACTACAATTAACGCACCCAATTACATATTGCCCAAAAATGTAAATCACATGACTTCGATATCAAACACTGAAAATGCAAAGCCTAGCATATATTTTTGTATTTTTAATTTAAATAAATAAACGTGCACACAAAAGATAAAATTAACACAAAATCACACAAATCATGCCCGACACGAAACTATTTTTATTTTGAATTTTCTGGGAGTACTTCTCAAGTAAGGCAAAAATCACGTGCTCACATGCACGGTTTAGGCAACCAGGTCAGCGTCGCCTATAAGGATCTGTGTCCATTTCCGGACGTCCAGTTGCCAGCAGGATTTAAAATGCCCAAATTCGACCTATACGAGGGGCATGGTGACCCAGTGGCCCACCTGCGGGGGTTTTGCAGTAAAATGAGAGGGGCCGGAGGACGGGACGAGCTTCTGATAGCCTACTTCGGCCAGAGTCTGGGAGGATCGGCGTTGGAGTGGTACACTAGACAGGATCCCAGTAGATGGTTTACGTGGGATGATTTGGCTCAAGCTTTTATCGGCCAGTTCCAATACAATCTTGAGATAATCCCCGACCGCCTATCATTGCTAAAATTAGAGAAGAAGCCTGCTGAAAGCTTCAGGGAATTTGGTTTCCGATGGAGGGAACAGGCGGCCAGGGTGGATCCACCGATGAGAGAGAGCGAGATGGTGGACTACTTCTTGCAGACATTAGAGCCCACCTACTTCGGACATCTGGTAACGTCCGTAGGCAAATCATTCACCGAGGTGATAAAAATGGGGGGTATGATCGAGGAGGGTTTGAAGGCCAACAAGATCATGAGTTACTCAGCACTGAAAGCCACCACTCAGGCTATCCAAAGCGGTACTGGAGGAGTACTGGGGAAGAAGAGGAGAGAAGAAGTGGCGGCCGTCGAGTCCGGGGCATGGTTCAGAAATAGAGGCCCCGCACCCCAATATAGCCCACCCCAACCTCACCACCAAAACTACTCTCACAACCCATATAGCCATCCGCAACATTATTATCCCGCACTTGATCCCCATTTTACTGTCCACCATGCACAATCCTATTCTGCACCTCCTGTTCATGCACCGTGGCGTGTACCGAACCCCCAGAACAATCAGCCACCCCCAAGAGCTTACAGAAACCCCTCGGGCGCGAGTTTCCGTCCGAACCAGGCATTCAGGGGCGACAGGGCGCCAAGGCCAAAGACTTTCACTCCCTTAGGAGAGTCTTATACCAGTCTGTTCCACCGGTTGAAGCAAGTAGGTTTGCTAAATCCGGTTGAAGCTAAGCTACCAAACCCCCTCCCGAAGAACCTGGACCATTCAGTAAATTGTGCTTACTGCTCGGGATGTCCGGGGCACGATACAGAAAAGTGTTGGAGGCTAAAGACGGCCATCCAGGAGCTTATTGATACTCGCAGGATTGAAGTCCAGACTCCAACAGAGCCCAACATCAACCAAAACCCGCTTCCAACTCATCATGAGGCCAATATGATCGAGTTGGTACGGGCGGAGGGAGGAAAGGAGAAAGCCTCTCAGACCGTAATGATGATTAAATCTAGCGGGGCGGGAACGAGAAAAGGGCCAAGCCTTGACGAGTCGCCCGGTTGCAAGAAGGACATACCAGGAGAGTCGGAAGCAGGAAAGGAAAGTGTGAACGAAGTACCGGTGAAGCCGGCCAAGATAGTTGTACCAGGGGCAGCAATCAAGCCCATTTTTACAGTAGCAGGCGTTCGAATGGATCCTTTCATCATCCAGCCGGCAACACAGTTGCCAGTAACTGATAGCCGGGCTGTCCCATGGAATTATGCTCGGATTACAACAACCTATAGAGGAAAGGAGGTGAAAGAGGAAGTTTGTGAGGCCCAAGGGTTGACCCGCTCAGGGAGATGTTTTGCCCCTGCGGAATTGAGGAAGACCACTCCGGCAGTATTGAAAAAGCCGGTCACTGATGAAGAAGCAGAAGAATTCTTGAAAAAGATGAAGCTGCACGACTACTCCGTCTTAGAGCAGTTGAAGAAGACTCCGGCGCAAATATCATTGCTATCCTTGCTGATACATTCCGAAGAACATCGGCAAGCATTGATGAAAGTCCTGAATGAGGCACATGTACCGGATAAAATCTCGGTGAGCCATTTGGAGAAGATCACCAATAGGATCTTCGAAGCAAATCGGATCACCTTCACCGATGACGAGTTGCCTGAGGAAGGCACTGAGCATAACAGGGCTTTATATCTTACGGTGAAGTGTGAAGAGGCGGTGGTTACCAAAGTCTTGGTCGATAATGGGTCCAGTGCTAACATTTGTCCTCTCTCTACACTGGGCAAATTAAAAGTAGACATCGGCAGGGTACGCGAGAACAGGGTATGTGTTCGAGGATTTGACGGAGGAGGCAAAGCGTCGGTTGGTGACATAGTGTTGATCTTGACGATTGGGCCAGTGGAGTTCACCATGGAATTCCAGGTGCTGGATATGGTGGTGTCATATAACCTCCTGATAGGGCGACCATGGATCCATGCCGCAAGAGCAGTTCCATCTAGCTTACACCAGCTCGTCAAGTTTGAATGGGACCAGCAGGAGATTGTCGTCCATGGAGAGAACGATCCACAATCAGGCACCATCATTCCCTTTGTTGAAACAGAAGAAGATGTTGGGCCGTGGGTATATCAGGTCTGCGACGTGGTGTCCGCCAATCGAGTTCCGGAAGGGGAATGCATTCCCGGCGACAGAACAATTACTGCGGATGTTATGGTGGCACATGAAATGTTGCGACATGGTTTCGTACCCGGCAAAGGTCTAGGTGCATCTCTGCAAGGAATCATACAACCGGTATCGGTGGTCGAGAACTTGGGAACCTTCGGTTTGGGATTCCAGCCAACCTCAGAGGACATCCGGCGAGCAAAGAAGAGTAAGCAGAAGACATGGGTGCTCTCAAAACCTGTTCCACGCCTCTCCCAATCTTTTATCAGGTCCGGAGCAAGAGGACATCCAGCGACAAAGATTCCCGGTCCTACGATCAGGCCAGACGAAGAGTTCTTCAGGAAGTTCGAAAACCTATTCACGGATGTATGTATGCTCGAAGATGGTGAAGGATCCAGTCATGCCGAGATACAATTTGTGGGACCAAAGGCAAAACTGAATAACTGGAAGGCTACTCCTCTCCCTGTCCGGAAGGAGTCTTGGTAGTTTGTCTTGGATTGTTTTTCTTTCGAAATTTTGTATTGGGGGTTTGTCCCCGGAGTAAAATCCCGTTGTTTTGTTCATTTTTGATTTAAGTTTGCGGTTTGTTTTCCCTTTGTACAATTCCCATTAATGAAATGTGGTTCCTTCGCGTCTAATTTTGTTTATCTTTTTCCTTCTTTTTACTTTTCTGAACAACCTTCTTGCAACTGGTCTTAATGATATGGCGTGCTTAAAGATTAATCAACCCAGTCTAGAAAGTCAATCGGGTTTGGAAATAATAACGCATGAAAGAAGAGGTGACGAGAGTGAATCGGAACACGGCGATGATGAAGCCGTAGAAGAAATTGGTGAAGAATTAAGTCACTTCGAGGAAAAAGCCCAAACCGAATTTAAATGATACTGAGGCCGTTAATCTAGGGAATGCGGATGACGTCAAAGAAACCCGGATAAGTGTCCATATTGAACCCAATCTGAGAGAAGAACTGATCAAAACGCTCATGGAGTTTAAAGATATTTTCGCGTGGTCGTACGACGACATGCCAGGACTCAGCACTGATCTAGTGGTTCATAGATTACCCACCGATCCGGCATATCCTCCCGTCAAGCAAAAGCTGCGGAAATTCAAGACGGAGATGAGTGTGAAGATTAAGGAGGAGGTAACCAAGCAGTTGCAGGCGAAAGTCATTCGTGTCACTCGATACCCTGAATGGTTGGCTAACGTAGTACCGGTGCCAAAGAAAGACGGAAAGATCCGAGTATGCGTGGACTATCGCAATCTCAATAAGGCAAGCCCTAAGGATAATTTCCCGCTTCCCAATATCCATATCCTGATTGATAATTGCGCCGGACGCGAAATCGGATCCTTTGTGGACTGTTACGCGGGATATCATCAGATTTTGATGGATGAAGAGGACGCAGAAAAGACGGCTTTTATCACACCGTGGGGGACTTATTGCTACCGAGTGATGCCGTTTGGTTTGAAGAATGCAGGGGCAACCTATATGAGGGCAATGACTACGGTATTCCATGATATGATACACAAGGAAATTGAGGTGTACGTGGATGATGTGATCATAAAATCTAGGCGTCAAGAAGACCATGTTGCTGACCTCGGGAAGTTCTTTCAAAGACTCCGAAGGTACGACATCAAGCTTAATCCGGCCAAATACGCATTCGGAGTTCCATCAGGAAAGCTGCTAGGATTCATCGTCAGCCGACGGGGCATTGAGTTGGACCCATCCAAAATCAAGTCCATTCAGGAGTTACCCCCGACGAAGAATAAAACAGAGGTAATGAGTCTGTTGGGAAGGTTGAATTACATCAGTAGGTTTATTGCCCAGCTTACGGCAACCTGTGAACCCATATTCCGCCTATTGAAGAAAGACGCTGCGATAGAATGGACGGCAGAATGTCAGGAAGCGTTTGACCGGATCAAAGGGTATCTGTCAAATCCACCTGTACTAGTTCCGCCTGAACCGGGCAGACCCCTGATTCTTTATCTGACGGTTCTGGAGAATTCGTTTGGCTGCGTACTGGGGCAGCATGATCTTACCGGCAGGAAGGAACGGGCCATTTACTACCTCGGTAAGAAGTTTACAGTCCACGAGGTCAAGTACACTCATCTGGAAAAGACATGTTGCGCCCTAACTTGGGTAGCCCAAAAGCTGAAACACTACTTGTCTTCTTACACCACGTACCTCATTTCGCGGTTGGATCCGTTGAAGTATATTTTCCAGAAACCTATGCCCACAGGGAGGTTAGCAAAATGGCAAATATTACTTACGGAGTTCGACATCATATACGTGACAAGGACGGCTATGAAAGCTCAAGCCCTGGCCGATCACTTAGCTGAAAATCCCGTTGATGACGAATACGAACCTTTGAGGACGTATTTTCCAGATGAGGAGGTGTTGCAAATTGAGGGGTTAGAACTAACCAAGGATCCAGGGTGGAAGCTCTTCTTCGACGGAGCGGCGAACGCAAAAGGAGTCGGAGTAGGGGTCGTGCTCATATCTGAAACAGGACATCATTATCCTGTTACTGCTCAACTGCGTTTTCATTGTACCAATAATATGGCTGAGTACGAGGCATGTATCTCGGGGTTGCGATTAGCGGTGGACATGGATGTACAGGACGTCTTGGTCTTGGGGGACTCCGACCTTCTGGTACATCAGATTCAGGGAGAATGGGAAACCAGAGATTTAAAGCTTATCCCATATCGTCAGTGTTTGCATGATTTGACCAAACGCTTTCGATCGGTAGAATTCAAGCACATCCCAAGGATGCATAATGAGGTTGCCGACGCGTTGGCTACTTTAGCGTCAATGCTACATCACCCGGACAAGGTTCGTGTCGATCCGTTACATATCCATGTCCGGGATCAACATGCTTATTGTAATGTGATAGAGGAAGAGGTGGATGGTGAGCCGTGGTTTCATGATGTCAAGGAATACCTCAGGTTAGGAGTATACCCAGAGCAAGCAACCGGAGATCAAAAGCGAGCTATTCGGCGGTTGGCGAACGGATTTTTCCTTAGTGGAGGGGTGTTGTACAAAAGAACCCCAGATTTGGGATTGTTGAGATGTATAGATGCAAGTCAAGCCACAACAGTTATGACGGATATACACTCGGGAGTTTGCGGACCACACATGAGCGGATACGTATTGGCAAAGAAGATCCTTCGAGCAGGATATTATTGGCTCACTATGGAGCGGGATTGTATAAGTTTCGTGCGAAGATGCCATCAGTGTCAGATACACGGAGATTTGATTCATTCTCCGCCGACCGAATTGCATACAATGTCCGCACCATGGCCGTTTGTCGCATGGGGTATGGATGTTATTGGACCTATTGAGCCCGCAGCTTCCAACGGTCATAGGTTCATTCTGGTAACGATTGATTATTTTACCAAGTGGGTGGAGGCCAAAACATTCAAATCAGTGACCAAGAAGGCGGTGGTGGACTTCGTACACTCCCACATCATTTGTAGGTTTGGAATTCCAAAGATGATCATTACAGATAACGGTGCAAATCTTAAGAGTGGATTGATGAAAGAGGTATGTCAACAGTTCAAGATTACACACCGAAATTCTACACCGTATCGCCCAAAAGCAAATGGTGCGGTCGAGGCAGCAAACAAGAACATAAAGAAGATATTGAGGAAGATGATAGAAGGGTCTAGGCAGTGGCATGAAAAGTTACCATTTGCGCTGTTGGGTTATCGCACTACCGTCCGGACTTCGGTAGGTGCAACTCCTTACTTGTTGGTATACGGGACCGAAGCAGTAATACCAGCAGAAGTTGAAATCCCGTCCCTCCGAATTGTCGCTGAAGCTGAGATTGATGACGACGAGTGGGTCAAAACCCGATTGGAGCAATTGAGCTTGATCGATGAAAAGAGATTGACAGCAGTATGTCACGGCCAATTGTATCAAAAGAGAATGGCGAGAGCATATAACAAGAAGGTACGTCCCAGGAGATTTGAAGTGGGACGGCATGTGCTGAAGAGAGTTCTACCCCATCAGGCCGAAGCGAAAGGCAAGTTCGCTCCAAATTGGCAGGGACCATTTGTGGTGACTAGAGTATTATCCAACGGCGCTCTATGTCTGACGGATATTGAGGGAAGATGCACCGATATGGCTATCAATTCTGATGCAATCAAGAGATATTATGTGTAATTCTTTAATGCGTTTGTCAACGTTTGGTTTCGTTTGTGTGTACTTGGCATTTTTTCGGAGAATGAAATGACAGAGGCAATTTTTCTACTACCCACACACTTTAACCTTTGTTTCCCCATTTGAGCCTTAATTATTCTTTCATATACCCTCTTTCGGAATCATCAAGAATAGAAAAGAAACAAAGAAGTAATACAAGAAAAAGTGAACTACGTTCGACCTGATTCCTCAAGAAGGATACGTAGGCGCCACACGGCTCGGTCATAATAAAATAAAATCAAATAAAAATCAAAAAATCCCCCAAGCAATAAAACTGGGGCAGAAGTCATTGTTCCGTTGGAAAGATAGTGTGGATTCCGAAAGTTGTAATAAGCTAACCGTTGAGGCTAAACCCCTTTCTTCAGCCTCACGCGCAGAAACCATATCAAGAACCAGAAAGACCTCTCGATCTGTATTTGAGAAGTGCCAAGTCATGTGAATGAAAGCCAAGAGTGACATCCCGACCCTCGATTGAATTCAGGATGCCCAAGCCGAAAGGGGATAACACTCTAGAGGGAATCTCAGGGGCGGTACCCCGCCGCAAGGAAAGAAAGCATAAATGAGAGAGTCTTAACGGTGAAAACCCTCGCGGGCACCTTAAGGCGAAGGAAGTTGAGAGAAGTAAAATGAGAGAGTCTTACGGTGAAAACCTTTACGGGCACCTTAAGGCGACGGGAGATAGAGAGAAATGAGAGAATCTCATTAGTGAAAACCCTTTGAAGGGCACTGTGAGGTGGCAGGATGAGATGGTTACAAGATGTCTGCATGAGACAAGGTTGGGACATCCGTTTACCTCTAGCAGGACGCGGTATCGGAAAGTGATTGACATGAATAGACTGGGTAGTTTAATCTCAAAGGCGCGGCATAACATTGGATCAGGCACACATTCAGATAAGTTTTCCTATTTTTGAGTTCAGAAAAGTTTTTCTCTTCTTTTGTCATTTGCGGTCAATATTCTTTTCTTTTCTTTCATTTTCGAAAATTGATTTTTCAAAGCTTACTACCAAGTCTCCCAAAGCAGTATATTGAAAGTGAGTAGGCATGGAACGAGGCAATAAGACAGAAGTCGTTACGATAGTAAGATTGGGATGAGCTGAGTGGAAGGTTCGCAAGAATTATGGAGTATGATGGACACATGTGGCATGTCCGAAAGATGATTTCACGCAACAGATCACCGGCTAAAAAGAGTCGGATCAAACCAAAGAGTGGAATAAAAGGAAAGATGAGAGGTCGTTCGTGGAAAAAGCATCTTCCCAAGCAAGCGTCAACGTCGTCCTCAAAGTTCGAGAGAGGCCAAGCAGTTGAAAGAGAATGGCCTCAACAAGAGTGGCACGACCACTCGCGGCGTTTTGAAACTAACAATTTTTCTTTGATTTAAAGCAGGAAAAGAGGGTCCGACGGCAGAAAAGCATACCGTCCAGAAGTTTATCACACTGGGGCAGAAAATTTTCTCCGGTTGCGAAAATTTTCTGGAAAGCAAGACTCAGAGGATAAGTGTAGAAAGCAACACAAGATGGGGTGATCTTTGAGCCGGGTATCATCTCCAGCAGTTATTGGAAAAAGAAAAATGACTTCGAGATCCCCCCAGCAGTATTACATCCTATAATTTGATCAAGGAAACAAAAGCGTGAGTCCCAGAAGAGGTAGGGGGAGAAGGAAGAGAATGAGGGGTGAAGGAAACAAAGAATACTTCCTCAGCAGCATCACCCCCAGCAGGCGGTTAAACAGTTCCAAAAATATCCCCAGCAGCCAGAAGAAAAGTAATACGACCGGGGGAAAGCAATTCCAAGACAGGATGATTCAGAAGAGAAGGTGGTCCGAGAGGTAATGCAGGAACAAGGATATGATACAAAAGGCAAAGGAAGGTAATCAGGATAGGATGAAATCGGTGAGTAGTAATTGAAGTCAGGGAGCCCGCCTGGAGAATAGAGTGGCGATTTAATTTTGAAGTAGTAGTTGAAGTCAGGGAGCCCGCCTGGAGAATGGAGTGGCGATTTTATTTCGAAGTAGTAGTTGAAGTCAGGGAGCCCGCCTGGAGAATGGAGTGGCGATTTAATTTTGAAGTAGTTGAAGTCAGGGAGCCCGCCTGGAGAATGGAGTGGCGATTTTATTTTTGAAGTAGTAGTTGAAGTCAGGGAGCCCGCCTGGAGAACGAAGTGGCGATTTTATTTTTGAAGTAGTAGTTGAAGTCAAGGAGCCCGCCTGGAGAATGGAGTGGCGATTTTATTTTTTAAGTAGTAGTTGAAGTCAGGGAGCCCGCCTGGAGAACGGAGTGGCGATTTTATTTTGAAGTAGTAGTTGAAGTCAGGGGAGCCCGCCTGGAGAATGGAGTGGCGATTTTATTTTTGAAGTAGTAGTTGAAGTTAGGGAGCCCGCCTGGAGAATGGAGTGGCGATTTTATTTTTGAAGTAGTAGTTGAAGTCAGGGAGCCCGCCTGGAGAACGAAGTGGCGATTTTATTTTTGAAGTAGTAGTTGAAGTCAGGGAGCCCGCCTGGAGAATGGAGTGGCGATTTTATTTTTTAAGTAGTAGTTGAAGTCAGGGAGCCCGCCTGGAGAACGGAGTGGCGATTTTATTTTGAAGTAGTAGTTGAAGTCAGGGAGCCCGCCTGGAGAATGGAGTGGCGATTTTATTTTTGAAGTAGTAGTTGAAGTCAGGGAGCCCGCCTGGAGAATGGAGTGGCGATTTTATTTTTGAAGTAGTAGTTGAAGTCAGGGAGCCCGCCTGGAGAATGGAGTGGCGATTTTATTTTTGAAGTAGTAGGTTGAAGTCAGGGAGCCCGCCTGGAGAATGGGGTGGCGATTTAATTTTGAAGTTGTAGTTGAAGTCAGGAAGCCCGCCTGGAGAATGGAGTGGCGATTTAATTTTGAAGTTGTAGTTGAAGTCAGGGAGCCCGCCTGGAGAATGGAGTGGCGATCGGTTTTAATTTGGTAGAGGAAAGCGGTAGAATGGAACAGAAATCTCCGGCATGAATCCAAGTTCGTAAACAGAGGGAGGCAACAAGGATCAGAACAGATAGACTCAGATTGCGAAGGAGAATAGTTCAAAGATCATAAAGAAGGAAACAATGGTCGGAGTTCGGCAATCAAGATAGGCCGAAATAACAATTGGCGGAAGAGAAGAAGCGTCAGAAGGAACACCAAGTCAGACAGGATGGCAAGGAGCGCGACAAGATCAAGTTAAAAAGGATAGATAAGAAAGTACTGTAACTTAGTCTAGCTTCTTGTTTTTGTTGCTTAGCGCGGTGTAACAAGGAAATCAGCTAAGCAGTGGTAACAGCAGTAACAGCGGCAACAGCAGTAACAGCAAGATCGCAACAGGCATGGTAGTCCCAGCTACCGGAACTTCCCGAACTACATTGACCTGATTCCCTTTTAGCCAGGGGATATGTAGGAGACCTTTGAAGCAAGGTTCGGTCAAAACTTTTCCAAAATGATTCATACGGAGTACTCGAATGGGCAAAAATCGCTTATATCCGCTCATTTATCTTTGCACGAAAACTCTGCGTGTTTACGCGCAAAGAGAGGCAGCTGTGAGCACGTGATTTTTGCCTTACTCGAGAAGTACTCCCAGAAAATTCAAAATAAAAATAGTGTCGTGTTGGGCATGATTTTGTGATTTTTGTGTTATTTTTTATCTTAAATTTGCATTTTTTGCGTGTGTGTTGATTAGTAAAATAAAAAAAAAATAAAAATAAAAAAAAATATATATATATATACTAAGTTTTGCATTTTTAGTGTTTGATATCGAAATTATGTGATTTGCATTTTTAGGTGATATGTAATTGTGTGGGTTAATGGTATGCATATATATATATATATATATACATGTACATGTATACATATATACATATAGTAATGAGATCAGATCTGGGCCATAGTTTGGTCCAAAAACCAGGCCCAAACGAATCCCACCTGGTCCAGTCCGTCCCAACCCGTTACACCCCAAACGACACCGTAAAGGGCCAAGACATCCAAGCCATTGGATCATTTCGATCCAACGGTCGCCATTTCCCCTCACAGCCCGACCCATTCCCAGCCAAAGACCGACCCAGTCTTGCATTAGCATTACCCGACGTCGTTCCCCCTAAGAAAAATGATCCTGGTCGTTGATCGTAAATGATCCTACGATCAGGATCGAATTTCCTATCTTGTATATAAATCAAATTTCCCACCCAGCCCCCCCCAAGCCAAACCCGGCTCAACCTCGTCTCTCTCTCTCAGCTTCATCTCTTTCACAAAACAATAAACCCTAGCCGCCGCCCCCTCTCCCCTCGCCTGAAAACCCGGCGGCAACGACGCCGCCGGTCACCAAACTAACACACTGTGACCATCCGACCACCCCCAATCCAAATATCGGATCCGTTTGCTTCGAATCATCCCCCATCGCGTCGAATATCCATTCGAAGAGTTGAGCAAAACCTGGACTTACCCCAAGTTACCCCAAACTCACACCACGGCACCCCCTGACATCTCTCGTGCCCAAAACACCTTTGGTTCCGTTCGAATCTTACTAGAACCATTCGAACCCTAAATTGAGCACAAGAACCCTAGAAAAACAAAGGCCTGGGTTCTGTCCGAAATGCGAAGGAATTGGGGCCTCAATCGACTTTAGTCGGGTGTTCTCAGTCGGGAACACTCGATTAAAGTCCGTTGTATCCCCCAAAGGCAATGGGTCTCGAGTCTCAGTTCGAACCTCGCTCGGCTAGTTCTTAATTCCGTCTTGGAGGTATGTTTTCTTTCTTTATTTGTTCCTTTGGCTTCTTGTTTGCTTGGGTTTACTATATTAATTTTGTGTTCAAACTTTTGCTCATTGTTGTTCACTTTCTCCATCTGGCTTTTTATTTGGCCGAGTTTGTTTCTATTCGTGGTCGAGTGTGTGTTATAAGCCGTGTAACTTATTAGTTTATAAGTTTCCAGTTTTAGCAAATACAATTCGAATCACTGGATGAACCATTTATTCTTGTTGTTTGTTGTTGATTGCTGAATGTTATTGCCTGTGTAATCAATTAAATGAGTGTCGTCCATTAATTTTCATACTTGGATACTAGAATGACTCGAATAGTAGTTTGGATCGTGCCAGTAGTATTGTTTCTTCCTATTCTTCCTGCTGTGATTGAAGTGAACCTGTGGTGAATCCAATTCTCTGTTTGAACCAAATTGCTTACATGTCACTCTTTGTTCTGTATAGTTTTTCACTTGAACTTCATTTCCGGAGTCATAGTGCTTCAATGCTGTTTGAATCACTGCTTTGAATTTTGACCAAGAGTAGGTTACAACCGTGTGTCGATTAGCAGATAGTTTAATCAGCTTAGGTTTGAGCAGACCTAGAATGGCAGGGTTCTTAATTAGTTAAACTTAAGGGGTCTATCAAGTGGTTAGTTAAATATCATTAATTTAATATCAGTGGGATTTACTGCCACAGCAGAGCAGCCCACCAGTTGTCCCCTGCTACTGATTTTTAAGTAACAAACCCATGCCTAGACAGGTAGTAGTGGAAGTAAAAGAGAATAATATGGGCAAAGATGGGAGAGGGGATTAGTTTAAGGGATAAGGGGTCTGTTTTAGCTATAAAATAAGGAGAGGGAGGAGCAGTCTGGGAGAAAAAACAGAGAGACACACAGAGATAGAGTAGAGAGTACCTGGGAGACAGTCAGAATTGGAGAGAACCAGAGTAATTGGAGAGAAAAGAACATTGAAATACATACAGTAAGGGCTGAGAGTACATATACACAAGAATATAGATAGAGAGAGCTAGTAAGTATAGGCCAAGAGACTGTTTCGATTGGCTTTTGGGTACTGTTTTCGTGTGTTTTAGTTGGGAGTGGCTGAGTGTTGGTCATTTGGTTGCTGTTGGTCCTTTAGTTGTGGTTGTCTCTGCTGTTAGTCCTTAGCTCACATGCTACTGTTGTTGGTTTGCTTCACTGGTGGGGTTTTGTTGCTGTGATTACATCTTGGCTTTTGTTTTGTTCTATCTTCTGGTTTGCCTGGTGCTGTTTGCTGTGGTGTATCGATTGGTTGTTAATCCTGCTGTTGGGATTGTTGTTGGCCACTGGTTGCTGTTATTCTTTTGGTTGTTGCTGTTGCTGTGTATATAGTGGCAGTAACTGCCACTGGTTGCTGTTTGGTCTGCTGTTTGCTGTGTTTTACCGGCTTAACTGATCTCCATTCTCTTGCTTTGACAATTTCCAGGTATTTCACTACTGCCTGAAGTTGTAGACATGAATGGAAGCAATGAAACTTAGTTTATTGATTATCATGTCCCTTTTAACCCATGTCAAAACTTAGTTAAATACATGTGTACTCATTAAGGAGAACCCGAATATGTAATAAGCTGTATGTGTTGTAAACTGTGTTAACTTCATATTTCCCTAGCCTGTTATAGTAGAAATGGTCTATTGGAAACACATTACGCAATAGATAGATGAATCAGTGAAATA
The DNA here is from genome assembly GCA_032618575.1 of Nicotiana noctiflora. Classification (NCBI taxonomy): domain Eukaryota; kingdom Viridiplantae; phylum Streptophyta; class Magnoliopsida; order Solanales; family Solanaceae; genus Nicotiana; species Nicotiana noctiflora. Next base: position 444,799 of record JASVEL010012488.1, on the reverse strand, counting down.
CATATTGTTATAGGTGTCAATTTGTTCAAGTTAAAAGTGTATAATAACTAACACCCAGTGTAGAAGTAAATAGAGGCATAATGATGGTAGTTTGATCGAAAGTTATGAATTAGTAAGTACCACGCTCAATGTTCAAGTAGTTAATTGTAACAATAAGCGTGTCAATCCTGTTTTTGTCTATAGTTTGTTCAAAAAGGGGAATCATGACGTTTGATGTATCACTTCGTTGCTATTAGATTATCAGTACACTTTAGCTCGTGTATGTCTACTATGATCTAGATCCTTTACACGAAAGCTGGTTATCAATTAGATTAGATTAAAATCGGAAACATGTTCAATATTCTTTTCTTGAATAAAACAAAAGTTTTCTGTTGACTAAATTAGCTTAGCCAATTTGAATAAAAATCTAAGTTTAAGTAGTTTAAGAGCATAGTAAAGAGGAAATCGTCTTCTAGCGTTCAATTTTGAGTCGGGGCTCTATTGAATGGCCCAAATAAAAGAAAGTATCAAACTAGTAGGTAATGATAAACGATTAACATTTTTCTTTGTTAGAGATAAATCAAGTAGAGAATGTAGTTCATCTTAGGCTCGGCCCTAATAATAATGAGATGAGCCTCGCTAAACGCAAATATACAATCGCGGGGCCCTCTAATCAGTTGTGGTGAAAACTTAGCCTTGGAAAGACCGTTTAGTTAATTTCACGGTCTTTTCCGAAGTTAATAAAGACGGTAGACTCTTTAGGCACGATTTGAAATAAAAGTTACCTTCCTGAATACGGGTGTGCATTTATGCAACCCAAATCTCACTCTCGGCGAAACTGAAATACATTAGAGTCGCAGGCGTACTGGTTACGGTGCGGCTCGAAATGTGTTTTCGTAACGTCGCAATTCTTCTAAAAAATAAGAGCGAAGCATTAAAAGCACATAGTTAAAATACATAAAAGAATCAGATAGAAACAAAAATTGCAGTTGAGCGACCGTGCTAAAACCACGGAATCCGGGAGTGCCTAACACCTTCTCCGGGTTAACGGAATTCCTTATCCAGGTTTCTAGTTTCGCAGACTATATTACAGAGTCATAAATTTCCTCGGTTCGGGATTAAACCGGTGACTTGGAACACCATTATTTTTCCAAGTGGCGACTCTGAATTAAATAAACTAATCCCGTCTCGATTGTCCTTTAATTGGAAAAAACTCCATCGCGCTCCCGCGCGTGCGGAAAAAGGAGGTGTGACAACGTTCATGGTTCGAAATGTGGGAGGATTCCCGTGAGGAAGGGAGCCCTCCGGCCAGATGGGATGAGTTCGTGGATGCATTTATGGACCACTTCTTACCTGCTGAGGCAATGGCAGCCCGTGCCACCGAGTTCGAGGTTCTCAAACAGGGCAGTATAAGTGTTTGGGAGTATCACATGGAGTTCGTAAGGTTGTCCAAGTACGCTCCTCATTTAGTGTCGACCATGGATGCCCGAGTTCGACGGTTTGTTCAGGGCCTTAGCCCTTTGGTAGTGAATGAGGCCGCCACAGCAGCTTTGCACTCGGACATGAACTATGGGAGGATTGTGGGGTTTGCTCAGGCCACAGAGGCCAGGAAATTGAAGATTCGTGCAGAAAGAGAAAGTAGCAGTAGGGCCCGGTCAATGGGTCATTCGGGGAGATCACTTCCAGGGAAAGGGTCATCAGGGCCATCCTAGTCATATGCTCAGTCCTCCGCGAGTGCACCGCCATCCGTGCACAGTCATCAGCAGGGCAGTTACTCGAGACCTGGTTCAGACGGCAGGAGGTCTCGTCAGTCTGGTCATCCTGGGGTGAGATCCCAGCAGCAGGGGAGACCTACATGCCCCAAGTGTGGGAGATTTCATACAGAGACTTGCTACCTTGACCTTCCGGTGTGCTTCGGGTGCGGGGTGAGAGGTCACATTCAACGAGACTGTCGTGCACCCCGTCAGGGTATAGGTAGGGGATCTGCTCAGTCATCCGGTTCTTCAGCTGCTACATCATCAGCGCGTACTCCAGCATCAGCGGGGCGTGGTGCAGCTAGGGGTGGAGCTCAGGGTAGGGGTGGACCTAGCCGATTCTATGCATTGAGTGGCCGCCAAAATGCCGAGGCTTCTCCGGATGTTGTTACAGGTATCCTGTCTGTTCAGACTATTGATTGCTATGCCCTTATTGATCCAGGGTCCTCCTTGTCTTATGTTACTCCATTCATTGCTTCAAGTTTTGGGATAGAACCCGAACAGCTTCATGAGCCGTTCTCTGTGTCGACTCCTATTGGTGATTCTATTATAGCCTCACGAGTCTATAGGAATTGTGTTGTTACGGTGGGTGGTCGTGATACCACAGCCGATCTTATTGAGCTTGGGATGGTAGATTTTGATGTAATTATGGGGATGGATTGGCTCTATTCGTGCTTTGCCAAACTTGACTGTCGAACGAGAGTTATGAGGCTCGAGTTCCCTAACGAGCCAGTTATTAAATGGAGAGGAAATGGTGTAGTGCCAAGGGGTAGGTTTATTTCCTACCTTAAGGCTTCGAAGATGATTAAGAAAGGGTGTATCTATCACCTAGTTCGGGTAACGGACACCACCTCAGATGTGCCTACCCTCGAGTCCGTGCCAATTGTGAATGAATTTCCTGAAGTGTTTCCAGATGAGCTTCCAGGGCATCCCGCCGGATAGGGAGATTGATTTCGGGATCGATGTAATGCCAGATACTCAGCCAATATCCATTCCACCATATAGAATGGCGCCAGCAGAGTTAAGGGAGTTAAAGGAGCAGCTGAGGGATTTATTAGAGAAAGGGTTCATACGACCGAGTGTGTCGCCGTGGGGTGCTCCGGTTCTCTTTGTCAGAAAGAAGGATGGGTCACTTCGAATGTGTATTGATTATCGGCAGCTCAACAAAGTCACCATCAAGAATAAATATCCTTTGCCTCGAGTGGATGATCTATTTGACCAATTGCGGGGAGCGAAGTTCTTCTCAAAGATTGATTTACGGTCTGGGTACCACCAGTTGAAAATCAGGGAGCAGGATATTCCTAAGACCGCCTTCAGAACTCGTTATGGTCACTTTGAGTTTTTGGTCATGTCTTTTGGGCTAACCAATGCCCCGGCAGCTTTCATGGACCTTATGAATCGGGTTTTCAAGCCATTCCTAGATTCCTTTGTGATTGTATTCATTGACGATATTCTCATCTACTCTCGGAGCAGGGAAGATCATGCCGTTCACCTCAGAGCAGCATTGCAGACCCTTCTTCAGCATCGATTGTATGCCAAGTTCTCAAAATGTGAGTTTTGGTTGGAGTCCGTAGCCTTTCTAGGGCATGTTATTTCCAGTGAGGGAATTCAGGTGGATCCTCAGAAGATTGTGGCAGTGAAAGATTGGCCTAGACCCACGACCCCGACAGAGATACGTAGCTTCTTGGGTTTGGCAGGGTACTATCGGAGGTTTGTAGAGGGATTCTCAACCCTCGCTTCCCCATTGACAAAGCTGACGCAAAAGGCAGTTAAGTTCCAGTGGTCCGAAGCGTGTGAGAAAAGTTTCCAAGAATTAAAGTCAAGATTGACCTCGACACCAGTATTGGCCTTGCCAGAAGGCACAGAGGGATTTGTGGTTTATTGTGATGCCTCCAGGGTTGGTTTGGGATGTGTATTGATGCAGCACGGGAAAGTCATATCTTATGCTTCCAGGCAACTCAAGAATCACGAGAAGAATTATCCAACGCATGATTTGGAGCTTGCAGCTGTTGTGTTTGCTTTAAAAATATGGCGGCACTATCTTTATGGAGTTCATGTAGATGTGTTTTCAGACCACAAGAGCCTCCAGTATTTGTTCAAGCAGAAAGAGCTGAATCTGAGACAGCGGCGGTGGTTAGAACTACTCAAGGACTATGATATGGACATATTGTACCATCCAGGAAAGGCAAATGTGGTAGCCGACGCTCTTAGTCGAAAATCCATGGGTAGTTTGGCTCATTTGGGTGTGGATCAGAGACCCCTGGCTCGAGAGGTTTACCAATTAGCCAGTTTGGGGGTTCGTATCTCGGCGTCAGACGAGGGGGATATTTTGGTGCATAATGGAGCAGAATCATCATTGGTCGCGGAAATCAAGGAAAAACAGTTCATGGATCCAGCATTGGTTCGGGTAAAGAAAGCAGTCATAAATAACAAGACCTCAGCATTTGTACTCAGTAGCGAAGATGGTGTATTGCGGTGTCAAGATAGGCTATGTGTTCCGGATGTGGACGAGCTTCGGGAAAGGGTAATGGCAGAGGCTCATATTTCCAGGTATTCGGTACACCTAGGTTCCACGAAAATGTATCATGACCTTAAGGAGATTTATTGGTAGAACGGTATGAAAAGGGATGTAGCAAGCTTTGTAGCTAAATGTCCGAACTGTCAACAAGTGAACGCCGAGCATCAACGGCCTGGTGGATTAACTCAGCTTATAGAAATACCAAGGTGGAAATGGGAGATGATCAATATAGATTTCGTGGTAGGATTACCTCGCACTCAGCGTAAGTTCGATTCAATATGGGTAATAGTAGATCGACTCACCAAATCAGCTCACTTCCTGCCTGTCAAGTCCACTGATACCGCGGAGCAATATGCAAGATTGTACATCAAGGAGATAGTAAGACTTCATGGCACTCCACTTTCTATTATCTCGGATCGCGGGGCTCAGTTCACAGCTAACTTTTGGAAGAAGTTTCAGCAAGGTTTGGGGACTCAGGTGAATCTCAGCACAGCTTTCCATCCGCAGACCGACGGCAAGGCCGAGCGGACCATTCGGACGCTTGAAGATATGTTACGGGCTTGTGTCTTAGATTTTAAAGGTAATTGGGATGAACACTTGCCACTGATAGAATTTGCTTACAATAATAGCTATCATGCTAGCATTCAGATGGCCCCGTTTGAGGCATTGTACGGGAGGAGATGTAGGTCGCCAATCGGGTGGTTTGAGGTAGGTGAAGCGGAATTGCTAGGGCCAGATATGGTGTACGAAGCTATGGAAAAGGTCAAGGTTATTCAGGAGAGAATGAAAACAGCACAGAGTCATCAAAAATCCTATGCAGACGTTCGCCGAAGGGATTTGGAGTTTCAAGTCGATGATTGGGTGTTCTTAAGGGTATCTCCTATGAAGGGAGTCATGCGATTCGGAGAGAAAGGGAAATTGAGTCCTAGGTATGTCGGGCCATATCGGATCGTTCAAAGGATTGGTCAAGTTGCTTATAGGCTAGAGTTGCCTCCTGAGATGTCATCAGTGCATCCGGTATTCCATGTGTCCATGTTGAAGAAAGTGATTGGAGATCCATCCACCATCATGCCAGTCGAAGCTATAGAGGTTAATGAAGATTTGTCATATGAAGAAGTTCCGGTTGCCATTCTTGATAGGCAAGTCCGTAAGTTGAGAAATAAGGAAGTTGCCTCTGTTAAAGTATTGTGGCGAAGTCAACAAGTTGAGGAGGCCACATGGGAAGCGGAAAAAGAGATGAAGGAAAAGTACCCCCATTTGTTCGATCAAGCCTAGAAGAAATTAGGTGACCCTCCTACTCTTAGTAACTGTCATCTTGTCTAAGTTGTTTCCCTCTTAGTATTAGTAAAGTTCCCTTCATTTTGTAATGAGTTAAATGTGTTGTTGCCTTGGGTCACTTGAACCTTTCTTGATAAATGAAATCCTTATAAATATTCGCGTGTTAAATAAACAACTAATAGTAAGTGTAGATTGGTAATGGTTTGTTAAGCGGTACATGGTGTGTTAAAATGGTTAAATAAGGTAAGAATTCATTGAAGTGACTAGTTTATGTGCAATTGTAACAATGTGATAGAATATGTGCATTCGTTGAGGTAAGAAAGTGTATACCAGTTGTGGAAAGTGTTGTAGTTGTATATTGTTGTTTGGTAATGTGTTTCGGGGGCCCTCTGACAGGTGGATATGTCCATAATACAAAGGAAACTCCGGCGAAATTTTTCTAAAATATAAGAGTTAGTCAAAATTTTGATAGCTTGCATATCATGTCTTTCAAAACTCATTTATTTCAAAATCCTCATTCGAGGACAAATGATCTTAAGGGGGGAGGATGTAAGGCCCCGTAAAATTTTTGTGCATAAAACCTAGTAGCAGTGGTGTCATGGTCCGAATAATGTGTTAGGAATGCGTAGAACGCGGTTCGGACCCTTGGTAGTGATTTAAGTTTCAAAAATGTAGAGAATTAATTTTTCCGAAAAGTGTCAAATATGCGGTCAAGAATGCGACCGCAAACCTGATATGCGGACCGCATTCTTGCCGCAAAACGTTCCAGAGAGTTTCCCAAAATCGTGTCAATAATGCGGTCGAAATTGCGATCGCATAGTGAATCTGCGGTCCACTTTGCGACCGCAGATCAGGAATGCGGACCGCATATTGGCCGCATTCTGTAACAGAACTCGAGTCATTTTGAGGCCATTCTGCGGTCACTATGTGGACCGCATGTTGATTCTGCGGTCGCAAAGTGCACCGCAGATTTGCCCCGGTCCAGATTTTTGTAACATTTTGACCCGATCTCTTCTTTAATATAACACCTTTCTTCTTCATTTTATCATATCATCTTACCAAAAATTAGAGAGAGAAGAGAGGGTTTTTAGAGAGAGAAATCTTTCATCTTCAAAGATTGTTCCAACCACTTAATTCCAAGGGATCCTAGGGCAAGGATTCAACTTCCCCAATCTTTTCAAGGTAAAAACCCTAACTATTTTCTTTGATTTTCAGTTTTAAATTGGGTAAAGAGAGTTTTGCATATAATAGCTTTTGAAAATAGAATTTTTACACTCATGCATGATTATTGAACTTGATTTCTAGTAAAAAGAAGTGAGTAGAAGTAAGAATCTTCAAGAACAAGGTTGGCAAGAGTAGGATATCTTGGGTAAGCATAAAGTAGGAAGAAAAATTATCACCAGGTATGTATGGCTAATTTTGATTCTTGTGAAATCGCCTATATGTGTGAAATTTGTTTGGTTAGTGTTAATTTAACAAATTGTGTGAAATTCTCAAAGTTGTTTTTGAAATTTGAGTGATGTGGTATAGAATATGAACCGAAAGTTAAATGAGAGTCGAAATGGGTAAAGAATTGTGAATAATGATTATGATGGCCTATATGGCACCTTGTGTAAAACAAACGAAACGCTTGAAAATTTGTTTATTATGGAAAGAGATGAAACACTTGAATTGTGGAAATATTGTAACATGGTTATGATATTGATTCGAAATATAATTGAGAACATGGAACAATGTGCAAGTTGCTTATTTGAACTTGTTGAAATTGTGTGTAGTACCTTATCTGCTATTTGAAATTATTGTGTTTTAAACTGTAAGACGGGGTCGTGTTGCACGCCGCAACGTGAGGAAATAAGGTGTGGGTTGAGGTGATAAAGGTGGCCGAGGTAATAAGGGTGGTCAGGGGCAATAAGGATGGAAAGCGATCGAAATCGCTATTGAAAATTGATACAAAAATCAATGATGTGAAATTGTGAAAGGAGACAGCAGGAGAGTTTGCAACCTGGGGAGGCACTGATTGCCCCTATGTTTGACTACTTGCAATTTATGTTGTTGATTGGTTGTTGTTCTATTTGTTGACCTTGAGTGTGCTTATGTTGAGGCTTATCTGAAATGAGAAAAAGGTGGAAAACATGGTTGGCTGGCTTGATTAGTTTTAATGTAATTAAATGGCTTGAGTTTACTTGGGACAAAGTTTGTCCATACATACCAGTACAATTCAAGTGTACTGACGTCCCTTTTGCCGGGGATGCTACATTCGTGTTATAACTGTAGGTGGATCAGTAGCAGGCACTTCAGCTCATCGGCAGTAGTATCCTTCTCCTTCCACTGCCCGTTTTGGTGAGCCCCTCTCTTCCTTGGGGCCCTGTGTGGTTCATGCCACTTTTGTTTAGATTTCATTTTGGTTTTGTAAGGTATAGCCGGAGCCTTGTTACCGGCAAGTATTGTATTCCCTTTTTTGTATCCTAGAGGCTCTGTAGACATGTAAACTGTGGGACTCCAGTCTTATGTATACATTATGTTATGTCGGGCGTTGTAAAAACTGCAAACTTGTTAATGAATCACTCGTATGGTTTTATTTGTTCAATGTGAAATCATTCATGGTTAGTAAGATATTTTATTAATGAGAAACAATCAACACAGGGGTAACGCGTGGGAATGAAAGGCATCCAGGTCCGCTTGACTGGGGCAACCCGGTCAGGCGCCGGTCATGTTCTCCGATTTGGGGCGTGACACTTTTCAATCCAGCAACTTCAAGGGTAGATGGACGTCTGATAATGCCATCATCATCCAAGAAATTATTCATCACTATAACAAAATCAGAGGCACCAACGGAAAAATTCTCGTTAAAATTGATTTAGAAAAAGCCTTTGACCGACTAGAATGGTCATTCCATCGAACAGCCTTGCACTTTTTAAATTTTTCATCGTGATTCACTAAACTTATCATGGCATGTATTAGCGCCTCCTGTATTGTTGTCCTTGTGAATGGATGCGAAATAGAGTTCTTCAAGCCATCAAGGATCAAACAAGGTGACCCTATGTCTCCGTACATTTTCATCATTAGCACTAAGCTACTCTCCATCCTTATAAACCACCCAATTGACTTAAATCTTTGGAACCCTATCAAACTAAGCACAATAGGTCCACATCCCCTATTTATGTTTTGCGGATGATTTAACCCTAATGGCAACAACCAATGAAAAATTTGGCAACGCAATCAAGAGAGGTCTCAATTACTTTAGCTCATTATCGTGGAAAAAATAAACCACGCCAAATCTAAAATAATCTTTTCAAAGAAATGCTCTGCTAAAAAAAAAAATCCATCTCTATCATTCTTAACAATAAAGTCAGTGATAGCTTTCAAAATACCTGGTCTTCATAATTTGGACTAACAAACCTAAAGTCAGCTGACTACACATTCCTCGTTGACAATCTCAACAAAAGACTAATTAGAAAACCCTATTTCTCTCGCTTGTGGGAAGAGCTCCCAAAAAGTCATCATTTGTTTTAAAAATAAATTCTGTGTCTTGAGCCCTTAAAACATCATTTTTTGTCTCACCTCAATTTGGGTATGATGTCCGGGCGTGTATTCGAAAAGGTATTATGTAAAAATTTGTAAAAAATAATAAATTTTGCTTTTAAAATGTATTTGAAATGACTTCGATCAACATTTTAGGTAAACGGACCCGAACTCGGACCTATTATTTGATAGTCTCGAAGGGTCCATAAGAAAATATTGGACATTGACGTACGCCCGATGTGAGCACGTGATTTTTGCCCTACATGAGAATTACTCCCAAAAAATTCAAAATAAAATAGTATTTGTGTTGTGCGTGATTTTTGTGGATTATATGTTATTTGTTCTCTTATTATTTGCGTTTGTGTGTCCATGTCTTTTGTTTAAATAAATAAAAATAAAAATATAAAAATATATTACATATATAAAATTCAAAGTTTGCAATTGATAGTAATTAAGTTTGTTTTACGAAAATTAAAAATAACAAAAATATGTATTTTTGGCATTTCTAGCGTTTAAGTCATAGTCTGTGTGATTTATATTTAATAAATATTTAATTGTGTGCGTTAATCGTTAGGGTAACCTAATTAGTTTTTTTTTATATATATGTAAGTTAATTTGATTTTTTGTAGTGTAATCTAGGATTTTTTTTGTTTTAATTAGGAATTTAAAAGAGAAGAGGAAAATTGGAAATAATGAGAAGAAGAGGAAGAAAATCGAATTGGGCCACTTATTAATTAAATTCCAGGCCCAAAAAACTAAAATAACCCCAGTCCAACCCATCTCACCCGTCCGGTCCAACCCACCAGCCCGCCTTCATTTGATCTCGGCCGTTAATCCCTTCTAATCCGACGGCCCAGGTTAATTCACCATTTTAATATACCAAAATCAATCCTAACCCTAAATTTACCTTCATTTTTTCTTCCTCCAGAAGAGTAACGCCGCCGCCGCCTCCCTCCGCCGGCCGGAAATCGTCTCCGCCGGCGGACAACCTCCAATCCCTCCCAAATTTACACCCCTGAACCCCTGAGATCCCCTCATTCCAATCCCGTGCTTAGTTAATCTCGAATCAAAACGGAACTCCTCGAATCTTCAATCGAAGATTCGAGTTTAAAATATATTTATCCCAAATTATCCCAAATTGGTACCATACATTCACCTCACCCCCCTCACACCCGAAATAACCTTTGTACCCGTCGAATCCGACCAGAAACCGTCAAACCCCAAAATGAAGATTCAAGAACCCTAAAATTGAAATTAGGGATTTCTTCGGATTTCATAAGAATTGAGGTCTAATAGACCTTAATTGATTTGTTTTCGCTTAGAAAACATTTCAATTAAGGTCCTTTCGACCTCGAATGCCAAAACCCGAAGTCGGCCGAGCCCAATTTCTCTGTTTCGAAGGTATTTGTTTTTCATTTCTGTTTTTGTTTTATTATACTCGTCGCTTTAGTTTAATTGTTTTGTAGTTTTCGTTTGTTGTTGATTTTTGTTGTGATTCCACCAATTCTCTGTTTTCCTCATCTCTTTGGGACTTTTATATTTGGTCGATCTGTTTATTTGTTATTCTTTGTTGTTAACGTGTAATTGTAAGTCGAATTTACTTCGATGTTAATATCGTCGATTTGTTTGATGTTGAATTCCAAAAGTGCTGCCCGAAATTTGTATTGTCACTGATTTGTCGGCTATTGGTTATCGATTGTACATATCGTAATCGGCTAATCGAATGTCGTCGTGTAGTTTCATAGGTTTGTTTATTAGAACTTTGAAACAGAACTTAGAGTCGTTAATTTGATTCCAAATTCATTATTTGAATTGAATTAGGATTATAAGTTAGCTACTAATTTGGATATAGCTGTCTTAGTTTAGAGTTTGAAAGCCAAAAGCTGAGTCAAAGAGTGCATTGGACATGAATAGGTTGTTTAAAACCTGCTGGACAGCAGTGTTTTCCATCTCTATTGCACCTTTAGGATTTGATTAATTATAAAACCATACTTACACAAAACAGGGTGGAATAATCAGAGAATATCATGATGATAATGAGTGTTTCTGGCTTTATTAAGTGCTGGTTAGTTGTATAATCAGAAAACACATGGGAAAAACTGAAAAAGGGTCAAAAGTAATGCACATGGGAGGAGTTTAAGCAGGCTGGACAGATCTGAAACTAAAAGAAATGGGGCTATTACTTTGGTTTTTTGGAGGTTATAAGAGGGGTTGGGAAAACAGACATACACAGAAAAAAGACACATACATACACTCACACTAAGAGATTCATACACTGGCAGTACACATTAGACATACACAGAAAAGATCACTGGGAAATAACACATAACAGAGAGAGTTTGAAACAAAGACAGTGTTTCTGCTTCTTCCAGTAGATCTATCTCTCTTTCTATTGGTAATCAAGCTTTGGATTGGTTGAGTTCATATTTGGGATAATTTGGAACTTGTTCTGTCCATTCTAATTGTTTCATTGCTGCTGGAATTTTTGCTGTGGATTTTTAAATCTGAGTCTGGTGTTGTACTGATATTGTTGGAATCTGCTACTGTGGTTTAGTTGCTATTCGCTGCTGCTGACTTACCTCTCCTTCTTCTCATTTTCGAATTCCAGGTACACATTCTCGAGATTGACTTTATGTATATTCCAAACTGAGAAAAAATGCAGAAATGAAAGGCTCACTTATTTACCTTCTGAAATGTGTGTGTTCAAGTTATTATATTAGAATAGATCATAGTTTACTTGCATTTGTTTAGGCTTACTTTAGAATTGTGTTTGCATTGCCTAATTGGATTGAAAAAATCAGATTGTATAACTTATATTGTTAAACTTTGGTATTTGATATTCATTTTTAGTAGTCTCCATGCAATCTAGTTGGATTTTCATGATTACTGTAGGATAATTTCAGTGGTTCCGACTTGAGTAATGCTAGTTTTAATAAAAAAAAATGATTAGTATGACTTGCTTTGAAAATTAAGTTCTCAGTTCGATTATTTTGAGTTGATCATTTTCTGTCATTAGTGATCATCTTAGTTTAATCATACTGATCTTATAATTTTAGTAAGTATTGATTACGATCTAAACAAATTGAAATAAATGGTGCAGTAATCTTTTAATTAAAGTTCAGTTTTAGTTAATACTTGCCAATGATTATAGCTTGATAGTCTATTTTTGAATTGCTTGGTTTTAGTTTATGCTAATTAACAGTCATGTGCTTGAACAGACCTTCAAGATCTGGGCTACTTAATCTTTTTTTTTGTTTGGACTGATGGGTAGCCCAACGTGATAGGAACCCAATCCGATATAGTTTTTTTTTTTTTGTTAATTGAAATATGGGTAATAGATTGCTTTGCCAAGCATTAGTGGAATTAATTCTAATTGTAGAAATAACCATGTGTACATTAGTAAGTATTTACACATAGGTGCGTTTTGTATTTATCAAATAAGCAATATTACTTGTAGACACGGTCGCGTGACATGATTTTTATGCGTCAAAAGAAAAGAGCATACGTACGTGTAATTCAATTCTTTAATCACGAATAATTCGAGTGATTTAAAAGAGGTTTAAAGTTTTTAATGAAAGCATGTAATTTATAAACATGTATTAAAATCAGATATTTTTAGCCATATATAATAATTGAAGCGACCGTGCTAGAACCACGTGATCTGAGGGTGCCTAACACCTTCCCTCGGGTCAACAGAATTCCTTACTTAGAATATCTGGTTCGCAGACTTCATTTGGAAAGTCGTAAATTTCCTCGATTTGGGATTTAAATAAATCGGTGACTTGGGACACCTTAATTAATTCCAAGTAGCGACTCTGAAATAAATAAGAATAACCCCGTTTCGAATATTGTCACTTAAATTGGAAAAACTCCCTTATGCTTCTACCCTCCGGGGTAGTGGGCGTGCCAAAAGGAGGTGTGACAGTTCTGGCGACTCTGCTGGGGAAGCAAACCCAGAACCATTGGTTCAGGGTTTAAGAATTCGAGCTTTGAATAATTATTTTATTTGGCTTATTTATTATCTGATTTTATTGCATGTTTATATTTAATATGCTAAATGTTGCTTTATCGCTTTGATATTTTGTGAATTGTATATAAATTGTGCCGATACCCATTTTTCTCTTCTGAGTCTTTTGAAATATAATATCGGGCATTTGCTGGACATAGCCCATTTTTCTCAAGATAGCTGTGGTGCTTGGCACCCGGTGAAGAATTTTGTAGTCACACATGTTTAGGCGGAGAGTTTTGTCAATTAAGCCGGAAAGCCATGCTACCGGTGCACTGACACTCTTCGGCTCGAGTTGTCCGCTCGAGTTAAAGCCAGTCTAGACACTTTTTTCAACAGGATGATGACTTAGAATAACAAAACCTTATGCCGGATCCCCGATAGGAACGCTTATTTGCATCATGGGCATATTTGACTTAGGAGGCTCAACAAAGGGGTTGGGCCTGTCTAGGACAGGTGTACCTGAAACAAAAGACTTTCTGTGTGCATTTATTTGTTTCGATCTTACATGTCGACCGGTTTGTTAAAAAAAGAGGGTAAGAAGTAGAAGATGTCAAATTAATGGAAAACGAGGTGCTTTTATTGGAAAATAATTTTGAAAAAAAAAATGGAAAAAGAAAACAAAATAGAAAAAAAAAATCTCCGAATAAATGTTGTTAATTTTAAATAGTTAGTTTCTTTGAATCTTTATTTGAAAGAAAAATTCCAAATAAATTTTCTTAAATTTTACGAAAAATAGTTTAGCTTCTTTGAAAATATTTTTTTTTGAAAAATGCAAAAAAAAATTCCAAATAAATTTTCTTCGTTCCTTTGAAAATAACTTTTTGAAAAAAAATGCAAAAAAACAATTTCCGATAAATTTTGTTAATTTTATTAAAGATAGGTTAGTTTCTCTTAAAATAATTTGTTTTAGAAATGCTGTTTAAAAACAGTTTGTTTTCTTTTCTTAAAATAATTTAGTTCTTTTTTTTGAACTACGCAAGTTTGATTCTCACTAAACATGAGATACGTAGGCAACACATATCGGGCTCAACTAATACTGGTTTTTTTAAAAGAAAAACAATAATAAAAATATTAGAATTAGGAATTTTGTCCTTAGTCAAGAGTTAGGAAATTTTGCAAAAATAGCCAAACGCCTCAAAAGGGGTGCCGGAGGACTAATTTCGCAAAACGGAATATAGACATCACACTGGTATCCTGTTATACAACCTTCAAATCTTCTTCAAGTGCTGAAAGGCCGTATTAACAAGATTCATTTTTTTTATAATAAAAAAAAATTGAAAAAAAAAAATCTTAAGTTCATTTTTATCTTTTCTAGGATCAGCATGACTTCCTCGCAACGAATCGGCCAGAAAAGGGAGAGAGACGAAATGCCACCCATGTTCATGGTCCAGGACAAGACTCCAGATCGGCTCTATAAATGGTGGACTAGTTTTTGGCTTGGGAAAGAAATCAAGTTCACAAGCACCTCAAGTTTCTTCCGGACATCATGATGATAAAACCGGACAAAAAAGTGATCAGAGCTTTAGTGAGTTTTTGGGACTCAACAAGCAATGTGTTCAGATTTCGGGACTGCGAAATGACACCCACTTTGGAAGAATTGGGCGGACTCACAAGTCTTGGAAGAGATTTGCACAAAAAGAGACCTGCAGCTCCTAGGCAAATAGGTGTGAATAATTTCTTGAAGAAGTTATGTCTCCGGCGGGTTCCCATGGGTTGTTTGGAGAACGGTTGGGTGCCACTGGATTATCTCTACGACAGATTTGGTGATAAGAAAGGGTTCAAGAAATTCTCAAACACTGAATTTGTTAACCAGTTGAATTATGACGCCTGGGGAGAATCTATGCCTTTATGATCGCTTTTTTGGGAACCATGGTTTTTCTTGAACGTGGCGGACGCATCAGAATCCGTTTGGCTACGGTGGTCTCATATTTACAGAGTAACGAAGAACACACTGTTCTTCTTATGATCCTAGGAGACATCTTCCGGGCTTTAACTCGGTGCCAAGATGTACATGATTATTTCGAAGGTTGCAATATCTTATTACAAAAGTGGTTTGTAGAGCATCTCTATCATCAACCAATTGTGATAGACTTTAATGCGGATTGGCTGAATTATATTCGTTGTCATACAAACAGAGCCGCCCGTTGTAACCTTCCAGAAGATTTGAGAACTTGGCAAGAACTTCTCAACTCTTTGAGAGCAGATCGACTTACCTGGAATTATTATTGGTTCCCTTCCACCAAAATCATGCATATGTCGACATATCGCCCATTCTACATACTGATGGGCTTCAGGGGTTTTCAACCATATGCCCCGCTACGTGTCATGCGACAGTTGGGTAGAGAACAGAAAAGGCCCCCAATTGAGGATATGCGATCATTTACATGGGAATTCGCGACGGAAGAGCCCCCAAGGGAGACTTATGCACAAAAGGTATGGTTCGGTAGTCAACTCTCCGACGTCAACGAAATGATTGCCGATCGAGAACGGGGAGAAGTGAGCCTCGCATATCTTGAATGGTTCCACAACCAATCAATGCCAGAGCAAAGGTCAGAAAGGTCGGTAAAGTATGCCGTCGATTGGCAGAAAGAGGTAGAAGCCAGAGTTAGGGAGGCTAAGCATGAGACAGCACAAGATTTCCAATCTTGCATCAACACTTTAAAAGAAGACAAAGGAATTCTGGAAGCGGCCATGGACATACAACAGGCTGATTTCGATCGGGAAAGGGCCAGTTGGGAGCAGGAAAGAGAAGCACTTCGAACTCAGATTCAAGAGATGCAATTGACCGCAGAAAGGTCAAGAAGAAGTCGGAATGATGAGATGATGATAAACGATTTGGAAAGGAAAGCCTTTGAACACCAAGAAGACTTGGAGAAGGCAAAAGCGGCTTTGGTTGCAGTCCGGACAAAATGGAAGAGAGCAGCCCACCAAGACGCACTCCGTCTACAATATGTAGAGAAAGATTATGATGCAATCATCGTTGATTTAAGAAAAGCAAATGCCTCTCTTAGAGAGCGAACTCTCAGGCAAGTCCGGGATGCCAAAGCAGATAGAGACCATTGCCACAACTTGATGGCACGGATGGAAAGACAAATAGATAGGCTCTTGGACCATGTCTCCGGCAACGCTCAGGTATTAGGGGCAAAGAACCGACACATAGGGCAGCAGCTCAGAGAAAAAGACATGATCAGGACCAGGATCAATGAAATCAGGCACTACATCACTGTGAGGTGTTTGACCTGCGAATGAGTACCTCGGCTTACCCTCTTCTCTTCAATCATGGAATGTGTCCACCAAGTCATGGTAAAATTGGGGAGTATACAGAAAGATCTTACACCAAGAACTGCAACAAGGCCAAACAATGCCCCCCGGGCGCAAAGATTCGAGGCGTTGGAACATGCTTAGAAGAGTCTGTTATTTTAGAGTCTGTTTGTCCTTTTAAAAGTTTTCCTCCATTGTTGTCATTTTGCAAGTGTTTAAAGTTTGAAGTTTGTTGAAATAAAATTCATGAACATTTCATTCATATCTTATGTCTATTGTTTCCGAACTACGCCCGGTCTGATTCATGCGGCGACATGATACGTAGGCAATCCACATAAGATTCGACCATCACTAAAAAAATAAAAAAAATAAAAATAAAAATAAAAAAGGGGGGAAAAGTTAAAAGAAAAAAAGATTGATAAAGGATGAAAGCAAAGGAAAATACAAACCGGAATGACGCATCGCAATCGAGTACATGTAGCAATACCATCATCTGTATAAGTGCATCACACCCAACGTGAGATTACTTATCTGTTATGTTGTCTCAGACTAACCGTTTATTTGCCAAACTCCAGGTTTTAGTAAAGAGTGGTTGATTTTGTGGTAATCTGGCATCACATTCGTACTTCACAAGGTCCAAAGGAAAAGTTCGGCAGCCTGAAAGTACTCATCCCTATTTCACTAGGTCAAAAAGAGGTGCCAACATGTCTTCAGAAATTCCCTTAGCAACCATTCCCGTTTCGGAAGAAAGCTCTTTGACGACCATCCCGGCTACTGAGTCAGCAGCTTTGGAGGAGAATAGAATCTTGCGCTGCCGCATGCTCGAGATGTTGGACGATTGGAACAACGGGAAAGAGCCCCCGAGTCTGATCCCTGGGTTCCCTGAAATTCTTCTCAGATCAAGTGGGATTTTCAATACCCCCATCAATTACCCGCCTACTCTGTTTGGATATTCTAATGCCACAACCCTCTCTGAATCACCCTCCACCTCCTATCCTGGGGTGACACCATTAGATACATCCTCAAGAACGTCGGTCGAGTTGCCAGTTCCAGTCACAACGCATCCCACCGCACATACTCCTTTCTTCGACTCCGCATCCTTTACATTCCCAGCACTACCGCTTACACGGGATCATACCCAGGTTGCAGCCAATATATATCCTCAGCCACCTCGATATGAGTTCCTACCAAGCCAAAAACCAAAGGCTCCCGAGCGGGATGAGATGGCAAAAAGAATGAGAAGTTTGGAACAAAGCCTGAAAAACATGCAAGGTTTAAGTGGGCAGAAAAGTGTATCTTACGCCGATCTATGCATGTTCCCGCACGTCCACTTGCCATCAGGTTTTAAAATGCCGAAGTTCGAAAAGTATGATGGGCATGGTGACCCCATTGCTCATCTAAAGAAATACTGCAATCAATTGCGAGGTGCCGGCGGCAGGGAAGAATTGTCGATGGCATACTTCGGAGAAAGTTTGGTCGGAACAGCATCAGAATGGTATATGGATCAAGATATATCTCGATGGCACATCTGGGATGATCTGGCCAGAGATTTTGTGAAACATTTCCAATACAACATCGATATTGCGCTAGACAGGAATTCCTTATCGAACTTAAAGAAGAAGCCCTCAGAAAGCTTCAGAGAATATGCCATCAAATGGTGAGAGCAAGCATCCAGGGTGAAACCCCCTATGGACGCAATTGAAATGGTCACGACTTTTCTCCAAGCTCAAGAGCCAGACTACTTTCAAAATATGATGTCGGCGATGGGAAAACCTTTCGCCGAAGCAATCAAGATCGGAGAAATGGTAGAAAACGGCTTAAAAACAGGGCGAATTTTGAGTCAAGCGGCCATTCGGGCAACTTCCCAAGCCATACAAGGCGGGTCTGGAGGGATGCCTAGAAGCAAGAAAAAAGAGGAAACTGCCATGGCGGCAATAAAAGATAGGAGATATCGGACTTCAAGACAGGTATTCTCCGACGGGGCCCCCCAGCATTACTATCCACCTCACAGCATGGCTTATGCTCCTCCGCCTCCACCCTACGCAGTCATGAACATTCAACCTTTGGCACGGCCGCAGCCACCAGCCAACAGAAATCCACCTCCATTCCAGAGAAGCCAACCTCCTTACCCAAACCAGTACAACCCCCGGCCAAATAACGCCCGCCACCGTGAGCAACCCAAAATGATCTTTACACCGATTGGGGAGCCGTATTCCACTCTTTTTCCAAAACTCAGGCAAGAGAACCTACTGCAGCCCGTTCGCAGAACAGGCAGAATCCAGACTCTCCTGCCTACCAGAGGGGAATAAACTGTGCATATCATTCGGGTGTTGAAGGACACAGTACCGACAATTGTTGGACGTTGAAGAAGGCAGTGCAAGAATTGATCAATCAAGGGAGGATTGTCTTCGCAGATGAAGACATCCCAAATGTGACAAACAACCCATTACCAGCCCACAACAACGGGCCGGTGATTGGGATGATTTGTGACGACAAGGAATTTGACCCAGCTTTAAAAGCAATAATCGCCATCGCCAACATAGAGAAGCGGCCTGAGGCTACCCCGAAACAAGAGAAAATGGGGAAAAAGGTTGAAGTTCTTGAGACTAGATCTGAAAAGACGATTGAATTGAAAGCATCGTCTCAGAAGAGTGGAGTCCTTTACCTCCCACGAGGTCGAGTGGAAAAACCATTGTCAATAGGTGCCCCCAAGAAGTTCCACTTAAAGAGGGAAACAGCAATGTATGTACTAAAGGGAACCTATGTGGCCCGAAAACCAGATGAACCCGTGGTTATTGCACGTGTGCAACAAAAACCAATGACAGATTCATCCGCAGTACCCTGGAGCTACCAACGAACACTCGTTACACGCAAAGGGAAAGAGGTTGCAGGAGATTCATCTGAGAGCGTCCTGGGGCGAAAGTACTTAAACACGCAGGAGGTAAATAACGCCACACAAAGGCGTTTCCCATCAAAGAAACCTGTAAGTGCTGAAGAGGCAGAGGTCTTTTTTCAAAAGATGCAAATGCCTGACTATGAGGTGATAGACCAACTGCGCAAATGCCCAGAACAGGTATCGATGTTGTCCCTTTTAATAAAGTCCACTGAACATCAGAAAGTTTTGTAAGCCTTGAATGAGGCATATGTGACTATTGAGACTTCATCCGAACAACTTGAAAGAGTGACAGAGAGATTCTTCGCAATCAATCAAATTTCTTTCAGTAAAGCTGATTTGCCTTTGGAAGGTGCCGCCCACAACAAAGCTTTGCATTTCACTATCAAATGCGAAGGCTACTATATGAAGATGGTCATGGTTGATGGGGCCTCAGGAGTAGACATATGCCCACTTTCCACTCTAGGCCGCATAGGAATCGGAGCTGAGAGGATTCGGCCCAACAACATATGTGTGCGAGCCTTTGATGGTGTAAAAAGAGATATCGTCGGAGAGATTGATGTAATTATGACCATCGGCCTGGTGGACTTCGAAGTGACATTTCAAGTTTTGGATATGGACACTTCCTACAACTTTCTTCTAGGGAGACCATGGATTCATGCGGCTGGAGTTGTGCCCTCTACCCTCCATCAGATGTTAAAATTTGAACACAAGGGACAAGAGATCGTGGTCCACGGGGAGGACGAGCAATCAATTTATCGAGATCCATCCATCCCCTGCTTAGAAGCGGAAGAAGGAAGCGAACACATTGTCTATCAAGCTTTCGAGATTGTGTTGGCAGATCAACACGAAGAAGGGAACCCTCTCCCCCAACCCTTTTTGTCTAATTCCTCCATCATGGTGGCAAAATAAATGATTAAACACGGCTTCTAACCAGGAAAAGGTTTGGGAAAGTCCCTACAAAGAGTGTCGAAGCTGATAACTTTACCCGCAGCTGAAAAGTTCTTCGGAGTAGGTTTTCGCCCAACCCTTGAAGATGAGAGATGGGCCAACAAGAGAAAGGAGAAAGGATGGGTTGTGCCACGACCATTGCCACACCTGTACCAAACGTTTGTTCGACCAAGGTACAGTGAAGAAAAAGAAGACGAGGTCTTCACATCGGAGGAAATTGAAGAAATATGTGGGGCCATGAGGCAAATGCTCTATGATGTTAATATGGTTCAATCGGGAGAAGGAACAAGCACCGCCGAGGTGCTGTATGTGGGCCCTGAAGCTAAATTGCAAAATTGGAAAGCCACACCCTTCCCAGTCAGGCGGGAGTGAGTTCTGGTAGATTTGTCCTGTCATTTTTCCTTCATCACAAGTTACTTCAGGACGTAGCTTGGATGTTTTTCTTTGTTTTCTTGTATTTTTGGTTTTCCCAATGTAATTTTGTTTATCTTCAGAAAATTCCAAGAAAATGAAATAAATATTTCATCATTTTGCACTCTTTCTAATTTTGTTATTTATTCTTCCTTTTCAGTCCTAATAATGCGGCTTTAAATAACATGACACGCTTGCGGAACTCATGCTCAAATCCGAACACGCCACCTAATCTGGAAATAATGAACCAAGAACCGAAATACGATGAAGAAGAGACTTTTAGGGAAATAAATCGAGAATTGGAACATTTTGAGAATAAACCTAAGCCAAACTTGAATGATACCGAACCGGTTAATTTGGGAACTGTTGAAGAGGTTCGAGAGACCAAAATAAGCATCCACACAGATGAGAAAACACGAGATGCAATAATCCAACTCTTGTTTGAATTTAAAGACGTGTTTTGATAATAGGTGAATTTGACTATAATTATACCCTAAATAATCACACTTTATTATAAGAACAATGTTGTTAAGAGGACAAAATGCTTTGATTAGTGTTTGATTGTGTTTTACAGGTACATGTGATGCATTGGATGCTTTAAAAAGCCATTTTGAAGCCATAAGTTGATGAAAAGGCAAAGAGAAGAGCTAAAGTGAAGAGGGCTGGACGAAGCAGTAAAGAAACAGAAGCACTGTTCATCCGCGGTCCACTCGCGGTCGCGGATGAACCGCGAAAAACGAAGCCCTCTGAATCTTGACTGTTCGCGGTCCGCTCGCGGCCGCGAACGAACCGCGGAGGTCCCAGCGGCAGTTATCCTATTTGGACTCTAATTTGTTTTCTTAGCCCTAAAACCTCTATATAAACTCCTAGTTTGCCCCATAGAGGCATGTACTTTATTTCTTCAATACTTTTGCAAGGTTTAGTAGGAGAGATTCCTCTCAAAACTCTTTCTCTATTTTTATATCAAGCAATTCTTTATGATTTCAATTATTATTCTTTTTGTTTCTTCAAGCATGAGTAGCTAAATTCTTTTCTAAGGTTTTGATGGAACCTATTGATAGATGAACTTATCGTTTATGTGATTACAAATTGTGACTTAGATTTCTATTTGTTCAACTTCATTCTTATTGTAGTTAATTGGTAGAGCTCCCAATTAGCGGTGCCTATTTAGTGTGCATAACTTGGAAAAGAGTGCATATTTAGGTTTATTGTTGAACAACACCACACCTAGGTTATTAGAGGAATCTATAATTTTAGGCGTAAAGACGGGATTAGGAATAACGAAGTCTTGGGTGCAATCTAAAGTGAACTATTCAAATTAAAGCTAGCTAGGGTAGCTCGGGAGAGTGCACTAGTAAATTATTGTAATTGCTCGGGAGAGGGTTACGATACACATAGCGTTCATGATTGATAGAATATATTAACAATTTGTATGAGCATAACGATAAGGGATTCCGTCAATAGGGGAAATCAATACCTTAGTCTTTCTCTATATTATTTTATTCAACATTCAATTCTTTCGTTTAAAGCATTCTTTAATTCTTGCAAAGTAGTTGTTCGAAAACACACAAATATATATTCAAAGTTTGGGAACTTGATTCGGAAGTACTTTTGGGGTTGTGAAAGTTGCAATTGGTAGGTTAATTCTCTGTGGGATCGATCTTGGACTTATTAAACCAAGTTATATTGACTAAGACCGTTGCTTGGACGTGAATCAATTTTGGCGCCGTTGTCGGGGAATTAACGGAATTGTCAATTGCCATTGACAGAACTTCAAGATTCTTGTGTATTCAGGTTCTTTCTACACTCTACATTGAATATTTTGACGTTTGTTGATTTGGGTATTCGGGTGCATGCCTAGAAAATCTGCAAGGACTGGAGAACTAATTGAAGGACTCTCAGACCCCGAGCAAACTTTCCGGGCACGTAACAAAGCCATCAAACAAATTCAACAATCTCAACAACCAATCAAACTAGACTTCGACATGGGTGACATGAACGCTCAAAACCAGCAAGCAGGCTAAACATGCAAGAGGCACAGGAGGCACAAGAAGGTGCATTGTTCGACTGGGCACAACCCACAACGGATAATTTGGCAACTGCCATCGTTGTGCCAGCAATTCAAGCCGAGTCTTTCCAGATTACCAACAACATGCTTCACTTGTTGCAAAACAAGGGATTATTCTCTGGGTCTCAGGTTGAAGATCCACAGCAGCACCTCAAGAACTTTCTATCAATATGCAAAACACAAAGGCAACCGAATGTAACTCCGGAAGCCATCAGATTACTACTTTTTCCATTCTCAGTTACAGGAGCAGCACAGATATGGCTAAACTCACTCCCAATAAACTCCATTGCAACTTGGGATGAGTTAGTCAAACAATTCCACAACAAGTTTCATCCACCCAACAAAACAGCTCAACAAATTGATGAGATAGTGAGCTTCAAACAAAAACCATTGGAAACACTACATGAAACTTGGGGGAGATTCAAAGACATGCTTGTTATGTGTCCTCACCATGGGATTCCTGAACAGATGTTGGGTCAAAGGTTCTACATGGGACTTTCAGACAGTATGAAGAATATTGTAGATGCTTCAGCAGGTGGGGCTTTTCTGAGCAAGACTTGGAGAGAGGGCCAAAATTTGCTAGACAAAATGGCTCAAAATTCCGGGTGGACGTCCAGGAATGCTCCTATCACACCAGTAGTACACTCTGTACCTCTGGATCCATCCAACACTCTAGAGGAGAACGTGGCAACTATATTGACACAGATGAGCATCCTGACAAAGAAGATGGAAGAATCAGGGGTTAAGCAACAAGTTCACATTGTAGATACTACCAATGGTGGTTTATGCACATCTTGCATTAGCCAACCCATAGGTAATCCATGGGCTGCAGACCAAGAACATCATCATCAGCATGAAGATATGAACTATGTGGCTAACTATGGAGGACAGCGACAAGGTAATCAAAACTCGGGCCAACAGGCTCCAATGCAATACAGACCTCCCCAGCCACAATTCAATGCAGCAGGTATGAGGCCACCACACAACATGGCTCCATATCCTAGACCTCAGAATTTCGGCAATCAGCAGCAGGGATATCATCCACCCCCACCACCACATGGGGGCAGGCATGACGATGGGTTTGCAAGGTTGGAAGCTATGATGCAGCAGGTAATTGGGACAAATGCTAAGACCAATGAAAGAATAGATGCACATGATGCAGCGATAAAAAATATGGAAGTGCAGATGGGGCAGATTGCTATGTCTCTCAACAACCGTCCTCAAGGGACATTACCTGCAGATACACAAACGAACCCAAAGGACCAAATCCCAAAGCAAATAATGGCAGTAACTCTGAGAAGCGGTAGAGATCTTGATGCTGAGAATGAAAGTGAAAATATTGACAGACAGGCTGAGACACCTGCGCCATTGCACATTGAACTGGATGAATCCACCGGGTTGACAGAAATTACAGTCCAGCCAGTTGCTGAAAATAAAGAGATGCATCAGGGAACGGAAAAAGTAGCTGAACAGGTAGAGCAGGAGGTTGAAGAAAAAGTGATAGAGAAAGAAAAGTTCCAAGTCATTGGGAAGAAGAGGCCTCCACCACCATTCCCCCAAAGGTTGGCCAAACATCCGAAAGAGGAGCAATACAAAAAGTTCTTCGAGATGCTCAAGCAAATCCAGGTAAACATTCCATTAATTGAAGCTTTAAAAGAAATGCCTGGTTATGCTAAGATGATGAAGGATTTGATGTCGCGGAAATTTGATTTCCAAGACTTGGCCACAGTTACACTCACCCAGACTTGTAGTGCAGTAGTCTCCAGACCCATTGCTCGAGAAGCTATCTGATCCAGGTAGCTTCACCATCCCATGCACTATAGGGAATTATGCCTTTACTAAGGCTTTATGTGATTTGGGGGCAAGCATTAATCTCATGCCCTTAGTTATCTATAAGAGGTTAGGTATTGGGAGAGCCAGACCCACCTCTATGCTTTTACAGCTTGCTGACAGGACGGTTAAGCGTCCATTTGGTATTATAGATGATGTGCTAATCCAGGTTGGGAAGTTCGTGTTTCCCGCCGATTTTGTTATTCTTGATTGCAGGGTCGACGAAGAAATTCCCCTAATCCTGGGAAGACCATTCCTAGCTACTGGAAGAGCTATAATTGACTGTGAAACCGGGGAACTCAAGATGAGGTTGAACGATGAGGAGATCATCTTCAATGTGCAAAAATCCATGAGGCGCCCTAGCGAGTTCGCAAATTGCTCTCTAGTCGATGCGGTTGATGTAATAGTGGAAACCGACGATGCAGAATTGACTATCGAAGACCCACTGCAAGCATGTCTGATGAACATGGAAGAAGTAAATGGTGAATGTCTGGCCGAATGGGTATTATCCTTGGAAGGGAAGGGATTTTGGAAGCGAGAGATCGAATTCGAACCCCTACACCTAGAAAAAAGAGAAAACCCACCAGCAAAGCCATCCATAGAAGAGCCACCAAAGCTTGAACTTAAACCACTACCATCACATCTCAGATATGAGTATTTAGGCCCTAACTCCACATTACCTGTTATTATCTCATCTAGTTTGTTAGATGTGCAAGCTCAAAAGCTTATACAGGTACTCAAGGAATGCAAGACTGCCATCGGGTGGACCATGGCAGACATAAAAGGGATCAGCCCGGCCTATTGCATGCATAAAATCCTCCTGGAAGACGGACATAAACCTTCCAGGGAACATCAAAGAAGGCTGAACCCCAACATGAAGGAAGTGGTGAAGAAGGAGGTAATAAAGTGGCTAGATACAGGAATAATCTTCCCAATCTCAGACAGCAGCTGGGTGAGTCCGGTCCAATGTGTACCCAAGAAAGGAGGCATGACGGTGGTGAAAAACGACAACAATGAACTGATCTCAACAAGAACCGTCACCGGATGGAGAATATGCATGGACTACAGGAAGTTGAATCTAGCCACCCGCAAAGATCACTTCCCACTTCCCTTCATTGATCAAATGCTTGACAGGTTGGCAGGGAGGTCCCACTTTTGCTTTCTGGATGGATACTCGGGGTACAATCAAATCTCCATAGCCCCCGAAGATAGAGAGAAGACCTCCTTCACATGCCCTTATGGTATCTTCGCCTTCAGGAGGATGCCATTCGGACTATGCAATGCACCTGCCACTTTTCAAAGGTGCATGATGGCTATTTTCACCGACATGGTAGAAGACATTATGGAAGTGTTCATGGATGATTTCTCAGTGGTTGGAAATTCATTCGACGAATGCCTGGCCAATCTGAATAGAGTATTACAAAGATGCATGGAAACAAACTTAGTACTAAACGAGGAGAAGTGCCACTTTATGGTTCAAGAAGGTATAGTACTTGGGCACGGGGTTTCAAGCAAAGGCATTGAGGTGGACCGTGCTAAAGTCGACATCATTGCAAAGTTGCCTCCACCAACATCCGTCAGGGCCATAAGAAGCTTTCTTGGACACGCCGGTTTTTACCGGAGGTTCATTAAAGACTTCTCCAAAATATCAAACCCTCTCCGTAAGTTACTTGAAAAAGATCACCCTTTCATTTTTATTGACGAATGCAGGATTGCTTTTGAGGAACTGAAGAAGAGGCTGGTCACAGCACCCATCATCATTGCCCCAGACTGGGAGCAACCTTTTGAGTTAATGTGTGATGCAAGTGATTATGCAGTGGGGGCAGTGCTGGGCCAAAGGAAAGATAAGCCGATGCATCCAATATACTATGCAAGTAGAACTCTGAGTGGAGCACAGCTAAACTATACAGTGACGGAAAAGGAGATGCTAGCGGTTGTGTTTGCATTCGACAAATTTCGGTCCTATCTCATAGGATCAAAGGTAATCGTCTACACGGACCATGCAGCTTTAAGATATCTAATTGATAAAAAGGACTCTAAGCCACGCCTAATTCGTTGGGTGTTGCTTCTCCAAGAGTTCGACCTCGAAATCAGAGATAGAAAAGGCACCGAGAATCAAGTAGCTGACCATTTGTCAAGACTTGAAGGAGCTGAACTTGTCAAAGAGAGTGGGGAAATTCTGGAAACTTTTCCAGACGAGCAATTGCTCACAACTACTCTCCTGGAAGCTCCATGGTATGCTGACTACGCTAATTATCTGGCCGGTGGCATTGTTCCTTATGACCTATCATCGGTCCAGAGGAAAAGATTTTTTCGTGAAAGTCGGTATTATTATTGGGATGAACCATACTTGTTTAGGATATGTCTTGATAACATGATCCGGAGATGCGTCCCCGAGATAGAACAATCTTCTGTTTTGTAGGCATGTCACGCTTCAGCATACGGCGGGCACTTTGGAGGAATTCGTACAGCTGCCAAAATACTCGAGGCCGGTTTCTATTGGTCGACAGTATTTAAGGATGCACACTTGTGGGTGAAAGGTTGCAACGAATGTCAACGCACCGGAAACATCTCTCGGCGTCATGAGATGCCAATGAATCCAATCCAGCAGGTGGAAGTATTCGATGTCTGGGGAATAGATTTCATGGGGCCCTTCATTAGCTCATACGGAAATAAGTACATACTTGTTTCTGTTGATTACGTGTCCAAATGGGTGGAAGCTGCAGCACTACCTACCAATGATGCTAAGGTGGTAGTGGGATTTTTGAAGAAGAATATTTTCACCCGGTTTGGGACTCCAAGGGCCATCATTAGTGACGGGGGCACACACTTTTGCAACCGAGCCTTTGAGAAATTATTGGCCAAATATGATGTTAAACACAAGGTGGCCACTCCATATCACCCGCAAACTAGCGGACAAGTTGAGGTCTCCAACGGGGAGATTAAAAGTGTACTGACCAAAACAGTGAACGCTACAAGAACCGACTGGTCCAAGAAGCTCGATGACGCACTATGGGCATATAGAACAGCATTCAAAACACCCATTGGCATGTCTCCTTATAAATTGGTGTTCGGAAAAGCTTGTCACTTGCCGGTTGAATTAGAACATAAAGCGTGGTGGGCACTGAAACAATTGAATCTCAACTTGGAGGAAGCAGGTAAAGCAAGGTTGACCGGATTACATGAGTTGGAAGAATTTCGGTATCTAGCATTTGAAAATACAAGATTGTATAAAGAGAGGATGAAGCGGATCCATGATCAAAATATAATTGAGCATACCTTCAAAAATGGGGACAAGGTACTACTATACAATTCAAGATTACGACTGTTCCCAGGTAAATTGAAATCAAGGTGGTCAGGACCCTTCAAGGTAATTGAGGCATTTGAGTCCGGAGCTGTGGAAATTCAAACTATGGATGGATCACGTACCTTTAAGGTAAACGGACAGAGGTTGAAACAATACATAGGCCTGGATGACATGGAGGACAAGATAGAATTGCATTTGAATGAACCTCAAAGGTCCAGCGAGCCGTAAAATGCGCTAAGCTGAGTCGTGCCGCGACGTTAACTCAGGCGCTACGTGGGAGGCAACCCACGAACATGTTGTAAGTAATTTAATATTAGTAGTAAGTAATAAGGATTAAAAGAAAAAAACAAATAAAAATCTTTTGCTGAAACAGTCGAATTTTTTTCATAACGGAGCACTGTCCGCGGTCCACTCGCGGACCGCGGCTGAACCGCGGAAAAATACCCTCTCCGAACTTCTCTGTTCGCGGTCCATCCGCGGTCGCGAGCCAACCGCGAAAAAATGCCTCCTCTGAATCTCGACTGTTCGCGGTCCGCTCGCGGCCGCGAACGAACCGCGGACAGTCGCGGTCAGTTCCGCGGTCGGCCAAATTTCAAGTTTTTTTTTTTTATTTTTTTCCCTCCCCCCTTTTCTAAACCCTAAATAACTTAACCCCCCTTCCCCATAACCCAAAACAGCCGCCCCTCCCCTCTCAAATCTCTCTCTCTCTAAATTCAAAACCTCTCCCTTCTCTCTAAAAATCCCCATCCCTCTCTTCTACAAATCATCCCTTTCTTCCACCCCACTTCTCCATTACTATAACTTGTAAGTTTCTTTACTTATCTCTTTTATTTTGCTCCATTTTTTTTAGGTTTTGATTGTTTAGTTTGTATAAATATTTAGTTAGTCTTAGTTAGGGTCTATTCATGAATGTTGCTTGATTTATCATTGTGCTTTTAATCTTGCCATGAAATTACTTTAAGGAACATTGTTCTACGATTGATGTTGGGAGAAGAATGGGTGTTGGGTTGTTATTTGTGTTGATTTTATGACTTGGAAACCCTAATAGTAGTACTACAAGATATATGTGTTGGTTGGTTAAGTTAGGGCACATTACATTGAGCCTAATAGACTAATGGTAATTAGGAGACATAATGCCAACTTTTACAATGGTTATTGAATACTTTTTGGGATGGACTAAGTAAATAACATGTGTGCCAAGAACTAAGTGTGGGGTTCGCAATTGGGCATGTAGGGAATAGTGAGATAAAGAGTTTGCGGGAATTACACATAGTTGATGGTCAATTGTGAATTATCAAGGATGGCGAAGTCTGAGTAGCCTTCCACTAACTAACAGTTTATACACTTTTTGGCTATCTTAATTGTACAGGATCATGGCTCCAAAGAGATCACGACATGGTGCTAGCTCATCCAGGCAACCAACTTATGATGAATCTCGGTTTGCCGATGAAGGGGCGGAAAATGCATTTAACATCAAAGCAAACAAAAAGTGGCTTCAAGAGGTTGAAGTGGACAGAATAGCCATCCGCTCGGAAAAGCCGGAAATGTATGATGAGATCCGACGGCGAGAGATGGAGTTCCTTTTTGAAACACCCACTACAGTAAACAAGATGCTGGTCAGAGAATTCTATGCCAACGCCCGTACTCCTCGGTGAGACGAGTTTTCGTCAGAGGTAAGCATGTAAATGCTCATATTCCCACCATTCGGCAGGTACTTCGCCTACCACTACACACGAGTGATATTGATTATTACCATGATAGGCCCGGTGTCACATGGGACATGTTAATTGAGGCCTTATGTGTAGATGGTGTTCCCGTATGGATTCGAAACCAAACTCTGCATTCTAACTGTTTCACTCACATTGCCAAATGTTGGTTTTCTATAATTTGCAACCGCATTCTGCCCTCAAGTAACACTACAGATGTTACCTTTAATAGGGCTCTGTTGACTTGGTGTTTGGTAACACACCGGGATGTTGATATTGCCGGGGTTATTAGTGACGAGATGGTACTGAGGGGATCCCTCACTGCCAAGGGTTTCTATTACCCATCTCTTGTCACTTCCTTGTGTCTCCTCAACCACACCCCAGTTCATGAGACTGACGGTGAGTTACTACCAAAAGCTCCATTTAGAGCTGCCACTATTCGGGTTGGACGAGACACCACACCCATTGACTTAGATGATGATGATGATCCTGTACCGGAGGCCCGGGCCAGCCACTCCATGGATTCAGCTGGACCCTCCAGACCTGCTCCTCGCGGAGCAAGCATGTCTAGATCCGACTCCCCACGACCTATGCTGAGGTCAATGGAGGAGGAAGTGGTTGCTCTACGCACTTCAGGTTGACGGTCTACACACACGACTAGATGCCATGTCAACTAGGCAAGCCCGGTCGGAGAACAAATTTATGGCATGGTTCAGAGCACTTGGGAGAGCATGCCATGTCGACCCATCCACTGTTTCCGACTCCGAGTGAGTCACAGGTAAGTTTTCTTAAACCCCATTGTGCTTTCATATTGTTTATACCATGAGGACATGGCATATTTTTAAGTGTGGGGTGGGAAACTTATCTTGTACATGATGTATATATTAGTGTAGTAAGTAATAAAAAATAATAAAAATACAAAAAAATCAGAAAATTTTAAAAATCCAAAAATATGAGTAGAGGACTCTTCCTGATGACGGACTATTTAGGACAAGTACTCTTGAGGGAAGTAGTCCACGTAGGAATTTTTCTTTCCTTTATATTTTTTTTTTAGGTAGTGTATCATCTCACCCTTGGTTTTTCTTTTGACCACGGTTCTTTTCCAAGGGTTTTTATTTGAACCGGGTTAGGTAGATATTTTTTTTTTCTTCTTCTTAGGAGTAGAGGTAAAAGGGCAACATGTAACTCCAAATATGCACATTAGCAAAAGCGTAAATTGAACTTGAGAATGTATCATCTAAACTTGATTGTAGAATCTCAATATGCCTTAAATTGCACAATAATGCTTGCTTGAACATTGATAGGATTTTGTAGATAAACCGGATTCCAAATGAGTTGCATGCCATGTGTGTGTGAGGTTTTTACTTACATTGTATGTTGTACATGATTCCTAGAACTTGCCCTGTGTGTTTGCAAAGCGAAATAGAAGTTGTTTGGTTGTAGAGAGGATAGAGGCATTTCTTTGTGTAACCCCATATATCAATAGACATGAATTCACCCGTACATTATATCTTAGTTAACCCCTTTGAGCTTCAAGCCTATTTCTTTGATAACCCTTGAATGTTCTTCAAATTATTATATTTGTTCTACTTTACCTCCTAGAAGCACTTGTATTGTAATGAATATGCAAAAGTTTAAGTGTGGGGTGAAGGGAAATTGAAAAGGGAAAATCAAGAATAAATGATAGAAAATAGTAAGCTGGCCAAAATAATATAAATGTGTTGCAAAGCAATGAGAAAAAGAGCTATATCAATGTATATATGAAAATTACAAAGGCCAGTTACACCAACAAAAGAAAAATGGGGATTAAAAGCCAATAAAGGTGAATAAATGTTTTCGGGAGACATAAGGGAGAAAACTAAAAGGGAAAGTGGTGAAAGAGAAAAGAAAAGTGCTTAGGGAGGTTAGTCACTACACCCAAAAGTATCCTACCCGTCCCATAGCCTACATTACAACCCTTAAAGACCTCTTGATCTATGATTGGATAACTCGATTAGTGGAGTATTACACTAGGGGCAAGCTTATGGTGTGTCTGTACTCATATAAATGTTCTTTGTTGAGAGTGAGTGAATTTTTCTAATATCTATAAGTTCCATGTATTTGAATTGTTAATGTGTGGGAACTTCTCTCAATAACTTTTGTAAGGGCATGTAATTCAAGAGGAAGAAGGTAAATTTGCAAGATTTTGGTAATAAGTAGAGTAAGTAATAACGTGCGGGCATGAGAATTTACAGTTAAGTAAAGATTATGCATATCTTAGGTTGTTCATGTATAATAGCTTTTGTGACATATTTTGGGGGAGACAAAAATATTTTATTGGCCTAAGGTGTGATTAAAGGTTGCTCGAGGACGAGCAAAGGTTTAAGTGTGGGGTATTGATAATAGGTGAATTTGACTATAATTATACCCTAAATAATCACACTTTATTATAAGAACAATGTTGTTAAGAGGACAAAATGCTTTGATTAGTGTTTGATTGTGTTTTACAGGTACATGTGATGCATTGGATGCTTTAAAAAGCCATTTTGAAGCCATAAGTTGATGAAAAGGCAAAGAGAAGAGCTAAAGTGAAGAGGGCTGGACGAAGCAGTAAAGAAACAGAAGCACTGTTCATCCGCGGTCCACTCGCGGTCGCGGATGAACCGCGAAAAACGAAGCCCTCTGAATCTTGACTGTTCGCGGTCCGCTCGCGGCCGCGAACGAACCGCGGAGGTCCCAGCGGCAGTTATCCTATTTGGACTCTAATTTGTTTTCTTAGCCCTAAAACCTCTATATAAACTCCTAGTTTGCCCCATAGAGGCATGTACTTTATTTCTTCAATACTTTTGCAAGGTTTAGTAGGAGAGATTCCTCTCAAAACTCTTTCTCTATTTTTATATCAAGCAATTCTTTATGATTTCAATTATTATTCTTTTTGTTTCTTCAAGCATGAGTAGCTAAATTCTTTTCTAAGGTTTTGATGGAACCTATTGATAGATGAACTTATCGTTTATGTGATTACAAATTGTGACTTAGATTTCTATTTGTTCAACTTCATTCTTATTGTAGTTAATTGGTAGAGCTCCCAATTAGCGGTGCCTATTTAGTGTGCATAACTTGGAAAAGAGTGCATATTTAGGTTTATTGTTGAACAACACCACACCTAGGTTATTAGAGGAATCTATAATTTTAGGCGTAAAGACGGGATTAGGAATAACGAAGTCTTGGGTGCAATCTAAAGTGAACTATTCAAATTAAATCTAGCTAGGGTAGCTCGGGAGAGTGCACTAGTAAATTATTGTAATTGCTCGGGAGAGGGTTACGATACACATAGCGTTCATGATTGATAGAATATATTAACAATTTGTATGAGCATAACGATAAGGGATTCCGTCAATAGGGGAAATCAATACCTTAGTCTTTCTCTATATTATTTTATTCAACATTCAATTCTTTCGTTTAAAGCATTCTTTAATTCTTGCAAAGTAGTTGTTCGAAAACACACAAATATATATTCAAAGTTTGGGAACTTGATTCGGAAGTACTTTTGGGGTTGTGAAAGTTGCAATTGGTAGGTTAATTCTCTGTGGGATCGATCTTGGACTTATTAAACCAAGTTATATTGACTACGACCGTTGCTTGGACGTGAATCATGTTTGCTTGGTCTTACGACGACAAGCTAGGACTAGGAGCTGATCTAGTGGTGCACAAATTACCAATCTACCCTGACTGTCGCCCAGTGCAAACAGAAGCAAAGAAAGTTCAAGACTGACATCAGTGATAAAATCAAAGAAGAAATCACTAAGTAGTTGAAAACAAGGGTAATTCGAGTGGTACAATACACCACGTGGTTGGCTAATGTTGTGCCCGTGCCAAAGAAGGACGGAAAAACTCGAGTATGCGTTGACTACCGAGATCTCAATAAAGCAAGTCCTAAAGATAACTTTCCTTTACCAAACATCCACATCCTTGTTAATAACTGTGCCAAACATGAGATACAATCGTTTGTGGATTGTTATGCGGGATATCATCAAGTGTTGATGGATGAAGAGGACGCCGAGAAGACTGTTTTTACCACACCTTGGGGGACTTACTGTTACCGAGTCATGCCATTCGGTTTGAAAAACGCTGGAGCAACATACATGAGAGCTATGACTGCCATTTTCCACGACATGATGCATCGGGAAATAGAGGTGTACGTGGACGATGTGATCATCAAATCCAGAACTCAGGGCGATCATGTGCGAGACTTGAGGAAATTCTTTGAGAGGTTGCGGAAGTACGATTTGAAGTTAAATCCGGCAAAATGCACTTTTGGAGTCCCGTCAGGTAAACTTTTGGGTTTCATAGTCGGTAGAAGAGGTATTGAATTAGATCCCACAAAGATAAAATCCATCCGGGATTTACCTCCTCCCAGAACAAAGAAAGACGTAATGAGTCTTCTAGGCCGACTAAACTACATCAGTAGGTTCATCGCCTAATTGACTTCTACATGTGAGCCCATATTCAAGTTGCTGAAGAAAGATGCTGCAATCAAGTGGACAACTGAATGTCAAAAATTTTCCGACAAAATCAAAGAATATTTGTCGAACCCTCCAGTCTTAGTCCCGTCGGAACCAGGGAGACCTCTTTTCTTGTATTTAACAGTCTTGGAAAACTCTTTTGGTTGTGTCCTCGGACAACGTGATGGGACAGAGAAGAAAGAGCAAGCAATCTAATACCTGAGTAAGAAATTCACTAGTTATGAGGTCAAGTACACTTTGCTGGAAAGAACGTGTTGCGCTTTAACTTGGGTCGCTCAGAAATTGAGACACTACCTCCAAGCCTATACGACTCACCTCATTACTCGGTTGGATCCTTTGAAGTATATATTCCAGAAACCGATGCCCACCGGAAGATTGGCAAAATGGCAGATCCTGCTCACCGAGTTCGACATAGTCTATGTCACTCGCACGGCAATGAAGGCTCAAGCATTGGCAGACCATTTGGCCGAGAACCCGATCGACGAAGAGTATCAACCATTGAATACCTACTTTCTTGATGAAGAGGTAAATACGGCAGGAGTTGTTTCGGAGGACAGTCATGCTTGGAAAATGTTTTTCGATGGGGCGGTAAACGCCAAAGGTGTAGGGATTGGGGCAGTCTTGATCTCTCCTGCTGTTCAGCATTACCCAGCTGCGGCTAGGCTCCGTTTCTTTTGCACAAACAATATGGCTGAGTATGAAGCTTGTATCATGGGCATGAACATGGCAATTGATCAGGGCGTCGAAGATTTGTTGATCATGGCAGATTCGGATCTAATTATCAAACAATCTCAAGGTGAATGGGAAACTCGGGACGTTAAACTCCTCCCTTACCGACAGCACGTGAATATTCTTGGCAAGCGATTTGCATCGATAGAGTTCAGGTATATCCCACGATGTCACAATGAACTAGCTGACGCACTTGCCACTCTAGCTTCAATGCTACCTTATCCGGGCAACGCCCATGTTAATCCCTTGGAAATCCAAATAAGGGAAAGCCACGGTTATTGCAATGCAATCGAAGAAGGACCAAGCGTCAAGCCATAGTACTACGATATCAGGAGATTTTTGAAAACGCAAGAATACCCTGAACATGCTACTGGAGATCAAAAGAGGACCATTAGGTGACATGCAGGTGGTTTCTTTTTGAGCGGCGAGGTCTTGTATAAAAGAACCCCGGATCTTAACCTCTTAAGGTGTGTTGATGCCGAAGAAGCAGGAAGAATCATGCACGAAGTACACGCAGGAGTATGCGGGCCTCATATGAATGGGTATGTTTTAGCCAAGAAAATCCTTCGAGCAGGATATTATTGGATGACCATGGAGAAAGATTGTTTCGGTTTTGTCCGAAAATGCCATCAATGTCAGGTACATGGAGATCTGATTCATGCACCTCCAACTGAGCTGCATCCTATGTCAGCGCCGTGGCCATTTGTCACTTGGGGAATGGATGTCATAGGCCCGATTGAGCCAAAAGCTTCGAATGGGCACCGATTCATACTGGTGGCTATCGATTACTTCACAAAATGGGTCGAAGCCGTCACCCTCAAATCAGTCACTAAGAAAGCTGTGGAGGATTTCGTACACTCGAATCTTATCTGTCGTTTTGGTATACCTGCAACTATCATCACAGACAATGCTGCGAATCTGAATAGTCGTTTGATGGAAGAAATATGCGAGCAATTCAAAATAACGCATAGGAACTCCACCCCTTATCGGCCCAAAGCCAATGGTGCCGTGGAAGCGGCGAACAAAAACATTAAGAAGATTTTGAGAAAGACAATCCAAAGCCCTAGACAATGGCATGAACAATTACCGTTCGCCTTACTGGGATACCGTACTACAATACGCACATCGGTAGGAGCAACTCCATACCTGCTAGTCTATGGAACCGATGTTGTGATACCGGCAGAGGTAGAAATTCCTTCACTTCGTACGATTGTTAAAGCAGAGATTGAAGATAGCGAGTGGGTTAAGACTCGATTGGAGCAATTAACTTTGATCGATGAAAAGCGAATGGCTGCGGTCTGTCACAGACACCTGTACCAACAAAGGATGGCTCGTGCTTACAACAAGAAAGTACGGCCGAGAAATTTCGAAGTAGGTCAGTTGGTTTTAAGACGCATTCTTCCACATCACCAGGAAGCGAAAGGAAAATTTGCTCCTAATTGGAAGGGACCATACATCATCAGGAAGATACTGCCAAGAGGAGCGTTATACTTGGGAGATATGGAAGGAAAAGATCCTGAAACAGCTGTGAATGCAGATGCTGTGAAAAGGTATTACGTTTGAATGTGCTTCGATGATGTCCTTACAAGTCGAAATGATTGAAGGCTTTTATTCCCGCTACCCAAATACTGCCAACCCTTTTGTAAACCCTTTGAGCCGGTTACCTTTCTTTGGCTACCCTCTTTGGAATCCAAAAAAAAAAACAAACTAAACAAAACAAAACAAAATTTCCTGAACTACGTTCTGACTTGATTCCGAAAGGATACGTAGGCAACCTCTCCCTGAGGTTCAGTCACACCAAACCAAAAATCCCAATTTCCCCAAAAAATGAAACTGGGGCAGATGATATTGTTGATTCGGTTTAGATCCGTCAAGATAATTCCAAAGTTGTAATTTTTGTCCACAATTCTTATGACCCAAACCGAGTACAAGTCTTCAAGATCGATTAGAAACTGAGAAAACATCGTTGTTGCTGTCCGAAGTTTCTGGAATGAAAAGAAATAAAATGAGAGAGTCATATTGGTGAAAACCTTCGGGCACCATAAGACGATGAGAGTAGAGGAATACAAAATGAGAGAGCATGTTGGTAAAAACTCGCAAAGAGTGCTATCTGGCGATGGTAAGAAGAGAAATGAGAGAGGTTGATTGGCGAAAACCCGCAAAAGGGCGCTATCAACCGAAAAGGTTGTTTTACCACAAGAGGTCCTGGCACGGCTCCTTAGCTCGGAAACATAGACCCGTTTTGATTCATAAGGAGAAGGGAGTTTGTGACGATCAAGCATCTGGTCCGAGAAGCATGTCATGTTGGTTTAAAGTTAGCATATACCTCAGATAAGTCCTTCTTTTTTTCCCCGAAAGGGACTCCTCTATCTTCGATACGTTTTTCCATTCTTTGTTCATTTTTTCTTTGAATCCCTTTCGGTTTAAATTTAATTCTGGAACTATTACAAAGAAAGGCGGCAGAACCGGTTTTACAGGACTCCACCTGGTAAAGAAGAAAAGAAAAACAGCCTCAGTGGTGTATTGATACAATCCCCGATTAGATCGTAATGATCGATTGTTTCCAAAGAAATGGAGTTTAGAAAGGAAATGGAAATCAAAGGCTAAGGTCTTAGAAGAGACGGAATAAGGCAGAAGGATAGAACCCACACAGAAAATCCTCGTGGAATCCCGGGAATGAACCCGGTCAATTTGAAAAAAAGTCACTCCAAAGACAATTGGTAGCAAACTTCTCAATGGAAATGGGGAAACGATCAAGCAATGAAGATAATCAAGGCAACAAAGTCAACCACTTTTTCAACTGATAAAATGTTCTTTGTTGAAAGCAGGTCTGTTTAATTATGCAAGAAGAAGGTACAACCCAAAGAAGTGAAGTACGCAAGCATTGAAATGGCTTTGGAACAAGGAAAATACATAAAAAGGGAAGTTTCTTTTTAGAGCTTTATCTTATGCATTTGTTGATGGTTAAAAAGAAAGCCTAAAAGAAGGCCCAAAAGGAAGAATAAAAGAAAAGAAAATGAAAACTCCAAAAAAGAGAATCAAATCATATCGGTCCAATATCTGTTTGGACCCCGGTCAGAAAAACCGAGGGTCTTTCCGGCCAGAAAGCCGTGAAACTTTTATCCCCGGTCAGAAAACCGAGGATCTCCCAGTCAGAAAATTGCGGAGCCATTTATTTTAACCCCGGCCAAAAAACCGAGGGTCTGACGGCCAAAGAACCGTTAGACATTGTTTGAATTTCGGCCAGAAAGCCGTGAAACTTTTATCCCCGAACAGAAAACTGAGGATCTCCCAGTCACAAAACTGCGGAGCCATTTATTTTAACCCTGGCCAAAAAAACGAGGGTCTGACGGCCAAAACATCGTTAGACATTGTTTGAATTACGGCCAGAAAGCCGTGAAACTTTTATCCCCGGTCAGAAAATCGAGGATCTCCCAATCTGAAAGCTGTGGAGCCATTTACTTTAACCCCGGCCAAAAAACCGAGGGTCTGACGGCCAAAAAACCGTTAGATATTGTTTGAATTCCGGCCAGAAAGCCGTGAAACTTTTATCCCCGGTCAGAAAACCGAGGATCTCCCCAGTCAAAAAAACTGCGGAGCCATTTACTTTTACCCCGGCCAAAAAACCGAGGGTCTGACGGCCAAAAAACCGTTAGACTTTGTTTGAATTCCGGCCAGAAAGCCGTGAAACTTTTATCCCCGGTCAGAAAACCGAGGATCTCCCCAGTCAGAATACTGCGGAGCCATTTACTTTATCCCCGGCCAAAAAACCGAGGGTCCGACGGCCAAAAAACCGTTAGACATTGTTTGAATTCCGGCCAGAAAGCCGTGAAACTTTTATCCCCGGTCAGAAAACCGAGGATCTCCCAGTCAGAAAACTGCGGAGCCATTTACTTTAACCCCGGCCAAAAAACTGAGGGTCTGACGGCCAAAAAACCTTTAGACATTGTTTGAATTCCGGCCAGAAAGCCGTGGAACTTTTATCCCTGGTCAGAAAACCGAGGATCTCCAAGTCAGAAAACTACGGAGCCATTTACTTTATCCCCCGCCAAAAAACCAGGGTCTGACGGCCAAAAAACCGTGAAACGTTTATCCCCGGTCAGAAAACCGAGGATCTCCCAGTCAAAAAATTGCGGAGCCATTTATTTTAACCCCGGCCAAAAAACCGAGGGTCTGACGGCCAAAGAACCGTTAGACATTATTTGAATTCCGGCCAGAAAGCCGTGAAACTTTTATCCCCGATCAGAAAACTAAGGATCTCCGAGTCACAAAACTGCGGAGCCATTTATTTTAACCCCGGCCAAAAAACCGACGGTCTGACGGCCAAAACACCGTTAGACATTGTTTGAATTCCGGCCAGAAAACCGTGAAACTTTTATCCCCGGTCAGAAAACCGAGGATCTCCCAGTCAGAAAACTGCGGAGCCATTTACTTTAGCCCCGGCCAAAAAACCGTTAGACTTTGTTTGAATTCCGGCCAGAAAGCCGTGAAACTTTTATCCCCGGTCAGAAAACCGAGGATCTCTCAGTCAGAAAATTGCGAAGCCAATATCCGTTTGGACCCCGGTCAGAAAACTGAGGGTCTCTCCGGCCAGAAAGCCGTGAGACATTGCTTTTGAATTCTGGCCAAAAAGCCGTGAAACTTTATCCCCGGTCAGAAAACCGAGGATCTCCCAGTCAGAAAACTGCGGAGCTATTTATTTTAACCCGGCCAAAAAACCGAGGGTCTGGCAGCCAAAAAACCGTTAGACATTGTTTGAATTTCGGCCAGAAAGCCGTGAAACTTTTATCCCCAGTCAGAAAACCGAGGATCTCCCAGTCAGAAAACTGTGGAGCCATTTATTTTAACCCCGGCCAAAAAACCGAGGGTCTAGCGGCCAAAAACCGTTAGACATTGTTTGAATTCCGGCCAGAAAGCCGTGAAACTTTTATCCCCGGTCAGAAAACCGAGGATCTCCCAGTCAGAAAACTGCGAAGCCATCTACTTTAACCCCGGCCAAAAAACCGAGGGTCTGACGGCCAAAAAACCGTGAAACTTTTATCCCCGGTCAGAAAACCGAGGATCTCCCGGTCAGAAAATTGCGGAGCCATTTATTTTAACCCCGGCCAAAAAACCGAGGGCTTGAGTGCCAAAAAACCGTTAGACATTGTTTGAATTCCTGCCAGAAAGCCGTGAAACTTTTATCCCCGGTTAGAAAACCGAGGATCTTCTAGTCAGAAAACTGCGGAGCCATCTATTTTAACCCCGGCCAAAAAACCGAGGGTCTGACGGCCAAAAAACCGTTAGACATTATTTGAATTCCGGCCAGAAAGCCGTGAAACTTTCATCCGCGGTCAGAAAACCGAGGATCTCCCGGTCAGAAAACTGCGGAGCCATTTATTTTAACCCCGGCCAAAAAACCGTTAGACATTGTTTGAATTCCGGCTAGACATTGTTTGAATTCCGGCCAGAAAGCCGTGAAACTTTTATCCCGGTCAGAAAACCGAGGATCTCCTAGTCAGAAAACTACGGAGCCATTTACTTTTACCCCGGCCAAAAAACCGAGGGATCTGACGGCCAAAAAACCGTTAGATATTGTTTGAATTCCGGCCAGAAAGCCGTGAAACTTTTATCCCGGTCGGAAAACCGAGGATCTCCCAGTCAGAAAACTGCGGAGCCATTTATTTTAACCCGGCCAAAAACCGAGGGTCCGACGGCCAAAGAACCGTTAGACATTGTTTGAATTCGGCCGGAAAGCCGTGAAACTTTTATCCCCGATCGAAAACCGAGGATCTCCGAGTCACAAAGCTGCGGAGCCATTTATTTTAACCCGGCCAAAAAACCGAGGGTCTGACGGCCAAAAAACCGTTAGACATTGTTTGAATTCCGGCCAGAAAGCCGTGAAACTTTTATCCCCGGTCAGAAAACCGAGGATCTCCCAGTCAGAAAACTGCGGAGCCATTTACTTTTACCCCGGCCAAAAAACCGAGGGTCTGGCGGCCAAAAACCGTTAGACATTGTTTGAATTCCGGCGAGAAAGCCGTGAAACTTTTATCCTCGATCAAAAAACCGAGGATCTCCCAGTCAGAAAACTGCGGAGCCATTTACTTTAGCCCCGGCCAAAAAACCGAGGGTCTGACGACCAAAAAACCGTTAGACGTTGTTTGAATTCCGGCCAGAAAGCCGTGAAACGTTTATCCCCGGTCAGAAAACCGAGGATCTCCCAGTCAGAAAACTGTTGAGCCATTTACTTGAACCCCGGCCAAAAACCGAGGGTCTGACGGCCAAAAAATTGTTAGACATTGTTTAAATTCCGGCCAGAAAGCCGTGAAACTTTTTATCCCCGGTCAGAAAACCAAGGATCTCCCCAGTCAGAAAACTGCGGAGTCATTTACTTTAACCCCGGCCAAAAAACCGAGGGTCTGACGGCCAAAAAACCGTTAGATATTGTTTGAATTCCGGCCAGAAAGTCGTGAAACTTTTATCCCCGGTAAGAAAACCGAGGATCTCCCAGTCAGAAAACTGCGGAGCCATTTACTTTAGCCCCGGCCAAAAACCGAGGGTCTGACGGCCAAAAAACCATTAGACATTGTTTGAATTCCGGCCAGAAAGCCGTGAAACTTTTATCCCCGGTCAGAAAACCGAGGATCTCCCAGTTAGAAAACTGCGGAGCCATTTACTTTAACCCCGGCCAAAAAACCGTTAGACATTGTTTGAATTCCGGCCAGAAAGCCATGGAACTTTTATCCCTGATTAGAAAACCGAGGATCTCCCAGTCAAAAAACTGCGGAGCCATTTACTTTATCCCAGGCCAAAAAACCGAGGGTCTGACGGCCAAAAAACCGTGAAACTTTTATCCCCGGTCAGAAAACCGAGGATCTCCCAGTCAGAAAATTGCGGAGCCATTTATTTTAACCCCGGCCAAAAAACCGAGGGTCTGACGGCCAAAGAACCGTTAGACATTGTTTGAATTCCGGCCAGAAAGCCGTGAAACTTTTATCCCCGATCAGAAAACTGAGGATCTCCGAGTCACAAAACTGCGGAGCCATTTATTTTAACCCTGGCCAAAAAACCGAGGGTCTGACGGCCAAAACACCGTTAGACATTGTTTGAATTACGGCCAGAAAGCCGTGAAACTTTTATCCCCGATCATAAAATCGAGGATCTCCCAATCAGAAAGCTGCGGAGCCATTTACTTTAACCCCGGCCAAAAAACCGAGGGTCTGACGGCCAAAAAACCGTTAGATATTGTTTGAATTCCAGCCAGAAAGTCGTGGAACTTTTATCCCTGGTCAGAAAACCGAGGATCTCCCAGTCAGAAAACTGCGGAGCCATTTACTTTAGCCCCGGCCAAAAAACCGAGGGTCTGACGGCCAAAAAACCGTTAGACTTTGTTT
Organism: Nicotiana noctiflora; assembly: GCA_032618575.1. Taxonomy (NCBI): domain Eukaryota; kingdom Viridiplantae; phylum Streptophyta; class Magnoliopsida; order Solanales; family Solanaceae; genus Nicotiana; species Nicotiana noctiflora. Next base: position 402,705 of record JASVEL010012488.1, on the reverse strand, counting down.
GAATTCCGGCCAGAAAGTCGTGAAACTTTTATCCCCGGTCAGAAAACCGAGGATCTGCCAGTCAGAAAATTGCGGAGCCATTTACTTTAGCCCCGGCCAAAAACCGAGGGTCTGACGGCCAAAAAAACCGTTAGGCATTGTTTGAATTCCGGCCAGAAAGCCGTGAAACGTTTATCCCCGGTCAGAAAACTGAGGATCTCCCAGTCAGAAAACTGCGGAGCCATTTATTTTAACCCCGGCCAAAAAACCGAGGGTCTGATTGCCAAAAAGCCGTTAGACATTGTTTGAATACCGGCCAGAAAGCCGTGAAACTTTTATCCCCGATCAGAAAACCGAGGATCTCCCAGTCAAAAAGCTGCGGAGCCATTTATTTTAACCCCGGCCAAAAAACCGAGGGTCTTGAGGCCAAAAACCGTTAGACATTGTTTGAATTCCGGCCGGAAAGCCGTGAAACTTTTATCCCCGGTCGGAAAACCGAGGATCTCCCAGTCGGAAAACTGCGGAGCCATTTACTTTAACCTCGGCCAAAAAACCGAGGGTCTGACGGCCAAAAAACCGTTAGACATTGTTTGAATTCCGGCCAGAAAGCCGTGAAACTTTTATCCCCGGTCAGAAAACCGAGGATCTCCCAGTCAGAAAACTGCGGAGCCATTTACTTTAACCCCGGCCAAAAAACCGAGGGTCTGACGGCCAAAAAACCGTTAGACATTGTTTGAATTCCGGCCAGAAAGCCGTGAAACTTTTATCCCCGGTCAGAAAACTGAGGATCTCCCAGTCAGAAAACTGCGGAGCCATTTACTTTTACCCCGGCCAAAAAACCGAGGGTCTGACGGCCAAAAAATCGTTAGACATTGTTTGAATTCCGGCCAGAAAGCCGTGAAACTTTTATCCCCGGTCAGAAAACCGAGGATCTTCCAGTTAGAAAACTGCGGAGCCATTTACTTTAACCCCGGCCAAAAAACCGAGGGTCTGGCGGCCAAAAAACCGTTAGACGTTGTTTGAATTCCGGCCGGAAAGCCGTAAAACTCTTCTTCAAAGTCCCGGCCAAGAAGCCGTGGAACATTTATTTGTGAAACTGTGATTTTCTTACCCAAAGAGTCTTTTTAATCACTTTCTGTGTCACAACTAACTCACGAAATTTTCCTAGCAAAACTGTGGCATCTCCCAGTCAGAAAACTGTGGAGCCATTTACTTTAGCCCCGACCAAAAAACCGAGGGTCTGACGACCAAAAAACCGTTAGACTTTGTTTGAATTCCGGCCAGAAAGCTGTGAAACTTTTATCCCCGGTCAGAAAACCGAGGATCTCCCAGTCAGAAAACTGTAGAGCCATTTACTTTAGCCCCGGCTAAAAATCGAGGGTCTGACGGCCAAAAAACCGTTAGACATTGTTTGAATTCCGGCAGAAAGCCGTGAAACTTTTATCCCCGGTCGAAAACCGAGGATCTCCCCAGTCAGAAAACTGCGGAGCCATTTATTTTAACCCGGCCAAAAAACCGAGGGTCCGACGGCCAAAAACCGTTAGACATTGTTTGAATTCCGACCGAAAGCCGTGAAACTTTTATCCCCGGTCGAAAACCGAGGATCTCCCCAGCCAGAAAACTGCGGAGTCATTTATTTTAACCCCGGCCAAAAAGCCGAGGGTCCGACGACCAAAAACCGTTAGACATTGTTTGAATTCCGGCCGAAAGCCGTGAAACTTTTATCCCCGGTCGAAAACCGAGGATCTCCCCAGCAAAAAGCTGCGGAGCCATTTACTTTAACCCCGACCAAAAAACCGAGGGTCCGACGGCCAAAAATCTATTAGACATTGTTTGAATTCCGGTCAGAAAGCCGCGAAACTTTTATCCCCGGTCGGAAAATCGAGGATCTCCCAGTCAGAAAACTGCGGAGCCATTTACTTTAGCCCCGGCCAAAAAACCGAGGGTCCGACGGCCAAAAACCGTTAGACATTGTTTGAATTCCGGCCGAAAGCCGTGAAACTTTTATCCCCGGTCGAAAACCGAGGATCTCCCGGTTAGAAAACTGCGGAGCCATTTACTTTAGCCCCGGCCAAAAACCGAGGGTCTGACGACCAAAAAACCGTTTGACATTGTTTGAATTTCGGCCAGAAAGCCGTGAAACTTTTATCCCCGGTCAGGAAATCGAGGATCTCCCAGTTAGAAAACTGTGGAGCCGTTTACTTTAACCCCGGCCAAAAAACCGTTAGACATTGTTTGAATTCCGGCGAGAAAGCCGTGAAACTTTTATCCCCGGTCAGAAAACCGAAGATCTCCCAGTCAGAAAACTGCGGAGCCATTTACTTTAACCCCGACCAAAAAACTGAGGGTCTGACGGCCAAAAAACCGTTAGACATTGTTTGAATTTCGGCCATAAAGCCGTGAAACTTTTATCCCCGGTCAGAAAATCGAGGATCTCCCAGTCAGAAAACTGCGGAGCCATTTACTTTTACCCCAGCCAAAAACCGAGGGTCTTGCGGCCAAAAAACCGCTCGACATTATTTGAATTCCGGCCAGAAAGCCGTGAAACTCTTCTTCAAAATCCCGGCCAGAAAGCCGTGGAACGTTTATTTGTGGAACCATGATTTTCTTACCCAATACCAAAGAGTCTTTTTAATCACTTTCTGTGTCACAACTAACTCACGAAATTTTCCTGGCAAAACTGGGGCAGAAAAATTTCGTTCGTTTGTTTGTTTTGTTGTCTAAATAGGTTTGACCTCGGGACGCAAGGATCGAGATAACCTACAAATGGAACATCAATCCGGAATGAAGAAAAGAAGAAAAGAACCAAAAGAAAAGAGTTCAAACGTTGGAATAAACAAAGGCGCGGATTGCTCAGAAGCTGATTGAAGTAACAAGCTCCGCCGACTCCGTTTCACTCAATGCTTACAGAAATAAACAAGCACGTACAGCTTGTTGAGCATCAAGATTCAGATCGAGGTCTACAGCAAATCAGCTAAGATTCAAGATCAAACTTTCAAGAGAATCATATATAGGAATCTTGTAACTCATAGTTTGATAGCATAGCCAGTTCAGCTTTAATTTCTTTTTGGTGTAATAAGAAGGTCAGTTGAGCAGTAAGCAGCAACAGCAGCAACGATAGCAACAGTAACAGCAAAGTGTTAGTCCACGGTAGTCCCAGCTACCAAAACTTCCCGAACTACATTGACCTGATTCTTGTTTAGCCCTGGATATGTAGGAGGCCTCCCGAAGCAAAGGTTCGGTCAAGATTTTTTCGAAATGCTTCACACGGAGTGCTCGAACGGGCAAAAATCACTCATATTTGCTCATTATTCTTTGCACAAAAAACTCTTCGGGTTTACGCACAAAGAGGGGCAGCTGTGAGCACGTGATTTTTGCCCTACATGAGAATTACTCTCAAAAAATTCAAAATAAAATAGTATTTGTGTTGTGCGTGATTTTTGTGGATTATATGTTATTGTTCTCGTATTATTTGCATTTGTGTGTCCGTGTCTTTTGTTTAGATAAATAAAAATAAAAATATAAAAATATATTACATATATAAAATTCAAAGTTTGCAATTGATAGTAATTAAGTTTGTTTTACGAAAATAAAAAATAACAAAAATATGTATTTTTGGCATTTCTAGCGTTTAAGTCCTAGTCTGTGTGATTTATATTTAATAAATATTTAATTGTGTGCGTTAATCGTTAGGGTAACCTAATTAGTTTTTTTTTTATATATGTAAGTTAATTTGATTTTTTGTAGTGTAATCTAGGATTTTTTTTTTGTTTTAATTAGGAATTTAAAAAGAGAAGAGGAAAATTGGAAATAATGAGAAGAAGAGGAAGAAAATCGAATTGGGCCACTTCTTAATTAAATCCCAGGCCCAAAAAACTAAAATAACCCCAGTCCAACCCATCTCACCCGTCCGGTCGAACCCGCCAGCCCGCCTTCATTTGATCTCGGCCGTTAATCCCTTCTAATCCGACGGCCCAGGTTAATTCACCATTTTAATATACCAAAATCAATCCTAACCCTAAATTTACCTTCATTTTTTCTTCCTCCAGAAGAGTAACGCCGCCGCCGCCTCCCTCCGCCGGCCGGAAATCGTCTCCGCCGGCGGACAACCTCCAATCCCTCCCAAATTTACACCCCTGAACCCCTGAGATCCCCTCATTCCAATCCCGTGCTTAGTTAATCTCGAATCAAAACGGAACTCCTCGAATCTTCAATCGAAGATTCGAGTTTAAAATCAATTTATCCCAAATCCTCCCAAATTGGTACCATACATTCACCTCACCCCCCTCACACCCGAAATAACCTTTGTACCCGTCGAATCCGGCCAGAAATCGTCAAACCCCAAAATGAAGATTCAAGAACGCTAAAATTGAAATTAGGGATTTCTTCGGATGTCATAAGAATTGAGGTCTAATAGACCTTAATTGATTTGTTTTCGCTTAGAAAACATTTCAATAAAGGTCCTTTCGACCTCAAATGCCAAAAACCAAGTCGGCCGAGCCCAATTTCTCTGTTTCGAATGTATTTCTTTTTCTTTTCTATTTTTGTTTAATTATGCTCGTCGCTTTAGTTTAATTGTTTTGTAGTTTTCGTTTGTTGTTGATTTTTGTTGTGATTCCACCAATTCTCTATTTTCCTCATCTCTTTGAGACCTTTTTATTTGGTCGATCTGTTTATTTGTTATTCTTTGTTGTTAACGTGTAATTGTAAGTCGAATTCACTTCGATGTTAATATCGTCGATTTGTTTGATGTTGAATTCCAAAAGTGCTGCCCGAAATTTGTATTGTCACTGATTTGTCGGCTATTGGTTATCGATTGTACATATTGTAATCGGCTAATCGAATGTCGTCGTGTAGTTTCGTAGGTTTGTTTGTTAGAACTTTGAAATAGAACCTAGCGTCGTTAATTTGATTCCAAATTCATTATTTGAATTGAATTAGGATTATAAGTTAGCTACTAATTTGGATATAGCTGTCTTAGTTTAGAGTTTGAATGCCAAAAGCTGAGTCAAAGAGTGCATTGCACATGAATAGGTTGTTTAAAATCTGCTGGACAGCAGTGTTTTCCATCTCTATTGCACCTTTAGGATTTGATTAATTATAAAACCATACTTAGACAAAACAGGGTGGAATAATCAGAGAATATCATAATGATAATGAGTGTTTCTGACTTTATTAAGTGCTGGTCAGTTGTATAATTAGAAAACACATGGGAAAAACTGAAAAAGGGTCAAAAGTAATGCACATGGGAGGAGTTTAAGCAGGCTGGACAGATCTGAAACTAAAAGAAATGGGGCTATTACTTTGGTTTTTTGGAGGTTATAAGAGGGGTTGGGAAAACAGACATACACAGAAAAAAGACACATACATACACTCACACTAAGAGATTCATACACTGGCAGTACACATGAGACATACACAGAAAAAATCACTGGCAAATAACACATAACAGAGAGAGTTTGAAACAAAAACAGTGTTTCTGCTTCTTCCAGTAGATCTATCTCTCTTTCTGTTGGTAATCAAGCTTTGGATTGGTTGAGTTCATATTTGGGATAATTTGGAACTTGTTCTGTCCATTCTAATTGTTTCATTGCTGCTGGAATTTTTGCTGTGGATTTTTAAATCTGAGTCTGGTGTTGTACTGATATTGCTGGAATATGCTACTGTGGTTTAGTTGCTATCCGCTGCTGCTGACTTACCTCTCCTTCTTCTCATTTTCGAATTCCAGGTACACATTCTCGATATTGACTTTATGTACATTCCAAACTGAGAAAAAATGCAGAAATGAAAGGCTCACTTATTTACTGTGACGACCCAAAGGGTCATCACTTGTTTTATTAATCATTCCGAGCTTTTGAGGTCTTGAAAACCTCATTTATAGTTGCCTCGATTTGCGTGCACAGTCCGAGCACAAAGCTAGAAAACATTTATGTTGAAATATGTGAAATATGTGAAAAAGTTGAAGAATTTTGATATTAATATTGATATGGTTGACTTTGGTCAACATTTTTGGTAAACGGACCCGGATCCGTGATTTGACTGTCTCGGAAAATCCGTAGAAAAATATGGAACTTGGGCATATGCCCGGAATTGAAATCCGAGGTCTAGAACCCCGGTAAAAGAATTTTTCTGTTAAATTGTTTTCCGAAAATGTTTAAGGAAAATGAAACTGAATTTTGATTAAAAAGTACTGGTATCGGGCTCGTATTTTGGTTCCGACGCCCGGTACAGGTCATATATATTGGTTAAGCGCTTCCTGTAAAGTTTGGTTGAAAACGGACGTCGTTTGACGTGTTTCGGCCTTAAATTGGAAATTATGAAAATTGAAAGAATTCTTGAGTTTTAAGGCTCAATTCATTGATTTTGATGTTATTTCGGCGATTTGTTCGCTCGAGCAAGTTCATATGATGTTATTGAGTTAGTGTACATATTTGGTTTGGAGCCTCGAGGGCTCGGGTGAGTTTCGGATAGGCATCGGGGTGGTTTTAGACTTGGAAAAACTGCAGAAAATCTGCAGCAGACATTCCTTCTTCGCGTTCGCGTCCACCTGGTCGCGTTCGCGAAGGCTTCTCTTTCCTCTTCTACGCGTTCGCGTCCTTAGGATCGCATTCGCGTACAACAATATGGACCCCAGCCTTTTTTCTCTACACGTTCGCGTGAAGGCTCCCGCGTTCGCGGAGCCTGGCCTGCCTCTTCTACGCGTCTGCGTACGGCACCACGCGTTCGCGTAGGCCAAATTGCAATCCCCGGAATTTTCTTCTTCGCGTTCGCGTCAAGCCCCACGCGAACGCGATGTGTAAAACTTCCTCTTCATCGCGAACGCGACCGGGGTGTCGCGAACGCGATGAACAAACTCATGCCCAGTGAATTTAAGACCAAAACAGAATAGAAACGGGATAAAAATCCCATTTCCGTTCAACTCTCTTCTCCACAGCTCCTTGGACGATTTTTGAGCGATTCTTCATCAAACTTCTTGGGTAAGTGATTCTTAACTCGTTTTCTTCATTTTCCATCAATATTATTTGAATTCCTAAGCCTAATTAGGTGTAAATGGGTAGAAAAATTGAGAATTTGGTATAGTAAGGGTTTTCAAAGAATTTGCGATCTAGAACTCGTTTTGGAGTCGAACTTAAGAACAAATTGTATATTTAAACTCATGGAAGATTGGGTGAACTTATTTTGGTTCGAAACTTGAGTTTCGATTATGTGGGCCCGGGGTCAATTTTTACTATTCCGGGCGGAATGTTGTAAAAATCATATTTAGCAATATGAACTAGTTTGTTAAGTAGAATTGATGATATTAAATCAATTGTGTATAGATACGATTGGATTGGAGTCAAATTCAAAAGGAAAAGGCATTGCTACGGATTGAATCGTTCGTAAATTTTTGAGATAAGTGTTTGTTCTATCCTAGCTTGAAGGAATAGGAATTTAGTTATGAATAAATTGTTGATTAAGAGTTATTGGTGTTATACCGGTAATGAAGATAAATTGTTGAAATTATTATCAATTATTGGTTTAAAACCGGTAATTATAAATATTGTTGATATAGAGATTATTGGCTAAATGCCGGTAATATATATATATTTATGAATTGAGATCGTGTGGCGCGCCGACCACTTATATATTTATGGATTGGGATCGTGTGGCGCGCCGACCTCTTATATAATAAGAAATGGGATCGTGTGGCATGCCGACCACAAAGTGACTTAAATCTTGGCATTGGCCATAGTTGCCGGTAGCCTATTGATATATTTGGGAGCGGGTGGTACGCCTACCACAAGATATAATTACTGTGATAGTTGGGAGCGGGTGGTACGCCTACCACGAGATATGAAATGAGAGAGGAATTGAGATATGAAAGTAAGATTTATTCTGTTGATTAGATTATTCTGGATATCGTGAGTTATTGACTGTTATTTCAGAGCAGAGTATTTCCTTATAAATGTATTGTATATATATATATATATATATTGCAACTCTACAGGTTTATGTGGGTGACTGGCCTTAGCCTTGTCACTAGTTCGCTGGGATAGGCCAGGCACTTACCAGCACATAGGGTCGGTTGTGCTGATACTACACTCGCTCTTTTTGCGCAGATACAGGTTACGGACAGCAGTAGCGGCGGTAGCGACTTGTGGATTTTTCGACTACTGAGACTATGAGGTAGCCTTGCAGGCGTCCACAGGACCCGTTGTCTCTTCTATCTATGCTTTTCATTCTGTTATCTCATGTAATCGAGATAAACAGCTTGTATTTTTCTTTCAGACAATTATGTGTATTATTCTTAGAAGTTCGTGAGTATTGTGACACCAGTCTTGGGTAGTGTATCATGTTTGGGTTTCTTTATCACATTTGACTAAGTCTTCCGCTAATTTTGATTATTCCGCTGTAATTTATATGTTTTTAATAATAAGTCATAATAAGAAATTGGTAATTAATATTTGGCTTGCCTAGCTTCCATTTAGTAGGCGCCATCATGACCCCGATGGTGGGAAATCCGGGTCGTGACATTTCCCTTCTGAAATGTGTGTGTTCAAGTTATTATATTAGAATAGATCATAGTTTACTTGCATTTGTTTAGGCTTACTTTAGAATTGTGTTTACATTGCCTAATTGGATTGAAAAAATCAGATTGTATAACTTAGATTGTTAAACTTTGGTATTTGATATTCATTTTTAGTAGTCTCCATGCAATCTAATTGGATTTTCATGATTACTGTAGGATAATTTCAGTGGTTCCGACTTGAATAATGCTAGTTTTAATCAATTAAAAAAATAATTAGTATGACTTGCTTTCAAAATTAAGTTCTCAGTTCGATTATTTTGAGTTGATCATTTCCTGTCATTAGTGATCATCTTAGTTTAATCATATTGATCTTATAATTTTAGTAAGTATTGATTAGGATCTAAACAAATTGAAATAAATGGTGCAGTAATCTTTTAATTAAAGTTCAGTTTTAGTTAATACTTGCCAATGATTATAGCTTGATAGTCTATTTTTGGATTGCTTGGTTTTAGTTTATGCTAATTAACAACCATGTGCTTGAACAACCCTTCAAGATCTGGGCTACTTAATCTCTTTTTTTGTTTGGACTGATGGGTAGCCCAACGTGATAGGAACCCAATCCGATATAGGTTTTTTTTTTGGTTAATTGAAATATGGGTAATAGATTACTTTGCCAAGCATTAGTGGAATTAATTCTAATTGTAGAAATAACCATGTGTACATTAGTAAGTATTTACACATAGGTGCGTTTTGTATTTATCAAATAAGCAATATTACTTGTAGACACGGTCGCGTGACATGATTTTTATGCGTCAAAACAAAAGAGCATACGTACGCGTAATTCAATTCTTTAATCACGAATAATTCGAGTGATTTAAAAGCGGTTTAAAGTTTTTAATCAAAGCATGTAATTTATAAACATGTATTAAAATCAGATATTTTTAGCCATATATAATAATTGAAGCGACCGTGCTAGAACCACGGGATCTGAGGGTGCCTAACACCTTCCCTCGGGTCAACAGAATTCCTTACTTAGAATATTTGGTTCGCAGACTTCATTTGGAAAGTCGTAAATTTCCTCGATTCGGGATTTAAATAAATCGGTGACTTGGGACACCTTAATTAATTCCAAGTGGCGACTCTGAAATAAATAAGAATAACCCCGTTTCGAATATTGTCACTTAAATTGGAAAAACTCCCTTACGCTTCTACCCTCCGGGGTAGTGGGCGCGCCAAAAGGAGGTGTGACAGCTCTGGCGACTCTATTAGGGAAGCAAACCCAGAACCACTGGTTCAGGGTTTAAGAATTCGAGCTTTGAACAATTATTTTATTTGGCTTATTTATTATCCGATTTTATTACATGTTTATATTTGATATGCTAAATGTTGCTTTACCGCTTTGATATTTTGTGAATTGTATATAAATTGTGCCGATACCCATTTTTTCTCTTCTGAATCTTTTGAAATATAATATCGGACATTTGATGGACATAGCCCATTTTTCTCAAGATAGCTTGTGGTGCTTGGCACCCGGTGAAGGATTTTGTAGTCACACATGTTTAGGCGGAGAGTTTTGTCAATTAAGCCGGAAAGCCATGCTACCGGTGCACTGACACTCTTCGGCTCGAGTTGTCCGCTCGAGTTAAAGCCAGTCTAGACACTTTTTCCAACAGGATGATGACTTAGAATAACAAAACCTTATGCCGGATCCCCGATAGGAACGCTTATTTGCATCATGTGCATATTTGACTTAGGAGGCTCAACACAGGGGTTGGGCCTGTCTAGGACAGGTGTACCTGAAACAAAAGACCAACTTGTTGCATCTTTCTGTGTGCATTTATTTGTTTCGATCTTACATGTCGACCGGTTTGTTAAAAAAAGAGGGTAAGAAGTAGAAGATGTCAAATTAATGGAAAACGAGGTGCTTTTATTGGAAAATAATTTTGAAAAAAAAATGGAAAAAGAAAACAATATAAAAAAAAATCTCCGAATAAATGTTGTTAATTTTAAATAGTTAGTTTCTTTGAATCTTTATTTGAAAGAAAAATTCCAAATAAATTTTCTTAAATTTTACGAAAAATAGTTTAGCTTCTTTGAAAATAATATTTTTTGAAAAATGCAAAAAAAAAACTCCAAATAAATTTTCTTCGTTCCTTTGAAAATAATTTTTTGAAAAAAGTGCAAAAAAACAATTTCCGATAAATTTTGTTAATTTTATTAAAGATAGGTTAGTTTATCTTAAAATAATTTGTTTTAGATATGCTGTTTAAAAAGAGTTTGTTTTCTTTTCTTAAAATAATTTAGTTCTTTTATTTCGAACTACACAAGTTTGATTCTAACCAAACATGAGATACGTAGGCAACCCATATCGGGCTCAACTAATACTGATTTTTTTAAAAGAAAAACAATAATAAAAATATTAGAATTAGGAATTTTGTCCTTAGTCGAGAGTTAGGAAATTTTGCAAAAATAGCCAAACGCCTCAAAAGGGCGCCGGAGGACTAATTTCGCAAAACGGAATATAGACATCACACTGGTATCCTGTTATACAGCCTTCAAATCTTCTTCAAGTGCTGAAAGGCCGTATTAACAAGATTCGTTTTTTTATAATAAAAAAAAATTTGAAAAAAAAAAATCTTAAGTTCATTTTTATCTTTTCTAGGATCAGCATGATTTCCTCGCAACGAATCGGCCAAAAAAGGGCAAGAGACGAAATGCCACCCATGTTCATGGTCCAGGACAAGACTCCAGATCGGCTCTGTAAATGATGGACTAGTTTTTCGGCTTGGGAAAGAAATCAAGTTCACAAGCACCTCAAGTTTCTTCCGGACATCATGATGATAAAACCGGACAAAAATGTGATCAGAGCTTTAGTGAGTTTTTGGGACTCAACAAAAATGTGATCAGAGCTTTAGCGGGACTGCGAAATGACACCCACTTTGGAAGAATTGGGCGGACTCACGGGGCTTGGAAGAGATTTGCACAAAAAGAGACCTGCAGCTCCTAGGCAAATGGGTGTGAATAATTTCTTGAAGAAGTTATGTCTCCGGCGGGTTCCCATGGGTTGTTTGGAGAACGGTTGGGTGCCACTGGATTATCTCTACGACAGATTTGGTGATAAGAAAAGGTTCGAGAAATTCTCAAACACTGAATTTGTTAACCAGTTGAATTATGACGCCTGGGGAGACTTAAGAATCTATGCCTTTATGATCGCTTTTTTGGGAACCATGGTTTTTCCCGAACGTGGCGGACGCATCAGAATCCGTTTGGCTACGGTGGTCTCATATTTACAGAGTAACGAAGAACACATTGTTCTTCCTATGATCCTAGGAGACATCTTCCGGGCTTTAACTCGGTGCCAAGAAGGACATTATTATTTCGAAGGTTGCAATATCTTATTACAAATGTGGTTTGTAGAGCATCTCTATCATCACCCAATTGTGATAGACTTCAATGCGGATTGGCTGAATTATATTCGTTGTCATACAAACAGAGCCGCCCGTTGTAACCTTCCAGAAGATTTGAGGACTTGGCAAGAACTTCTCAACTCTTTGAGAGCAGATCGACTTATCTGGAATTATTATTGGTTCCCTTCCACCAAAATCATGCATATGTCGACATATCGTCCATTCTATATACTGATGGGCTTCATGGGTTTCCAACCATATGCCCCGCTACGTGTCATGCGACAGTTGGGTAGAGAACAGAAAAGGCCCCCAATTGAGGATATACGATCATTTACATGGGAATTCGCGACGGAGGAGCCCCTAAGGGAGACTTATGCACAAAAGGTATGGTTCGGTAGTCGACTCTCCGACGTCAACGAAATGGTTGTCGATCGAGAACGGGGAGAAGTGAGCCTCGCATATCTTGAATGGTTCCACAACCAATCAATGCCAGAGCAAAGGTTAGAAAGGTCGGTAAAGTATGCCGTCGATTGGGAGAAAGAGGTAGAAGCCAGAGTTAGGGAGGCTAAGCATGAGACAGCACAAGATTTCCAATCTTGCATCAACACTTTAAAAGAAGACAAAGGAATTCTGGAAGTGGCCATGGACATACAACAGGCTGATTTCGATCGGGAAAGGGCCAGTTGGGAGCAGGAAAGAGAAGCACTTCTAACTCAGATTCAAGAGATGCAATTGACCGCAGAAAGGTCAAGAAGAAGTCGGAATGATGAGATGCTGATAAACGATTTGGAAAGGAAAGCCTTTGAACACCAAGAAGACTTGGAGAAGGCAAAAGCGGCTTTGGTTGCAGTCCGGACAAAATGGAAGAGAGCAGCCCACCAAGAAGCACTCCATCTACAATAAGTAGAGAAAGATTATGATGCAATCATCGTTGATTTAAGAAAATCAAATGCCGCTCTTAGAGAGCGAACTCTCAGGCAAGTCCGGGATGCCAAAGCAGATAGAGACCGTTGCCACAACTTGATGGCACGGATGGAAAAACAAATAGATAGGCTCTTGGACCATGTCTCCGGCAACGCTCAGGTATTAGGGGCAAAGAACCGACACATAGGGCAGCTGCTCAGAGAAAAAGACATGATCAGGACCAGGATCAATGAAATTGGGCACTACATCACTGTGAGGTGTTTGACCTGCGAACGAGTACCTCGGCTTACCCTCTTCTCTTCAATCATGGAATGTGTCCACCAAGTCATGGCAGAATTGGGGAGTATACAGAAAGATCTTACACCAAGAACTGCAGCAAGGCCAAACAATGCCCCCCGGGCGCAAAGATTCGAGGCGTTGGAACATGCTTAGAAGAGTCTGTTATTTTAGAGTCTGTTTGTCCTTTTAAAAGTTTTCCTCCATTGTTGTCATTTTGCAAGTGTTTCAAGTTTGAAATTTGTTGAAATAAAATTCATGAACATTTCATTCATATCTTATGTCTATTGTTTCCGAACTATGCCCGGTCTGATTTATGCGGTGACATGATACGTAGGCAATCCACATAAGATTCGACCATCACTAAAAAAATAAAAAACAATAAAAAAAAAATAAAAAAGGGGGGAAAAGTTAAAAGAAAAGAAGATTGATAAAGGATGAAAGCAAAGGAAAATACAAGCCGGAATGACGAATCGCAATCGAGTACATGTAGCAACACCATCATCTGTATAAGTGCATCACACCCAATGTGAGATTACTTATCTGTTATGTTGTTTCAGACTAACGGTTTGTTTGCCAAACTCCAGGTTTTAGTAAAGAGTGGTTGATTTTGTGGTAATCTAGCATCACATTCGTACTTCACAAGGTCCAAAGGAAGAGTTCAGCAGCCCTGAAAGTACTCATCCCTATTTCACTAGGTCAAAAAGAGGTGCCAACATGTCTTCAGAAATGCCCTTAGCAACCGTTCCTGTTTTGGAAGAAAGCTCTTTGACGACCATCCCGGCTACTGAGTCAGCAGCTTTAGAGGAGAATAAAATCTTGCGTTGCCGCATGCTCGAGATGTTGGACGATTGAAACAATGGGAAAGAGCCCCCGAGTTTGATCCCTGGGTTCCCTGAAATTCTTCTCAGATCAAGTGGGATTTCCAATACCCCCATCAATTACCCGCCTACTCTGTTTGGGTATTCTAATGCCACAACCCTCTCTGAATCACCCTCCACCTCCTATCCTCGGGTAACACCATTAGATACATCCGCAAGAACGTCGGTCGAGTTGCCAGTTCCAGTCATAACGCATCCCACCGCACATACTCCTTTCTTCGACTCCGTATCCTTTACATTCCCAGCACCACCGCTTACACGGGATCATACCCAGGTTGCAGCCAATATATATCCTCAGCCACCTCGATATGAGTTCCTACCAAGCCAAAATCCAAAGGCTCCCGAGCGGGATGAGATGGCAAAAAGAATGAGAAGTTTGGAACAAAGCCTGAAAAACATGCAAGGTCTAAGTGGGCAGAAAAGTGTATCTTACGCCGATCTATGCATGTTCCCGCACGTCCACTTGCCATCGGGTTTTAAGACGCCGAAGTTCGAAAAGTATGACGGGCATGGCGACCCCATTGCTCATCTGAAGAAATACTGCAATCAATTGCGGGGTGCCGGCGGCAAGGAAGAATTGTTGATGGCATACTTCGGAGAAAGTTTGGTCGGAATAGCATCGGAATGGTATATGGATCAAGACATATCTCGATGGCACATCTGGGATGATCTGGCCAGAGATTTTGTGAAACAGTTCCAATACAACATCGATATTGCGCCAGATAGGAATTCCTTATCGAACTTAAAGAAGAAGCCCTCAGAAAGCTTCAGAGAATATGCCATCAAATGGCGAGAGCAAGCATCCAGGGTGAAACCCCTTATGGACGAAATTGAAATGGTCACGACTTTTCTCCAAGCTCAAGAGCCAGACTACTTTCAAAATATGATGTCGGCGATGGGAAAACCTTTCGCCGTAGCAATCAAGATCGGAGAAATGGTAGAAAACGTCTTAAAAACAGGGCGAATTTTGAGTCAAGCGGCCATTCGGGCAACTTCCCAAGCCATCCAATGTTGGTCTAGAGGGATGCCCAGAAGCAAAAAGAAGGAGGAAACTGCCATGGCGGCAGTAGAAGACAGAAGGTATCGAACCTCAAGCCAGGTATTCTCCGACAGGGCCCCCCAGCATTACTATCCACACCACAACATGGCCTATGCTCCTCCGCCTCCACCCTACGCAGTCATGAACATTCAACCTTTGGCACGGCCGCAGCCACCAGCCAACAGAAATCCACCTCCATTCCAGAGAAGCCAACCTCCTTACCCAAACCAGTACAACCCCCGGCCAAATAACGCCCGCCACCGTGAGCAACCCAAAATGATCTTTACACCGATTAGGGAGCCGTATTCCACTCTTTTTCCAAAACTCAAGCAAGAGAACCTACTGCAGCCCGTTCCGCAGAACAGGCAAAATCCGAACTCTCCTGCCTACCAGAGGGGAATATATTGTGCCTATCATTCAGGTGTTGAAGGACATAGTACCGACAATTGTTGGACGTTGAAGAAGGCAGTGCAAGAATTGATCAATCAAGGGAGGATTGTCTTCGCAGATGAAGACATCCCAAATGTGACAAACAACCCATTACCAGCCCACAACAACGGGCCGGTGATTGGGATGATTTGTGACGACAAGGAATTTGACCCAGCTTTAAAAGCAATAATCGCCATCGCCAACATAGAGAAGCGGCCTGAGGTTACCCCGAAACAAGAGAAAATGGGGAAAAAGGATGAAGTTCTTGAGACTAGATCTGAAAAGACGATTGAATTGAAAGCATCCTCTCAGAAGAGTGGAGTCCTTTACCTCCCACGAGGTCGAGTGGAAAAACCATTGTCAATAGGTTCCCCCAAGAAGTTCCACTTAAAAAGGGAAACAGCAATGTATGTACCAAAGGGAACCTATGTGGCCCGAAAACCAGATGAACCCGTGGTTATTGCACGTGTGCAACAAAAACCAATGACAGATCCGTCCGCAGTACCCTGGAGCTACCAACGAACACTCGTTACGCGCAAAGGGAAAGAGGTTGCAGGAGATTCATCTGAGAGTGTCCTGGGGCGAAAGTACTTAAACACGCAGGAGGTAAATAACGCCACACAAAGGCGTTTCCCATCAAAAAACCTGTAAGTGCTGAAGAGGCAGAGGTCTTTTTTCAAAAGATACAAATGCCTGACTATGAGGTGATAGACCAACTGCGCAAATGCCCAGAGCAGGTATCGATGTTGTCCCTTTTAATGAAGTCTACTGAACATCAGAAGGTTTTGTTAAAATCCTTGAATGAGGCATATGTGCCTATTGAGACTTCATCCGAACAACTTGAAAGAATGACAGAGAGGTTCTTCGCAATCAATTAAATTTCTTTCAGTAAAGCTGATTTGCCTTTGAAAGGTGCCGCCCACAACAAAGCTTTGCATTTGACTGTCAAATGCGAAGGCTACTATATGAAGAGGGTCATGGTTGATGGGGGCTCAGGAGTAGACATATGCCCACTTTCCACTCTAGGCCGCATAGGAATCGGAGCTGAGAGGATTCGGCCCAACAACATATGTGTGCGAGCCTTTGATGGTGTGAAAAGAGATACCTTCTGAGAGATTGATGTAATTATGACCATCGGCCCGGTGGACTTCGAAGTGACATTTCAAGTTTTGGATATGGACACTTCCTACATCTTTCTTCTAGGGAGACCATGGATTCATGCGGCTGGAGCTGTGCCCTCTACCCTCCATCGGATGTTAAAATTTGAACACAAGGGATAAGAGATCGTGGTCCACGGGGAGGACGAGCAATCAATTTATCGAGATCCATCCATCCCCTGCTTAGAAGCGGAAGAAGGAAGCGAACACATTGTCTATCAAGCTTTCGAGATTGTGTTGGCAGATCAACACGAAGAAGGGAACCCTCTTCCCCAACCCTTTTTGTCTAATGCCTCCATCACGATGGAAAAATAAATGATTAAACACGGATTCCAGCCAGGAAAAGGTTTGGGAAAGTCCCTACAATGAGTGTCGAAGCTGATAACTTTACCCGCAGCTAAAGAGTTCTTCGGAGTAGGTTTTTGCCCAACCCTTGAAGATGAGAGATGGGCCAACAAGAGAAAGGAGAAAGGATGGGTTCTACCACGACCATTGCCACACCTGTACCAAACTTTTGTTCGACCAAGGTACAGTGAAGAAGAAGAAGACGAGGTCTTCACATCGGAGGAAATTGAAGAAATATGTGGGGCCATGAGGCAAATGCTCTATGATGTTAATATGGTTCAATCGGGAGAAGGAACAAGCACCGCCGAGGTGCTGTATGTGGGCCCTGAAGCTAAATTGCAAAATTGGAAAGCCACACCCTTCCCAATCAGGCGGGAGTTCCGGTAGATTTGTCCTGTCATTTTTCCTTCATCACAAGTTACTTCAGGACGTAGCTTGGATGTTTTTCTTTGTTTTCTTGTATTTTTGGTTTTCCCAATGTAATTTTGTTTATCTTCAGAAAATTCCAAGAAAATGAAATAAATATTTCATCATTTTGCACTCTTTCTAATTTTGTTATTTATTCTTCCTTTTCAGTCCTAATAATGCGGCTTTAAATAACATGACATGCTTGCGGAACTCATGCTCAAATCCGAACATGCCACCTAATCTGGAAATAATGAACCAAGAACCGGAATACGATGAAGAAGAGGCTTTTAGGGAAATAAATCGAGAATTGGAACATTTTGAGAATAAACCTAAGCCAAACTTGAATGATACCGAACCGGTTAATTTGGGAACTGTTGAAGAGGTTCGAGAGACCAAGATAAGCATCCACACAGATGAGAAAACACGAGATGCAATAATCCAACTCTTGTTTGAATTTAAAGACGTGTTTTCTTGGTCTTACAACGACATGCCAGGACTAGGAGCTGATCTAGTGGTGCACAAATTACCAATCTACCCTGACTGTCGCCCAGTGCAACAGAAGAAAAGAAAGTTCAAGACTGACATCAGTGATAAAATCAAAGAGGAAATCACTAAGCAGTTAAAAACAGGGGTAATTCGAGTGGTACAATACACCACGTGGTTGGCTAATGTTGTGCCCGTGCCAAAGAAGGACAGGAAAAACTCGAGTATGCGTTGACTACCGAGATCTGAATAAAGCAAGTCCTAAAGATAACTTTCCTTTACCAAACATCCACATCCTTGTTGATAACTGTGCCAAACATGAGATACAATCGTTTGTGGATTGTTATGCGGGATATCATCAAGTGTCTGATGGATGAAGAGGACGCCGAGAAGATTGCTTTTACCACACCTTGGGGGACTTACTGTTACCGAGTCATGCCATTCGGTTTGAAAAACGATGGAGCAACATACATGAGAGCTATGACTGCCATTTTCCACGACATGATGCATCAGGAAATAGAGGTGTACGTGGATGATGTGATCATCAAATCCATAACCCAGGGCGATCATGTGCGAGACTTGAGGAAATTCTTTAAGAGGTTGAGGAAGTACGATTTGAAGTTGAATCCAGCCAAATGCGCTTTTGGAGTCCCGTCAGGTAAAGTTTTGGGTTTCAAAGTCAGTAGAAGAGGTATTGAATTAGATCCCACAAAGATAAAATCCATCCGGGATTTACCTCCTCCCAGAACAAAGAAAGATTTAATGAGTCTTATAGGCCGACTAAACTACATCAGTAGGTTCATCGCTCAGTTGACTTCCACATGTGAACCCATATTCAAGTTGCTGAAGAAAGACGCCGCAATCAAATGGACAACTGAATGTTAAGAAGCTTTTGACAAAATCAAAGAATATTTGTCAAACCCTCCAGTCTTAGTCCCGCCAGAACCAGGGAGACCTCTTTTCTTGTATTTAACAGTCTTGGAAAACTCTTTTGGTTGTGTCCTCGGACAACGTGATGCGACAGAGAAGAAAGAGCAAGCAAACTACTACCTGAGCAAGAAATTCACTAGTTATGAGGTCAAGTACACTTTGCTGGAAAGAACGTGTTGCGCTTTAACTTGGGTCGCTCGGAAATTGAGACACTACCTCCAAGCCCATACGACTCACCTCATTACTCGGTTGGATCCTTTAAAGTATATATTCCAGAAACCGATGCCCACCGGAAGGTTGGAAAAATGGCAGATCCTGCTCACTGAGTTCGACATAATCTATGTCACTCGCACGGCAATGAAGGCTCAAGCATTGGCAGACCATTTGGCCGAGAACCCGATCGACGAAGAGTATCAACCATTGAATACCTACTTTCCTGATGAAGAGGTAAATACGACAGGAGTTGTTTCGGAGGACAGTCATGCTTGGAAAATGTTTTTTGATGGGGCGGTAAACACTAAAGGTGTAGGGATTGGGGCAATCTTGATCTCTCCTGCTGGTCAGCATTACCCAGCCACGGCTAGGCTCCGTTTCTTTTGCACAAACAATACGGCTGAGTATGAAGCTTGTATGATGGGCATGAACATGGCAATTGATCAGGGCGTCGAAGATTTGTTGATCATGGGAAATTCAGATCTAATTATCAAACAATCTCAAGGTGAATGGGAAACTCGGGACGTTAAACTCCTCCCTTACCGATAGCACGTGAATATTCTTGGCAAGCGATTTCCATCGATAGAGTTCAGGTATATCCCACGATGTCACAATGAACTAGCTGACGCACTTGCCACTCTAGCTTCAATGCTACCTTATCCGAGCAACGCCCATGTCAATCCTTTGGAAATCCAAATCAGGGAAAGCCACGGTTATTGCAATGCAATCGAAGAAGGACCAAGCGTCAAGCCACGGTATTACGATATCAGGAGATTCTTAAAAACACAAGAATACCCTGAACATGCTACTGGAGATCAAAAGAGGACCATTAGGCGACATGCAGGTGGTTTCTTTTTGAGCGGCGAGGTCTTGTATAAAAGAACCCCGGATCTTAACCTCTTAAGGTGTGTTGATGCCAAAGAAGCAGGAAGAATCATGCACGAAGTACACGCAGGAGTATACGGGCCTCATATGAATGGGTATTTTTTAGCCAAGAAAATCCTTCGAGCAGGATATTATTGGATGACCATGGAGAAAGATTGTTTCGGTTTTGTCTGAAAATGCCATCAATGTCAGGTACATGGAGATCTGATTCATGCACCTCCAACTGAGTTGCATCCTATGTCAGCGCCATGGCCATTTGTCGCTTGGGGAATGGATGTCATAGGCCCGATTGAGCCGAAAGCTTCGAATGGGCACCGATTCATACTGGTGGCTATCGATTACTTCACAAAATGGGTCGAAGCCGTCACTCTCAAATCAGTCACTAAGAATGTTGTGGTGGATTTCGTACACTCGAATCTTATCCGTCGTTATGGTATACCTGCAACTATCATCACAGACAATGCTGCGAATTTGAATAGTCGTTTGATGGAAGAAATATGCGCGCAATTCAAAATAACGCATTGGAACTCCACCCCTTATCGGCCCAAAGCCAATGGTGCCGTGGAAGCAGCGAACAAAAACATTAAAAAGATTTTGAGAAAGACAATCCAAGCTCTAGACAATGGCATGATCAATTACGGTTCGCCTTACTGGGATACCGTACTACAGTACGCACATCGGTAGGAGCAACTCCATACCTGCTAGTCTATGGAACCGAGGTTGTGATACCGACAGAGGTAGAAATTCCTTCACTTCGTACGATTGTTGAAGCAGAGATTGAAGATAGCGAGTTGGTTAAGACTCGATTGGAGCAATTAACTCTGATTGATGAAAAGCGAATGGCTGCGGTCTATCACGGACAACTGTACCAACAAAGGATGGCTCGTGCTTACAACAAGAAAGTACGACCGAGAAATTTCGAAGTAGGTCAGTTGGTTTTAAGACGCATTCTTCCACATCACCAGGAAGCGAAAGGAAAATTCGCTCCTAATTGGAAGGGACCATACATCATCAGGAAGATACTGCCAAGAGGAGCGTTATACTTGGGAGATATGGAAGGAAAAGATCCTGAAACAGTTGTGAATGCAGATGCTGTGAAAAGGTATTATGTTTGAATGTGCTTCGATGATGTCCTTACAAGTCGAAATGATTGAAGGCTTTTATTCCCGCTACCCAAACACTTCCAACCCTTTTGTAAACCCTTTGAGCTGGTTACCTTTCTTTGGCTACCCTCTTTGGAATCCAAAAAAAAACAAACTAAACAAAACAAAACAAAGTTGATTCGGTTTAGATCCGTCAAGATGATTCCAAAGTTGTAATTTTTGTCCACAATTCTTGTTACCCAAACCGAGTACAAGTCCTTCAAGATTGATTAGAAACTGAGAAAACATCGTTGTTGCGGTCTGAAGTTTCTGGAATGAAAAGAAATAAAATGAGAGAGTCTTATTGGTGAAAACCTTCGGGCACCATAAGACGATGAGAGTAGAGGAATACAAAATGAGAGAGCATGTTGGTAAAAACTCGCAAAGAGTGCTATCTGGCGATGGTAAGAAGAGAAATGAGAGAGGTTGATTGGCGAAAACCCGCAAAAGGGCGCTATCAACCGAAAAGGTTGTTTTACCACAAGAGGTCCTGGCACGGCTCCTTAGCTCGGAAACATAGACCCGTTTTGGTTCATAAGGAGAAGGGAGTTTGTGACGATCAAGCATCTGGTCCGAGAAGCATGTCATGTTGGTTTAAAGTTAGCATATACCTCAGATAAGTCCTTCTTTTTTTCCCCGAAAGGGACTCCTCTATCTTCGATACGTTTTTCCATTCTTTGTTCATTTTTTCTTTGAATCCCTTTCGGTTTAAATTTAATTCTGAAACTATTACAAAGAAAAGCGGCAGGACCGGTTTTACAGGACTCCACCTGGTAAAGAAGAAAAGAAAAACAGCCTCAGTGGTGTATTGATACAATCCCCGATTGGATCGTAATGATCGATTGTTTCCAAAGAAATGGAGTTTAGAAAGGAAATGGAAATCAAAGGCTAAGGTCTTAGAAGAGACGGAATAAGGCAGAAGGATAGAACCCACACGGAAAATCCTCGTGGAATCCCGGGAATGAACCCGGTCAATTTGAAAAGAAGTCACTCCAAAGACAATTGGTAGCAAACTTCTCAATGGAAATGGGGAAACGATCAAGCAATGAAGATAATCAAGGCCACAAAGTCAACCACTTTTTTAACTGATAAAATGTTCTTTGTTGAAAGCAGGTCTGTTTAATTGTGCAAGAAGAAGGTACAACCCAAAGAAGTGAAGTACGCAAGCATTGAAATGGCTTTGGAACAAGGAAAACACATAAAAAAGGGAAGTTTCTTTTTAGAGCTTTATCTTATGCATTTGTTGATGGTTAAAAAGAAAGCCTAAAAGAAGGCCCAAAAGGAAGAATAAAAGAAAAGAAAATGGAAACTCCAAAAAAGAGAATCAAATCATATCAGTCCAATATCTGTTTGGACCCCGGTTAGAAAAGCCGAAGGTCTTTCCAGCCAGAAAGCCGTGAAACTATTATCCCCGGTCAGAAAACCGAGGATCTCCCAGTCAGAAAACTGCGGAGCCATTTACTTTAACCCCGGCCAAAAAACCGAGGGTCCGACGGCCAAAAAACCGTTAGACATTGTTTGAATTCCGGCCAGAAAGCCGTGAAACTTTTATCCCCGGTCAGAAAACCGAGGATCTCCCTAGTCGAAAACTGCGGAGCCATTTATTTTAACCCCGGCCAAAAAACCGAGGATCTGACGGCCAAAAAACCGTTAGATATTGTTTGAATTCCGGCCAGAAAGCCGTGGAACTTTTATCCCTGGTCAGAAAACCGAGGATCTCCCAGTCAGAAAACTGCGGAGCCATTTACTTTAGCCCCGACCAAAAAATCGAGGGTCTGACGGCCAAAAAACCGTTAGACTTTGTTTGAATTCCGGCCAGAAAGTCGTGAAACTTTTATCCCCGGTAAGAAAACCGAGGATCTCCCAGTCAGAAAACTGCGGAGCCATTTACTTTAACCCCGGCCAAAAAACCGAGGGTCTGACGACCAAAAAACCGTTAGACATTGTTTGAATTCCGGCCAGAAAGCCGTGAAACTTTTATCCCCGGTCAGAAAACCGAGGATCTCCCAGTCAGAAAACTGCGGAGCCATTTACTTTAACCCCGGCCAAAAAACCGAGGGTCTAACGGCCAGAAACCGTTAGACATTGTTTGAATTTCGGCCAGAAAGCCGTGAAACTTTTATCCCCTGGTCAGAAAACCAAGGATCTCCCAGTCAGAAAACTGTGGAGCCATCTACTTTAGCCCCGGCCAAAAACCCGAGGGTCTGACGGCCAAAAAACCGTTAGACATTATTTGAATTCCAACCAGAAAGCCGTGAAACTTTTATCCCCGGTCAGAAAACCGAGGATCTCCCAGTCAGAAAATTGCGGAGCCATTTACTTTAGCCCCGGCCAAAAACCGAGGGTCTGACGGCCAAAAACCCGTTAGACATTGTTTGAATTCCGGCCAGAAAGCCATGAAACTTTTATCCCCAGTTATAAAACCGAGGATCTCCCAGTCAGAAAACTGCGGAGCCATTTACTTTAACCCCGGCCAAAAAACCGTTAGACATTGTTTGAATTCCGACCAGAAAGCCGTGAAACTTTTATCCCCGGTCAGAAAACCGAGGATCTCCCAGTCAGAAAACTGCGGAGCCATTTATTTTAACCCCGGCCAAAAAACCGAGGGTCCGACGACCAAAAAACCGTTAGACATTGTTTGAATTCCGGCCAGAAAGTCGTGAAACTTTTATCCCCGGTCGGAAAACTGAGGATCTCCCAGTCAGAAAACTGCGGAGCCATTTACTTTTACCCCGGCCAAAAACCGAGGGTCTTGCGGCCAAAAAACCGCTCGACATTGTTTGAACTCTGGCCAGAAAGCCGTGAAACTCTTCTTCAAAATCCCGGCCAGAAAGCCGTGAAACGTTTATTTGTGAAACCATGATTTTCTTACCCAATACCAAAGAGTCTTTTTAATCACTTTCTGTGTCACAACTAACTCACAAAATTTTCCTAGCAAAACTGGGGCAGAAAAATTTCGTTCGTTTGTTTGTTTTGTTGTCTAAATAGGTTTGACCTCGGGACGCAAGGATCAAGATAACCTACAAATGGAACATCAATCCAGAATAAAGAAAACAAGAAAAGAACCAAAAGAAAAGAGTTCAAATGTTGGAGTTGAACAAAAGCGCGGATTGCTCAAAAGCTGATTGAAGTAACAAGCTCTGCCGACTCCGTTTCACTCAATGTTACAGAAATAAACAAGCACGTACAACTTGTTGAGCATCAAGATTCAGATCGAGGTCTACAGCAAATCAGCTAAGATTCAAGATCAAATTTTCAACAGAGTCATAGATAGGAATCTTGTAACTCATAGTTTGATAGCATAGCTAGTTCAGCTTTAATTTCTTTTTGGTGTAATAAGGAGGTCAGTTGAGCAGTAAGCAGCAACAACAGCAACGATAGCAACAGTAACAGCAAAGTGTCAGTCCATGGTAGTCCCAGCTACCAAAACTTCCCGAACTACATTGACGTGATTCCTGTTTAGCCCAGAATATGTAGGAGGCCTCCCGAAGCAAAGGTTCGGTCAAGATCTTTTCGAAATGCTTCACACGGAGTGCTCGAACGGGCAAAAATCACTCATATTTGCTCATTATTCTTTGCACAAAAAACTCTTCGGGTTTACGCACAAAGAGGGGCAGCTGTGAGCACGTGATTTATGCCCTACATGAGAATTACTCCCAAAAAATTCAAAATAAAATAGTATTTGTGTTGTGCGTGATTTTTGTGGATTATATGTTATTGTTCTCTTATTATTTGCGTTTGTGTGTCCGTGTCTTTTGTTTAAATAAATAAAAATAAAAATATAAAAATATATTACATATATAAAATTCAAAGTTTGCAATTGATAGTAATTAAGTTTGTTTTACGAAAATCAAAAATAACAAAAATATGTATTTTTGGCATTTCTAGCGTTTAAGTCCTAGTCTGTGTGATTTATATTTAATAAATATTTAATTGTATGCGTTAATCGTTAGGCTAACCTAATTAGTTTTATTTATATATGTAAGTTAATTTGATTTTTTGTAGTGTAATCTAGGATTTTTTTTGTTTTAATTAGGAATTTAAAAGAGAAGAGGAAAATTGGAAATAATGAGAAGAAGAGGAAGAAAATCGAATTGGGCCACTTCTTAATCAAATCCCAGGCCTAAAAAACTAAAATAACCCCAGTCCAACCCATCTCACCCGTCCGGTCCAACCCACCAGCCCGCCTTCATTTGATCTTGGCCGTTAATCCCTTCTAATCTGACGGCCCAGGTTAATTCACCATTTTAATATACCAAAATCAATCCTAACCCTAAATTTACCTTCATTTTTTCTTCCTCCGGAAGAGTAACGCCGCCGCCGCCTCCCTCCGCCGGCCGGAAATCGTCTCCGCTGGCGGACAATCTCCAATCCCTCCCAAATTTACACCCCTGAACCCCTAAGATCCCCTCATTCCAATCCCGTGCTTAGTTAATCTCGAATCAAAGCGGAACTCCTCGAATCTTCAATCGAAGATTCGAGTTTAAAATCAATTTATCCCAAATCATCCCAAATTGGTACCATACATTCACCTCACCCCCCCCCCCTCACACCCGAAATAACCTTTGTACCCGTCGAATCCGACCAGAAACCGTCAAACCCCAAAATGAAGATTCAAGAACCCTAAAATTGAAATTAGGGATTTCTTCGGATTTCATAAGAATTGAGGTCTAATAGACCTTAATTGATTTGTTTTCGCTTAGAAAACATTTCAATTAAGGTCCTTTCGACCTCGAATGCCAAAACCCGAGTCGGCCGAGCCCAATTTCTCTGTTTTCGAAGGTATTTCTTTTTCTTTTCTGTTTTTGTTTAATTATACTCGTCGCTTTAGTTTAATTGTTTTGTAGTTTTCGTTTGTTGTTGATTTTTGTTGTGATTCCACCAATTCTATGTTTTTCTCATCTCTTTGGGACCTTTTTATTTGGTCGATCTGTTTATTTGTTATTCTTTGTTGTTAACGTGTAATTGTAAGTCGAATTCACTTCGATGTTAATATCGTCGATTTGTTTGATGTTGAATTCCAAAAGTGCTGCCCGAAATTTGTATTGTCACTGATTTGTCGGCTATTGGTTATCGATTGTACATATCGTAATCGGCTAATCGAATGTCGTCGTGTAGTTTCATAGGTTTGTTTGTTAGAACTTTGAAACAGAACTTAGAGTCGTTAATTTGATTCCAAATTCATTATTTGAATTGAATTAGGATTATAAGTTAGCTACTAATTTGGATATAGCTGTCTTAGTTTAGAGTTTGAATGCCAAAAGCTGAGTCAAAGAGTGCATTGCACATGAATAGGTTGTTTAAAATCTGCTGGACAGCAGTGTTTTCCATCTCTATTGCACCTTTAGGATTTGATTAATTATAAAACCATACTTAGACAAAACAGGGTGGAATAATCAGAGAATATCATAATGATAATGAGTGTTTCTGACTTTATTAAGTGCTGGTCAGTTGTATAATTAGAAAACACATGGGAAAAACTGAAAAAGGGTCAAAAGTAATGCACATGGGAGGAGTTTAAGCAGGCTGGACAGATCTGAAACTAAAAGAAATGGGGCTATTACTTTGGTTTTTTGGAGGTTATAAGAGGGGTTGGGAAAACAGACATACACAGAAAAAAGACACATACATACACTCACACTAAGAGATTCATACACTGGCAGTACACATTAGACATACACAGAAAAAATCACTTGCAAATAACACATAACAGAGAGAGTTTGAAACAAAAACAGTGTTTCTGCTTCTTCCAGTAGATCTATCTCTCTTTCTGTTGGTAATCAAGCTTTGGATTGGTTGAGTTCATATTTGGGATAATTTGGAACTTGTTCTGTCCATTCTAATTGTTTCATTGCTGCTGGAATTTTTGCTGTGGATTTTTAAATCTGAGTCTGGTGTTGTACTGATATTGTTGGAATCTGCTACTGTGGTTTAGTTGCTATCCACTGCTGCTGACTTACCTCTCCTTCTTCTCATTTTCGAATTCCAGGTACACATTCTCGAGATTGACTTTATGTACATTCCAAACTGAGAAAAAATACAGAAATGAAAGGCTCACTTATTTACCTTCTGAAATGTGTGTGTTCAAGTTATTATATTAGAATAGATCATAGTTTACTTGCATTTGTTTAGGCTTACTTTAGAATTGTGTTTACATTGCCTAATTGGATTGAAAAAATCAGATTGTATAACTTAGATTGTTAAACTTTGGTATTTGATATTCATTTTTAGTAGTCTCCATGCAATCTAATTGGATTTTCATGATTACTGTAGGATAATTTCAGTGGTTCCGACTTGAGTAATGCTAGTTTTAATAAAAAAAAATGATTATTATGACTTGCTTTGAAAATTAAGTTCTCAGTTCGATTATTTTGAGTTGATCATTTCCTGTCATTAGTGATCATCTTAGTTTAATCATATTGATCTTATAATTTTAGTAAGTATTTATTAGGATCTAAACAAATTGAAATAAATGGTGCAATAATCTTTTAATTAAAGTTCAGTTTTAGTTAATACTTGCCAATGATTATAGCTTGATAGTCTATTTTTGGATTGCTTGGTTTTAGTTTATGCTAATTAACAGTCATGTGCTTGAATAGCCCTTCAAGATTTGGGCTACTTAATCTTTTTTTTTTGTTTGGACTGATGGGTAGCCCAACGTGATAGGAACCCAATCTGATATAGGTTTTTTTTTTTTTTGGTTAATTGAAATATGGGTAATAGATTGCTTTGCCAAGCATTAGTGGAATTAATTCTAATTGTAGAAATAACCATGTGTACATTAGTAAGTATTTACACATACGTGCGTTTTGTATTTATCAAATAAGCAATATTACTTGTAGACACGGTCGCGTGACATGATTTTTATGCGTCAAAAGAAAAGAGCATACGTACGCGTAATTCAATTCTTTAATCACGAATAATTCGAGTGATTTAAAAGCGGTTTAAAGTTTTTAATCAAAGAATATAATTTATAAACATATATTAAAATTAGATATTTTTAGCCATATATAATAATTGAAGTGACCGTGCTAGAACCACGGGATCTGAGGGTACCTAACACCTTCCCTCGGGTCAACAGAATTCCTTACTTAGAATATCTGGTTCGTAGACTTCATTCGAAAAGTCGTAAATTTCCTCGATTTGGGATTTAAATAAATCGGTGACTTGGGACACCTTAATTAATTCCAAGTGGCGACTCTGAAATAAATAAGAATAATCCTGTTTCGAATATTGTCACTTAAA
Source organism: Nicotiana noctiflora (assembly GCA_032618575.1). Lineage (NCBI taxonomy): Eukaryota > Viridiplantae > Streptophyta > Magnoliopsida > Solanales > Solanaceae > Nicotiana > Nicotiana noctiflora. The sequence goes on along the minus strand of JASVEL010012488.1, from coordinate 374,453 downwards.
TTGGAAAAACTCCCTTACGCTTCTACCCTCCGGGGTAGTGGGCGAGCCAAAAGGAGGTGTGACACCCGAAATCGAATTCTGAGGTCTCAAGCCCGACAAATGAATTTTTAAAGAAAATTATTTTCTGAATATATATGAGTTTTTGAAAATAAAATATAACTTTGCAATTGGCTGCTATAGTTCATGCTTTGGAGATTTGGAGGCACTACTTGTATGAAGTATCTTGTGAGGTATTCACCGATCATCCCAGTCTTCAGCATCTATTCAAGCAAAAGGATCTTAATTTGAGGCAGCGGAGGTGGCTAGAGTTACAAAAGGATTATGATATTACCATTTTGTATCACTCGGGAAAGGCCAATGTGGTGGCCGATGCTTTGAGCCGGAAGGTGGTTAGCATGTGGAGTTTGGTGAAAATTCTAATTAGGGAGAGGCCCTTTGCAGTTAATGTTCAGGATCAGATGATGAGATTAGACATTTCAGAGCCCAGTCGAGTGTTGGCTTGTGTGGTTTCTCGGTCTTCTTTGTATGACCAAATCAGAGAGCGCCAGTATGATGATCTGCATTTGCTTTTCCTTGAGGACAAGGTTCAACATGATAATGCTAGGAATGTGACCATTGATAGTGATGGCGTGTTGAGGATACAGGGCCAGATTTGCGTGCCCAATATGGATAGGCTTCGGGATTTGATATTGGAGGAGGCCCACAACTCGTGGTATTCTATCCATCCAGGTGCCGCAAAGATGTATCAGGATTTGAGGCAGCACTATTGGTGGAGGATGATGAAGAAGGATATATTGGGGTTTGTAGCTGGGTGTCTCAACTGTCAAAAGGTTAAGTACGAGCATTAGAGACCGGGCGGTATAATTCAGCGGATGATTATTCCCGAGTGGAAGTGGGAGCGGATTACTATGGATTTTGTTAGTGCTTTCCCTCGGACTTTGACGAAGTTTGATTCGATTTGGGTGATTGTGGATCGGCCGACCAAGTCCACGCACTTCATTCCAGTATGTACTATTTATTCTTCAGAACAGCTGGTAGGGATCTTTATCTGGGAGAGTGTCCGATTGCATGGGGTTCCAATGTCTATTATCTCAGATAGGGGTACTCATTTTACTTCTCAATTTTGGAGGACATTTCAGCGGGAGTTGTGTACGCAGGTAGAGCTGAGCACAACATATCATCCTCAGGCGGACAGGTAGTCCGAGCGCGCTATTCAGATACTAGAGGACATGTTATGTGTCTGTGTTATCGATTTTGGGGGTTCATGGGATGAGTTTTTGCCACTTATAGAGTATTCCTACAGCAACAGTTATCAATTGAGCATTCAGATAGCTCCATGTGAGGCGTTGTATAGGAGGCAGTGTAGATCTCCGGTGGGATGGTTTGAGCCCGGCGAGGCTAGGTTATTGGGATAGAAATTGTTCAGGATGCCTTAGAGAAGATGAAGCTAATTCGAGAGAGGCTTCGTACAACACAGTTACGTCAGAAGAGTTATGTGGACTGGAAGTTTCGGGATATGTCCTATATGGTAGGTGAGAAGGTCTTGCTAAAGGTTTCCCCTATAAAGGATGTTATGCGATTCGGGAAGAAAGGGAAGCTGAGTCCGCGGTTCATTGGGCCCTTTGAGGTATTTGGGAGGGTTGAGGAGGTGGATTATAAGCTTGCTTTGCCACCCAGCTTATCGATCGGGCATCTGGTATTCCTTGTATCTATGCTCTAAAACTATGTTGGGGACCCGTCTCATGTATTAGACTTCAGCACTGTTCAGTTGGATGATGATTTGACCTATGATGTAGAGCCAGTGACTATTTTTGGGTCGTCGGGCTCGAAAGTTGAGATTAAAGGATATAGCTTCAGTAAAGGTGCAGTGGAGAGGTCGGCCCGTGGAGGAGGCTACTTGGGAGACCGAGAGGGAGATGCAGAGCAGATATCCTCACTTGTTTGAGGCCAGATATGTTTCTTGACCCACTCGAGGATGAGCATTTGTTTTAGTTTGGAAGGATGTGATGACCCGGCCAGTCGTCACGTGAGTTAGTGCTCCAATTCTCCAATTTTCTGCTTCCTTATGTGTTATTGTACGAGTCTTGGGTGAATAAGTAGTTTCAAAATAATTTTGTATTGAAATAAGACACTTAGTCTCTTTAAGGAAGGCCTGTTTTGGAAAAGTCAAACTTATGTTGACCTTAGGAGTTAGAGGGCTCGTATGTGAGTTGGGGTGATTTAGTTAGCTTTGGGGGATGATTTGTGACTTAGGAGTGCGATTGAAATTGATTTTAGAGGTCCGATGTAGAATTATGCATGATTGGCGAAGTTAGTATTTTGGCAAATCCCGGTTGGTAAGTGAGATTTTGATCCGAGGGTCGGAATGGAATTCCAAGATATGTAGTAGCTCTGTTAAGTGATTTTGGATATGTGTGGAAAATTTTAGGTTATTGGGAGGTATTTTGGTCGAGTTTTTGGTCAAATGTGTATTTCAAAAGTTTTTATGAAACTTAGGCTTGAATCCGATGTAATTTGATGGTTTTGGTGTTGTTTGTGGTGTTTTGATGATTGGAACAAGTTTGAATGAAGTTTTAGCATGGATTGGCACTTTTGGTTGAGGTGCCGGGGGCCTCGGGGTAATTTCGGATGGTCAATTGGACCAATCTTGGCTTTTGAAAGTTGCAGAATTCAGCTGGTATGTTGTAGACATTTTGTTCATTGCGATCGCATGAGTACAATTGTTATCGCATAGGAGGTTTTGGGGAAGCTATTCTGATTGCTCAGTGCGATCGCAGAGAATGGTATGTGATCGCATAGGTTGAGGAAGTTGTTCATTGCAATCGCATGAGGCGTATTGCGATCACGTAGTGTTAAATGGACCTGGGGTCCTGAGGGGTATTTGTTCAATGCGATCGCGGAGTAGCGTATGCGATCACATAGGTCAGATTGTTGAAGAAGTGCGACGCACTATGGGGGTTGCGTTCACATAGGCTATTTTGGAGGCCTGGGAAAGTTGTTCTATGCGATCGCAGAGGCTTGGATGCGATCGTATAGAGTAAAATCTAGCCTGACATAAGGGTTTTATTGAACATTTCATCCACGAACCAAGTCCCATTTCCACCATTGTTGAGTAACCTTGAGAGCTTTTGACGAGGATTAAAGAGGTTTTTGATTGGGGATTGATTGGAAGTGAGTCTCATGACCTAGAAACATCATTTTATTGAAGAATCAACCTTTAAATTCATGAAAATTTGATTAAAAAGGGAAGAACTAGGGCTTGACTTTTGAAATAAAAATTTGAGATTTGAGAGAGCATTTGAGCTCGGATTTTGGTAAATTTGATATGTATAGACTCGTGGCGAGATGAGGAATCTGGTGATGTGAATTTAATAATTTTTCAAGAAGTGGGCCCGGGGATCGTGTTTTGCCAACTTCATGATTTTTGATAATTTTTGAGTCTTTTCGATTGGGTTGTGTTCCCTTAGCCTATTGTAATGTATTCTTTGTGGTTTTGACCAAATTCTACGCATGAGGAGGTTGATTTGCGAGGCAAGGGCAAAGCGAGCTAGGATTTTGGCCGGCTTGAGGTGAGTAATGGTTATAAATGATATTTTGAGGGTTTGAAACCCCGGATTTGCACAATGTGTTGCTATGTTGAGATGAGACACACGCTGCATGATGAGTGTGGAGTTTGTTACTCTTGGGGATTTGGACTCGGTCCATCCCGATTGATGAGTCTAATATATTTTTGAGTGAGACTTATCTAATATCCTTATTTTCTAGGCTAGTTGTCATGTATGGGGCCTTGTGTCGATTTGTAGAACCCTTGGGGGGTATTTTTACTGGTTGACCTCACATTACTTGTCGAAGTCATACCCTCAGTCATGTTCTTAACTCTTAAACATAGTATAAACCAACGTTAGAAATTGGTAATCCTAATGAGAACAACCTGGGGTTGGAAACCTTGTCTTTGCTGAGTGTGCCCGAGAGGCCAAGTCAATATTGACTGAGAGGGGTCAAGGGCCCATAGTGAGGGTATTTGATATATACTAGATCGGGCTGCACACCGCAGTAGTATATATACATATATGGATCGGACTTCACGCCGTAGTAGTATATTATATGGATCAAACCGCATGTCGTAGTAATATATTATGGATCGGACTAGACGCCAGTAGTATAGCGCTTGGGCTGTAGGTGTCACACCTCCTTTTGGCGCGCCCCTACCCCGGAGGGTAGATGCGCGAGGGAGTTTTTCCAATTTAAGTGATAATATTCGAAACGGGATTTATTTATTTAATTCAGAGTCGCCACTTGGAATAAATTAAGGTGTCCCAAGTCACCGATTTATTTAAATCCCGAATCGAGGAAATTTCGACTTTCCAAATGAAGTCCGCGAACCAGAAATTCTAAGTAAGGAATTCTGTTGACCCGAGGGAAGGTGTTAGGCACCCCAGGATCCCGTGGTTCTAGCACGGTCGCTTCAATTATTATAAATGGCTAAAAATTATCTGATTTTAATACATGTTCACATCATAATGCAATTTAAACCTATTGACCGTTTTTATCTAATTTTAAGAATGATCGCAACGTTATTAAAACACGTCTCGAATCACGTCACATAAATTATGCCCGTGATTTTGACATATTTTAACATCATTGAGATTTGAATTCAGATCACATAAATATGCAACCGAGTTTTAAAAAATTAATTTTTTAAAATAACGCGCCGAAAATCACTACGCACTTTCAACGTGAGAAACATAAGAATTCAACTAATGGCACACCTTGATTTTAAAGAGTTAAGATTAATTGGGTAAGGCTTGTCTCATATTTTATTTTTTAAGGCTGATTTAAAATAACTACGTTTCTTTATTGATCCGTTATATTTAAAAGAGAAATAATTTTTATTGACATGTACCGTAGATTACTAAGCATAAATGTAAGAGTTACATTTTTTGCAATCTCAAAACTCCTACTGAGTTAGTATCAAACGATAAGAAACGGGCCAGGCCTATACATACCGACATTTGGGCCATTTATCAAAGCCCTGAGGTTTATGCCTCTGACAAGGAAATGCTCATTACTTCCAAATTAATTTCACATGTTAATTAATTAATCTACTAAAAATTATATGCATTATCAGTTACTATGATTAGTTATCATATAATCAGGTACCTAATTTTATTCAAACCCGGCAAAAATTGAATACGCAACTCATACAACTACCTAAATGATATCAAAGTTAGGAAATGCCAAGCTTGTGCTAATAATCCTATAACACATGTTTAAACTCAATTCTTATCAGTAAACTTAGAAAATTCTAAATCAATTCCATTTAGCATGCGCTGGATTGTCTACACAGTTCAGATGCGCAATTTGCAAACCATGAAGAAGGACCCATGATTAGTTTCCCAAATTCATCGTATTCACTAACATCCGACCTCAAACTAATTACTAAATGACATTGCGTCATGTTAATGAATGATAAATAGCTCCCATAATCCTGATCATACAAATAGTTCTACATATATCAACAAGCACTAATTCTACCGAATGCTACAGCTATAGATCAATGCTAATGATGATTAGAACAATTTCAGGTAAGAAAAACAAGTAGTATTATTTCATCACTTGATTCCAAGAGGAGTTCATACATTTGCCTCACATTTCCAAATTGCTTAGGTGAAAGATATGTACCTGGATAATTGAAATAGAAGGAGAAAAAATGAGTAATCAGCAGCAGCAAGTACTAAGCAGCAATTGGCAGCAGCACAATCAACAGCAAATTGGAGTCCCAAACAGCAGAAAATTGACAAATCAAACGAACACCCAGGACACTCGATGAAACAATCAACAACAAACCCCAAGATAGCCCGAATAGACCAGTTTCGACCTCCCTCACAACTAAAATGAATTTGAAGCAGTGAAGAGAGAAAGCTCTTGGTGTAATACTACAGAGATTCAAGTAAGTAATACTACAGAGCTTCTGCCAGTGTGTATTCTTGGCCTTTTTGAACGTGAGGGTATGTCTCTGTGTATCTATTTTTAAACTGCCAGAATTCTCTCTTCTCTCAATGTCTAGCTTTTCTGTGAGTTTAGTGTTTCTCAAATTCTCAAAATGTTCTCAATGTGTCTCCTGCCTCTCTGTATTTCTATCTCTTTTTATAGCCTAGAGATCCAACCCCCCAGCCCTTCCTTTTAATTGTTTTAATCATTGTCCAGCCAGGTTATTCCTTCTGCCTTTCCACTCTATTTTGTCCAAGTATGGGACTTTTGTTTTAAAATTCCCTAAATGCAAGACCTAGGTGGATACCTGCTGTCCAGCAGGTTCCACTGACCTAAGGCATGTGCACTGCACCTTTTTTTTTGAACTCTAACTGTTAATTTCCCTAAAACTTATCAGGATTACAGCTATATCCAATCTATACTTCCTAAGCTTAAAAATCAACAGAATTCCGAGCTTAATTCAGCAGGGGATTACAAATATATCAAAGAGAGTCTTAGTCAAGGCTCAAACCAACAAGGAATTCAAAACTCAATCTAATCAGTGGTTCATTTGGTCGGATGAAATCAAAAGGGGATATGAAACCAACCAATTGATGACATTTGATTAAACGATTACGACATGTATAATCGATAGCCAAATAATCGACAAAACAGTGATTCACTCAATCTCGGCCAAAGACAAAAATACAAAACTAATTATTCGACGACTCTAAATCAAAGCGAATACGCATTCGACAACATACGCAATCAAATAAACAACACAGAAAAATAATTGACCAAATAAAGGGTCTTTCAGAAGAAGTGACAACAGGGACGGCCAAAAAAATAAGAAGAATTCAATCAAATACACAAAACAAACAGATACCTAATTGAAATAAACAGGAAAAGGAAATTACCTCAAAAGAAATCGAAATCGAACGGACCCGGCTCCAAAGGATTCGAGTTTTGCACCTTTTGAAGTAAACAGACTTTAATTAAAGTGTTTTTCAAATGAAAAACACTCCAATTAAAGCCTGTTGCCTTCAAATAACGTTGACTCGGACGAAATCCCTAGTTTTTGGATTATAGGGTTCTTGAGGCCGTTTTTGGGGCTTGACTAGTTCTGGCACGATTCAAGCCAGGCTAAGGCTGGTAGGGGTATGAGGGAAGTTATGGGAGTGCTCGAGGTGAGTTTGGAGCGGTTTGGCATGGTTTTGGTTTTGACTCGAACCTTCGATCGAAGATTTGAGACGTTCAGGGATGATTCGAGATACAAGGGTTATGGGGTTTGAAAGAGGAGGTTGGGAGGGTTCTTTGGTGTAAAAATGGGGAGGTTTGGCCTACCGAAACCACCGTGAGGCGATTTCCGGTAGGCGGAGTGCGGCGGAGTATGACGGAGGGTCTGTTGATCTCTGAGGGAGACGAGGAGGTGTGAACGGGGTGAGCTTGGGGGGGCTGGGCTGTGAAATTGATATTATATACGGGGTATGAGATGAGATCCTGGCCGTTGGATTGATTAAGTTTGATGGCCATGATTTCTTGGTGGATATCAAACGACGTCGTCTTACTAAATGAGACTAGGTCGGTCTCAAAGGTGATCGGGTTGCTGGTAAAACGGGTTGGGGTGACGGGGTCTCAGCCGTTGGATCAGGAATGGATTTACGGTTGAGATCTATTGATGCTAAATGATGTAGCTTCAACGCCGTACTACGTCGTTTCATTGGTCTTACAGACCCACTGAATTGGACCGGGTAAAAAATAGCATTTTGGGCTTGGATTCTTTGCAATCTTAACCATTTTTCTTCACTAACCACACTTAAATTAAAGCCTCTCTAAACAGATCAAAAAATGAAAATTACACACCTATTAATTTATACTCAAACCATTAACACAAATTATTTTTTTTAATTTTATTTTATTTTATTTTGACATATAAACACGAACACACGAATATAGACAGTAAAAGGAAGAAATATCATAAAATCCACAGAAATTGCAAATAACACAGAAGTATTTTATTTTGAATTTTTGGGAGTAATTATCATGCGTGGCAAAAATCACGTGCTCACAGCTGCCCCTCTTTGCGTGAAAACGCGAAGAGTTTTCCTGCAAAGAATAATGAGCAAATACGAGCGATTTTTGCCCGTTTGAGCATTCCGTGTGAAGCATTTTGGAAAGATCTTGACCGAGCCTTTGCTTCGGGAGGCTTCCTACATATCCTGGGCTAAACAGGAATCAGGTCAATGTAGTTCGGGAAGTTTTGGTAGCTGGGACTACCGTGGACTGACACTTTGCTTGTTACTGTTGCTATCGTTGCTGTTGTTGCTGCTTACTGCTTACTGACCTCCTTATTACACCAAAAGTAATTAAAGCTGAATTAGTTATGCTATCAAACTATGAGTTACAAGATTCCTATCTATGATTCTCTTGAAAAACTTGATCTTGAATCTTAGCTGATTTACTGTAGACCTCGACCTGAATCTTGATGCTCGACAAGCTGTACGTGCTTGTTTATCTATGTAACATTGAATGAAACGGAGTCGGTGGAGCTTGTTACTTCAATCAGATTCTGAGCAATCCGCGCTTTTGTTTACTCCAACATTTGGACTCATTTTCTTTTGGTTCTTTTCTTCTTTTCTTCATTCTGGATTGATGTCTCATTCGTAAGTTATCTCGATCCTTGCGTCCCGAGGTCAAACCTATTTAGACAACAAAACAAACAAACGAACGAAATTTTTCTCCCCCAGTTTTGCTAGGAAAATTTCGTGAGTTAGTTGTGACACAGAAAGTGATTAAAAGACTCTTTGGTATTGGGTAAGAAAGTCATGGTTTCACAAAGGTTCAAACGGCTTTCTGGCCGGGATTTTGTAGAAGAGTTTCACGGCTTTCTGGCCGGAATTCAAACAATATCTAACGATTTTTGGCCGTCAAATTCTCGGTTTTTTCTGACTGGGAGATCCTCGGTTTTTTGACCGGGGATAAAAGTTTCACGGCTTTCTGGCCGGAATTCAAACAATGTCTAACGGTTTTTTGGCCGTCAGACCCTCGATTTTTTGGTCGGGGTTAAAGTAAATGGCTCCGCAGTTTTCTGACTGGGAGATCCTCGGTTTTCTGACCGGGGATAAAAGTTTCACGGCTTTCTGGCCGGAATTCAAACAATCTCTAACGGTTTTTTGGCCGTCAGACCCTCGGTTCTTCGGTCGGGGTTAAAGTAAATGGCTTCGCAGTTTTCTGACTGGGAGATCCTCGGTTTTCTGACCGGGGATAAATGTTCCACGTCTTTCTGGCCGGAATTCAAACAATGTCTAACGGTTTTTGGCCGCCGGACCCTCGGTTTTTTGGCCGGGGTTAACATAAATGGCTCCGCAATTTTCTGACTGGGAGATCCTTGGTTTTCTGACCAGGGATAAAAGTTTCACGGCTTTCTGGCCGGAATTCAAATAATGTCTAACATTTTTTGGCCGTCAGACCCTCAATTTTTTTGCCGGGGTTAAAGTAAATGGCTCCGCAGTTTTCTGACTGGGAGATCCTCGGTTTTCTGACCGGGATAAAAGTTTCACGGCTTTCTGGCCGGAATTCAAACAATATCTAACGGTTTTTTGGCCGTCAGATCCTCGGTTTTTTGGCCGGGGTAAAAGTAAATGGCTCCGCAGTTTTCTGACTGGGGAGATCCTCGGTTTTCTGACCGGGGATAAAAGTTTCACGGCTTTCTGGCCGGAATTCAAACAATATCTAACGGTTTATTGGCCGTCAGATCCTCGGTTTTTGGTCGGGGTTAAAGTAAATGGCTCAGCAGTTTTCTGACTGGGAGATCCTCGGTTTTCTGACCGGGGATAAAAGTTTCACGGCTTTCTGGCCGAAATTCAAACAATATCTAACGGTTTTTTGGCCGTCAGACCCTCGGTTCTTCGGTCGGGGTTAAAGTAAATGGCTTCGCAGTTTTCTGACTGGGAGATCCTCGGTTTTCTGACCGGGGATAAATGTTCCACGTCTTTCTGGCCGGAATTCAAACAATGTCTAACGGTTTTTGGCCGCCGGACCCTCGGTTTTTTGGCCGGGGTAAAAGTAAATGGCTCCGCGATTTTTTTGACTGGGAGATCCTCGGTTTTCTGACCGGGGATAAAAGTTTCACGGCTTTCTGGCCGGAAAGACCCTCGGTTTTTCTGACCGGGGTCCAAACATATATTGGACTGATATGATTTGATTCTCTTTTTTGGAGTTTTCATTTTCTTTTCTTTTATTCTTCTTTTTGGGCCTTCTTTTAGGCTTTCTTTTTAACCACCAACAGATGCATAAGATAAAGCTCTAAAAAGAAACTTCCCTGTTTATGTGTTCCAAATCCATTTCAATGCTTGCGTACTTCACTTCTTTGAGTTGTACCTTCTTCTTGCATAATTAAACAGACCTGCTTTCAACAAAGAACATTTTTCAGTTGAAAAAAAGTGGTTGACTTTGTAGCCTTGATTATCTTCATTACTTGATTGTTTCCCCATTTCCATTGAGAAGTTTGCTACCAATTGTCTTTGGGGTGACTTCCTTTCAAACTGACCGGGTTCATTCCCGGAATTCCACGAGGATTTTCCGTGTGGGTTCTATCCTTCGGCCTTATTCCGTCTCTTCTAAGACCTTGGCCTTTGATTTCCATTTCCTTTCTAAACTCCGTTTCTTTGGAAACAATTGATCATTACGAATCAATCGTGGATTGTATCAATACACCACTGAGACTGTTTTTCTTTTCTTCTTTACCAGGCGGAGTCCTGTAAAACCGGTCATGTCGCCTTCCTTTGTAATAGTTTCAGAATTAAAATTAAACCGAAAGGGATTCAAAGAAAAAGAATGAACAAAGAATGGAAAAATGTATCAAAGATAGAGGAGTCCCTTTCGGGGGAAAAGAAGGACTTATCTGAGGTATATGCTGACTTTAACCAACATGACATGCTTCTCGGACTAGATTCTTGATCGTCACAAACTCCCATTTTCTTATGAACCAAAACGGGTCTATGTTTCCGAGCTAAGGAGCCGTGCCAGGACTTCTTGTGGTGAAACAACCTTTTCGGTCGATAGCGCCCTTTTGCGGGTTTTCGCCAATCGACCTCTCTCATTTCTCTTCTTACCATCGCCAGATAGCACTCTTTGCGAGTTTTTACCAACAAGCTCTCTCATTTTGTATTTCTCTACTTCCATCGTCTTATGGTGCCCGAAGGTTTTCACCAATAAGACTCTCTCATTTTATTTCTTTTCATTCCAGGAACTTCGGACCGCGACAATGATGTTTTCACAGCTTCCATCGATCTTGAAGGACTTGTACTCGGTTTGGGTAACAAGAATTGTGGACAAAATTACAACTTTGGAATCATCTTGACAGATTTTAAACCGAATCAACAATATCATCTGCCCCAGTTTCATTTTTTGGGGAAATTGGGATTTTTCATTTGGTGTGACTGAACCTCAGGGAGAGGTTGCCTACGTATCCTTTTGGAATCAAGTTAGAACGTAGTTCAGGTACTTTGTTTTGTTTTGTTTTGTTTGGTTTTTGGTTTTTGGTTTTTTTTTTTTTTGATTTGGATTCCAAAGAGGGTAGCCAAAGAAAGGTAACCGGCTCAAAGGGTTTACAAAAGGGTTGGTAGTGTTTGGGTAGCGGGAATAAAAGCCTTCAATCATTTCGACTTGTGAGGACATCATTGAAGCAAATTCAGACATAATACCTTTTCACAGCATCTGCATTCACAACTGTTTCAGGATCTTTTCCTTCCATGTCTCCCAAGTATAACGCTCCTCTTGGCAGTATCTTCCTGATGATGTATGGTCCCTTCCAATTAGGAGCGAATTTTCCTTTCGCTTCCTGGTGATGTGGAAGAATGCGTCTTAAAACCAACTGACCTACTTCGAAATTTCTCGGTCGTACTTTCTTGTTGTAAGCACGAGCCATTCTTTGTTGGTACAGTTGTCCGTGACAGACTGCAGCCATTCGCTTTTCATCGATCAAAGTTAATTGCTCCAAACGAGTCTTAACCCACTCGCTATCTTCAATCTCTGCTTCAACAATCATACGAAGTGAAGGAATTTCTACCTCTGCCGGTATCACAGCCTCGATCCCATAGACTAGCAGATACGGAGTTGCTCCTACCGATGTGCGTACTGTAGTACGGTATCCCAGTAAGGCGAATGGTAAGTGTTCATGCCATTGTCTAGAGCTTTGGATTGTCTTTCTCAAAATCTTCTTAATGTTTTTGTTCGCTGCTTCCACGACACCATTTGCTTTGGGCCGATAAGGGGTGGAGTTCCTATGCGTTATTTTGAATTGCTCGCATATTTCTTCCATCAAACGACTATTCAAATTCGCAGCATTGTCTGTGATGATAGTTGCAGGTATACCAAAACGACAGATAAGATTTGAGTGTACGAAATCCACCACAGCTTTCTTAGTGAATAATTTGAGAGTGACGGCTTCGACCCATTTTGTGAAGTAATCGATAGCCACCGGTATGAATCGGTGCCCATTCGAAGCTTTCGGCTCAATCGGGCCGATGACATCCATTCCCCAAGCGACAAATAGCCACGGCGCTGACATAGGATGCAACTCAGTTGGAGGTGCGTGAATCAGATCTCCATGTACCTGACATTGATGGCATTTTTGGACAAAACCGAAACAATCTTTCTCCATGGTCATCCAATAATAACCTGCTCGAAGGATTTTCTTGGCTAAAACATACCCATTCATATGAGGTCCGCATACTCCTGCATGTACTTCGTGCATGATTCTTCCTGCTTCTTCGGCATCAACACACCTTAAGAGGTTAAGATCCGGGGTTCTTTTATACATGACCTCGCCGCTCAAAAAGAAACCACCCGCATGTCGCCTAATGGTCCTCTTTTGATCTCCAGTAGCATGTTCTGGGTATTCTTGTGTTCTCAAAAATCTCCTGATATCGTAGTACCATGGCTTGACGCTTGGTCCCTCTTCGATTGCATTGCAATAACCGTGGCTTTCCCCGATTTGGATTTCCAAGGGATTGACATGGGCGTTGCCCGGATAAGGTAGCATTGAAGCTAAAGTGGCAAGTGCGTCGGCTAGTTTATTGTGACATCATGGGATATACCTAAACTCTATTGATGCAAATCGCTTGCCAAGAATATTCATGTGCTGTCGGTAAGGGAGGAGTTTAACGTCCCGAGTTTCCCATTCACCTTGATATTGTTTGATAATTAGATCTGAATCTCCCATGATCAACAAATCTTCGACGCCTTGATCAATTGCCATGTTCATACCCATGATACAAGCTTCATACTCAGCCGTGTTGTTCGTGCAAAAGAAACGGAGCCTAGCCGTGGCTGGGTAATGCTGACCAGCAGGAGAGATCAATATTGCCCCAATCCCTACACCTTTAGCGTTTACCGCCCCATCGAAAAACATTTTCCAAGCATGACTGTCCTCTGCAACAACTTCTGTCGTATTTACCTCTTCATCAGGAAAGTAGGTATTCAATGGTTGATACTCCTCGTCGATCGGGTTCTCAGCCAAATGGTCTGCTAATGCTTGAGCTTTCATTGTCGTGCGAGTGACATAGACTATGTCAAACTCAGTGAGCAGGATCTGCCATTTTGCCAATCTTCCGGTAGGCATCGGTTTCTGGAATATATACTTCAAAGGATCTAACCGAGTAATGAGGTGAGTCGTATGGGCTTGGAGGTAGTGTCTCAATTTCTGGAGCGACCCAAGTTAAAGCACAACACGTTCTTTCCAGCAAAGTGTACTTGACCTCATAACTAGTGAACTTCTTGCTCAGGTAGTAAATCGCCTGCTCTTTCTTCTCTGTCGCATCACGTTGTCCGAGGACACAACCAAAATAGTTTTCCAAGACTGTTAAATACAAGAAAAGAGGTCTCCCTGGCTCTGGCGGGACCAAGACTGGAGGGTCTGACAAATATTCTTTGATTCTTGTCAAAAGCTTCTTGGCATTCAGTTGTCCATTTGATTGCAGCGTCTTTCTTCAACAACTTGAATATGGGTTCACATGTGGAAGTCAACCGAGCGATGAACCTACTGATGTAGTTCAGTCGGCCTAGAAGACTCATTACATCTTTCTTTGTTCTGGGAGGAGGTAAATCCCGGATGGATTTTATCTTTGTGGGATCTAATTCAATACCTCTTCTACTGACTATGAAACCCAAAAGTTTACCTGACGGGACTCCAAAAGCGCATTTGGCTGGATTCAACTTCAAATCGTACTTCCTCAACCTCTCAAAGAATTTCCTCAAGTCTCGCACATGATCGCCCTGAGTTCTGGATTTGATGATCACATCGTCCACGTACACTTCTATTTCCTGATGCATCATGTCGTGGAAAATGGCAGTCATAGCTCTCATGTATGTTGCTCCCACATTTTTCAAGCCGAATGGCATGACTCTATAACAGTAAGTCCCCCAAGGTGTGGTAAAAGCAGTCTTCTCGGCGTCCTCTTCATCCATCAACACTTGATGATATCCCGCGTAACAATCTACAAACGATTGTATCTCATGTTTGGCGCAGTTATCAACAAGGATGTGGATGTTTGGTAAAGGAAAGTTATCTTTAGGACTTGCTTTATTCAGATCTCGGTAGTCAACGCATACTCGAGTTTTTCCGTCCTTTGGCACGGGCACAACATTAGACAACCACGTGGTGTATTGTACCACTCGAATTACCCATGTTTTCAACTGCTTAGTGATTTCTTCTTTGATTTTATCACTGATGTCAGTCTTGAACTTTCTTTGCTTCTGTTGCACTGGGCGACAGTCAGGGTTGATTGGTAACTTGTGCACCACTAGGTCAGCTCCTAATCCTGGCATGTCGTCGTAAGACCAAGCAAACACGTCTTTAAATTCAAACAAGAGTTGGATTATTGCATCTCGTATTTTCTCATCTGTGTGGATGCTTATCTTGGTCTCTCGGACCTCTTCATCGGTTCCCAAATTAACCGGTTCGGTGTCATTCAAGTTTGGCTTAGGTTTATTCTCGAAATGTTCCAATTCTCGATTTATTTCCCTAAAAGCCTCGTCTTCATCATATTCCGGTTCTTGGTTCATTATTTCCAGATTAGGTGGCGTGTTCGAATTTGAGCATGAGTTCCGCAAACATGTCATGTTATTTAAAGCCGCATTATTAGGACTGAAAAGGAAGAATAAATAACAAAATTAGAAAGAGTGCAAAATGAGGAAATATTTATTTTATTTTCTTGGAATTTTCTAAAAACAAACAAAATTACATTGGGGAAACCAAAAATACAAGAAAACAAAGAAAAACATCCAAGCTACGTCCTGAAGTAACTTGTGATGAAGGAAAAAATGACAGGACAAATCTACCAGAACTCCCGCCTGATTGGGAAGGGTGTGGCTTTCCAATTTTGCAATTTAGCTTCAAGGCCCACATACAGCACCTCAGCGGTGCTTGTTCCTTCTCCCGATTGCACCATATTAACATCACAGAGCATTTTCCTCGTGGCCCCACATATGTCTTCAATTTCCTCCGCTGTAAAGACCTCGTCTTCTTCTTCTTCACCGTACCTTGGTCGGACAAAAGTTTGGTACAGATGTGGCAATGGTTGCCGCAGAACCCATCCTTTCTCCTTTCTCTTGTTGGCCCATCTTTCATCTTCAGGGGTTGGGCGAAAGCCCACTCCGAAAAACTTTTCAGCTACAGGTAAAGTTATCAGCTTCGGCACTCCTTGTAGGGACTTTCCCAAACCTTTTCCCGGTCGGAAGCCATGTTTAATCATTTCTTTTGCCACCATGATGGAGGCATTAGACAAAAAAGGTTGGGGGAGAGGGTTCCCTTCTTCGTGTTGATCAGCCAACACAATCTCGAAAGCTTGATAGACAATGTGTTCGCTTCCCGCTTCCGCTTCTAAGCAAGGGATGGACGGATCTCGATAAATTGATTGCTCGTCTTCCCCGTGGACCACGATCTCTTGTCCCTTGTGTTCGAATTTTAACATCTGATGGAGGGTAGAGGGCACAGCTCCGGCCGTATGAATCCATGGTCTCCCCAGAAGAAAGTTGTAAGAAGTGTCCATATCCAAAACTCAGGAATGTCACTTCGAAGTCCACCGGGCCGATGGTCATAATTACATCAATCTCTCCGACAGTATCTCTTTTCACACCGTCAAAAGCTCGCACACATATGTTGTTAGGCTGAATCCTTTCAGCTCCGATTCCTATGCGGCCTAAAGTGGAAAGCGGGCATATGTCTACCCCCGAACCCCCATCAACCATGACCCTCTTCATATAGTAGCCTTCGCATTTGACGGTCAAATGCAAAGCTTTGTTGTGGGCGGCACCCTCCAAAGGCAAATCAGCTTTGCTGAAAGAAATCTGATTGATCGCGAAGAATCTCTCTGTCATTCTTTCAAGTTGTTCGGATGAAGTCTCAATAGGCATGTATGCCTCATTCAAGGCTTTTAACAAAACCTTCTGATGTTCAGTAGACTTTATTAGAAGGGACAACATCGACACCTGTACTGGGCATTTGCACAGCTGGTCTATCACCTCATAGTCAGGCATTTGCATCTTTTGAAAAAAGACCTCTGCCTCTTCAGCACTTACAGGTTTCTTTGATGGGAAACGCCTTTGTGTGGCATTATTTACCTCCTGCGTGTTTAAGTACTTCTGCCCCAGGACGCTCTCAGATGAATTTCCTGCAACCTCTTTCCCTTTGCGCGTAACAAGTGTTCGTTGGTAGCTCCAGGGTACTGCGGATGGATCTGTCATTGGTTTTTGTTGCACGCGTGCAATAACCACGGGTTCATCTGGTTTTCGGGCCACATAAGTTCCCTTTGGTACATACATTGTTGTTTCCGTCTTTAAGCGGAACTTCTTGGGGGCACCTATTGACAATGGTTTTTCCACCCGACCTCGTGGGAGGTAAAGGACTCCACTCTTCTGAGACGATGCTTTCAATTCAATCGTCTTTTTAGATCTGGTCTCAAGAACTTCAACCTTTTTCCCCATTTTCTCTTGCTTCGGGGTAATCTCAGGCCGCTTCTCTATGTTGGCGATGGCGATTATTGCTTTTAAGGCTGGGTCAAATTCCTTGTCGTCACAAATCATCCCAATCACTGGCCCGTTGTTATGGGTCGGTAATGGGTTGTTTGTCACATTTGGGATGTCTTCATCTGCAAAGACAATCCTCTCTTGATTGATCAATTCTTGTACTGCCTTCTTCAACGTCCAACAATTGTCGGTACTGTGTCCTTCAACACCCGAATGATATGCACAATATATTCCTCTCTGGTAGGAAGGGAGTCTGGATTCTGCCTGTTCTGCGGAACGGGCTGCAGTAGGTTCTCTTGCCTGAGTTTTGGAAAAAGAGTGGAATACGACTCCCCAATCGGTGTAAAGCTCATTTTGGGTTGCTCACGGTGGCGGGTGTTATTTGGCCGTGGATTATATTGGTTTGGGTAAGGAGGTTGGCTTCTCTGGAATGGAGGTGGATTCCTGTTGGCTGGTGGCTGTGGCCGTGCCAGAGGTTGAATGTTCAGGACTGCATAGGGTGGAGGCGGAGGAGCATAGGCCATGCTGTGAGGTGGATAGTAATGCTGGGGGGCCCTGTCGGAGAATACCTGTCTGGAGGTTCGATATCTCCTGTCTTCTACTGCCGCCATGGCAGTTTCCTCCTGCTTCTTGCTTCTGGGCATCCCTCCAGACCCGCCTTGGATGGCTTGGGAAGTTGCCCGAATGGCCGCTTGACTCAAAATTCGCCCTGTTTTCAAGTCGTTTTCTACCATTTCTCCGATCTTGATTGCTTCGGCGAAAGGTTTTCCCATCGCCGACATCATATTTTGAAAGTAGTCCGGCTCTTGAGCTTGGAGAAAAGTCGTGACCATTTCAATTTCGTCCATAGGGGGTTTCACCCTGGATGCTTGCTCTCGCCATTTGATGGCATATTCTCTGAAGCTTTCTGAGGGCTTCTTCTTTAAGTTCGATAGATAATTCCTGTCTGCGCAATATCGATGTTGTATTGGAACTGTTTCACAAAATCTCTGGCCAGATCATCCCAGATGTGCCATCGAGATATGTCTTGATCCATATACCATTCTGATGTTATTCCGACCAAACTTTCTCCGAAGTACGCCATCAACAATTCTTCCCTGCCGCCGGCACCTCGCAATTGATTGCAGTATTTCTTCAGATGAGCAATGGGGTCACCATGCCCATCATATTTTTCGAACTTCGGTGTCTTAAAACCTGATGGCAAGTGGACGTGCGGGAACATGCATAGATCAGTGTAAGATACACTTTTCTGTCCACTTAGACCTTGCATGTTCTTCAGGCTTTGTTCCAAAGTCCTCATTCTTTTTGCCATCTCATCCTGCTCGGGGGCCTTTGGATTTTGGCTTGGTAGAAACTCATATCGAGGTGGTTGAGGATATATATTGGCTGCAACCTGGGTATGGTCCCGTGTAAGCGGTGGTGCTGGGAATGTAAAGGATGCGGAGTCGAAGAAAGGAGCATGTGCGGTGGGATGCGTTGTGACTGGAACTGGCAACTCAACCGATGTTCTTGAGGATGTATCATATGGTGTCACCCGAGGATGGGGGGTGGAGGGTGATTCAGAGAGGGTTGTAGCATTAGAATACCCAAACAGAGTAGGCGGGTAATTGATGGGGGTATTGGAAATTCCGCTTGATCTGAGAAGAATTTCAGGGAACCCAGGGATCAGACTCGGGGGCTCTTTCCCATTGTTCCAATCGTCCAACATCTCGAGCATGCGGCAACGCAAAATTCTATTCTCCTCCAAAGCTGCCGACTCAGTAGCCGGGATGGTTGTCAATGAGCTTTCCTCTGAAACGGGAATGGTTGCTAAAGGCATTTCTGAAGACATGTCGGCACCCTTTTTGGACCTAGTGAAATAGGGATGAGTACTTTCAGGCTGCCGAACTTTTCCTTTGGACCTTGTGAAGTATGAATGTGGTGCCAGATTACCACAAAATCAACCACTTTTTACTAAAACCTGGAGTTTGGCAAATAAACGGTTAGTCTGAAACAACATAACAGATAAGTAATCTCACGTTGGGTGTGATGCACTTATACAGGTGATGATATTGCTACATGTATTCGTTTGCGATGCGTCATTCCGGTTTGTATTTTCCTTCGCTTTCATCCTTTATCAATCTTCTTTTTCTTTTAACTTCTCCCCCCCTTTTTTTTTATTTATTTTTTTATTTTTATTTTTATATTTTTTAGTGATGGTCGAATCTTATGTGGATTGCCTACGTATCATGTCCCCGCATGAATCAGACCGGGCGTAGTTCGGAAACAATAGACATAAGATATGAATGAAATGTTCATGAATTTTATTTCAACGAACTTCAAAATTGAAACACTTGCAAAAGACAACAATGGAGGAAAACTTTTAAAAGGACAAACAGACTCTAAAATAACAGACTCTTCTAAGCATGTTCCAACGCCTTGAATCTTTGCGCCCGGGGGGCATTGTTTGGCCTTGCTGCAGTTCTTGGTGTAAGATCTTTCTGTATACTCCCCAATTCTGCCATGACTTGGTGGACACATTCCATGATTGAAGAGAAGAGGGCAGGCCGAGGTACTTGTTCGCAAGCCAAACACTTCATAGTGATGTAGTGCCCGATTTCATTGATCCTGGTCCTGATCATGTCTTTTTCTCTAAGCAGCTGCCCTATGTGTCGGTTCTTTGCCCCTAAGACTTGAGCGTTGCCGGAGATATGGTCCAAGAGCCTATCTATTTGTCTTTCCATCCGTGCCATCAAGTTGTGGCAACGGTCTCTATCTGCTTTGGCATCCCGGACTTGCCTGAGAGTTCGCTCTCTAAGAGCGGCATTTGCTTTTCTTAAATCAACGATGATTGCATCATAATCTTTTTCTACTTGTTGTAGACGGAGCGCTTCTTGGTGGGCTGCTCTCTTCCACTTTGTCCGGACTGCAACTAAAGCCGCTTTTGCCTTCTCCAAGTCTTCTTGGTGTTCAAAGGCTTTCCTTTCCAAATCGTTTATCAACATCTCATCACTCCGACTCCTCCTTGAACTTTCTGCGGCCAATTGCATCTCTTGAATTTGAGTTCGGAGTGCTTCTCTTTCCTGTTCACAACCGGCCCTTTCCCGATCAAAATCAGCTTGTTGTATATCCATGGCAGCTTCCGAAATTCCCTTGTCTTCTTTTAAAGTGTTAATGCAAGATTGGAAATCTTGCGCTGTCTCATGTTTAGCCTCCCTTACTCTGGCTTCTACCTCCTTCTCCCAATCTACGGCATACTTCACTGACCTTTCTGACCATTGCTCCGGCATTGATTGGTTGTGGAACCATTCAAGATATGCGAGACTCACTTCTCCCCGTTCTCGATTGGCAACCATTTCGTTGATGTCGGAGAGTCGACTACCGAACCATACCTTTTGTGCATAAGTCTCCCTCGGGGTCTCCTCCGTCATGAATTCCCATGTAAACGATCGCATATCCTCAATTGGGGGCCTTTTCTGTTCTCTACCCAGCTGCCGCATGACACGTAGCGGGACATATGGTTGGAAACCCCTGAAGCCCATTAGTATGTAGAATGGGCGGTATGTCGACATATGCATGATTTTGGCGGGAGGGAACCAATAATAATTCCAGGTAAGTCGATCTGCTCTCAAAGAGTTGAGAAGTTCTTGCCAAGTCCTCAAATCTTCTGGAAGGTTACAACGGGCGGCTCTGTTTGTATGACAGCGAATATAATTCAACCAATCCGCGTTGAAGTCTATCACAATTGGGTGATGATAGAGATGTTCTACAAACCACATTTGTAATAAGATATTGCAACCTTCAAAATAATCTTGTCCTTCTTGGCATCGAGTTAAGGCCCGGAAGATGTCTCCTAGGATCATCGGAAGAACGGTGTGTTCCTCGTTACTCTGTAGATATAAGACCACCGCAGCCAAACAGATTCTGATGCGTCCGCCACGTTCGGGAAAAACCATGGTTCCCAAAAAAGCGATCATAAAGGCATAAATCCTTAAGTCTCCCCGGGCGTCATAATTCAACTGGTTGATAAATTCAGTGTTTGAGAATTTCGCGAACCCATTCTTATCACCAAATCCGTCGTAGAGATAATCCAGTGGCACCCAACCGTTCTCCAAACAACCCATGGGAACCCGCCGGAGACATAACTTTTTCAAGAAATTATTTACACCCATCTGCCTAGGAGCTGCAGGTCTTATCTTGTGCAAATCTCTTCCGAGTCCTGTGAGTCCGCCCAATTCTTCCAAAGTGGGTGTCATTTCGCAATCCCGGAATCTAAACACATTGCTTGTTGAGTCCCAAAAACTCACTAAAGCTCTGATCACATTTTTGTCCGGTTTTATCATCATGATGTCCGGAAGAAACTTAAGGTGCTTGTGAACTTGATTTCTTTCCCAAGCCGAAAAACTAGTCCACCATTTACAGAGCCGATCTGGGGTCTTGTCCTGGACCATGAACATGGGTGGCATTTCGTCTCTCGCCCTTTTCTGGCCGATTCGTTGCGAGGAAGTCATGCTCATCTTAGAAAAAATAAAAAATGAACTTAAGATTTTTTTTTTTTTAATTTTTTTTTTATTATAAAAAAACGAATCTTGTTAATACGGCCTTTCAGCACTTGAAGAAGATTTGAAGGCTGTATAACAGGATACCAGTGTGATGTCTATATTACGTTTTGCGAAATTAGTCCTCCGGCGCCCTTTTTGAGGCGTTTGGCTATTTTTGCAAAATTTCCTAACTCTCGACTAAGAACAAAATCCTAATTCTAATATTTTTATTATTTTTTTTCTTCAAAAAAAATCAGTATTAGTTGAGCCCGATATGGGTTGCCTACGTATCTCATGTTTGGTGACAATCAAACTTGCGTAGTTCGAAAATAAAAGAATTAAATCATTTTAAGAAAAGAAAACAAACTATTTTTAAACAGCATTTCTAAAACAAATTATTTTCAAAGGAACTAAGAAGATTTATTTGGAATTTTTGCATTTTTCAAAATTATTTTCAAAGAAACTAAACTATTTTCGCAAAATTAAGAAAATTTACTTGGAATTTTTTTTTTTTGCATTTTTCAAAATTTATTTACAAAGAACTAACTATTTTCGTAAAATTAAGAAGATTTATTTGGAATTTTTTTTTTTTTTTTTTTTTTTTTTTTTGCATTTTTTTTTTTCAAAATTTATTTTCAAAGAACTAACTATTTTGACTCTATACCCTGACGTTTTCCATTTCTTTCCCTCTTTTTAACAAACCGGTCGGCATGTAAGATCGGAACAAATAAATGCACACAGAGAGATGCAACAAGTTGGTCTTTTGTTTCAGGTACACCTGTCCTAGACAGGCCCAACCCCTGTGTTGAGCCACCTAAGTCAAATATGCACATGATGCAAATAAACATTCCTATCGGGGATCCGGCATAAGGTTTTGTTATTCTAAGTCATCGTCCTGTTGGAAAAAGTGTCTAGACTGGCTTTAACTCGAGCGGACAACTCGAGCCGAAGAGTGACAGTGCACCGGTAGCATGGCTTTCCGGCTTAATTGACAAAACTCTTCGCCTAAACATGTGTGACTACAAAATCCTTCACCGGGTGCCAAGCACCACAGCTATCTTGAGAAAAACGGGCTATGTCCAGCAAATGCCCGATATTATATTTCAAAAGACTCAGAAGAAAAAAAAATGGGTATCGGCACAATTTATATACAGTTCACGAAATATCAAAGCGGTAAAGCAACATTTAGCATATAAAATATAAACATGTAATAAAATCAGATAATAAATAAGCCAAATAAAATAATTATTCAAAGCTCGAATTCTTAAACCCCGAACCGGTAGTCCTGAGTTTTATTCCCCAGCAGAGTCGCCAGAGCTGTCACACCTCCTTTTGGCGCGCCCTTACCCCAGAGGGTAGATGCGCGAGGGAGTTTTTCCAATTTAAGTGACAATATTCGAAACGGGATTTATTTATTTAATTCAGAGTAGCCACTTGGAATAAATTAAGGTGTCCCAAGTCACCGATTTATTTAAATCCCGAATCGAGGAAATTTCGACTTTCCAAATGAAGTCTGCGAACCAGAAATTCTAAGTAAGGAATTCTGTTGACCCGAGGGAAGGTGTTAGGCACCCCGGATCCCGTGGTTCTTGCACGGTCGCTTCAATTATTATAAATGGCTAAAAATTATCTGATTTTAATACATGTTCACATCATAATGCAATTTAAACCTATTGACCGCTTTTATCTAATTTTAAGAATGATCGCAACGTTATTAAAACACGTCTCGAATCACGTCACATAAATTATGCCCGTGATTTTGACATATTTTAACATCATTGAGATTTGAATTTAGATCACATAAATATGCAACCGAGTTTTAAAAAATTAATTTTTTAAAATAACGCACCGAAAACCACTACGCACTTTCAACGTGAGAAACATAAGAATTCAACTAATGGCACACCTTGATTTTAAAGAGTTAAGATTAATTGGGTGAGTCTTGTCTCATATTTTATTTTTTAAGGCTGATTTAAAATAACTACGTTTCTTTATTGATCCGTTATATTTAAAAGAGAAATAATTTTTATTGACATGTACCGTAGATTACTAAGCATAAATGTAAGAGTTACGTTTTTTGCAATCTCAAAACTCCTACTGAGTTAGTATCAAACGATAAGAAACGGGCCAGGCCTATACATACTGATATTTGGGCTATTTATCAAAGCCCTGAGGTTTATGCCTCTGACAAGGAAATGCTCATTACTTCCAAATTAATTTCACATGTTAATTAATTAATCTACTAAAAATTATATGCATTTCGAAATCAGTTACTATGATTAGTTATCATATAATCAGGTACCTAATTTTATTCAAACCCGGCAAAAATTGAATACGCAACTCATACAACTACCTAAATGATATCAAAGTCAGGAAATGCCAAGCTTGTGCTAATAATCCTATAACACATGTTTAAACTCAATTCTTATCAGTAAACTTAGAAAATTCTAAATCAATTCCATTTAGCATGCGCTGGATTGTCTACACAGTTCAGATGCGCAATTTGCAAACCATGAAGAAGGACCCATGATTAGTTTCCCAAATTGATCGTATTCACTAACATCTGACCTCAAACTAATTACTAAATGACATTGCGTCATGTTAATGAATGATAAATAGCTCCCATAATCCTGATCATACAAATAGTTCTACATATATCAACAGGCACTAATTCAACCAAATGCTACAGCTACAGATCAATGCTAATGATGATTAGAACAATTTCAGGTAAGAAAAACTAGTAGTATTATTTCATCACTTGATTCCAAGAGGAGTTCATACATTTGCCTCACATTTCCAAATTGCTTAGGTGAAAGATATGTACCTGGATAATGGAAATAGAAGGAGAAAAAATGAGTAATCAGCAGCAGCAAGTACTAAGCAGCAATTAGCAGCAGCACAATCAACACCAAATTGGAGTCCCAAATAGCAGAAAATTGACAAATCAAACGAACACCCAGGACACTCGATGAAACAATCAACAACAAACCCCAAGATAGCCCGAATAGACCAGTTTCGACCTCCCTCACAACTAAAATGAATTTGAAGCAGTGAAGAGAGAAAGCTCTTGGTGTAATACTACAGAGATTCAAGTAAGTAATACTACAGAGCTTCTGCCAGTGTGTATTCTTGGTCTTTTTGAACGTGAGGATATGTCTCTGTGTATCTGTTTTTAAACTGCCAGAATTCTCTCTTCTCTCAATGTCTAGCTTTTCTGTGAGTTTAGTGTTTCTCAAATTCTCAAAATGTTCTCAATGTGTCTCCTGCCTCTCTGTATTTCTATCTCTTTTTATAGCCTAGAGATCCAACCCCCCAGCCCTTCCTTTTAATTGTTTTAATCACTGTCCAGCCAGGTATTCCTTATGCCTTTCCACTCTGTTTTGTCCAAGTATGGGACTTTTGTTTTAAAATTCCCTAAATGCAAGACCTAGGTGGATACCTGCTGTCCAGCAGGTTCCACTGACCTAAGGCATGTGCACTGCACCTTTCTTTTGAACTCTAATTGTTAATTTCCCTAAAACTTATCAGGATTACAGTTATATCCAATCCATACTTCCTAAGCTTAAAAATCAACAGAATTCCGAGCTTAATTCAGCAGGGGATTACAAATATATCAAAGAGAGTCTTAGTCAAGGCTCAAACCAACAAGGAATTCAAAACTCAATCTAATCAGTGGTTCATTTGGTCGGATGAAATCAAAAGGGGATATGAAACCAACCAATTGACGACATTCGATTAAACGATTACGACATGTATAATCGATAGCCAAATAATCGACAAAACAGTGATTCAAACAATCTCGGCCAAAGACAAAAATACAAAACTAATTATTCGACGACTCTAAATCAAAGCGAATACGCATTCGACAACATACGCAATCAAATAAACAACACAGAAAAATAATTGACCAAATAAAGGGTCTTTAAGAAGAAGTGACAACAGGGACGGCCAAAAAAAATGAGAAGAATTCAATCAAATACACAAAACAAATAGATACCTAATTGAAATAAACAGGAAAAGGAAATTACCTCAAAAGAAATCGAAATCAAACGGACCCGGCTCCAAAGGATTCGAGTTTTGCACCTTTTGAAGTAAACGGACTTTAATTGAAGTGTTTTTCAAACGAAAAACACTCCAATTAAAGTCTGTTGCCTTCAAATAACGTTGACTCGGACGAAATCCCTAGTTTTTGGATTCTAGGGTTCTTGAGGCCGTTTTTGGGGCTTGACTGGTTCTGGCACGATTCGAGCCAGGCTAAGGCTAGTAGGGGTATGAGGGAAGTTATGGGAGTGCTCGAGGTGAGTTTGGAGCGGTTTGGCATGGTTTTGGTTTTGACTCGAACCTTCGATCGAAGATTCGAGACGTTCAGGGATGATTCGAGATACAAGGGTTATGGGGTTTGAAAGAGGAGGTTGGGAGGGTTCTTCGGTGTAAAAATGGGGAGGTTTGGACTACCGGAACCGCCGTGAGGCGATTTCCGGTAGGCGGAGTGCGGCGGAGTATGACGGAAGGTCTGTTGATCTCTGAGGGAGACGGGGGGTGTGAACGGGGTGAGCTTGGGGGGGCTGGGCTGTGAAATTGATATTATATACGGGGTATGAGATGAGATCCTGGCCGTTAGATTGATTAAGTTTGATGGCCAGGATTTCTTGGTGGATATCAAACGACGTCGTCTCACTAAATGAGACTGGGTCGGTCTCAAAGGTGATCGGGTTGCTGGTAAAACGGGTTGGGGCGACGGGGTCTCAGCCGTTGGATCAGGAATGGATTTACGGTTGAGATCTATTGATGCTAAACGATGTAGCTTCAACGTCGTACTACGTCGTTTCATTGGTCTTACAGACCCACTGAATTGGACCGGGTAAAAAATAGCATTTTGGGCTTGGATTCTTTGCAATCTTAACCATTTTTCTTCACTAACCACACTTAAATTAAATCCTCTCTAAACAGATCAAAAAATGAAAATTACACACCTATTAATTGATACTCAAACCATTAACACAAATTATTTTTTTATTTTATTTTGACATATAAACACGAACACACGAATATAGACAATAAAAGGAAGAAATATCATAAAATCCACAGAAATTGTAAATAACACAGAAGTATTTTATTTTTAATTTTTGGGAGTAATTCTCATGCGTGGCAAAAATCACGTGCTCACAGTAGGAGCCCCTCCGAAGTCTGCACACCCCCAGTGAGTGCAGTCAACTATTATTATTGGTACATGCGATTATATATATATATATATATATATATATATATATATATATATATATATATATATATATATATATATATATATATATATATATATATATATATATATATATATATATCTATATATATATATGGATGGATCGGATTGCGCACCGCAACAGTATACTCTACAGATTGGGCTGCACGCCGTAGCGGTATAATTAAACTATCGATCATTGAGAGAAATAAGATAAAAACTTCCTCGATTTAGGATTTAAATAAACCGGTGACTTGGAACATCGCAATTTATTCCAAGTGGCGACTCTGAAATAAATAAATAATTCCATTTCGAACAATGTCACTTAAATTGGAAAAACTCTCTTATATATTTTGCCCTTCGAGGTAGGGTGCGTAAAAAGGAGGTGTGACACCATACATAAACTATAAACATAATAAATTTTGAAAACTTCTTCTTTCCATAAATAAGTTGCCAAAAGTGAAAAAAGAATCTACATAATAAATTGAGTAAGTTAATTGAAACCATTATACAAATTTACAACAACATACCATATATTGGCATAGTGTATAACTGTATATTGATACTTATTTACTTATCTTCTATGTATACAATCTAGGCAGCATTTTAATTTACATTTAAATTTTTAGAACTCCTATCCTATAGATTCGATTTTTTTTTATTTAGATAGCTTCTTAAATTACTTACTTTCCACCTTTTTAGGTAAATGCTTAAATAATATATATAGACAAGAGGGGTTGCTCTGATGGTAAGCAACCCCCACTTCCAACCGAGAGGTTGTGAGTTCGAGTCTACCCAAGAGCAAGGTGGGAAGTTCTTGGAGGGAAGGATGCTGGGGGTCTATTTGGAAACAGCCTCTCTACCCCAGGGGTAGGGGTAAGGTCTGCGTACACACTACCCTCCCCAGACCCCACTAAGTGGGATTATACTGGGTTGTTGTTGTTGTTGTTGTTGTTGCTTAAATAATATATATATTACTATTCTTTTCAGAGACTATATATACATGCAGTACATAAAGTTGTATCATATTTCAATACAAGAAAATACTCATATACTTTTACTGTTGAGATGACAAAGGCAACATTGACTTTGTTTGTTGTGTTTTGCTTTGTTTTTTGCAATTTTAGCCATACTGGGGAATCCTTTGAATTGGGAAAACAAAATCATTTGAATGATGTTAAGATAAATAAGGTTCAATGCCATAACGATGATGATTGTGTGAAATATTGTAAAGATCATCTTGGTTTCCCAGGTTGTGGATGTGAGATAAGTGGAATGTGTCGTTGTTGCGTTCCTTCACCACCTAATGTTTAGGTATAATGTACTTTGAATTGTTTTTATTTCGAGTAAAATGAAGATTTAATATAAGCTCTGACCATTTTGAGAACTTCTACTTGTCTTTTTATCTTCTATTCTCTGTTCTGTGTTTCAATTCTTATTTTTTTCTTGTCCGTCTTTGGAAAAAGGGATCAAATCTATGCCAATGTCATGTCACTAATTAATTAACCCCTCGAATATACTAATTGGTTTTGGTTTAGATATTCCAAAAGGACGATAACTATAATGAACTTAGATTTAGAACTTATACGAGGTCCGAAAAAAAAAATACTAGCATCGAAGAAGAAATTTAGGTTTATTGACAATGTAAAAGGTATAAAATATGTGAAGAACCAGAAGGTAACCATTAATGATTGTAGTGGCATGAATAGGATGTCTCCACCCTTATCGGTTCAAATCCTGAAAAAGGAAAAAATCATTGCAGGGAGTGTCCCTTTTCAATGGACCTAACATGATGTTAATCTAGATTAGTCGAGGCCAAATATGAATGGCAGACCAAATAAATAAAGGAAAAAAAATGAGAAAAATTTAAAAATAGTCAGATTTACAAGTGGTCATTCAAAAATAACTTTAGTTTCAAGGTAATCGAAATTTTGTCACTTTCTTGTAAAGATAAATCTGAATGAAAACGCTGTTCAAAATCCAACAATATACTTTAGTGTAATATATTGGAGTTCTGGTATATTATACTGGAACTTTTCACGTGTTGGAGTTTCAGCATAATATGTTGGAAGTTCATACATAGCACCCATCTCCAGTACATTATGTTGGAATTTCCATGTTACGGAAAAATAGTGAATATTTTTCAACAACTTTACAAATGCTGGTTGTTTTTCAATGACCAGTCTAAAAACTGACTAGCCCGTGCTATTGCAACCAAAAAAATATGAGGTAAAATTAGAGAGAGGTACGGAAATAAGCAACAAATAACACTACTTACCAACAATTAGCCATTCGGTTATATGTAAATTGAGGAAGATTAGAGGTGATTTGAATTGGTCTGAAGTCAAATCATAATTAAAACCAAGTTAAATCTCTTTGGGATGGTGCCAAACATATACTCCCTCCGGTCCAAAATAAGTGATTTTTTGGATGTTTTCACACATATTAAGAAAGTTACTTTTTAGCATTAATTAGCAATAGAATTGACCATTTTAACCTTACTATCTCACATAAACACTCCTAACACATATTCCAATATTATTTACTCCAAGGACAATGTAGGAAAAACATCATTAAGTGAGTCTGTTTGGAAAGCCACCATGCAATTGAAATTGGTGTAATTACTAGGGTAGTAATTACATAACCTAGTAATTACTCAGTTGTGTAATTATAACGACATGTTTGTTTGTCACAGCGTAATTACAGTGTAATTACAAGTTTACTGTTTGATTGTACACGTGTAATTACACAGTTAGATTAAATTTTAAATTAAGTAATTATCAAAACTTAAAAGTCAATATACTAAATATATGCCTATAAATTTTTATAAGTATAAATAATATTATATTTGACATTTAAGATGTATATTTTCATGAATATACATTAATAAGTAATCATATATAAACTAATATTATAAAAATTTATCTATATATTTTAAATTAATAATATTTTGTTTAGATACGTACAAAAATTTAAAATATACGCTATTTTGTAAGTATTATGAAATTCATATTTGATAAAATAAATTAATATTTATAAATATAATGTCATAACATTATTCAAGTGTTTGACAAAACTGATCTATCAATTTTAACTAAAAAATGAACAACATGCGAGTGAGCCAATACTACTAAAACAAGTAAATTAGAACCATGAATGTAACACAATTTCAAAATTTAGAAAAAAAAATTATTTAGCATATGTCAAATTCCAACATAATATTAGTAAGTTCCACTATAATTTCAGATTATGAAACATAATAGGTTTATAACCACATTCAACAATGAATTTCGCTTTAATTACATCACTCATTATATGATAAGTTTGTAAATGACTCATTATTTATAATATTATGAGGTGAAATTTCAAAAAATTGAATAATAAAATAAATAAAAATAAAATATAAGTGATTACATGAAATAACAAGAAATAAAGGAAGAAAAATAATGTGCAAAGAAAAATATATTTTACAATTTTAAAAGAAATTAAAAAGTAAAAATAAAAATTAAAAATTAAAATAATAGAAATAAAAAGTTATAAAGAAAATAAATTAAAAGAAAATAAAAAGGAACGAAAATGAAAAATAACCTTGTAATTACCATCAATTCTCACCTCCCCCTTGATAATTGGAGAGTGTAATTACACCCCTCCAATTACACTCAATTCCATGCTGACCAAGTAATTACTTGGCCAAACAAACATGTCAAATTGTGTAATTACACTCAATTACACCCAAATCCAATTCCTAGGTGGCTTTCCAAACATGCTCTAAGTCATTCTTGAAATTCGAAAAAATCACTTATTTTGGACCACAAAAAAAAAGCCAAAAAATCATTTATTTTGGACCGGAGAGAATAATATGTACAATCGGGTATGTAGGTGTGAGGTGACTAGACTGGGGGGTATGCCCAAATCAGGATCATTACTTGTCACAACATATAGCAAAGCCCTAAAACTTGTCATACCAATTCTCGGGCAAGTTTAACAGGGTATATATGCAAGAAACAAACTGTAAATCTGTGTCTGACATATTAGTCATGTGCTCTTGCTGATCTCGATTCAAAAACGAGCTATTATTGTTCTTTTCAGAATGAAGTTGTTCATAACTAAAATTGGTGACGGAGACCAAATACAAGCTCTGGTAACAAAAGAGTATATATGTACGGTGTACATAAATCGGGTTGGTTCAGAATTTATAAGTACCAAACCAAGCTAATTGTGTGGGGTTATTAAATTAAAGACCAAACCAAATCAATAAAACTCGCATTCCTCGGATTTTCTCGGGGTTTCAGGTTTTCTGAGTTTTTTTCAGATAAAATCTTCGTAAAACAAAACATATAACTTGTGCTCAAAATATTTCTTTAATCCTAGTAAGATACAATTATATATATTATTTTCCAAGAAAATAATACAAAATATAAGATTATCATGACTTATCCTAAAACATTCAACAATAAGAACAATAAAATTATGTAATATAAATATTACTAATTAAAAAATCATAACAAAAATAAATATAAACTAAAAGTACTAAGTCATACTAAAATAAGTAAACTAACAAGACAATATTAATTACATGACTAACACTAAAGAATAAATAAAAATAGTTATGCATTTTATTTAAACTATTGAAAAACAAAAAAATAGATATTTAATACATTCACAGTTTGGTTTAGGCTTTTGTTAACATTATTTAATTTACTAATATTAAAGACTATAAAACTTACAACATTCAAAAGTTCAAATTCCACCTTCGAATAATAACTTAATAGATAAAATTATAAAAAAATTTAAAAATATTTATAAATTACATCATAATAAATATATTTATATATTAAATATATCTATAATTTCTATATAAGTAATATCAAATTAATTTAATTTCGATTTAACTTACTTTAATTAAAAGAAAACGAAATCAAACTAAATCCAAACATTCAATAAATTAGATGGAACACCTTTTGTTTACATAGGTGTGACAAGGAAAAAGTTTTAAAAAAAAAATCGCTTAGTGAAAGTTTCTTTAGAACAAACACGGGCAAGCAAATGATAGTTCTTCTATTTGATGATAAATCTCTAGACAATATATTTCTGACTACTTCATTCCACATCCAATGAAATTATAAGCTACTCATTTTTCCAAAAATATCTTCACGAAACAAAGTTGCGTAGGAGGGTAAATAAAACAGAAAACTGAAACAAAGCAAAACACAGATCTTTCAAGTCTGGCAATTAACTTCTAGTACACGCTAACATAATCAAAATAATCGCATCGCACCATCTGGAGAAAGATCCTCCATGGAAACTGGTTTCCATCAGCGGTACTGCAATATAAATCAAAGAGATTAATCACTTGCATAGAAATTGAATAAATGGACAGAAACAAATGAAGTATAGTACAAAAACCAGACTGAACTACATAATCAGTGAATCATCTTGTGATTAAGTACTCAGAATCAGAAATTGCCCACCGATATAATGATTTTTGGTAAATCTTTAAAGCTAAGAAAAGAAATTTTGAGGCTACTCTTTGTACCAGAGCTCAGGTGATGATCCAAATTTCCAAAGAGTTATTATTAATGACTTGCATAAACAAGGAAATAACTTCCAAGTCAATTATAACTCAATATAGATGACCATAACATCGACTACCCAAGCAGGTATCCAATTTTCCACCATGTTCCTACTGCCAAGCAAATACAAAGTCCTTGAACTAAAAATTTAGTTGTACTTTGCCAGATAAACGAAAGATAACAAAGCATAGCTGAAACAGTAGACAGTAGAGCTCAGCTCTCAATATAGCTCGCTATTCAGGCAATCGACAAAGGATTCAGTTTCTCATTCTCTCTTTTTTTTTTTAAATTAGTACTTGGATTCAGCATTTTACCTTAATGAAGCCAATTTCCTTTGCATTGCTGCGGAAGCACTGCCTGCAGCACATGAGTCCATACTTCCTAATGATGGCATGGGGATTGCCACATACACGGCTGTATAAATACAAAGAGAAATTAGATATACATCAAATATTTTTCAGGAAACACTCTTACCATGAGAGTAAAGCCAACTATGGAAGCTAAAAGGAGCGAATATCCAAAGGTACAGTGTCTAGCACCACTGATTGATATAGTCATGGTAATACTCAAAAGTCAAAACAAAAGACGCCATGGAAGCCAAAGTTGCAGACCACAAAATGCACATTAAAATCTTCACCAGACGCTCTTTTCACCAATGCAAATCAGAAAAAGCTCCTACTTCGAATCAAAATAACAGGAATTCCAAAATATAGTGTCTCGAGCAATACTCCAACTTTGAATCAAACGAAAGAAAACCACGTAAAGCAAAAAAGATTCCAAAAATTTTAAAACCAAAAGCATTCGCTTTACTAGATCATATTTACATCACGACACAAAACAAATCTTTTTCTTTTGGGGGGGTTGACTTTTGATTGAAAATTCCCAAATTGCGGCTAGAAGACATACAGTTCATACATACAAATGTAACTATCAAATTCTCTGAAATAATAACTCAATTAAAAGTTCCAGTATATCTCTGCCTCAATATTTTTAGGATTCCAAAAACGATACTATTACTCTAGTTTTTAGTTTTAGCATTACTTTTTGTCACCATCTAAATCTAAGATCCATGAGAAAAATAGAACAAAAATAAGTGAAACTAAAGATATAATTCCCAAAAAAAATCCATAAATTAGGATTTAATTTAATCAAATATAAAGAGAGAAGAAAATTTACCAGGTCCGAGAGCCAGGGCCGTAGTGTTTGGGGTGAGCGTTCCAGATGTTGGAGTGACCCATATTCTCAAGTCGGCTGCAGACGGCGCTTCTGAAATGTATGGAAAAACCCTAATGCTTAGACTTGGGAGGGGACATTATATATATATAGGAGTATATAAATAGGCATTACTTTAGGGGCATTCGTGGAATTACACCTCCTAATATAGTTTTTTTTTTTCTTTTTTGACAAAAACATTTCACCTTGTAATTTAAATTATTTATAGCATATTATAGCAGATTAATTATGAGTTGATGTTTATCTCAGATTATATTCAAAATTATTCTTATAATTTGTGAGCTAATTGAATGTGTAGAGCTTAAACTCTTCAATGTTATGTTATTTCATTGTTGTTTATCTCGGAATTTAGAAAATAAGAAAAGTCAAAGAAAAAGAACCCTCGAGACAAAATTATTCTATTTAGTTTTTTTATTCAAATATTCCAATATAGAGTTTAGGGTTTAGATTATATAATAGAGAATTTTTCACAAAAGGCATTTATTAAGACCTAATTAGCAATAAATAGAAACGTTTTCCTATATTACGTGATATAGATATGTTTTACGTTATTTTATGATGTATATAGTGTATTAAACGAATTGTATTCAATAATACAACATGAAATGACGCCGCACAAACAAGAATTCCTGTAAATCATGATTTGTATTTAGGTGTATTAAGCTGTATTAAGCGGAAAAAAAGTAACGTTTCAGCGCAAATCATGGGTAGGTGAATCTGTATTTAGGTGTATTAAGTTGTATTAAGCGGCGTCATTTCACAAAAAATGGGAGTTATACCATAAATTGGTGAGAGAAAAATATTTTGGACCACCTAATAAGGCTTAAATATAGGAAATTATTAAATGTAAATTTTTTGCTACAAAATCAAAAAGGTTATTATATTATGTAAAATCTTAAAAAGGTATTTATATGTTATAAATAGGGTACTAATCTATTTTATACATGGTAAAATTTTCTATATAGTATAAATTCATCTTCCACCCATGCTCATAAATTCATCTTGCACACATGCTCATTCTATCTCACTTCCTCCTCCTTCACCTTTCTTTGCATCTCCTTCAGCCATTTCGCAAACCCCTTCTGTCTTTCTTTCTTTGTTCTTCTTTGATGGCAATATATTGCACATAGTGTACATTTAATCTCTTTGTCCATATTGATTAATACTATAGGACTGATAGCAATAAGTAATTTGCAATTTTTGTATTTATAATAACATTTCAAAGTCAAGAAGAATGGAAAAGGGTCAAAAATGTCCTTGAACTATTCGAAATAGCTCAAAAATATTTTTCATTTGTTTTTAGTGCCAAAAATATCCCTGTCATTTATAATTTGGACCACAAATGCCCATAAACCGTTAGTCTTGCAATTGAAGCTGACATGGCAGTCCAACTAGGTTAGAATTGCTTACATGGCCATCCACCTAAACAATCCAGCATGACAAAATTATTTTTTCGAGAAAATTATTTTTTTGAAATTTTTTATTAAAATACAAAATCAACATTTATTCAAGAAAAAAGTAAAAAATATTCGAAAAAATGATTTATTTTGAATTTTTTCTAAAATACAAAATCAATACTTATTCCGAAAATACTACAAAAAAATCAAAAAATTTATTTATTAAAATATTATATATATATTATACAAAATAAATTATTTTGGAGCATGCTTTAATATATTGTTCAAGAAATATTTTACTTTTTTCAGAATAAGTGTTCGATCATGAAAATTTTAAATTTCACTTAAAGTTGAATTTCGGAATTTTTGTAAGTTTGAAAACTCCAAAAATTATAAGAACTTCGAATGAACCAATTGATACTTATGGTAAAGGTGTGCCTTTTGTGAAGCTATAATTGATAAGTACCCAAAAATTTAGATCAAACTAATCATAAATTCACAAAAGAGAATAATGTGATTTTTAATCAAATCATAAAGCCCAATGAAGAATACTTTTTCTGGAATTTTTTTTACTATTTTTGGAATAAGTTTTGATTTTGTATTTTTTTTAAAATCCAAAATAAATAATTTTTCGAATATTTCTTACTTTTTTCGGAATAAATGTTGATTTTATATTTTAATAAAAATTCTGATTTTTTTTTTTCAAAAGAATAGTTTTGCTATGCTCGATTGCTTAGGTGGATGGCTAGGTAAGCAAATCTAACCTAGTTGGACTGTCATGTTAGCTTCAATAAGAAACTAACTGTTTAGGGGCATTTGTGGTTCAAAACATAGACAGTATGGATAATTTTCGCACAAAAAATAAACGAAGGATATTTTTGAGTTATTTTAAATAGTTCAAGGATATTTTTGGCCCTTTTCCGCATGAAGAAAGATCCTCAAACTCAAGGGGGTCATGCAAATTATCCTACAAAGACGAAGTTGAAGCAAAGAAACATTCGGGTAGGAAGGGCACAAATTGGGACAATTTCGATATTTTTGTTTGGCTCAAAAGTTAAAAGTGTACTTTGTAAGCTAGAAAATAATAAAAAATATGTGAGGGTAAATCGTAATCGAATATAATATATCTATAGGTGTAAGAATAATAACAATGCTATAGATCTAATAATACAAGATGATATTATGAACTCAAGAAAAGTTATTCGTCAAAGATAATAGATAGAGAGAGAATGAGATAGTTGTATTATTCAATAATAACGCATATATCTTTTACAATGGGAAGGTCCTCTTTATATAAGAAGGGGACTTTCTTAAAATAATAATAAAAATACCAAACGTGGTCGACGTCCTCCTAGCGAGGACTCCTGATTTTAAACGGTGTCGCATTCGCCCTCACGTATGAGCCGTACCCTTACTGTAGCAGATATATGCTTATTGGGCGTACCGTTCGGCGTAGAGGCGTATAGGGCCAAATTTGACCACATACAGTTAGTCTCTCTGCTCGTTGGAGGCGTATCGAATAGACGTCTTCAATGGGCGAAAATGTCGATCTTGTCTTTGGAAAATTTGACCTTATTATGGTGGCGATGGCGTGAATAGAGGCAATATATGGCATCGTCGATCTGTTGACATGTGGTCTCCTTTGTAAAATGACGTCACCGCCGACATGCGTCATGATTATCTTGCTCCAGAGGCATTTCAGAAGATGATTTGATGTTTTGGTTTCCCGTGCCCGTTTTGAATCATGCATCTTCGATTTCCATGCATCTTAGCCCTATAAATAGGAGGAAGGTTCAATCTTTATTATTTTTGAACTTCTGAGCTTTTTCTACTTCCCTTTTCATCTTCCTTGCCAGAAATTGCTACTTTGTGCTAAACTCTTTCATTTATGTTGAAACTGCATTTCTTATTATTAGAGCTTGATTTATATAAAAACAATTATTATGGCGAAATGTGGACAAAGAAACAAAAAAAGCCAAAGGTGATACCCCATCTAGGGTTACACCATTTTCTGGTGGTAACGGGAGAAAGGAAGAGATACCACTTGTCCATCTTAGTGTAGATAACGTCCTTCCAAAAGAGATACACACTCGTAGAGTTTTCCCAACCAGGATCCTGACCCCTCCCTAGGATCACATCGAGTTATTACAATCGCATTTTGACGACCTTCGAAAGGTGTACCAAATTCCAGATTATGTGGAGATGGAGCCGACCAGGACGGACTATGCCAACGTGCACCGTCCGGGATATTGCACATTCTACAAATATCCATTCTTGATCGGTTACGGCCTCCATGTTTATCCCCTCATGGAGGAACTCTGCCGCTTTTACAAAATATGCCAAGCTCAACTTACTCCCTATACTTGGAAGGTGTGTCGTATTATGACCACCTACGTGGCCAGGGCTGAATGCAGCGTCTTGATCTACCACCTGTTGCAGTTATTTAGCCCCGGTTACATGAGGAGTACCATGCTGCAACTAAAAAGCCGTGGCATGAGGGGTTTGGTCGTTAAAGCCGACGACAAGACTTATCGCCGCTTCTGGCATAAATTTTTCTAAATCAGGACGGAGCCCCTTATGTCGAATCCTGGAGGGTTCCCGGAGAGGTGGAATCCAGAACGAAAGTGTTTTTACTTGAATTCAGTGTTGTTTGCGATCTTGACCGTACGACCATTATAACTTCTTTTGTTTCCCTCTCCTTTTTGCAATAAGGGCTTATCCACATCTATTTTTGAAACTATTAGGTCGTGGGTGGAGAGGTTAATTCAATTTACGGAGGAATCCCGCACCTGGTCTGCGTTCTGTGAGCGATTCGGCCCACCAGGTAACTCTTTCACTATGATTTGGAGGTTTCATTAGGTTTTGTTACCTGGCTTATTTATGTTGGCAGGTCGGAGTGCCCCCAAGAAGAAGAAGCAGAATGTCGCTACCTCATCTGGGGTGGGGACTCATTCTAGAGACGAGTACGTACTCTGTGGCTCACCTAGTGATGGCGTTCCGGAAGTTCCTCAACCTGAGGTTGCGCCCGTTGCTGCATCAACAAGTGAAGCAACTCCTTCATATCCATCCACATGGCCCGTGAAGGAGACTTCCAAGGGCTAGAAGCCTTCGGAAAGGAAAAGACCTCGATTAATGCTCGGTAAAGGGTAGCCATAGAGGATGAGGGGTCGAGCGAGCCCCGTCCGTAGCCGAGGCCAGTTCTTATGGCCGACGTCATCCGCTCAGGGAGGTCATCTCTACAAGGGAGGGCAGTTCTTGACGCCGCCCCCGTACGTATTCCGGAGGGTGGCATGTCGGTTGTCGCTGAGAAAGCGGGTGATGAAGAGAGGGCGGAGCCTGAGACAGCCCCCGCGGATGTGGGTGCATTAAGGAGGGATCGAGCTCGCGTGGGGATGACGGCGGGTGGGTCTAACCGCCGGATCTTGATCCCAAGCAGGCATAACCTGTTGCAACATAGCGAGAAGGCCGCAGCGCATATGACCTTATTGTGTGCGGCCGCTGAGTGCAAAATGTTAAAAGAAGTTAGCAACAGGGATTTATCTGGGAAGGTTGCCGGCGCA
This sequence comes from Nicotiana noctiflora, assembly GCA_032618575.1. Lineage (NCBI taxonomy): Eukaryota > Viridiplantae > Streptophyta > Magnoliopsida > Solanales > Solanaceae > Nicotiana > Nicotiana noctiflora. The sequence goes on along the minus strand of JASVEL010012488.1, from coordinate 335,933 downwards.
GCCTTCCATGTATATTTTGTTTTTTTATGTATCGTAAAGTGAACTTTGGTGCATGCTAATTTGTCTTTTTTTCTCCTTTTATCCAGACCCTCATTTTGGAGATAAAGAGGGGTTGGCGAGCGTAGAAGAAGGATGCCACCTTTAGTAAGGTCGCAAAGAAGCACCGGGAATACCGTGCTAAACATCAAGCGTTGGTGGACCTGTCACGACCCCAATCGCGGTCGTGATGGCGCCCAACACAACTGCTAGGCAAGCCCGACCATTTACACTCTCATCCCGAGCATGAAGCTCAAACCAATTACTTGAATATTACTATCAATAATAAAGCTAAATGCTTAACTGATAGATAGAAGCTAAACAGAATAATCTCCCAAAGACCTGGGGTCACGAGTCTAGAGCCTCTAAACAAAACTGGATAACAATATCTGAATAAAATACTCAAGTCTAAAAAATGTATATATAAATAGAACTAAAATAGAAAGAGTAGTCAGGTCCTGCGAACGTCAAGCAGCTACCTGAACAACTCTGATAAACTCTAGAACAACTACTGCTCAGCTAAACCTTCGGCGTACCTGAATCTGCACACAAAGGTGCAGGGAGTAGGGGTGAGTACTAAGTACTCAGTGAGTAAAAAGCATATAAAATAGCTAAAAGCAAGAAATCCACAAAATGCCACAAAGTAAAGCTACAACTAACAGTCCTATACTTTACTACGAACTAACAACAACAGCAAGTCACATATAGCACAAATAAATAATAATGCATGAATGCAATGCAATGCACATGACTACTATGGCGTGTAGCCCGATCCATTTAACGTCGACGACGCTCACTAGGGGTGTGTACATACTCCGTAGGGGCTCCTTCAGCCCAAGCGCAATATTCATATCATCCGCTACGGCGTGCAGTCCGATCCGTACTCAGTCCACAATATGCATATGAGTCATACAATAGTTCAATTTATTTATTTCCAGGTTCCAGTTCATTAACAATGAAAAATACTTTAATTTTATTTAATTTTCCAAGAACAGGTGACTTAGCATTTCATAATAGTGATTTCAAACCCGGACTGAGATCAATGATTTTACAAATCATGCTATCACATAGATATCTATCCCCTAAGGATACTACAGGTCGGCAGAAGGCCCCAAACATGGCTTATAGCCCACATATATACTCAACACAGTGTGTGTTTCAACCGCCAATATAATATTACTCTTGTTTGGGATGGACTAAGTCACAATCCCCAGTCATAACCAATCCTGTACCTTCCATGGGGTGCGAATCATGCCCTAAATAGTGTCACAACGTGATAAGCCGGGGTTTCAAACCCTCAGGCTATCATATACACCAACTACTCATCTCTAACCGGCCGTGGACTCGTTCATGATGCCTTTTTCCTTTGAATTGCCACCTCGTGCGTCAAATCTAGTCAAAACCACAGCAAATACATAAATACGGGTCAAAGAAATATAATCCAATCAAAATTACTCAAAAAGCGTAACAATTCACTAAGTTGGTAAAACCTGAGCCCCGGGCTCACTTCTCAAAAAATTCTCAAAATCATACCAACGGGTTCCTCGTCTCTCCATGAGTCCGTACATATAAAGTTTATCAAAATTGGAGTCCGTTTGACCCCTCAAATTCAAACTTTACACTTTCTTAGGTTTCAAGCCCTAACCTCTATTTTTACCCCTTAAATCCTTGGTTTTTCAGTGTTTAATCTATGTTTTTACATCATAACAATATAATCCGAGTCTAAGAACTCTTACCGATGATATCCCATGAATTCTCTCTTAAAAATCGCCTCAAAAGCTTCTTCCCGTTCTAAAATTGGAAGAAAACTCGACCTTCTCAATATATGTATACTTTTCACGTGTTTTACTGCTCCCAATAGATTCCTTGTGAAATTCTAATAAATTTAGGCTTTTGAATCACTCAATTTGACCTTATAATGAAGTAGATATGTAGGTTTTAAGATTTGCAAACAGTGTAGGTTTTTAATATGCCGTTATGGGCATTTTCGTCATTAACCTAAAAATCTGGACAATCTTAGTAAAATGGTCGTAAAATCCTCATACGATGTCCAAATTCGATGATTCTTTTTGCTACAGGTCCCAAATTACGATATGGATCTAACGCTTCATTCAAAACAGTAATCGGAGCTCATTTATGATACCCCTTTATGTCCAAAGATACGACGTTGAAAGCGTGATCACAACCCGAAACACACCTGAGGCCCCCGGGACCTCAACCAAAGGCACCAACATATCCCAAAACATCACCCAAACTTGTTTCAATCATCAAAACACACCTAATAACACTGAAATCATCAATTCACACCAAATTCAAGCCTGAGTTCTTCAAAAACTTCCGAAATAAGCATTCGATCAAAAATCCAACCAAACGACGTCCGAATGACCTGAAATTTTGCACACACATGAAAAATCACATATCGAAGCTACAGAAAATCTCAGAAATCCATTCCTACCCTCGGATGAAAGTCTCACCTATCAACCAGAATTCGCCAAAATCCAACCTTAGCCAATTCAAGCCTAATTCTACACCGGACCTCCAAATTCAACTCCGATTGAGCTCCTAAGTCACAAATCGTCCCCCAAAACTAGTCAAATAATCATAAATCCATTTCGAGCCTTCTAACTCATAAGTCAATATTCATTTGACTTTCCAAACTAACCTTCTCATAAAGAGACTTATTGTCTCATTTCTAACCGAACTCTATCCGAGTTACTTCAAATTCTCCAAACACATATAATGAAACATATAGAAGCATAAAATGGGGAAAAAGAGGTGGTAACTCCCGCGACGACGGGTTGGGTCGTTACAGGACCTACTCACACAAGACACGCAATTTTAGGTTTTTCGTGGGGGCCTGGATCAGTCAGTTGGGGCAGGTGGATGACCAGCTAATGGTCGCTTTGGCTCGAAATATTGAACTGGAGAATCTTCTCCAGTCAAAGGAGGATGAATTGGAGGTTGGTCGTAGGGTAGCGACGGAGGCCGCTAATTTGCGTGCCGAGGTCGATGCCTTAACTATCGAGCTTAATGCTAAGGCGGTTGAAATTGAGGCTCTTAAGCAGGTTGATGCGTCCAGGTCCGATAACGGTGTGCATGATGAAGCGCGGGACATTTGGGTGTACGCTGAAGCCAAGCTGGCCATGTTCAAGGAGTTCTGTAGGCCGAGCCACTAAGGCGGAGGTGGAGGACCAGTGGCATTTAGCTCGGGTTTTCCGTGAAGCCTGTGGATATAGTTCTGATCCCCCAGACTGGTTGGGCTTTAATTTTGAAGGCATTAACCGTCTGGATTTCGGGTCTCTGATCTCTACAGCTTATTATGCTGAGGGCGGCAACGGGAAAGATGACGGACCGGCGGGGCGCGGCGGACAGGATGACGGGGCATGCTAGGACTTGTTCTTATTTTGTTTTTGCTATTTTTTTGGAGATGTAAATAGATCCCATTGTACATATATATTTTTCTTGATGATAATAGAAGTTACTCTTTTTCGGTTTTTTTTTGTACCTTTTATTTTTGGTATCTTGACTCCGCAGAGTGGATGTTTGTTTGTAGAGTTTTTGTTTGCTTCTTTAGTGTTGCTTGTGTTATCCACCGATGGGGAGCAGTTTTAGTCAATAGTGGCATTACTTTGTCTGTTACTTATGTGCTTTGCACTGTAATTGAACAGGGTTGGTGATCGATGATGACGGCTACCTTAAACGTGATATTGTTGATGGTCCTGGCCATGTATGTAACTTTGATTGTCATTGAGTTATTTTGTTTGTCGTAGTCGAGCTGGGTCGACTTATTGACGACGGTGGCCTTAGCCTTTTACACGTTGGAGATGGTCGTAGCCATGTACGTGACTTCGAGTGTCTTCGAGTTATTTTATAGTAGTCAAGCTGGGTCGACTTATTAACAACAGTGGCCTTAGCCATTTACACGTTGGAGATGGCCGTATTTATTCATACATTGGAGATGGTCATAGCCTTTCATACATTGGCGATGGACGTAGCCTTTCATACCTTGGAGATGGACGAAGCCTTTCATACATTGGAGATGGTCGTAGCCTTTCATACATTGGAGATGATGCTAGTCCAGTCCCTTTGTCATGCCAATCGGGAGGACGTATGGAGTGGCTGGTGTGATAAACTTGTCTCATAAGTATCTCCAAGCGTCCCCTCTGCCACCTTGTTAAAAACCTCCCCGAGAAAACTCAATTGGGACAAAACTCGGGCAAGGGAAAAAGAGTATGACTCGGGAGGAGCCTTTCAGATATGGAAATACTTGAGGTGGGCGACGTTCCAATTGTTTTGGAGCGTCTTTCCTTCCATTGTATCTAACTGGAATGCCCATTTATCTGCTGATGCTGTGATTTTGTGTGGTCCGTCCCAGTTGGTGCCCAGTTTTCCATCGCTTGGTCTTTTAACGCCAATGTTTTGGCTTTGAGGACGTAGTCACCCACTTTGAGCGATTGTATTTTGTCCCTCTTATTGTAGTACCTTTCGACTTGTTGTTTCTGGTCCACCATTCTTATGCGAGTCATTTCTCTTCTTTCCTCAACCTCATCGAGTTCTTGAAGTCTGTTCATGTCATTTTCTGCTCCGCTTGTATGCGAATACATAAAGCTTGGTTCGCCGACTTCGATCGATATGATAGCGTCGGTTCCGTAGACTAGTGAGTATGATGTCTCTTCTATGGAGGATTAGGGCGCGCTCCGGTGTGCCCATAGTACTTCTGGTAGTAGCTCTGGCCATAGCCCTTTGGCGTCTTCGAGCTTCTTCTTCAGTATGTTTAGTATTATTTTGTTGGATGACTCTACTTGGCCGTTGGCGGAGGGGTGGTATGGCATGGAGAGTATTCGCTTAATATGCCATTTGTCAAAGAATTCGGTTATTTTCTGGCCGATGAACTGTCATCCGTTGTCGTAGGTGATTTCTTTGGGGATACCGGCAGATGATATTCTTCCACATGAAAGCGGTGACTTCCTGTTCTCGTATTCGGGCGTATGCAGCTGCTTCCACCCACTTTAAAAAATCATCATTTAAAACCAATATAAATCATACATTTTCCCGTGCTGCTAGTAGCGGGCTGATTATGTCTATTCCCAATTTGATGAAAGGCCATGGGGAAGTGACCGAATGGAGAGGCTCTCCTAGTTGGTGTATCATGGGGGCGTACTTTTGGCATTGTTCGTATCGGTGAACATATTCTGCCGCATCTTTCTTCATAGTTGGCCAATAGTAGTCGGCATGTATTAAGTAGCGCAGGAGGAAACAATTACCTGTGTGGGCGCCGCAGTGGCCTTCGTGCACTTCTTCGAGTGCTGGTGTCGTTTGGTGCGGCCCTAGACACTTGGCTAGGGGTCCACCAAAGGTCCTTTTGTAGAGCTCACAGTTTATCAAGCAATACCAGAGCTTCTTGGCTTCTTTTTTGTTAGATGGGAGTGTTCCATCCTGCAAGTAGGACACAAACTGGTTGCACTAGTCCCAAGTCAAATTTAAGAAGAGTACCTCAGTATGATCAATGGTTGAATGAAGGAGAGTGGCCACGCTTTCTTTGTCAAAGTTTTTAGTGGTTGTGGCCAGTTTTGCTAGGCCGTCTACCTCAGCATTTTGCACCCTATGAACCTGCTCGATGTTGCATTCATCGAGCTTGGTCATTAATTTATGGATTTCTGACTGGTACTTTTGCAATCTTTGTTCCTTGATTTGGTAAGTCCTAATGACCTGGTTCACCATGAGCTGGGATTCACAATGGAGGACTGGTTTTATACATGCGATAATAGCCTCGTACTCGGCCTTATTATTAGTCATATAGGGCATCGTATGGACTGGCAAATTATTTCGCCCGTGGGAGACCTCGAGAAAGAGTCCTAGTCTAAATCTCGAGGCGTTAGCGGTGCGGTCAATATAAAGAGCCCACAGTTCGGTGTTGGAGGGGGCACAATGTGCCTCTTGTTCTGCCTCTAGCAGTATCTTTACGCTAAAGTCGGCCATGAAGTCGGCGAGTACTTGCGACTTGATGGAGGTTCTCGGGAGATACGAGATATCATGCTCGCTGAGCTCTATGGCCCACCTGATGAGTCTGCCTAATAACTCATGCTTATGTAGGATGCTTCTCAAGGGGAAGGTTGTCACTACTTTTATGGGGTGGCATTGAAAATAGGGTCTGAGCTTCCGTGAAGCAGCGACCAGCGCCAGGGCTAATTTTTCAAGGTGCAGATACCGTGTTTGAGCGTCCTCCAAGGTCTTAATATAGTAAATATGGGATTGTGTACCTTTAGTCTCGCGAACCAATACTGCACTAACGGCAACCTCAGATACGACCAGGTACACCAGCAGGGGCTCGCCAGAATTTACTTTGGCCAGCTGTGGTGGCGAGGATAGGTACACCTTTAGTTTTCCCAAGGCTTCGACGCATTCTTTTTTCCATTGTAATCCATTGTACTTTCTTAGTACATTGAAAAATGTGTGGCCTCTGTCGGAGGATCGTGAGATGAACCTAGATAGGGCGGCTATTCACCCCGTCAGCTTTTGCACCTATTTTTTGTTGTTCAGCACTTTAGGTATCGTGTCTATCACCTTGATTTGATATGGGTTGACATTGATACCTTGTTTCGATACGAGGAATCCTAAGAATTTCCCTAAGGCTATGTTGAAGGCATATTTCTTGGGGTACAACATCCTAACTACTTCTTGCAGTAGGCCTATGCAGTCTTCGGTTTTGTGTCCCTATTCCTGATGGAACTCACATAGGACGTTTGATTTCCTTGTGGAAGGGTTTGACTTCATCTTCTGCGGCAATTGCACCTTGGTGCCTAGCTTCTCCAGTGAGTACACTATTTTTGAAGGAGACACGCAAAAGTTATGTGCGGATAATAAGGGGGCGTACCTCTTTCGTTTCGGAGTGGGGCGACGTGTCGCTGTAATGCATCCGTATGTCTGTGCAATGGATGGGAGGATCTGGTGTATGGCTGATGTCGGTCTTTATTGGAGCATGGGAGTTGTTCTCGTCGTCTCTCATTGCACCAATCTCTCCTCGTTTCTGAGTGTATTGTCGTTAGCCGTTGAGTCGGTCCATTAAGATCATCCTCGTCCGCTCGTACTTCGGCACAATAGGCATTGTGGATTTCCTCCCATGTGGTAGGGGGATATTTCGTGAGACGGCTCAGCAACTTCTTGGTCGCCCTTGAGCCGTCCCTACTTAGCCCGTTCCGAAAAGCGACGACTGCCATACCTTCTGATACATTCAGCAGACTCATCCTCACCATGTTAAACTTGGATAGGAAGTCCCTGAGCCCTTCTCCTATGGTTTTTCTAACGACGAAAATGTCGTTGACCCTTGCTTCCGGTTTCTTCGCACCCGCATGGGTGGTGACGAGCTTATCTGCCGTTTCCTTGAACGTTGATATTGCCTTAGCTGGCAACTGAGAATACCATGTAACGGCCCCTCCTATCAATGTCTCACCAAGCTTCTTTAGCAGCACCTATGGTACCTGTTCTTTTGATAGGTCGTTTCCCTTCACAGTAGTGACGTAGTGGATCAGATGATCCTCGGGATATGTGGTTTCGTCGTACACCCTCAAGTAGGGAGGCATTTTGAAGGTCTTTGGGATAGAGTAAGGGGCATCTTCTTCAGTGTATGGTTGCTCTATGAACCTCCCAACGTCGCGTTTTGGTAGCAACTTGGGAGCTCCTAGGATTTTGTTGACCCTCTCCTGGTATTCCTTTATCTTGTCGCGGAGTACTTTATTTTTATTTTCCATTTCTTCAATCTTCCTTAAGATGGCAGTTAGCGTACCCTCACTGGTCTGTGCCTCGATTGGTTGGTTATTTACTTGTGTATCCTCATATTCGCCCATGGTAGCGGTGATGCTTACCGTTGGCACAGACTTGATGTTGCCTTGTGGTGATTTCTCGACCAAGCCACTTAGGGTGCTTGTCAATCGCTCTTCCAGTAGCTTTTTGACCACCGAGGGTGCTTCCTTAACAACAGACGTGGAAGCTCATTTTTCGTGCAAGATCGTTAGATCTTCGGATGGGGAAGATGAGATCTCTGTACTTGGTGCGATGTTGGGGGTTGCGTTGGTGATGACATCGCCACTCGCCCTGTTGAAAGGACCAAGAAGATTGGTTGTGACCCCCACTATAGCTTTCGATCTAGTGTTATTTTCACCCATCTTTTGTTTTCATGTAGTGTAGAGAAAGGTAGTTGGTTGATCTCCAGGTGGATACTATGATTTTGATTCACGAAATCCCCATAGACGGTGCCAAATTATTTGGCTCAAAAGTTAAAAGTGTACTTTGTAAGCTAGAAAACAATAAAAAATATGGGAGGGTAAATCGTAATCGAATATAATATACCTAGAGATGTAAGAATGATAACAATGTTGTAGATCTGATAATACAAGATGATATTATGAACTTAAGAAAAGTTGTTCGTCGAAGGTAAGAGATAGAGAGAGAATAAGAGAGAATTATAGAGTTGTATTATTCAATAATAACACATATATCTTTTACAATGGTAAGGTCCTCTTAGATAAGAAGAGGCATTCATTAAAATAATAATAAAAATACCAAACATGGTCGGCGTTCTCCTAGCAAGGACGCCTAATTTTAAACGGCATCGTCTTCGCCCTCACGTCCGAGCCGTGCCCTTACTGCAGCAGATGTACGCTTACTGGGCATACCTTTCGGCGTAGAGGTGTATAGGGCCAAATTTGACCCCATAAAATTTTAAAAATCTCCAACTCAGATTTCAAATTGAACTATGTGGCACCATAAGTCCATTGTGTGTTATCTGTTTGTAAAATTGATATTGATGATATTAGTTTCGAAATAGAGAATTGGAAGAATGTTATGATGCGCTATATACTTGGTTATACTTTCCTATTTGCTGTAATGAATAGAATTATCCAAAGCCTCTAGGAAAAACATGACATCAATAAGGTGTCAATGTTAAAGAATGAGATTCTCTTGGTGTCACGACCCTAAAACCCAGACCCGGTCGTGATGGTGCCTTTCATGAAGACAAGGCCAGCTGACATACTGCCAAACCATTTTAAGCAATTAAATAAATACAAATTAAGTCTTTAACATGATAATTATCCCAAAATAAGGTGAAACGGTACAGTTGCGGAATAAACATAGCCTGACATCGGGGTGTCCCTAGTCATGAGCATCTATCATAAAAACTACAAGTCAAAAAGAGTCTACACAACTAATACATAACTAGAATAGGGAAAAAATGTATAGGGAGAAGCACTGGGCTGCGAACACCAAGCAACTACCTAGTGAATCTCCGACATCTGCTGGAAGCTCTCAAACCTCGCAAACAGGACCTAAAACGCTTGAATCTGCACACGGGGTGCAGAGATTAAAGTGAGTACTCCAACTCAGTGAATAATAATAATAAATGCACATTAGACAATAAGAAATCATGTATAGGCACATCAACATGCTATAAAGAAGCAGTAAAAACCAGTAAAAACAATGAAATAGTAAAAATATGTAAAATCACTTTAGTTCACTTTAAGCTTCTTTAGAATGCCTTTTTAACAGTTAAGAAAGTAAATTACAGGCAACTAGAAAAGATAAACACATAAAGAACCGTCCCTCGTGCACAATATCAACAAAATCAACCCCTCAGGCAACACATGGAACAATACCAGCCCCTCGGGCTATATCTCATATCACAATGGGTACTCACACTCACTGGGGGTGTACAGACTCCTGGAGAGGCCCCTTACGGCCCAAACACAAACATCAAGCTATCTCGTGGCATAGGCTCTCGGCCTCATATCAACAAGGTACCTCATGACGTACAATCTCAAGCCCTCGGCCTCATAATCATAATCATTGTATTTTCATAAGTCACTCGAGCAACAGTAAAACATGATGCTCAGCCCAATTATAATTTAAAATGTCGTTTAATGTATTAACATAGAGTAAAAATGGGTGAGTTATGAAAACGGTAGAATATAACATGACTGAGTACAAGTATAAAGTCAAAACAGTGAGGAAATATCAGTAAAAATCCCCTAAGGGTCCATATAGTTGGCACGAGTCCCACATATGCCATTCAGCCTAAAACATGATGATAGCAAATAGTTTTCAATCAAATGCGCGGTAAAACAGTTATTTGGGATGGACTGAGTCACAATCCCCCAGGTAACATGTGCATCACCTCAATATAGCACAACGATGTGTAATCCATGGTTTCATACCCGCAGGACAACATTTAAAATCATTACTCACTTTTATACAGTCCAAATCTCCAGCTCATGATGCCTTTGCCTCTCGAATCGACCTCCGGATGCTCCAAATCTAACCAAAATTGGTGCAAAACCCTCAAAATATGCTAAGGGAATAAATCCGACTCGAAAGAAATCAAATTACAACACAAAATTCGAATTTGGCCAAACCCAACTCCCAAGCCCACGTATCGGATTCTGATAAAATTTACATCAATAGACTCCTTATCACTCCCTGAGTTCATTCATATCAAAAGAATCAAAATTTAACCACAAATGACCCTCAAATCCGAAATTCTAGGTCTCCAATTACATGACCTAGTTCTTCAATATTAGGCTTAAATTCCATGATTAATTAGGTAGAATTTACGTAAGAATCGAGTATAAAGTCCATAAATCTTACCTTCAAGTGTTCCACCTTGAATCCTTCTTCAATCCTCTTCAAAAAGCTCTAAAATCGCTCAAAGTGGTGAAAGTTAGTCCCAAAACCGAGGACAATTGCTATTTAAACATTCTGCCCATGCATTAAAAACCTTCTTCGCAAACACGGTCAAAGCCTCACAATCGTGAAGCACAAACTTAAATTGACCAAATTTTCCTCCTTTGACAACGCATCTTACCTCTAGCGAATGCAATACCTCCTAACTCCAACCTTCGTAAACTCGATCCCCTTTTCGTGAACGCGATGCTCAATGGCCCAGCCCTTCGCGAATGCGGAACATTCCACACAATGCAAAGGCCAAACCTTTAGCCTTACATGCTAACCCTTCGCGAATGCGAGGTCCTACTCGCGAACGCGAAGGCCAATTCTCTGCAACGCCCAACAACAGTTTCTGCAATTTTTCACAATTTGAAATGGTTTGATTGACCACCCGAAACTCATCAGGCCCCCGGCACCTCAACCAAACATGCCAACATATCCCATAACACCATTTAAACTTGTTCCAATCTTCAGAACACTCAAAACAATATCAAAATACCAAATTCGCATTGGATTCAAGACTAAGGTTTCCAAAATCTTCTAAATTATGCTCTTGATCAAAAAGTCTACTAAACCACGTTCAAATGAGCTGAAATTTTGCACACATATCCCGAATGACACAGCAAAACTTTTGCAACTCCCAGAATTCCATTCCAACCCCTATATCAAAAACTCACATATCAATCAGAAAATGCTAAAAATTCAATTTTGCCAATTCAAGTCTAAATCTATTCCGAACCTTTAAAACACGTTCTGATCACATTCCTTTGTCCCAAATCACCTCCCAAAGCTATCCGAACCATCAGAACTCACATCCGAACCCTCTAACATATAAGTCAACATCCGATTGAATTTTTTAACTTAAGCTTCCTCAAAAGAGACTAAGTGTTTCAAACCTTTCGAAAACCTCTCCGAACCCGAGCCAGCCAACCTGATAACACATAGTACCGATAAATAAAGCAATAAAAAGCATAAATGGGGGAAACATAGTGTTAACTCATGAGACAACTGGCTGGATCGTCACATCCTTTCCCCTCTTAAACAAACTTTTGTCCTTGAAGGAGTCAAGAAACATACCTGAAGCCTCATATCTGCTCTGCATCTCCTACTCGTTCTCCCAGGTAGCACCTTCCATGGGCTGACCTCTTCCACTTTTACTGAAGTTATATCCTTTGAGCTCAACTTTCAAATCTGACGCTCCAAGATAGCTACTGGCTCCATATTATAAGTCAAATAACTATCTAACTGCACCAAGCTAAAATCCTAAACATGAGACAGATCCTCAATATACTTTCTAAGCATAGAAACCGCGAAATACCGGATGCACACTCGACAAGATGGGTGGAAAATCAAGCTCATAAACCACATCCCCAATCCTTTATAGTACCTGAAAAGGCCCAATAAACCAAGGACTCAATTTACCCTTCTTCCCAAATCTCATAACACTCTTTATGGGTCAACGGAACCTTCTCGCCAACCATGTAGGACACATCATGAACCATCCTGTTAGTATAACTCTTCTGTCTCGACTGTGCTGTACGAAGCCTCTCCTAAATACCTTCACCTTTTCTAACCTGCACCAAGCTTATCCCCAATAGCCTAACCTCACCCAACTCAAACCAACCAACTATAAATATACACTGCCTCTGATACGAAGCCTCATATTAAGCTATTTGAATACTCAACTAGTAGCTGGTGCTGTAAGAAAAGTCTGCAAGTGGTAGAAACTGATCTCATGACCCTCCAAAATTAATGACACAAGCACGCAACATGTCCTTCAATATCTGAATAATGTTCCCGGACTGCCCATCCGTGTGAGGGTGAAAAGTTGTACTTAACTTAACCCGAGTACCTACTTTCGCTGCACAGACCTCCAAAACTGTGAAGTAAATTAAGTGGTCCTAACTAAAATGATGGAAATTGGGACACCATGCAAATAAACAGTCTCCCGAATATAGATCTCTGCCAACCGCTATGAAGAATAAGTAGTACACATAGGAATAATGTGCGGGTACTTGGTCAATCGATCCATGATCACCCAAATAACATCGAATTTATTCAAAAGTCATGGGAGCCCAACTACAAAGTCCATGGTGATTCGATACCACTTCTATTCTGGCATATCCATCCGTTGAATTGAACCACCCGGTCTCTAATACTCATATTTCACTTGCTGACAATTGAGACACCGAGCTACATATCCCGCAATGTCTTTCATCATCCTCCTCCACCAATAATGTTGTCTCAGATCCTGATACATCTTCACAACACCTGAATGATTAGAATACCACGAGCTATGGGCCTCCTCCATAATCAACTTCTGAAGCCCATCTATATGGGCATACAAATTCGGCCCTACATCATCAACACCCCATCATCACCAATAGTCACATCTCATGCAATGCGTGCTGAACTCTGTCCTTAAGGACAAGCAAATGAGGATCATCATTTTGGCTCTCTCTGATGTGATCATATACAAAAGATCGAGAAATCACACAAGCTAATACCCAACTAGGCTTCGAAATATCTAACCTCACGAATCAATTGACCAAGGCCTAAATATCAACTACAATAGGTCTTTCCCCAACTAGAATATATGCCAAACTCCCCATACTCATTGCCTTTCAACTTAAAGCATCAGCCACCATATTGGCCTCCCCCGTATGGTGCAATACAGTAATATCATAGTCTTTTAGCAACTCCAACCATCTCCGCTACCTCAAATTGAGATCCTTATGCTTGAAAAAATGCTAGAGGCTATGATGATTAGTAAACATCTCACAAGACACACCATACAAGTAATGCCTCCAAATCTTCAATGCGTGAATTATGTTAGCCAACTCCAAATTATGAACAGGGTAGTTCTTCTCACGAGGCTTCAACTAGCGAGAAGCATAAGCAATAACTCTATCCTCTTGCATTAATACATACCCAATAACAACTCTCAAAGCATCACAATAGATGATATATGAACTTGAAGCTGATGGAAGAACTAACATTGGAGTTGTGGTCAAGGCTATCTTCAACTTCTGAAAGCTCTCCTCACACTCATCTGACCATACAAATGAAGCATCCTTCTGAGTAAACTTGGTTAAGGGTGATGCGATAGATGAAAATCCCTTAACAAACCGGCAGTAATAACCCGCTAAACCAACAAAGATGCAAATCTCTATGGCTGAGGATGGTCTGGCCCAACTATGAACTACCTCTATCTTCTTTGGATCAACCTAAATACGTATGAGGTGAGGTTTTTGGAGTTGGCTTGTTATGATCCATGGATGGTCTCGACTGATCAGGGGAGTATTAGGCGGTTTGCGGACGGGCTCATTTATCCCATCCATATACTAATGACTCGAGAGAGGATCCTGAGCCATACCTTTGAGGATTCAGTGGATATTGCTCGTTATATTGAGACGGCTCGCCGTCAGGAGAGAGAGAAGAGGGAGGCCAATAGGCCTCGAGGATTAGGTAGTTTCAGTGGTGCTCTGTCTGGGGGCCAGGTTCAATAGACCAGAGGTCGTTTCTTAAGGCCTCATCAGTTATCTTATCCAAAGTATCGTAGAGCATCTTCGGGCCATGGTCATAAAGGTTTCAAGCAGGGCCAGTCTTCACTTAGTGCCCTCCTAGCTCAGAGCTCATCATATGCCCATTCAGATATTCTGTGCAGAGCGCATCGACTGGTCATTCAGGTGTGAGGGGTTCCCTTCAGTCCCCTTCTCCAGCGCTAGGTAGTTGTTATGAGTGTAGTGAGTTTGGCCACATGAGGAGATAGTGTCCTCGGCTTCGTGGTTGTCAGTCTCATTAGAGGGATAAACCCTTCTCTTATACTCCATCTACTTTAGTACCATCCCAGTCAGGTAGGGGTAGAGATCGACCTAGTGGTCAGGATCGATTCTATGCTCTTCTAGATAGGAGGGACACCATTGCATCTGATGCAGTTATAGGTATTATCTCAGTATACCACATGGACGCTTTTGTTTTATTTGACCCCAGATCTACATACTCTTATGTGTCTTCATATTTTTGCTCATCATCTGGGTATGACCCGAGGGTGTCTTACTTTACATGTGTACGTATCTACCCCAGTGGGTAATACTATTGTTGTGGACCATGTGTATCGGTCCTGTCTTGTTACTATTGGGGGTCTGGAGACCCAATTTGATTTGTTGCTTTTGAGCATCGTAGACTTCAATGTTATTCTGGGCATGGACTGGTTATCTCCATGTTATGCTATTTTGGATTGTCATGCAAAGACAGTCACGTTGACTATGCAAGGTGTTTCGAGGATTGAGTGGCGTAGTTTGACTTATTATGTACCCAGCAGCGTAATCTCTTTCTTAAAGGCCCAGCGAATGGTTGGGAAGGGTTAATGGTGGTCAGGCACGATTCTATGCTCTTCTAAACAAGAGGGACACAATTGCATCTGATGCAGTTATTACAGGTATTATCTCAGTATGCTGCAGGGATGATTCTATTTTATTTGATCCCGGATCCACATATTCTGTGTCTTCATATTGTGGCCATCATCTGGGTACGACCCGATGTGTCTTTCTTTACCTGTGCACGTATCTACCCCGGTGGGTGATACTATTGTTATGGACCATGTGTATCGGTCCTGTCTTGTTACTATTGGGGGTCTGGAGACCCGAGTTGATTTGTTGCTTTTGAGCATGGTAGACTTGGATATTATTCTAGGCATGGACTGGTTAACTATGTGTCATGCTATTTTGGACTGTCATGCAAAGACAGTCACGTTGGCTATGCTAGGTGTTCCTAGGATTGTGTGGCATGGTTCGATTGATTATATACCCAGTAGGGTAATCTCTTTCTTAAAGGCCTAGCGAATGGTTGGGAAGGGTTGTTTATCGTATTTGGCATTTGTGAGAGATGTTGGAGCTGAGACTCCTAGTCTTGATTCGGTTCCTGTTGTGAGCGATTTCCCTGATGTTTTTCTAGCAGACCTACCGGGCATGCCTCCAGACAGGGAGATTGATTTCGGTATTGATCTGGTGTCGGGCACTCAGCCCATCTCTATTCCTCCCTATCGTATGCCACTAGCTTAGTTAAAAGAATTGAATGAGCGGCTTCAGGAACTCCAAGATAAGGGGTTCATTCGCCTGAGCATGTCACCGTGGGGTGCACCAGTCTTGCTTGTCAAGAAAAAGGATGGCACAATAAGGATGCGCATTGATTACAGGCAGTTGAACAAGGTGACAGTGAAGAACAAGTATCCTCTACCATGCATTGATGATTTGTTTGATCAGCTTCAGCGAGCGAGGGTATTCTCGAAGATTGATCTTCGTTCAGGCTATCACTAGCTGAAAATTAGGGATTTTGATATCATGAAGACAACCGTCAGGACGAGACATGGGCATTATAAGTTTCTAGTTATGTATTTTGGGCTGACTAATTCCCCAGCCGCGTTCATGCATTTGATGAACATCGTATTTCAGCCGTACCTGGATTCATTTATGTTTGTATTTATTGATGACATCCTGGTGTACTCGCGTAGCCAGAAGGAGCATACTCAGTATTTGAGAGTAGTATTATAGAGATTGAGGGAGGAGAAGCTTTATGCAAAGTTCTCCAAGTGTGAGATCTGGCTTTGGTCTGTGGCTTTTTTGGGATACGTGGTGTCTAGTGATGGTATTCAGGTTGACCCAAAGAAGATAGAGGTGGTACAGAGTTGGCCTAGACCGTCCTCAGCCATAGAGATTCGGAGTTTCCTCGGTTTGGCAGGGTATTATCACTGATTTATCCAGGTTTTTTCATCTATTGCCTAGTCCTTGACCAAGTTGACGCATAAGGGTGCACCATTTGTATGGTCGGACGAGTGCGAGGAGAGCTTTTATATGCTCAAGACGGCTTTGACCCCAACTCCAATGTTAGTTTTGCCATCAACTTCATGTTCTTACACCGTGTATTATGATGCTTCAAGAGTTGGGATCGGATGTGTGTTGATGTAGGAGGGTAGAGTTATTGCATATGCTTCTCATCAGTTGAAGCCTCACGAGAAGAACTACCCCGTGCATAATTTAGAGTTGGGTACCATAGTTTATGCTTTGAAGATTTGGAGGCACTACTTATACAGTGTATCTTGTGAGGTGTATATCGATCATCACAGTCTTCAGCATTTGTTCAAATAGAAGGATCTTAATTTGAGGTAGCGAAGATGGCTTGAATTGCTCGATGATTATAACATTACCATTTTTTATCATCCGGGGAAGGCCAATGTGGTGGCTGATGCTTTGAGCCGAAAGGCGGTAGAGGCCCTTTGTAGTTGATGTCCAGGCTTTGGCCAATCAGATGGTGAGGCTAGATATTTCAGAGCCTGGTCGGGTATTGGCTTGTGTGGTATCTCGGTCTTCCTTGTATGACCGCATTAGAGAGCGCCGGTATAATGGACAGAGTTTAGCATGATGATGCTAGTGATGTGACCATTGATAGTGATGGGGTATTGAGGATGCAGTGCCAGATTTTCATGCCCAATATGGATGGGCTTCGGGAGTTGATATTGGAGGAGGCTCACAGCTCGCGGTATTCTATTCATCCAGGTGCCGTGAAGATGTATCATGATCTGAGACAACATTATTGGTGGAGGATAATGAAGAAGGATATTGTGAGTCATGTAGCTCGGTGTCTCAACTATCATCAGGTCAATTATGAACATCAGATACCTGGTGGTGTATTTTAGCGTATGGATATTCCCGAGTAGAAATAGGAGAGAATTACTATGGACTTTGTGAGTGGTCTCCCTCGGACAACAAGGAAGTTTGATTCGATTTGGGTTATTGTGGATCGGTTGACCAAGTCCGCTCACTTCATTCCGGTGTGTACTACCTATTCTTCGAAGCGGTTAGCAGAGATATCCGGGAGATTGTACGGTTGCATGGGGTCCTAGTTTCCATTATATCAGACAGGGGTACTCAATTTACTTCTCAGTTTAGGAGGACTTTTCAGCGAGAGTTGGGTACACAGGTAGAGTTAAGCATAGCGTTTCACCCTCTTCCGGACGGGCAGTCCGAGCGTACCATTCAGATATTGAAGGATATTTTGCGTGCCTGTGTTATTGACTTTGGAGGTTCTTGGGCTGATTTCTTGCCTCTTGTAGAGTTCGTTTACAACAACAACTATAAATCTAGCATTGAAATGGCGCCATATGATGCCTTATATGAGAGGCGATATAGATTTCCGGTTGGTTTCTTTAAGCCCGGCGATGCTAGGTTGTTGGGGATAGAGTTTGTCCAGGATGCCTTAGATAAGGCGAAAGTAATCCAAGAGAGACTTCATACAGCTCAGTCGCGTCAGAAGAGTTATGCGGATCGAAAGATCCGAGATGTATCTTATATGGTGGGCGAGAAGGTCTTGTTGAAAGTTTTGCCTATGAACGGCGTCATGCGGTTCGGGAAAAAAGGGAAGTTGAGTTCGAGGTTCATTGGCCCTTTGAGATACTTAGGAGGATAGGGGAGGTGGCCTATATGCTTGCTTTTCCACCCATCCTGTCGGGAGTTCATCCAGTATTTCATATGTCTATGCTCCAGAAGTATGTTGGGGACCCATCCCATGTGTTGGACTTCAGTACAGCACAGTTGGATGATGATTTGACCTATGATGTGGAGCCAGTACCTATTTTTGGTCGTTAGGGTTGGAGGTTGAGGTCAACGGATATAGCTTAGGTGAAGGTGCAGTGGAGAGCTCAGCCCGTGGAGGAGGCTACTTAGGACACCGAACGGGAGATGCAGAGCAGATATCCTCACTTGTTTGAGACTCCAGGTATCTTTCTTGACTCGCTCGAGGATGAGCATTTGTTTTAGGTGGGAGGATATGATGACCCATCCCGTCGTCACGTGAGTTACTACCCCGTTTTCCCCATATTATGTTTCAATATCAATATTTGAGTTGATCGGGTAGAGTTGGATCAGTTTTAGTTGGAAATGAGGCACTTAGACTCTTAGAAGGAAGCATGCCTTGGAAAAGTCAATCGGAAGTTGACTATATAGTTAGAGGGCTCAAATGTGAATTCCAGTGGTTCGCTTAGCTTCGGGGGATGATTTGTGACTTAGGAGTGCGATCAAAATTGAATTTGGAGGTCTGGTGTAGAATTAGGCTTGAATTGGCGAAATTAGTATTTGGCGAATTCCGGTTGATAGGTGAGATTTTGATTTGAGGGTTGGAATGGAATTCTGAGAGTGGCTGTAGCTTCGTTAGGTGATTTTGGATATGTGTGCAAAATTTCAGGTCAATCGAACGTCGTTTGGTTGGGTTTTTGATCGAATGCGTATTGCAGAAGTTTTAAAGAAACTTAGGCTTGAATTCGATGTGATTTAATGGTTTTAGCGTTGTTTGATGTGTTTTGAGGAACAAGTTTGACCAAGGTTTTAGGATATGTTGCCTTTGGTTGAGGTCCCGGGATCCTCGGTGTGATTTCGGGTGGTTAAACGGGAATTTTGAAGCATATTGTAGGTCTGGTTTTTATGGCTTTTAGTATTTCCACATCTACGGAAAATGAGCCGCAGAAGTGGTTCCGTAGATGCAACGAAGAGGTCGCAGAAGCGGTCCTTTGAGGGCTTGGCATATTGCGCAAAAGCAGAAAGCTTTTCGCAAAAGCGGAACCGCATGAGCGATTTTCGACTGCAGAAGGGTCTTGAGGATTTAAGTGATGACCGCATAAGCGGTCAATTTTGCTGCAGAAGTGACAACCACATGTGCAATTTAAGACCGCAGAAGCGCTCCCTAAAGATTAAAGTTTAACCACATAAGCGATCATTTGGACGCAAATATAGTGACCGCAGGTGCGATAAAATAACCGCAGAAGCGAAACGTGGTAGGGGTTATAGTGAACAATGTTTCACGATTTTTGAAAGAGAAAAAAATATTTTGGACTTCAACTTAGGCGGTTGCTTGGGCGATTTTGAAGATAATTCGAAAGGGTTTCATCAGATATGAATTATTGGACTCGAATTATATTATTATGGTGTAAAAACATGGATTTATCACTGAATTTCAAGAAATTAAAGGTTAAAAATGGAGGTTAGGGCTTGAAACTTAAGAGAGTTTGAATTGATGATTTGAGGTGACAAATGGACTTTGATTCTTGTGTATTTTATATATACGACTCGTGGCGAGATAAGAAATCTGGTGATGTGAATTTCGTAATTTTTCGAGAGGTGGGCCCGGGGCTCGGGTTTTGCCAACTTCGTGTTTTTAGGTGTTTTTCGAGTTCTTTCAGTTGGGTTGTGTTCCATTAGCATAAGATAACGTATTCCTTGTGGTTTTGACCAGATTCGGTGCGCGAGGAGGTTGATTCTAGAGGAAAAGGCTTGGCGGACTAGTTCTTTAGCCAGTTTGAGGTGAGTAATTGATGTAACTGTTGCTCTGAGGGTTTGAAACCCCAGAATTTCACATCGTAACGCTATATTGAGGCGTGACACATGTTTCACGATGAGTGCGGGATCGTTTAATGTTGGAAATTGAGACTTGGTCCATCCCGAGTGTGATTTCTACTATATGGCCGATTGAGACGCATACCTTGTCGCTGTGAATTGGGCTTATTGACGTGTTTTGGGCATTGTATCGACCTGTAGAATCCTTAGGGGATCTTATGTGTTTTACCTCACTTGTGTGCATATCATATACTCTCAGTCATGTTTTCTACTATTGAAATAGTAAAAGAACTATATTTTTAATCATGAATATTAATGAAAAAAGGATAAGAGGGCGGAGATCCCAATAGTAAGTCATGTCCGATTGGCTATGCATTTATTTGACTAAGATGGGTCAAGGACCCAACTGTGAGGATGATTTTCTTATTATGGATCGGGCTGCACGCCGCAGCGATGATATATTGATATTGAGGCCGTGAGCCTGTTCGATGCCACGACATGGCAGATATTGCGTTTGGGCTGTAGGATCCCCTACAGAGTCTATACACACTCCCAGTGAGTGCCGTCGACGTTAAATAAGTGGAGCGGGTTGTACGCTGCAACAGATACTAGAGTGTACTGTTATATGTTACATTCTTTCATGCATTATTTCTTAATTGTATCACTTGTTGCATACTGTTGCCAATGTTTTGGATATGGATTGCTAGATATAGAGTACTTTATGCATTTTCTGCATTTTCTTACTTTTGGACTCTAGTTATGTTTATTACTCACTGGGTCGGAGTACTCACTTTACTCCCTGCACCTTGCGTGTAGATACAGGGTAGTCTCAGACTGAATAGATCCAGTTGATCCAGAGTTCTTATTTTGGGAGTATTTGAGGTAACTGCAGGGCGTTCGCAGCCGATGTTTCTCCCTTCTATCCCTATCCTTTTATTTCCGTATTCTCAGTTTTTAGACAGACTTTGTAGTAGGATGTTACTTTGTATTTTAGAGGCTCGTGATCGTAACACGAGGTCCTTGTTGGGCTATATTGGTATTTTATTGGATTTTTCCTGCACTGTTATCAATATTTTAGACCTTTGACTTAAATGACTTTTTATCTTCATCTGTTTAATAAATAGGGTTGATGTCGTAAATGGTCGGGCTTGCCTAGTAGTATGTTGGGTGCCATCACGACCGGTTGGGTCGTGACATTTTATCCCAGCGTCGCTATCCCCCAACGTCTGGTGTACTTAGATGATGCTGAAACCCTGTTCAACTTGCTCAAATTGACCTACAAACTTGTTAGTTTAGGTAGTAGAAGCCTGACTCCAAGACTAACACCTAGTTCTGCTTGGCCTTTGCCTTGCGTTGCTAGACTAACGCCAGCTTCAAGCCTGGCCTTTTTTTACATTGCCAACCTAACGCCAGCTTCAAGTTTGGCGTCGCCAAGTTCTCTTATTCACTGCTCTCGCGCACACTTTCGACTTGTAGGTCTCTTTTTTCTTCTGTTTTCATCTCCAATTCACCTACACATAAAATGGACCCTATAAATAAGGTGTACTTTATCATTAAAGTGTATAAAAATGCAATGCGAATAATGTGCTAAACCATAAATTATAGCCACACATCAGTAGCTTTTCCCCCAAAGCATATTTTTGAAAAATACTTACAAACTATTTTTCACCAAAAGTACTTTTGAGAAAAAACACTTTTCAAAATAAGATGATATGAGAAGCTTGGCCAAACGGACAATTAAGAAAAATACACTTAGAAGCACTTTTTAAAGCTTAACCAAATACTAATTGCTGCTCAAAGTGCTTTTCAATTGTGAGTTCGAGTCTCCCCAAGATCAAGGTGGGAAGTTCTTAGAGGGAAGGATATCGTGGGTCTATTTGGAAACAGCCTCTAACCCTAGGATACAGGTAAGGTCTGCGTACACACTACACTCTCTAGACCCTACTAAGTGGTATTATACTGGGTTATTGTTGTTGTTGTTGTTGCTCAAAGTGATATTCAAATTAATTGTCAAATACATATTGTTCATCACCAAAGGTACTTTTGAAAAAAAATACTTCTCAAAATAAGCTAATTTTTAAGCTTGGCCAAACGTGCTATGAATGCATGTTCAGTTATAATTGTTGCAGAGATGTTTCTTTTATTCTTGTTAGCTCAAGTTTGGGATTAGATGTGCAAATTCTTTTTTTTTTTTAGAATTTGTACCTAATTTGTACTTGATAAATAAATTATTTACCCAAAAGAAATGTTACAGGTGAAATGGTGACACGCACATGCTAAATAATCGCGACACTAACAAATAGCAATATTTTTTAAGGTATGTGCACTATATGTATACAACACGTTAATTAGTATAAATGCTTATTTATATTTTAAATATGTATATATTAAAATTAAATTTTCGAATTTGAATTACACCGAAATGATGTTCAAGAGAATGGTAAATATTTTTATTTTATTCCTAAATGACCTAAAACTCGAATTCAAAATAATTAATAGTTTTAAATGTGAACAATTGAATTAAGGTAATTAGATATTATTTAGCTAGATTACTGAAGCTCGGTTTAACTTGGTAAAAAAAACTTGGTATAACTTATTGTATTTTAACTCAGTTCAAAACAACCTGATTTCTGTCAAAGTTATTCATGGTTTGACTTAAGCCATATAAAAATTGTTAGATGATTTTTGTTCTCATTTATTTAAAATTTGGTGGATAAAATTTTTGATATTCATAATGATGGGAAGTAACATATATTAATAAATTATTAATCGAAATGCATGAACCTTATCTCGAACACCATCATTGTCACATTATTAAGAATATATAATCTAAAAATTATAACATATAATCAGTGGCGAAACTAGAAATTTTATTTAGGTTGTTGAAACTTGAAATAAATAAAAACAGTTCTCGATAAATAGTGTTCAATCTTTATTTAACTTCTATTTGTTTTTTTTTCACTTCTAAATGATCTGAATTATCTTTTATCCTATACTTTGTCTTTTTTTTTTCGAATCGACTTTGCATTGAGATAAGAAAGAGGTGGAACCTTGAATTATTTCCACTCTAACTTTATTAAAAGATAATCTTTTTAATGCCTAAATGTACCTAGCATAATCAAGCTTCCAGTATAACCACTTCAACTTAAAAAAAAATCAACGTAAACTCTTTATTTTTTTTTCAAAAAAAGATAGACAATATATTAACATAACCAAAATTTACGTAAGTTTATAGTGGTGGATGCCTACAAGGCATATTTTGTACAAAAGGATCCCTAGATAAGAGAACTCCCCATAGTGGGGTAGCAAAACTAGATATGAGAGCAGAAACTACATAAGTAGGTTTGTTTAGTACATATAGTAGAATTTACATAACTAGAACTAGTAGACTGCCAGGTATTCCAGAGATGGAGAATGCCATTCTGGTCTTGGTGGAAAGAAGTCTCTGCAAAAAGTAAAAGTAGGCATTGCTCATTGACATGCCTAGCACCATATGTAGCTAGTGTGTCTGCTATGATGTTCTGCTCCCTATAGGTAACTTGTACCGATGCTCTATTCATTTGTCGGAGTAATGACCTACAATCAGTAATAATGTTAATACAATTTAAGGCAGGAGATTTTAACATACCAAGCACATTCTGTGCATTTGTCTCAATGATGATTGGCAGTAGCTTTTGTGTGGCAGCAATCTGTAAGCCTCTGAGGAGAGCTAGCAATTCTATCTGAATAGGGCTGCCCTGTTGGACATTTCCCGCAAATCCTATGATCCAATTGCTTTGATGGTTACGTCTGACTCGTCCAATCCCATACGTACAATTTATGTGACAACAGGATCCATCGATATTTAATTTTTAATACATATTATCAGGTGGATGCCACTTAATATAAATAGGAGTTTTTAATAACCTTTTATTGGAGTGATTAGTAAGGAAGTAATAATCAACTGCCTTTGCTATTAGAGTAGGAGCATGTAATTGATTAAACTTATTGTCATACACAAACTTATTTCTTGAAGTCCAAATTTCCCATACTGCTAAATGAAGTATGATTGTTAATGGTATATTATAAGGAATAGATAGTAGAGGAGCGTGGAAAAAAGTGTATAAGGTATTAATAATGTCTATATGCGATAAAGAATACGTGAAAGCTGGAGGTTTTATTTTAAGTTGCTCCCAAAAATTGGGTGTTTTCGAACAACTTTGGAATAAGTGAGGTATGGTTTCAATCCCCTGGTGACACTGTTGGCAAATTGATGAACTGGTAATGCCAAGTCTTGTGAGATACTCATAAGTTGGAAATCTATCATGGTGGGCTTCCCAAAGAAAGAAAATAATTTTTTGTGGAATGGGCAGCCGCCAAATCCATTTAAAGGATGGACATTGGCTTACAGTACTTGATGGAGTCATAACTGTCAGGTAGTTGTACTTTGACTTTACTGAGAAAATTCCATTTTTTGTTAAATTCTGATATAACTTATCATAAGTGTTAGCTTGGATTGGCAAATAAATACTAGTGATAAGTTTTAGGAGTTGTGAGGGTAATTCAAAAGGAATAATGTGCAAGTGCCAAGTATTATCAAAATAATAGTTGGAAATTAACTTTGTAAGTTCAGCACAAGGCATTGGGCCTTGAATGTGTACCCTAAGTGTAAAACTAGGACGGATCTAAGGGTCTGTCCAGAATTTAATATTGTCTCGTGTTACAATATTCTATTTATACCCAAGGCGACACAATTTTCAGCCCTGAATAATATTGCGCCAAGTGGATGAACTTTGGTATGTATTTAGAGAGTTACACCTGGCATATTTTGATAGTAAGACTTGCGCCCATAACTCTTGGGGATGATGATACAGTTGCCAGGCCAGACAACCATGTAGTGACTTTTTTTTTTGACACAAGCTTTGTATATCTAAACCTCCAAGTGCCAAAGGTTGTGTGATTGATGACCATTTTAGCAAATGTATTTTTTTCTTATGATCGGTTGTTGCCCACAAGAAATTCCTTTGGTATCTATTAATTATTGATAAAATATATGCAGGAAATTCTAAATACTGCATAAAATGATTTGGAAGTTGATTAAGATTTGATTTTATTAAAGTAAATCTACCTTCTTTAGACAGAAAATGTATTTTCCAACCAGCCAATTTTGTTTTGAAGTTATCAACCAAAGATTGGTAGTCTGATTTGGTAGGTCTAGAAGTAAATATAGGAAAACCCAAATATTTATCAAAGCTATGACCTTCCTTCATGTTGAAAAGTTGCATAATTAGAGTCCTTGTATTATTTTGACAATTTTTTGAGAAAAATATTTTTGATTTCTCAAAGTTAATAGTTTGCCCTGATAGATGGGTCAACCAATTAATAATATTGATCATTGTTTGGCAACTATTGCTAGTGACTTGAGAAGTTAAAATAATATCATCCGCAAAGAAGATCTGACGAAGATCTTTCTTTCGTATTCTTCCTTTTGCACAAACACCTCCATCTAGCCATGCATAAATTGGTCGAGTTTCTCTGTTGTAGGCAATTATTGCATCTAGTTCCTCCTGAAAATTTGTATTTTGTTTGTTGTGATTGGGACTGAGTGGGGGTGAGTTTGCTGGAGTTGGTGGTGGTTTTGTTGCCATTGGAGGTTCCAAAAGTGGCAGGAGAGGTTGAGGGTTCGTGTAGGGTTTTCTTTTTAGAATTTGTACCTAATTCGTACTTGACAAATAAAGTATTTACCCAAAAGAAATGTTACAAGGTGAAATGGTGACACGCACATGCTAAATAATCGCGACATTAAAAAATAGCAATATTTTCTAAGGTATGTCCACTATATGTATACACCACGTTAATTAGTATAAATGCTTATTTATATTTTAAAAATGTATATATTAAAATCAAATTTTCGAATTTAATTACATAGAAATGATGTTCATGAGAATGGTAAATATTTTTATTTTATTCCTAAGTGACCTAAACCTCGAATTCAAAATAATTAATAGTTTCAAAGGTGAACAATTGAATTAAGGTAATTAGATATTATTTAGTTTGATTACTAAAGCTCGGTATAACTTGTAAAAAAAAAATGACATTGCTGTCAACCCAGACCAAGATATCATGCCAGAAATGGAAGCTCCTACAGACTCAAACTTTTTTATTCCACTAACTTTGAAAGATAAGGAGCACATCTACTAACCATGGAAGCACGCAGTCATTGTCAAGCGCTATGGACAAAAAATTGGAAATCAATTACAAAGACAAAAACTATATACCTTATGGAAACCTACGGAGAACCTGCCTTTTGTAGACCTAGGTTCAGATTTTTACTTGTTGAAATTCCAAAAAAAAAAAAAACTACACACTCTTAATGATGGACCTTGGTTTATTTTAAATCATTTCCTGACTGTTAGGCCATGGGAGCCAAAATTCATGCCATCTGAGACAACCATCAATCACTCAGCAATTTGACTTCGCTTAGGTGGAGGAGGATAAAAAGGCATGCGTATGAGATGGGTAAAGACATGGGTGGGTTCCCATATTAGGACTGGTAGTTTTAATGGTTAAAATGGAGCTAAGTGTGGAGCCTACATGAGGGACCAATGGTAACGAGCAAATAATTGAGTCCCTAGCTGCATGCCCTCTGAGATGATTTGGGCTAAGTCTATTGGATTGTTGATGAGCATTGTTACCTCTTGGTGATTCACCTCCAACGTGAATGTTAAAGCATGGTTCTGGAGGCCTGTTTCCAGCCAAGAGGTGAGGGTTAATGGAGCTTAAGGCGACTGGGCTGTGTATATAATGGAGTTTGATTCCATGATCATATAGGGGGAGTAAGAGAGGGGATACTAGGAGCGTGCAAGATGATGGAAGTGTGGAGTTTGTGGTTTAGGGTAATACCTTCTCAAATATTCTAGACTGCTGGCAAGCATTTTGTTCTTGGGTGGGAATAGTTGAAGTGGTTGAAATATTAATTTGAGGAGATAGGTCTGACAAAGGAGGTGATGGTAATGATAAGTGAAGAGGGTGATTAATGGAGGTTACAATAGGTGTGATTGATGGTGTTAAAGTTTTTGTATTTGCTGAGAATTGAAATATAGTAGAGAATATCTCATGACGATGTTCCTGCATGGGTTAAAGTAGGAGTTGGCTAAAGAAGAGGGTAAGTATGAGTTAGGGTTTTTGTCTTGTTTGGTTGTATTTTTTGTTATTCGTTTGGATTCATTTAATGTTGTGGATCGACAATTGGGAAAGAGAGGTGATATGTGTGGCGTGTGATCAAGTTGGTTGTGGCTTGTTGCATGTGATGTTTGAGTGTGGTGTAGTGTTTGGACCAAATGTGATTGGTTATCACAATAATGGTCAAAGTTAGTGAATTAGGAGTAGTTCGCAGTGGTTTATCATGTAATTTAAATTGAGCAGGTAGATGATTAGTTAGTTCCTCAGGTGCATCATTAACATTACCCTGAGTAACCTTAGTAATAGGTGTATCATCATTAGATGATAGTCCATTGGCGCTGTTAGGCACATGGCTTAAATTATGGATAGAAAGCTTATTAAAAGGTAAAGTATTAGTGTGAGCACGTGATTTTTGCCCTATAAGAGAAATACTCCCAAAAATTCAAAATAAAATAATCTTTTTGTTGTGTGCAAGTTTTAGATTTTTCGTGGCATTTTTGGATAATTGTTTGTATTTGTCTAAGCGTGTTTGTTTGTTTAAATTAGGAAAAATACAAAAATATATTGCGTTTGCATTCTTAGGATTTAATTTACAATTAAAAGTAATCAAGTTTATTCGACAAAAATGGAAAATCACAAAAAATATGTATTTTTGCATTTTTAGCATTTAATGTCCCAATTGTGTGATGTTATTTTAATTTGGTGTGATAATTGTTATTTGAAGTTAATTAGCATTTTTAAAGTTAATTTGGTTTTGTAATTTAATTTAGGAGTTTTGGTTTTAATTTTTTTTTGAAATAAATGAAAAGAGAAGTCTTGGTCTTATGAGCTATTTGAATTAAAAGAAAAGATACCAAGCCCAAAACAATTTTTACCCCAAACCCAGCCCAAAAACACACCCCTAACCCATACCCACGCCCAACCCGACCCGGCCGACTCATAACCCAAACGACCCACCCTCTCATTTTCATTCTTCATTCCCAAACCCTAAATCAAAGACCCCCTCCTCCTCTTCTCCTCCATAGCCGCCCCCACTGTTCTTCTTCAATCAACAAGCACACAAAAACCCTAGAGAATACCCCAGCCGCCGACCTACCCCCCCCCCATCTCCCTTACCAACAACCCTAGCAGAACCCTAGACAACCACACACCAGCCGCCAGACTGAAGAAGAGACTACCCGTGCGCCTCTGCTACTTCATTCACCGGTAGCTGCCGCTAGCCTCCATCCCACATCACACAGCCGTCGCCCCCCACTTCCACGCCAGAGGAATACAGCCGCCAACCTCCGAGAAACCAGCGGCAACAGCGGCAGCTCTGACCAAACAGACCACGTCGGTCAACCTTAGTCGCCGCCAAACCACCAGCGACAACCACCAGCGACAACCACTAGCGACAGTCCAGACCCGTTTCTGTTCGTGTTTGCCGTTTTTCCAATCCGGTCAGTTGGTTTAATTTCATTTCTGTCCATGTTTAAATTTGTTTGATATTTTGGATCTGAAATCAGTACGTATGCTTGATTTGTTTGTTTGGTTTTCTCCTGTTTTGCTCGTTATTACAGAATTAAGGAGTCGTATTGTTTATATGATAGTCCGAAAATCAGTAACGATTCTCTCGCAATTTTCATAAGTGTTTCGGCATGTTCGTGTCAATTTTAAGTTGTTAGATTCTTATTAGACTTTCTTCATGTGTTCGTTTCCTCTTTAAAGTAATCCGAAGTTGTCCATATTAGAATATTCTTGTGAACTTTAGACGATCAAATTGTTTTTAATTGATACTATTAATGGAGAATAATTTGTAAAATGTTAAAGAGTATTGGTGAGAACAAATAGTTACCACAGAACCCTGACTGATCGTTTTCTGAATTTGTCGATGCTTTGGTTTCGTATAGGTGGTGTCAATGTGTTTTGTACAAATTACGATTATTTCAGTTTTGAATCTGTTTCTTGTTTATTGTTAATAATTGTCCGTGTTTGGTTCTCGCCGAATCGATGATTGTTAGATTTACGGCTGGTTTTGATTTTTACTAGGATATGTTAGTTTCTGCTAATTAATTGAATAATTGTTAGTTTCTATTATAACCATATTTGTTGATTTCTGATTTCTGATTTTTGAATTACTTGTTGTTTCATGTTTCATATTTTTGATTGTTGGGAATTACTAGTTGGGTATTGGATTTGTTTTGGTTAATTTGGTATTAATCTTTGTTAGAGTTAAATGCTTCTGATTTTGATAATAGATTAATTAGGTTCACTTACTAGTATTAATTAGTTTTTTCTGTTAATATTAGGTCGAATAAGTATTCTGCGATTTGATTAGTCTACTAAATGCATTGCGAATATCTTGTGAATCTGTTAAATTGTTAGTTTCTGTTATTTGTCGGGGAAATGGCCCTCTTTCTGAATTCTGTTGGCTCTTCTAATTTGTCAAGTCTTGGTTAGTTGACCCATTGATAATGGGAAATATTTGAACCTGTTTGATTCTGTTTTTGAAAGTTCAAGTGGATTAATTGATTGATTAGTGGATTCGATGATTGAATAACATTTAGGATGTATTGGTTATAGCTGTAGTTAATGATTAAAGCTCGATTAGTGATTTCGTCCCTTAGACTAGTTGAGACTCACATTAAGTCAATAGTTGAAATCATACGATTCGTAGCAACCTAAGGTGTTCTTACTAAATAGAATCAATTGCGACTAGTTAGCTCGAGTAATAAGACTCACCATCTATCAATTGTTCCCTCGAGTCTTGTTAATCGGATAATTAATCATAAGTGGCTGTATTTGTAAGACTGCTTAAGGTTGGCTATTGATGAAAGATGATTTTAATTAGTGAATTAATCTGAATTTAAAGTAGTTGGAAGGGTTAATGGGTTAATTGAGCAATAGTCACTTAATTGTGGCTATTTGTTAAATACAAATCTGAAAATGTGTTAAAATAGGAGTAAAATACAGAAATTAGGAATGAAATAAGTCTTGAGAAGTAGGGGTAATATGGAAATTGAAAACTTAAAGATTTATTTATGTTAAAGTATTTTATCCACTAAGCACTAATAACATTAAAAAAGGGGTATTGTTTAATACTTAGTGAGGAACAAGACATAGTGGCTTTGGAAGATGTTAAAAGAAGTAATTAAATATGTTGCCCATAACTTTTGAATTAATTAAGGAAAAGACAAGTGTTAGTGGGGAACAAAACAAGTAAGCATGGGGAACCAAACAAGTAAGCATGGGGAACCAAACAAGTAAGCATGGGGAACCATTTAACTTGAATCAAGAAGTCATTTAGGGGGAGGGGTCTCTTTTGAGCTATAAAGATAGCATTAATCTGAAACAGTAAGGGGAGACACACACATACACATTGTGTCACGGTTGCATTGTTGGTTTGTTGCTGTTGCGCCTGTGTTTGCTGCCAGTTTCTGTTGTTGCTGTGGTTTGGTTGAGTCCTTTTACCAATGTTGGTATTGCTGTTCTGTGCTATTGCTGGGTGTATACTATTGCTGCTGTGGGTTTTACTGTGTCACTGCTGCTGAGTGTTGCTGTTGTTGTATTGCTACTGCATTACTACCGCTGATTGCTCCTTTCCTTCTTCTTTGTCATCATCCAGGTACTTCTCCTGTCCATGTTGAACTAGAGAGACAGTGTAAACACTGCTCTGAAATCAAATGATGAACTGAAGTTCGGAGAGTTATACGAGTTTCTGTTGTTGCCGTGTAATTCGAATTGATTGATAATTGTATTCATTTGAAATTGTTGTAGTATGCTTAATCGAAAAGCTAAAGTCAAATTAATCGAACATTCTAGTTTCGACCTTCTGATAGCCTAGGATTTTAATCTCTGTTATTGGTTTAGTTCTGCCATGTTTAGCTAGATTAACATTAGTTTGTAGTATAAATTATGTTAACAGTTTTCTTAATAAGCCTGCGTTCCAGGTACAATTTAAAGAACCCTACAATTGAACTAAACAAGGCATAGCTATAAAACATAAAATACATCATTATGAGCAAAGAACCGAATTGGCGATTTAGATCAAATAATTAGAGTAATCACTCGAGGCATAGATTGTTAAAAGAGCAAAGTTAATAGATAGCTTTAGTTAGTTCATTTGCATCCTTGACCATGGGTAAGCAATATATTAGTGTAACTGTAAACAAAACCTTAGTAACTTGTATAAAGAGTTAGATTGTGTATTTAAGTTTCATACAATTCCTTTTATATTGGATTCAAATTTAGGCCCAAGGTTCAAGTTAAATAGTTTTCGCTCTTCTCACTCAAACTAGAAATTGAGTTCGGAATTTAAACTTGTACTCGTGTATTAATCAATCATTAGAGACAAAATAAAAATAGAAAATTTAGCTACTTAGGTATGACCTTTAATAAAAGTGAGATGAGCCTCGCTGCATGGAATACACAATTGCGGGGCCCTCGAATTAATTGTTATAAAAATCTTAGACTCGGGAAGACCGTTTAGCAAAATTCACGGTTTTTTCCCAAAATTAATAAATACGATAGACTCGTTAGGCACGATTTGTAACTAAATTACTTTCCTAAACACGGGTGCGCATTTATGTGACCCAAACCTTATTCTCGGCGAAACTGAAATACATTGAAGTCACAGGCGTACTGGTTGCGGTGTGACTCGAAATGTGTTTTCGTGACGTCGCAATTCTTCTAAAAAATAAGAGCGGAGCATTAAAAGCACATAGTTAAAATATATAAAAGAATCGGATAGAAACAAAAATTGCAATTGAGCGACCGTGCTAAAACCACGGAATCCGGGAGTGCCTAACACCTTCTCCCGGGTTAACAGAATTCCTTATCCAGATTTCTAGGTACACAGACTGTAATACAGAGTCATGAATTTCCTCGGTTCGGGATTAAACCGGTGACTTGGGGCACCATTATTTTCCCAAGTGGCGACTCTAAATTAAATAAACAAATCCCGTTTCGATTGTCCTTTAATTGGAAAAACTCCTCGCGCTCTCGCGGGCGCGCCAAAAGGAGGTGTGACAGCTCTGGCGACTCTGCTGGGGAAGTATTAACCCAGAACTTCGGTTCAGGGTTTAAGAATTCGAGCTCAGTTAAATTGTTGTTTTTGTCTATATCCGATTTTATTATATGTTTAATTAATGTGCTACATGTCTACCGCTTTGATACTAGTTGCACTGTATATACAAACTGCTATATGTTTACCGCTTTGATATTGCGTGAACTGTATATAAAATTGTGCCGAAAACCATTCACTTCTCACCCCCGGGGATGTGCTCACTGGTTGAGACTCCTTATTCTGTTAGTGTCATACCCCGAAATAATG
Organism: Nicotiana noctiflora; assembly: GCA_032618575.1. Taxonomy (NCBI): domain Eukaryota; kingdom Viridiplantae; phylum Streptophyta; class Magnoliopsida; order Solanales; family Solanaceae; genus Nicotiana; species Nicotiana noctiflora. Next base: position 303,326 of record JASVEL010012488.1, on the reverse strand, counting down.
AAGAGGTTCGGAAAGTTTCTAAGCCGGTTGGCCTTTTGGTTCCCGGAAAGGAGCTCCTTCCTCAGCCCGAGTTGTCCGCTTGGGTACACAGTCTAGATCATGTACCAAGGTTTTGAACTTAGAATAACATGACTTCATGCCGGATCCCTAGTAGGAAACGCTTATTTGCATCAAGTTGATTTGACTTAGGGGACTCAACACAGGGGTTGGGTCCGTCTAGGACAGGTGACCCGGTAATCAAAAGACCGAGCATGTTATATGTTGCATTTATTTGTTCTAGATTATTACGGGCTAAATTCCTGAAAAACAAAAAGAGAGGAAATTTTAGAATAGAAAATATCGAAATGTCGACGAAACGTTGTCGAAGGTTTGAAAAGAAAATTTGAAAAATAGGTGGAACAATTTTGTTGAAATAATTGGTCAACTAATCTGACCGAACTACGCAGGTTTGATTCTCACCACTAGGTGAGATACGTAGGCAACCCTCATCGGGTTCAACCACCCCTTTAAAAAATCAAAAAAAATGTGTGTGTTTAATTTTGTCAATAAATCGAAGTGACGTTGTTTTTGAAAATAGCCGAATGTTCCGAAAGGACACCGGAAGGTTGTTTTTTGCAAAAATAGCCACTTTGAATCATTTTTAATAATTTGCGGGCACAACCTTGAAATATTCCTTGTGGAAATATTGCAAGGCCATAGCCGCAAAATCAAGTCCGGGTTCACACCCTTTTTGCAAAAATAACCAAAAATGTCAAAACTTTTATTTTTGTTATAAATAAGTCGGGTAATGCTATTCTTGCTTAAAATAAGCCGAATGTCCTTTAAAAGGACGTCGGAAGGCCGTTTTTGCAAAAATAGCCACTTTGAGTCATTTGTAAATAATTTTGGACACAGCCTGGAAATATTCCCTCGCGGAAATGCGAAAGGATGTATCCGCAAAAATCAAGTTTTGAGTCATCACTCAACTTCACAAAAATAACCACTTTATCAAATAAGCCATTATATGGCGGGAGTTTTGCTGAAATAGCCACATTTTTGCATTTTAACTTCCTCAGTCTTGTGTTGGCCTGTGTCGGTGCTGAACGATGCCCCATAGGCCCCAAGATAAAAATTTTTGAATTTGCATCTTCTTAAATAAAATTTTGCAAAAAGAGCCACTTTGCCTAAATAAGCCATTACATGGCCAATTTATGAAAAATAGTCTTGTGTTGGTTTATGGTGATGCCGAACGATGCCCCATGAGCCACAAGATAAAAAAAAAAAAAAAAAAATTCAAGTTTATCTTTCTTAAATAAATTTTGCAAAAAATAGTCATTTTGTCAAATAAGCCATTATGTGGCCAATTTTGTAAAAATAGTCACAATTGACATAAAAAATTTTCTCAATCTTTTGTTGGCCTATGGCGATGCCGAACGATGCCCCATGAGCCCCAGGATGAGAAAATTTTCAAGTTTACTTTCTTAAGTAAAAATTTTGCAAAAATAGCCATTTTGCCAAATAAGCCATTACATGGCCAATTTTGTAGAAATAGTCATAATTGACGTTAAAACTATTCCGATTCTTGTAGAAATCTCTGGCACAAGGCGTGAAAGTTTTTTTATGAGAGTTTGTAGTTGGAGTGAGCTTTTACAATTTTTTCTTCAAAGAAATCAAAAAAATCAAAATCAAATAAATATCTCTTTACTTCTTGCATTAATTTGCAAGAACTACGCTCGGTCTGATTCATGCGGGGTCATGATACGTAGGCAATCCACATAGGATTCGACCATTTCCATAACCAAAAAAAAAATGAAAAAAAAACAAAAGAAAAAAAAAAGGAAAAATGAAAAAAAAACCACAAAAAGGAAAAAGAAAAGAAAGTAGTAGAAAAACAAAGGAAATCAATAAGCGGAATACCTTAACGCTAACCCGGTGGTTTCGTTTTGTTAATCCAAAAAGTTGAGGTGGTTGGTTGTGGTAAATTGGAAAGCAAGATTCAAGGAAAATGATAACCGACATCGGAGTTGTTACAAGTGCTCAAGAGACTCAGGGTCAGAAAGTTCAACAAGGGTCTGCTGTGGTTGAGGAAAATAGAACAGTGAAACAACAAATGACCAAAATGCGTCAAGCATGGTCCAATGGCCAGGGACAACTTTCTCATGAGTCACAATTTGCTATACAGCAAGAACAGTACCACTCTCACGACCTTCCCGCAAACATTGAGAAGCCTACCCGAAAGAAGGTACAGGAAGAAATAACCCAAAGATTGAAAAGCTTAGAACAACGGTTGAAAAACACGCACGGGTTGGCAGGTCGAAAGAGTGTTGCTTTCAAAGATCTATGCTTGTTTCCCGATGTCCACTTGCCACCTGGTTTCAAGATTCCCAAATTTGAAAAGTACGATGGACATGGACATCCCATAGCCCATTTGAAAAGGTATTGCAATCAACTAAGGAGTCTGGGAAGAAATGAAGAATTGTTAATAGCTTACTTTGGGGAAAGCCTTACAGGAGTAGCCTCTGAATGGTTTTGGGATCAAGATGCATCTCGCTGGCACGTCTGGAACGACATGGCACAGGCCTTTGTCAAACAATTCCAATACAACATTGACATTGCCCCGGACCGCATTTTCCTTTCAAATCTGAAGAAGAAATCAAGTGAAAGTTTCAGGGAATATGCCCTTAAATGGAGAGAGCAAGCGGCTCGTGCTGAGCCACCCATGGATGACCATGAGTTAATCATTGTCTTCCTTCGGGCTCAAGAGCCGGATTATTTTCAGAACATGATGTCTGCGGTTGGTCAATCCTTCTTGGATGTAGTCAAAATGGGAGAAATGGTAGAGAACGGTCTCGAGACAGGCAGAATTATAAGTCAAGCGGCTCTCAAGGCTGCAGCTCAGGCTGTCCAATTTGAATCTAGTGACACGAATGAGAGGGATGAAGAAGTCATGATGATATCGGGGTCAAGAAAAGGTTCCAGAAGAACACCTCGACGGTATGCGATGTCTCGACAGGTTTTCCATAACTCCCCTGAGCATTACTATCCACCTCCGAACCCACCATACTCAGTTGATCCACCCCAGTATGTTATTCAGGCATCAAATCATCCAAGAAAGCGAGCACGGGCATCACAAAATCTCTACCAGCCTCTGCGAAATTTCCAAATACCTTATAACCCACTTCCAAACCAAGGGCATAGAAGGGAACCGAAGTTGAAGGATAATTTCACACCAATAGGAGTTTCCTATGAAAGCTTATTTGAGAAGTTAAAGCAACAGGACATGATTGCACCCATCCCTCCAAATCATGTGGACCTACGTGCAAGGAGCTTTGACCCATCTAAAAGGTGTGAATACCATTCCCATGCCCAGGGGCACAACATGGAAAGTTGTCGGGATTTGAAAAGGGAAATAGAAAAGATGATCCAAGAAAGATTGATTGTGATTCATAATAGTGACACCCAGAATATCGCGCTGAATCCGTTACCTGCACCTGATGATACACACTTTCTGGCGGTGATGCCTGGTGACACGGAATATGAGAATCCACTCGGGAATTTGCCGACTGAAATGAGAGAAGGCCCTAGTGGTTCTGATAATCAAATTCGTGGCTAAATGTCAAGCTTATCAATTGGAGAGTCATTTGTGGTGGCTTATTTTGTTGTCATTTCTATTTGTCCGAGTTATTTCAGAATGGTAATCCGAATGTTGTTTTGTGGCTCAAACCTTTTATCCTTGTATTTTTCTTTTGATCATAGTGTCTCATCTAAAGGGGTCTAGGTTCGTTCTAAGGGTTGTAACCCCAGTTTTGCTTTTTGGTTGTTCGAGTCGTTGTTTTATCGGTTAATGCAATTACCTATCTTACATTATTTCTAGACATTTTCTGTTATTTAGTTCTCTCCTTCCTATAGTTCTTTTTCTGCTAGCTCTAGTGACATGACGTGCGCGCATAGTTCTGGCCTGATCTTAAAAGTTAATCACAAAACCATTGGGAGGTGATCGAGATATTTAAATGAAGTAAGAACGGTTTGAGATTATTCGAAACCCGAGTCATGAGAACCTGGGGCAAGTAAAAGAAAACCGTTAAAGGCAAGCTGGCCAAAATTGACATGGGGTCGTTCATAATAATGAAAATGAGAGTGTTGCCCAAGAGTGCTTTAAAGATATGACGAATATTAATTGTGTTGTTTACACTTGGCATGTTTTGAAGATTGGAATGACGAAGGCATTTTGTTCTGCTATCCAAACACTTTATCCATCGTCAACCCTTCGAGCCTTATTTTGATTTCTTTCATACCCCTCATTCGGAATCGGTACCAAAATTAGAAACACAAATGGGGAAGATAAAGAAAGAAAAAGAGAAAAAGAAAAAACAACGAAAACAACCAAAAAGGAAAAAAAAAAGAATGAAAAATGAAAAGGAAAAACTAGAAAAACAAGGAATTGGGAACTACGTTTGACCTGATTCCTTAAAGAGGATACGTAGGCGCTTCACAGCTCGGTCATAGTGTAATTAAAGAAATAAAAATCCCCAAGCAAGAAACTGGGGCAATAAAAATTGTGTTTATGTAAGGAAAATATAGGATTCCGAAGGTTGTAATTTTGAACCCCATTTGTTTTATTTTGAGCCTTCAATACCTTTCTTTTTAGCCCTGTCCAAACCCACATTACGGTCCAAAGAAAGACCTTTTGACCAATCTTCAAAAGAGGCTGAGTTAGGCAAATGAGAGAAGTTTCATCGGGACATAACACTCTGATTCCCAGCAGAAAGACTCCGATCTCCAGCAGAAAATAGGAGGAGAGTCTTAGCAGTAACACCACCAATCCCCAGCGGAAAAGTAACACAAATGAGAGAGTCTTAGCGGTGAAAACCTTCACGGGCACCATAAGGCGATGAAAGCTGAGAGAAAACCGAAATGAGAGAGGCTTGGTAGTGAAAACCCCTCGGGCACTACAAGTCGAACGAAGGTTGGAAATGAGGTAGGAAAGCCCCAGGAGAAGATTACAAAAGGCGGTTTAACGACGGATGGTAGGCTATATGTGCATGTCATGTCCATTAGAGTTGGTATCCACGTTTGATAGGGTTATTTTATAATTTTTCTTTTTAGAGAGTCATCCTTGTTTTTGTCTTTTATTCTGTTTCCTTTTATCTTTCTCCTTTCATAAAAATTCCCCAATAGAGTCTGTTTGTAAGAAATGACTTCAAAATTTTCCATCAGCTTTCCAATTATGCAAGACGGAATTTGATTGGTACACCCAAGTGGTATAAGTGAGGAGGGATTAAGCGCAAAGCCGGTGTCCAGAAGGATATTCCCCAACAATAGGAAATCGACAAAAGGGTGGATCGGTGTGAAAAAGGGTATCTCAATGAAGGTTAATGACCTCGAGGCCAAGGCCAATGAGACTCGAAGGTCGGGAAATGCCCATTCCTTAGATATGCCGCCAAAGAAGGGGAGATATCCCCAGCAGAAAGGTATTTTCAGTGACAAGGGTGAACAAAGAAAATGGTTCACAGTAAAACATGCAAGGTCTTCACGAAGGGTCACTATTATAGGAATTCGGGTGGTCGGTGGAAAACCACGTGGAAAGGTTCGCGAATAAAGAGTCATCAAGGAAGGCGGGGAAGCAAGAAAGGAGAAAACTATCCCCAGCATGAATATCATCAAATGATAACATCCCCGGCAGGGTCTGACAATGAAACGCAGAGCAGGGAAAGAGGAGGAGAACCGGCCCCAGCAGGAGCACCACAACCAGCCACCACATTTTAAAACTAACCAATTTTTCTTTGATTTGAAACAGGAAAAAGAAGGGTTGTTGGCGGAAAAGCATGCCACGAAGAAGATTCTCAAACTGGGGCAGAAAATTTTCTCCCGTTGCGAAAATTTTCTCGAAACCAAATACCTGGTTGGGGAAAGAAGCCAGATAACGCGAGGAAATGATCTTTGAACCCGGTTATCCCCAGCAGCTTTGAAAGAAAGAAAACAACAAGCTATGATAGAGGGAATTGTACCCCCAGCAGACAGGACAAAACGAGGAAGCTTGCGTTCAGAAAGGCAAGAGGCCGGTACCATCCCCAGCAGTTCTTAAAAAAAATGAAACACTGATTTCGAGATTGCCCCGGCAGCATTATATCCTACAAGTTTTCAAGGGAGCAAAGCACGAGCCCCGAAGGAGTTTTGGAAAGAGGAAGAAGGAAAAGGGATCCCCGGACAGGGTAATCCCCAGCTGATGACATTTCAATCCCCAACGATTTCGGGAGATAGGTTTTGAAGGAAGTAGAAAAGGAGGAAATAAAGAAGATTTCCCCAGCAGCATTATCCCCAGTAGGTAAGTAATCAATTCCAAGATGTCCCCAGCAGTCAAGAGAAAATAACATGACCCAGGAGGAAAGTAATTCCGAAACAAGGTAATTCAGAAGAAAGGATGGCCCAAGAGACGATGCAGGAAGAAGAAAAGGGTACAAGAAACAAAGGAAGGCGATAAGGATGGGATGAAATTAGTGAGTCGTAGTTGAAGTCAGGGAGCCCGCCTGGAGAATGGAGTGGCGATTTATTTTGAAGTTGTAGTTGAAGTCAGGGGAGCCCGCCCGAAGAATGGAGTGGCGATTTAGTTTTTGAAGTTATAGTTAAAGATAATTTAATAGGAAGTGAAAAACAACAATTAGAGGTTTTAGATGAAAGCAACAAGAAGAAGGAAGCAACAATTGGAAGATTTCAAGTAAGGCATCAATTTAGACCTAGTCTGAGGAATTATCTCCTAGCGTCAAAATCTTAGTCCGATGAATCTTTCTCCTAAGATATCAAAATCTCGGTCTGATGAATCTTTCTCCTGAGATCACAACAATTTAGACCTAGTCGGAGGAATTATCTCCTAGCGTCAAAATCTTAGTCGGAGGAATTATCTCCTAGCGTCAAAATCTCAGTCTGATGAATCTTTCTCCTGAGATCACAGCAATTTAGACCTAGTCCGAGGAATTATCTCCTAGCGTCGAAATCTTAGTCCGATGAATCTTTCTCCTAAGATATCAAAATCTCGGTCTAATGAATCTTTCTCCTGAGATCACAACAATTTAGACCTAGTCTGAGGAATTATCTCCTAGCGTCAAAATCTTAGTCAGATGAATTTTTTCTCCCGAGATGGTAATCGTTCGATCTATACAGTTCAAGTTTTGGTAATCAGGTGCCCACTTGAAGAATGAAGTGGCAATTTATTTTCAAAAGATGTTGAAGTCAGGAGCCCGCCTGAAGAGAGGAATGGCGTTTTATTTTCCGAGTTGATGATTGAAGTCAGGAGCCCGCCTGAAGAGAGGAATGGCGTTTATTTTCAAAAGATGTTGTTGAAGTCGGGAGCCCGCCCGAAGAGAGGAATGGCGATTTATTTTCAAAAGTTGATGATTGAAGTCAGGAGCCCGCCTGAAGAGAGGAATGGCGATTTATTTTCAAAAGATGTTGTTGAAGTCAGGAGCCCGCCTGAAGAGAGGAATGGCGTTTAATTTTCAGAGTTGATGATTGAAGTCAGGAGCCCGCCCGAAGAGAGGAATGGCGATTTATTTTCAAAAGATGTTGTTGAAGTCAGGAGCCCGCCTGAAGAGAGGAATGACGTTTAATTTTGCCGAGTTGATGATTGAAGTCAGGAGCCCGCCTGAAGAGAGGAATGGCGATTTATTTTCAAAAGACGTTGAAGTCAGGAGCCCGCCTGAAGAGAGGAATGGCGATTTATTTTCAAAAGATGATTGAAGTCAGGAGCCCGCCCGAAGAGAGGAATGGCGATTTATTTTCAAAAGATGTTGTTGAAGTCAGGAGCCCGCCTGAAGAGAGGAATGGCGTTTAATTTTGAAGTAGTAGTTGAAGTCAGGGAGCCCGCCTGAAGAATGGAGCGGCGATTTATTTTTGAAGTTGGTTAAGGAAAGCGGCAGAGTGTAACGGAAATCCCCAGCATGAATCAGAAAGAAGGCAACCAGAATGCGAGTCAACAGTCCGAGGGGATCAAAAAAAAAAAAAAAAAAAAAAAAGTCACAATGTAAAAAGGGGCAAGAAGCTAATCCAAAATGCAGAAGCTGATGAAAGTTGTCCAAGACATGGTCAATAACACAAGAACTGCAAGTCTGGTCCTGATCCAGAAGGTCGAAGAAGATTGAACTAGCACCTACAACTAGCAAGTATCAAAGTTCAAATTTAGAGTCCGCATGAAGCACCAACCAATACTCAAGATCAAGCTTCAGAAGACTTATAGATAGGAATCTTGTAACTAGTAGCTGATATGCTTAGTTAGTCTTTTTCATATTTTGATTTTTGATGTAATAGCAGGACCACGGACCGGAACCTCGACGGAACGGAACCTCGGCGAAACGGCACCTCGACCGGCTCTCCACCTCGGTTACTCCATTTCCTCACTCACTTCTGAACTACACGTGGCCTGATTCCTTTATAGCCAAGGATATGTAGGCAGCTCGGATACAAGGGCTCGGTCACATCCTCTTCTTTTAGTTTAGTCCCTCCGAATAAGGGTCGGGTCAAAAAACACTTGTCTAGTCGTTCTTTGTCTGAAAACTCTTTGTGTTTTCAGTCAAAGAGGGGCAGCTGTAAACACGTGATTTTTGACCCTCCCGAGATTTTTTATATTTTTAGCATAAAATATTTAGTTTAGGCATAATATAGCTATTTTAGCTAATTTTGACTCTTTTACTTTATTTCTACCTTAAGATAAAAAATAACAAAAAATATAGTTTTATTAATGTTTCGTAATCATTTTTAAATTTGAAAAATACAAAAATAGCACTTTATATTTTACCTTTTTATTAAAAACGAAAATTACAAAAATAATTTTTATTAATATTTTTGTAGTCATTTTAAACTTAAAAAATATAAAAAAAAATAGTTCTTTATATCTTTATTTTTATATAAAAAACAAGAATTATAAAACAAAAAATAATATAATTAGCATTTTGTGGTAACTTTAATCTTGAAAAATATAAAAAATAACTTTGTTTTAATTATTAGTCTTATAGTTATTTTGCTTACGTAGTGATTAATTAATAACACCGTGTTCTCATTCTCGGTTCCGGGCGAAGAATAATATTCGGGTTCAAACTACCCGGTTTTATAATTTTCGGACATAGCCCATAATAATCCGAGCCCACCGCACGTGGGGGACACACATGGGGGACACGGACGGAACACGAGGAAGACCCATCACTATTGGGTACCCAACCCCAAAGTGAGACCCATCATTTTTGGTCTTACATATGTGACATAAAGAGAAAGGAGAAAGCATGAGATTTTGGGGGGGTGCACTCACGTGAAAGGAAGGGGGGACACACATGGGAGACAATTTAAAAAGAGGAAGAAAGTGAGATAAAAAAGGGAGAGTTCACGGTCAGGGGGGGCGGATTTTAAAAGGAAAAAATCAAAAGGCAAAAGGAGAGACAAGAATAGATACAAAAAGAACAAAAAAAAAAACAAAGAAAAAGGGGGGGGGCTCACGTTTTTGAATGGAGGGGACTGTTTTGTTGTCTTCTTCATGAAGAAAAAACCAAAGCAGAAGGGATTTTAGAAAACGAAAAATAACGAGAGAAAAAAAAACGCTCACTACCAGTGACGCGATTCGTGAAGCACTCGTCGACAACCACATATATCAACCCCACGCTAAACCTGTCCAGTCGAGGTCCAGCCACTCCAGTCCATCGCACAAACTAGCAGCAACCTCGCCATCTTCTTCTCCAACCCATCAACCAGTCCTGTCGTCCCCAACCAGTCGACCAATGCATCGCTTCTAGCCTGCCTTCCGTCGAACTCCATGAACGCCTGAAGCAGGTCACGTCCAGCACGTCGCAGGAACCTCCATTTTCGTCCAGCGCCTCACCTCCCTTATAACCAGCAGTGGACAGCCCCTCTCGTCGCACCTGAACCTTGAACAAACCAGCAGAAAGAGCCAGCAACCACCATCGTCGCTGACCAATCTCCACAGCCCGGCGTCCATCCTGTAACACCCCAAACAGCCCGTCAAGGGCGTTGCGAGAGAAGTTTATCGTCGAGGTGGTTGGCAGTCTTGTTTCGAGTTGTTCGTTAGCAAATCCGAGGTGTTGATTCGAGGTCCGTTGTTGAATTCTGTCGCGGTTCTGTGGAGGTTTTGTTAAACGCTTTCAGATTTCATTTCGGAAATATATCTCTAAGGTCACCTCTTCTATCCCACTCAGTTTCAAATGATACATGGTTGTTTGTTTGTCTAACTCTTTATCCCTGTTATTCAATGTCAAAATGGATTTAAACATGATTTGCTATCTGATTCTTGTTTCATTTGTGTTCGTTCTCTATGTTTTGCAGTGATTCGTTGGTTTGATAATGTGAGATAGGAGTTAAGCTATTGTTAATTTGTTTGTTTGAAATTATAATCACTACTTGAAAAGTATCAAAAACATCACTGCAACTTAAATGTTAGTGCAAATATAATCACTTTAGATTTTGAGTGGTAAAAAAAAAAAAAAAAACGTCCTAGTTGTTCTCAACTGTTATATGATAAATTAATTCATGAATCTGTTATATGCTTTTAGACTCGTCTTTGATCCACGATTGTGGTTGCGTATACGTTCGTGTAACATGACTATGATCCTAAATTATTTTGGAGTGGGCGTTCGTGCAACTACAATCATTCTATTCTTAATAATAGACGTAGTTTTGGGCCTTCCGAGCTAGGTAGCATATTTGAATTAGGAGGTTTTCCTCTTGTTCAAATGTGGACCTGAGTTTGATGCTCGAATTCCACAAAAGATTTTCTAATAATGGTAATTAATAATGCAAATTAATTATGCACTTTTAGAGACAAATAATAAATAGAAAAATTATAGTCACTTTAAGTCGACCTTTAAATAATAAAATGAGACGAGCCTCGCCAAACAAAATACACAATTACGGGGCCCTCAAATTAGTTGTTATAAAAACTTAGACTTGGAAGGACCATTTAGTGAATTTCACGGTCCTTTTCCCGGAGTTAATAAAGACGATAGACTGTTTAGGCACGACTTGTAAGTAAATTATTTTCCTAAATACGGGTGCACATTTATGTGACCCAAATCTTACTCTCGGCAAAACTGAAATACATTAAAGTCACAGGCGTACTGGTTGCGGTGTGATTCGAAATGTGTTTTCGTGACGTCGCAATTCTTCTAAAAAATAAAAGCGGAGCATTAAAAATACATAGTTAAAATATATAAAGAAATCAGATAAAAGCAAAAAGTGCAGTTGAGCGACCGTGCTAAAACCACGGAATCCGGGAGTGCCTAACACCTTCTCCCGGGTTAACAGAGTTCCTTATCCAGTTTTCTAGTTTCGCAGACTATATTACAAAGTCATAAATTTCCTCGGTTCGGGATCAAACCGGTGACTTGGGACACCATTGTTTTCCCAAGTGGCGACTCTGAATTTAATAAATTGATCCCGTCTCGATTGTCCTTTAATTGGAAAAAACTCCCTTGTGCCCTCTCGTGCGCGTAAAAAGGAGGTGTGACAGCTCTGGCGACTCTGCTGGGGACTTAACCTCTGAACTTCGGTTCAGGGTCTAAGAATTCGAGCTCGGTTAAATTGTTGTTTTGTCTATATCTGATTTTACTATATGTTTAATTAACGTGCTACATGTCTACCGCTTTGATACTAGTTGCACTGTATATACAAACTGTTATATGTTTACCGCTTTGATATTACGTGAACTGTATATAAAACTGTGCCGCAAACCCTTCACTTCTCACCCCGGGGATGTGCTCACTGGTTGAGACTCCTTATTCTGTTAGTGTCATAACCCGAAATAATAAAGAGGCTCGGAAAGTTTCTAAGCCGGCTGGCCTTTTGGTTCCCGGAAAGGAGCTCCTTCCTCAGCCCGAGTTGTCCGCTTGGGTACACAGTCTAGAACACATACCCAGGTTTTGAACTTAGAATAACGTGACTTCATGCCGGATCCCTAGTAGGAAACGCTTATTTGCATCACGTTACATTTGACTTAGGGGACTCAACACAGGGGTTGGGTCCGTCTAGGACAGGTGACCCAGTAATCAAAGACCGAGCATATTATATATGGCATTTATTTATCATGTATTATTATGATGATTGGTTAAATTCCTGAAAAAAAATAGAATTTTGGAATAGAAAAATATCAAAAATATTGACGAAATGCTGTCGAAAATTTGAAAATTTGAAAAATAGGAAGAGCAATTTTGTTGAAATAATTGGTCATAAAATAATCTGACCGAACTACGCAGGTTTGATTCTCGCCATTAGGTGGGATACGTAGGCAACCCTCATCGGGTCCAACCACCCCTTTAAAAAATCAAAAAAAAAATGTGTGTTTAATTTTGAATAAATCGAAGTGACGCTGTTTTTGGAAATAGCCGAATGTTCCGAAAGGACGCCGGAAGGCTGTTTTTTTGTTTTTTTTGCAAAAAATAGCCACTTTGAATCATTTTTAATAATTTGCGGGCATAGCCTTGAAATATTCCTTGTGGAAATGTTGCAAGGCCATAGCCGCAAAATCAAGTCCGGGTTCACACCCCTTTTGCAAAAATAACCAAAAAAATATCAAATTCTTGATTTTGTTATAAATAAGTCGGGTGATGCTATTCTTGCTCAAAATATGCCGAATGTCCCTCAAAAGACACCGGAAGGCTGTTTTTGCAAAAATAGCCACTTTGAATCATTTTTAATATTTTGCAGCCACTGCCTTGAAATATTCCTTGTGGAAATGTTGCAAGGCCATAGCCGCAAAATCAAGTCCGGGTTCACACCCCTTTTGCAAAAATAACCAAAAAAATATCAAATTTTTGATTTTGTTATAAATAAGTCGGGTGATGCTATTCTTGCTCAAAATATGCCGAATGTCCCTCAAAAGACACCGGAAGGCCGTTTTTGCAAAAATAGCCACTTGGAGTCATTTGTAAATAATTTTGGACACAACCTTGAAATATTCCCTCGCGGAAACGTTGAAAGGCTGTATCCGCAAAAATTAAGTTTGAGTCATCACTCAACTTTTCAAAAATATCCATTTTCTCAAATAAGCCATTACATGGCCGGAATTTTGCTAAAATAGCCATATTTTTGCATTTTTTCCTCAGTCTTGTGTTGCCTGTGTCGGTGCTGAACGATGCCCCATAGGCCCCAAGATTAAATTTTGAATTTGCATCTTCTTAAATAAAATTTTGCAAAAAGAGCCACTTTGTCTAAATAAGCCATTATATGGCCAATTATGAAAAAATAGTTTTGTGTTGGTTTATGGCGATGCCGAACGATGCCCCATGAGCCACAGGATTAAAAAAAAAAAAAAAAAAAAAAAAACGACATATGGTTTTGCTGAAATGGCCACATTTGGCATTTAAACTTTCTCAGTCTTGTGTTGGCCTGTGTCGGTGTTGAACGATGCCCCATGAGCCTTAAGATGAAAAGTTTCGAATTTGTAGCCTCTTAAATAAAATTTTGCAAAAATAGCCGCTTTGTCAAATGAGCCACTACATGGCCAATTTTGTAAAAATAGTCAATTGACATTAGAAACTTCTCAGTCTTGTGTTGGTTATGGCGATGCCGAACGATGCCCCATGAGCCACTGGATGGAAAAATTTTCAAGTTTATCTTTCTTAAATAAATTTTGCAAAAAATAGTCATTTTGTCAAAAAAGCCATTATGTGGCCAATTTTGTAGAAATAGTCATAAGTGACACCAAAAATATTCTTATTCTTGTTGAAATCTCCTACACAAGTTTGTAGTTGGAGTCGGCTTGTACAATTTTTATTCAAAAAAAAAAATATAATAATCAAATAAACATCTCTTTATTTCTTGCATTAATTTGCAAGAACTACGCTCGGTCTGATTCGTGCGGGGTCATGATACGTAGGCAATCCACATAGGATTCGACCATTTCCATAACCAAAAAAAAAAAAAAAAAAAAAAAAAGGAAAAATGAAAAAACCACAAAAAGTGAAAAGAAAAGAAAGATAGAAAAAAGAAGAATGGTCAATAAGCGGGATACCTTAATGCTGACATGCTGGCTTCGTTTTGTTGTGTCCATTTTCAGAAAGGTGGTTGGTTGTGGTTCTAAAATAACTCTTCCCTATAAGACAAAGTCGGAGGACAATGGCAGATAATCTCAAGACTGAGTGGGTTGATACCGATATCCGACAACAGCTGGTTGAACGGAACCACGGGTTAGTAGAAGAGGTCAAGATATTGAGACAACACGTGGCTGATATGTATCGGGCGTGGATGGATGGAAAAGCACCACCTCCGCCACCACCTAGCTTCCTGGACTCTGTCCTTACCCGTACACTGAACCCGATGCCAGATGATCCCTCGCACTCTCCATATGTACCCACCTATCACAGCTTTTCCAGCCACTCGAGTAGCTCAATTACTCGTCCCCCAGCTATGTTTTCACAACGCTACTCCCGTCCCCAACACCACTACTCTCCAAGGGACACCCAAAATCGTACTTCACCTTCCAGGTACCCAGCTCCACAAAAAGCCTACCAACCCCCACGAATATACCGGAAACCCCCCGGGTCAGGTTTCAGGCCAAATAAGGCGTTTAGGGAGGAAAGGTTGTTGAAGCGAGAAAAGGCGCTCACCCCTATCGGAGAGTCCTATGCAAGCTTGTTTGAAAAGTTAAAACATGTCGGCCTGATTACACCGCTCCCCGGATATACTCCCGATCCACGTGCAAGAAGCTTCGATCCTACTGCACGATGTGCATACCATTCCAATGTCAGAGGGCACGATATTGAAAGTTGTCGCACCTTGAAAAAGGAAATAGAAAGAATGATTCAAAAAGGATGGTTGATTGTGATCAATGATGATGACAGAGAGCACACAAATCCTCTGGGGGTGTATTGACTGGAGCTAAAAATGTTGAAGCAGATGGCAGCCTTGGCAATATTGATGCGGAACTTAGTGGCTAAAATGTTGTGCTTGGTAATTGGGAAGATACTCCATCTTTTGGTCAGCTAGATGGAGCTTTGGTGGTTCGTTTTTGTCGTCATTTTTGTTGTCCGAGTTATTTTCAGGGTTTTCTTGTGGTCAAACCCTTTTGTCCTAGCAGTTTGCTTTGGTTTTGCCCAGTTTTGTTTCAGGGCCGTACTCTAGTTTGTTTTGTTTGTTTTGTCATTGAACCATTTCGTCATTAGTTTAATGAAGCTTTCGGTCTTTTGTTACTTCCGGTCATTTTATTTATTTAGTTCTTTTACCCTTTAGATTCGTCTTGTGCTCAAACGCCGAATCTAGTGACACGACATGCGCACACATAATTATGGCTTAATTCTAAAAGTTAATCATTAAGCAATTGGAAGATGATCGGGTCATCTAAAGGAAACAAAAACAACTTGAGACCATTTGGATCCCGAGTCATCTGAAACCGGGGCAAGTAAAAAGAAACAGTCAAAGGCAAGCTGGCCAAAATTGACATGGGGTCATTCATAATGAGAGTGTTGCCCAATAGTGCTTTAAAGATATGGTGAATATTAATTGTGTTGTTTGCGCTTGGCATGTTTTGAAGATTGGAATGACGAAGGCATTTTGTTCTGCTATCCAAACACTTTATCCATCGTCAACCCTTTGAGCCTGAATTTAACTTCTTTCATATCCCTCCTTCGGAATTGGTTGCAAAGACTAGAAACACGAGTTTGAAAGGCAAAAGAAGAAAGGGATAAAGAAAAGTAAAGAAAAAGAAAACAACAAAAAGAGATAAAGAAAAGAAAAAGAAAAAATGTGTGGAAAAAGAAATTTGAAAAAAAAAGAGGAAGTGGGAACTACGTTTGACCTGATTCCTTAAAGAGGATACGTAGGCGCTTCACAGCTCGGTCATAGTGTAAATAAAGAAATAAAAATCCCCAAGTAAAAAAAAAAACTGGGGCAAAGAAAAATTGTGTTTATTGTAAATAAATTTAGGTCCGAAAGTTGTAAGTGTTGAACCCAAAATTGATTTTGTTTTGAGCCTTCAATACCCTTTCTTTCTAGCCCTATCCAAATCCCACATTACGGTCCAAAGAAAGACCTTCCGATCAGTCTTCAAAAGATGCCGCGTCAGGCGAGGGATAGAGTCCTATCATAATATAACACGCTGATTCTCAACAGAAAAGACGTTGATTCTCAGCAGAAAGGAAATACGAGAGAGTCTTGGCGGTGACACCCCAATCCCCAGCTAAAAGTGATACAAATGAGAGAGTCTTACCGGTGAAAACCTTCACAGGCACCATAAGACGACGAAAGCTGAGAGAAAATCAAAATGAGAGAGGCTTGAAAGTGAAAACCCTTCGGGCACTACAAGTCGAATAAAGGTGATAATCGGATGGAAATCACGAGACAGAAATCGTGAAAGGAAATTAACGACGGAGGATAGGCCATATGTGCATGTCATGACCAGTAGAGTTGGTATTCGCGTTTGATAAGTTTTTATAGATATTTCTTGCTAGAGAGTCATTTTCTTTTTCCTTTGTCTTCTATTTTGTTTCTTTTTATCTTTCTCATTTTTATCAAGAATTCCCCATCAAAGTCTGTCTAGTCAGAACAAGTGAGAAATGACTTCAAAACTTGCCACCAACTTTCCAATTATTATGCAAAGCAAGGAAATGCCATTGACGGCAGAGAAGTAGGGTGCGAAGAAGATTATTAAACTGGGCAGAAAATTTTCTTTTCAGTTTGAAAATTTTCTGGAAGTCAATACCCACTTGGGGAAGAAGGAAAGTCTTAAGGGAAATGGTCTTCGACCAGTGTCATCCTCAACAACCTTCAAGAAGAGTGAAACACCAATTTTGAGGAAATGAAAATCCACCGGCAGTGTTATCTTCAACAAGTTCCGAGGTGGTCGGACAACACAGAGTGGTAAAGGAAGAAAGGAAATCTCATCTTCAACAAAATAACCCCCAGCAAGTTGAGAAACACAGAACGGGGAAGGGATAAATGGAAAAAACCATCCCCAACAGGAATATCATCTTCAACAAATGAAATCATTCCCCAACAAGTTTTGGGAATCCCGAGCGAGGAAAATGGGAAAAGGAAAAACCACCCCACAGGAGCGGCACAACCGCTCACAATGTTTTGAACTAACAATTTTTCTATGATTTGAAACAGGGAAGGAAAGTGCTATTGATAGCAGAAAGTCATGCCACAAGGAAGAACACCAATACTGGGGGAGAAAATTTTCTGCCGTTGTTGAAAATTTTCTCGGAGAAACGAGGAAGGCAATTCAAGATGACATGTCAGGTTTGTCCACCCTCAAATAGGATGTCTTGAAACCAGTAACCCGACGTAAAGCAGAGGGTTACAACAAGAGATCCCAGCACAAATTCAAGCGCATGAGTCAAAGGAAATGAGGGGATGAAGGAAAACTTTCCCAGCATCATTATCCCCAGCAGGCAAGTAAACAGTTCTAAAGATATCCCCAGCAGTCAGGAGGGAAAGCAACACGACCCAGGGAGGAAAGCAGTTCCGAAACAAGGTGATTTAGGAGAAGTGATGGCTCAAGAGTCGATGCAGCAAGAATAAAATGGTACAAGAAGAGAGGAATGGCGTTTTATTTTCTAAGTTGATGATTGAAGTCAGGAGCCCGCCTGAAGAGAGGAATGGCGACTTATTTTCAAAAGATGATTGAAGTCAGGAGCCCGCCTGAAGAGAGGAATGGCGTTTAATTTTCAGAGTTGATGTTGAAGTCAGGAGCCCGCCTGAAGAGAGGAATGGCGATTTATTTTCAAAAGATGTTGAAGTCAGGAGCCCGCCTGAAGAGAGGAATGGCATTTAATTTTCCGAGTTGATGTTGAAGTCAGGAGCCCGCCTGAAGAGAGGAATGGCGTTTAATTTTCAGAGTTGATGATTGAAGTCAGGAGCCCGCCTGAAGAGAGGAATGGCGATTTATTTTCAAAAGATGATTGAAGTCAGGAGCCCGCCCGAAGAGAGGAATGGCGATTTATTTTCAAAAGATGATGATTGAAGTCAGGAGCCCGCCTGAAGAGAGGAATGGCGATTTATTTCCAAAAAGATGTTGAAGTCAGGAGCCCGCCTGAAGAGAGGAATGACAATTTATTTTCAAAAGATGTTGAAGTCAGGAGCCCACCTGAAGAGAGGAATGGCGTTTTATTTTCTAAGTTGATGTTGAAGTCAGGAGCCCGCCGAAGAGAGGAATGGCGATTTATTTCCAAAAAGATGTTGAAGTCAGGAGCCCGCCTGAAGAGAGGAATGGCGTTTTATTTTCCGAGTGATGTTGAAGTCAGGAGCCCGCCTGAAGAGAGGAATGGCGATTTATTTCCAAAAAAGATGTTGAAGTCAGGAGCCCGCCTGAAGAGAGGAATGGCGTTTCATTTTCAGAGTTGATGATCAAAGTCAGGAGCCCGCCTGAAGAGAGGAATGGCGATTTATTTTCAAAAGATGTTGAAGTCAGGAGCCCGCCTGAAGAATGGAGTGGCAATTTACTTTCGAAGTTGTTTGAGGGAAGCAGTAGAGTATAACAGAAATCCCCAGCAGGAATTCAAGTTCAAAATCAGAAGGAAGGCAACAAGGATCAGAAAGATAGATTCAGACTTCGACGGAAAACAAGTCGAAGATCGCAAGGAAGGGACCAACGGTCGGAGTTCGGCAATCAAGATAGGTCGAAACAACAATTGTCAGAAGAGAAGAAGCATCAGAAGGAACATCAGGTCTGACAAAATAGCAAGGAACACCGGAAAGTCAAGATGAAGAGATAGATAAGATTTCGTAATACTGTAACTTAGTCTAGCTTCTTATTTTTGTTTAGCACGGTGTAATGAGGGGATCAGTTAAGCAGTGGCAACAGCAGTAACAGCAATAACAGCAAGATCACAGCAATCATGGTAGTCCCAGCTACCAAACTTCCCGAACTACATTGACCTGATTCCCTTTTAGCCAGGGATATGTAGGAGACCTTTTGAAGCAAAGGTTCGGTCAAGTCTTTCAAAAAATGCTTCACACGGAGTGCTCGAATGGGCAAAAAATCGCTCGTATTTGCTCACTTATCTTTGCACGAAAACTCTTCGTGTTTCCGAGCAAAGAGGGGCAGCTGTGAGCACGTGATTTTTGCCCTATAAGAGAAATACTCCCAAAAATTCAAAATAAAATAATCTTTTTGTTGTGTGCAAGTTTTAGATTTTTCGTGGCATTTTTGGATAATTGTTTGTATTTGTCTAAGCGTGTTTGTTTGTTTAAATTAGGAAAAATACAAAAATATATTGCGTTTGCATTCTTAGGATTTAATTTACAATTAAAAGTAATCAAGTTTATTCGACAAAAATGGAAAATCACAAAAAATATGTATTTTTGCATTTTTAGCATTTAATGTCCCAATTGTGTGATGTTATTTTAATTTGGTGTGATAATTGTTATTTGAAGTTAATTAGCATTTTTAAAGTTAATTTGGTTTTGTAATTTAATTTAGGAGTTTTGGTTTTAATTTTTTTTTGAAATAAATGAAAAGAGAAGTCTTGGTCTTATGAGCTATTTGAATTAAAAGAAAAGATACCAAGCCCAAAACAATTTTTACCCCAAACCCAGCCCAAAAACACACCCCTAACCCATACCCACGCCCAACCCGACCCGGCCGACTCATAACCCAAACGACCCACCCTCTCATTTTCATTCTTCATTCCCAAACCCTAAATCAAAGACCCCCTCCTCCTCTTCTCCTCCATAGCCGCCCCCACTGTTCTTCTTCAATCAACAAGCACACAAAAACCCTAGAGAATACCCCAGCCGCCTACCCCCCCCCCATCTCCCTTACCAACAACCCTAGCAGAACCCTAGACAACCACACACCAGCCGCCAGACTGAAGAAGAGACTACCCGTGCGCCTCTGCTACTTCATTCACCGGTAGCTGCCGCTAGCCTCCATCCCACATCACACAGCCGTCGCCCCCCACCTCCACGCCAGAGGAATACAGCCGCCAACCTCCGAGAAACCAGCGGCAACAGCGGCAGCTCTGACCAAACAGACCACGTCGGTCAACCTTAGTCGCCGCCAAACCACCAGCGACAACCACCAGCGACAACCACTAGCGACAGTCCAGACCCGTTTCTGTTCGTGTTTGCCGTTTTTCCAATCCGGTCAGTTGGTTTAATTTCATTTCTGTCCATGTTTAAATTTGTTTGATATTTTGGATCTGAAATCAGTACGTATGCTTGATTTGTTTGTTTGGTTTTCTCCTGTTTTGCTCGTTATTACAGAATTAAGGAGTCGTATTGTTTATATGATAGTCCGAAAATCAGTAACGATTCTCTCGCAATTTTCATAAGTGTTTCGGCATGTTCGTGTCAATTTTAAGTTGTTAGATTCTTATTAGACTTTCTTCATGTGTTCGTTTCCTCTTTAAAGTAATCCGAAGTTGTCCATATTAGAATATTCTTGTGAACTTTAGACGATCAAATTGTTTTTAATTGATACTATTAATGGAGAATAATTTGTAAAATGTTAAAGAGTATTGGTGAGAACAAATAGTTACCACAGAACCCTGACTGATCGTTTTCTGAATTTGTCGATGCTTTGGTTTCGTATAGGTGGTGTCAATGTGTTTTGTACAAATTACGATTATTTCAGTTTTGAATCTGTTTCTTGTTTATTGTTAATAATTGTCCGTGTTTGGTTCTCACCGAATCGATGATTGTTAGATTTACGGCTGGTTTTGATTTTTACTAGGATATGTTAGTTTCTGCTAATTAATTGAATAATTGTTAGTTTCTATTATAACCATATTTGTTGATTTCTGATTTCTGATTTTTGAATTACTTGTTGTTTCATGTTTCATATTTTTGATTGTTGGGAATTACTAGTTGGGTATTGGATTTGTTTTGGTTAATTTGGTATTAATCTTTGTTAGAGTTAAATGCTTCTGATTTTGATAATAGATTAAATAGGTTCACTTACTAGTATTAATTAGTTTTTTCTGTTAATATTAGGTCGAATAAGTATTCTGCGATTTGATTAGTCTACTAAATGCATTGCGAATATCTTGTGAATCTGTTAAATTGTTAGTTTCTGTTATTTGTCGGGGAAATGGCCCTCTTTCTGAATTCTGTTGGCTCTTCTAATTTGTCAAGTCTTGGTTAGTTGACCCATTGATAATGGGAAATATTTGAACCTGTTTGATTCTGTTTTTGAAAGTTCAAGTGGATTAATTGATTGATTAGTGGATTCGATGATTGAATAACATTTAGGATGTATTGGTTATAGCTGTAGTTAATGATTAAAGCTCGATTAGTGATTTCGTCCCTTAGACTAGTTGAGACTCACATTAAGTCAATAGTTGAAATCATACGATTCGTAGCAACCTAAGGTGTTCTTACTAAATAGAATCAATTGCGATTAGTTAGCTCGAGTAATAAGACTCACCATCTATCAATTGTTCCCTCGAGTCTTGTTAATCGGATAATTAATCATAAGTGGCTGTATTTGTAAGACTGCTTAAGGTTGGCTATTGATGAAAGATGATTTTAATTAGTGAATTAATCTGAATTTAAAGTAGTTGGAAGGGTTAATGGGTTAATTGAGCAATAGTCACTTAATTGTGGCTATTTGTTAAATACAAATCTGAAAATGTGTTAAAATAGGAGTAAAATACAGAAATTAGGAATGAAATAAGTCTTGAGAAGTAGGGGTAATATGGAAATTGAAAACTTAAAGATTTATTTATGTTAAAGTATTTTATCCACTAAGCACTAATAACATTAAAAAAGGGGTATTGTTTAATACTTAGTGAGGAACAAGACATAGTGGCTTTGGAAGATGTTAAAAGAAGTAATTAAATATGTTGCCCATAACTTTTGAATTAATTAAGGAAAAGACAAGTGTTAGTGGGGAACAAAACAAGTAAGCATGGGGAACCAAACAAGTTAGCATGGGGAACCATTTAACTTGAATCAAGAAGTCATTTAGGGGGAGGGGTCTCTTTTGAGCTATAAAGATAGCATTAATCTGAAACAGTAAGGGGAGACACACACATACACATTGTGTCACGGTTGCATTGTTGGTTTGTTGCTGTTGCGCCTGTGTTTGCTGCCAGTTTCTGTTGTTGCTGTGGTTTGGTTGAGTCCTTTTACCAATGTTGGTATTGCTGTTCTGTGCTATTGCTGGGTGTATACTATTGCTGCTGTGGGTTTTACTGTGTCACTGCTGCTGAGTGTTGCTGTTGTTGTATTGCTACTGCATTACTACCGCTGATTGCTCCTTTCCTTCTTCTTTGTCATCATCCAGGTACTTCTCCTGTCCATGTTGAACTAGAGAGACAGTGTAAACACTGCTCTGAAATCAAATGATGAACTGAAGTTCGGAGAGTTATACGAGTTTCTGTTGTTGCCGTGTAATTCGAATTGATTGATAATTGTATTCATTTGAAATTGTTGTAGTATGCTTAATCGAAAAGCTAAAGTCAAATTAATCGAACATTCTAGTTTCGACCTTCTGGATAGCCTAGGATTTTAATCTCTGTTATTGGTTTAGTTCCGCCATGTTTAGCTAGATTAACATTAGTTTGTAGTATAAATTATGTTAACAGTTTTCTTAATAAGCCTGCGTTCCAGGTACAATTTAAAGAACCCTACAATTGAACTAAACAAGGCATAGCTATAAAACATAAAATACATCATTATGAGCAAAGAACCGAATTGGCGATTTAGATCAAATAATTAGAGTAATCACTCGAGGCATAGATTGTTAAAAGAGCAAAGTTAATAGATAGCTTTAGTTAGTTCATTTGCATCCTTGACCATGGGTAAGCAATATATTAGTGTAACTGTAAACAAAACCTTAGTAACTTGTATAAAGAGTTAGATTGTGTATTTAAGTTTCATACAATTCCTTTTATATTGGATTCAAATTTAGGCCCAAGGTTCAAGTTAAATAGTTTTCGCTCTTCTCACTCAAACTAGAAATTGAGTTCGGAATTTAAACTTGTACTCGTGTATTAATCAATCATTAGAGACAAAATAAAAATAGAAAATTTAGCTACTTAGGTATGACCTTTAATAAAAGTGAGATGAGCCTCGCTGCATGGAATACACAATTGCGGGGCCCTCGAATTAATTGTTATAAAAATCTTAGACTCGGGAAGACCGTTTAGCAAAATTCACGGTTTTTTCCCAAAATTAATAAATACGATAGACTCGTTAGGCACGATTTGTAACTAAATTACTTTCCTAAACACGGGTGCGCATTTATGTGACCCAAACCTTATTCTCGGCGAAACTGAAATACATTGAAGTCACAGGCGTACTGGTTGCGGTGTGACTCGAAATGTGTTTTCGTGACGTCGCAATTCTTCTAAAAAATAAGAGCGGAGCATTAAAAGCACATAGTTAAAATATATAAAAGAATCAGATAGAACAAAAATTGCAATTGAGCGACCGTGCTAAAACCACGGAATCCGGGAGTGCCTAACACCTTCTCCCGGGTTAACAGAATTCCTTATCCAGATTTCTAGGTACACAGACTGTAATACAGAGTCATGAATTTCCTCGGTTCGGGATTAAACCGGTGACTTGGGGCACCATTATTTTCCCAAGTGGCGACTCTAAATTAAATAAACAAATCCCGTTTCGATTGTCCTTTAATTGGAAAAACTCCTCGCGCTCTCGCGGGCGCGCCAAAAGGAGGTGTGACAATTAGCATTAGTAGTAGGTGTCATTATCATACATGATTTATATAAATTTCTGGGGAGATTAGTACTTCTCCTAGCTGCATTAGATAGAAATGTAACCACCTTCCATTCATTCTTAGTAGGTACAATATTAGTGTTGGTAGTATGCTCAGTAGCATTTGGAACCATTGAGGCACTTGATATAGAGTATGAGCAAACGAGTTGATTATGGCCCATTCTTCCATATTTAACACAGAACAAATTAATTCCTTAATAGATAATATTTTGTTTATGATGGCCAATAAAAACATGAGTGCAGAGTGGTTGGTCCAATGGAACTTGAACAAACAACCTAGCATAATGACCTCTTAAGGTGGAGGAAGTACAATTATCAACCGCTAGTAATTTACCCACCTTATTACCCAATTTTTAAAAGATATTAAAGTCATAAAATACTGTTGGCAGCTCAAGTAAGCGAAACCAAATTGCTAAGTGATTGATGGTTGTCTCAGATGGCATGAATTTTGGCTCACATGGCCTAACAGTCAGGAAATGGTTTAGAATAAACCAAGGTCCATCATTAAGAGCGTGTAGTTTATTTCCCTTTTTTTTGGAATTTCAACAAGTAAAAATCTGAACCTAGGTCTACAAGAGGCAGGTCTTCGTAGGTTTCCACAAGGTATATAGTTTTTGTCTTAATAATTGATGTCCAATTTTTTGTCCACAGAGTTCATGCTTCCATGGTTGGTAGATGCATTCCTTGTCTTCTAGAGTCAGTGGTATAAAAAAGTTTGAGTCTGTAGGGGCTTTCATTTCTAGCATGATAGCTTGGTCTGGGTTGACAGCAACGTCATCTAGTGTTATGGGATCGTTAATATTGTGGGAAAGCAAGGTATGAAGGTAAGACACAGGTTGTTGGCAAGTAGGTGGTTTAGTACCCTCCACCGGATCTATAATCATGTTGTTGGTATGTGAAAGAGGAGGAGTATGGTTGTCTAACTTTGGTGATGTAGGAGAGGAAGAATGATGAAGATCCAGAGGTTTTTGTGGTATTATTTGGCTCTAAAGTTAATCATTACTTTGTAAGCTTGAAACAATCAGAAAATAAGAAAGGGGTAAATCGTAATCAAATATGGTTTACCTAGGTATAAGATTAACGTGATTATAATGTCAAGATATTAAAAATGAAGAACTTTGAGAGTAATTGCTTATCACAGTTGAGAGAAAAAAATAGAGAGAGAGTCGTATTAATAGATAATAACACCTGGTCCTTTACAATATGGAAACCTCTCTTTATATAGAGAGGAGGGCTCCTTACCAAATCAATAAACCATTGAGGGGTGGTCGGCGTCCTTCTAATGGGGATGCCCAAACACAAATGACGTCGCTTACATTCTTACACCCGAACTACGCCCTCGCTGTAAGGGGCGTATGAGAGGGGTCATGCCCTTATCACTCGTAAGCATAGGGAGGGCCGCGTTTGGCCCCGTATGGTTAAGCCATATTTGGCCCCATATGGTTAGTACCTTCGCTCGTTAGAGGCATATGCGGTGCACATTTTCAATGGGCGGAAATGTTGATCCATTGTGGCGTCGTTAATGCATTGACACATGGTCTACTTTTTAAACTAACGTTATTGTCGGCATGCATCATGATTATACCTGATCCCAAGATGGATCAAGGGCAATTTGATATTTGGTTTCCCGCCCCCTTTTTGACGCCTGCCTCTTTAATTTCCGTGTAGTTGAGCCCTATAAATAGAAGGAAGGTTCAATTTCTTTTATCTTTTAAACTTTTCAGACTCTCACTCTCTTTTTTCATCTTCTCTAAGGGAGATCAATATTTTTTGTTTTGAATCTTTTGAGTTTTCTTTGAAGTCAGTTTCTTTAGTCGTTGACATCATCATTCATAGATAAATACTTATTATGGCAAGACGAGGCCAATAAAATAGAGGAGATAGAGATGGATCCTCTTCTAGGGTTCGAAGATGGTGGGAAAAAGGCCCAAAGACCCCTCGTCCCCCTTAATGTGGACAACGTTCTTCCTAAAGAGCTTCATGCTCAAAGGGATTTTCCTACAAGATGCCCAACTTCCTTATGGGATCGCTTCGCATTCCTTTAATCACATTTGGACGACCTGCGGGAGGCGTGTCAAATCCCTAACGTAGTAGTCATGGAGACGGTCGGGGAGGACTTTGTTAATGTACACCGACTAGGGTTCTGTGCTTTTTATGAGTACCCATTCCTGATTGGGTATGAACTCCCAATTACCCTATGGCAGAGGAACTTTTCCATTTTTATAACGTATGTCCGGCTCAGCTTACTCCGTATACCTGGAAAGTGTGTTGCATATTGACTACTTACATGACTCCGACCGGACTCGACATCTCGGTCCATCACCTACTGCAATTGTTTAGCCCCAACTTTATGAGGGGATCGATGCTGCAGTTGAAGAGTTGTGGCACAAAGGGCCTGGTCGTCAAGGTGGATGATAAGCCTAATCATCGCTTTTGGCTCAAATTTTTCTATGTCCGGACGGAGGACCTGGTGTCGACCCCAGGGGGATTTATAGAGATGTGGAATCCAGAACGTGAGTGATTTTATCCTCATTTAATATTTCTCGCAACTCTTGTCCGTTAAGTCTCTGTAACTTCTCCCCCTTCTTTTTTTTGCAGCGGGGCGTTCTTTACCCCGACCTGTCGTAGAGATAAGGTCGTGGGATGAAAGAGTAATTCTCTTTGCGGAGGAGTGTTGTACATGGTCGGCATTCATTACCCGATACGTCCCGTCAGGTATTATGTCGACTTTTAATTTAAAGATTTTGTTTTGAGTGTTTGTCGCTTGACTTATTTTACTTTGGTAGTTTGGTGCGTTCCCGGAGGAGGAGAAAGCGGAATGTTGCAGCCCCCTCGGCGGCGAGGATCGATTCTGGGTATGAGTATGTGTCCCATGAACCTTAAAGCAAGGACTTCCCCGAGGTTGCTCTGCCTATGGTCATGCCGGTGGCCGAGTCTATGAGCGAGGTGACTACTTGGCCTCCATCTCCTGGTCTTAAAGAGGAGGCTTCCGAAGGCGAAGAGCTTGAGGAGCAAAAGAGGCGTCGATTGTTACTTGGCAAGGGAATTGCCATAGAAGGCAGGAGGGTGAACGTGCCCTGTGTAGAGTCGAGGTCGGTCTTAATGGTTGATGCCATTCGCTCGGGGAGGTCGGCTCCCCAGAGGGGGGATGTACCTGCTATCACCCCTGCAAGTGTCAAAGGGGACGGCACGCCGGCTGCTGCTGAGGCGGTTGCTGATGAGGGGAGGGCAGGTCCTGAGCGGCCCCCCGCAACTGAGGACGTGCCACAGGGGGATCACGCTCGAGTGGAAATGGCGGTGGTTGGGCCTAACTGTCAGATTGTGATCCCAACTAGGTATAACCTATTTCTGGACAGCGAGCAGGCCGCAACGGACATAACTTTACTTTGCGCGACCATTGAGAGCGAACCTTTAAAGGAAGTTAATGATAAGGACGTATCCCGAAAAGTTGCCGGTGCAGCTTTGTAGGTATACCCTTCTCTTTTTGTTTCATAGAACGAACCTTAGGTGTATGCTGACTTGTTTCTTTTTTTTAGACCCTCATTTTGGAAGTAGAGAGGGGTCGGTGTGCTCAAAAGAAGGATGCCACCCTTAGGAAGGTATTGAAAAAATAGAAAGAGTGCCACGCCAAGCACCAGACATTGACAGACTTATATGCCTAAGACCCACAGTTTCAAGTTTTCCGCGCGGGTCTGGAGCAGTCGGAAGCTCAGTTGCAGTAGCGTGTGACTCAATTGGAGCAAGTAGATGAAAATTTAATGACCGCCCTGGCTCGGAATATGGAGCTGGAGAACCTTCTTTGGTTGAAGGAGAACGAGTTAGAGGTTGGTCGTGGGGCAATGACGGAGGCCGCTAATTTGCGTGCAGAAGTTGATGCCCTAACTGTCGAGCTCAACGCTAGGGTGGCTGAGGTTGACGCTCTTAGGCAAGCTGCAGTGACCGGGTTGGACGATAACGTGTCTAGCGAGGCACATAATATGTGGGTATATGCCGAAGCTAAGCTGACAGTATTTGAAGATTTACATGACACTGGCTGGACCACTAAAGTAGAGGTTGAGGACTAATGTCGCTTGGTACGGGTTGTCCGAGAAGCTTGTGGGTATAGTTTCGATTCTCCGGACCGAGTGGGCTATACCTTTGAATATGTGAACCGTCTAACTTCTGGGTTCTGTATTTCTATGGTATTTCAGGCCGCGACGGTGGGCAAGACGATAGGCTAGTTGTCGATGGCGAAAAAGGCGGTAGAGGCTAGGATGTGTATTTATTTTTCTGTTATAATTTTGTAGATGTGTAAATAGGACCCTCTGTAAATGTATACTTTTTCTGGGAGGAAATGAAAGTTATTCTTTTTATATATATTTTTTGCTTATTTTTGTTTTGTGCGCTTGTCGCAGTAATATGCGTAGTATCAACCGTTGTCGAGTTGATTTGTCGTAATTGAGCTGAGTCGACTTACTACGACAATGGCCTTAGCCATTTGCTCATTTTGAGATGATCTTAACCATTTGAGTGATCTCGACCTTGTCGAGTTGATTTGTCATAATCGAGCTGAGTCAACTTACAACGATAATGGCCTTAGCCATTTGCTTGTTTTGAGATGGCCGTAACCATTCGAGTGATATCAATCGCATCAAGTTGATTTTTCATAATCGAGTTGAGTCTATTTACTACGACAATGGCCTTAGCCATTTTCTCATTTTGAGATGGTCGTAACCATTCGAGTGATCTCGACCGTGTCGAGTTGATTTGTCGTAATCGGGCTGAGTCGACTTACTACAACAATGGCCTTAGCCATTTGCTCGTATTGATATGGTTATAACCATTTGAGTGATCTCGATCGTGTTGAGTTGATTTGTTGTAATTGAGCTGAGTCGACTTACTACGACAATGACCTTAGCCATTTGCTCATTTTGAGATGGTCATAACCATTCGAGTGATCTCGACCGTGTCGAATTTATTTGTCGTAATCGAGCTGAGTCAACTTACTATGACAATGGCCTTAGCCATTTGCTCGTTTTGAGATGGTAACCATTCGTATATTGGCGGTGGTCGTAGCCTTTCATACATTAAAGATGGTCGTAGCCTTTCATATATTGGAGATGGCCGTAGCCTTTCATACATTGGAGATGGTCGTAGCCTTTCATACATTGGAGATGGTCGTAGCCTTTCATACATTGGAGATGGTCGTAGCCTTTCATACATTGGAGATGGTCGTAGCCTTTCATATATTTGAGATGGCGTAGCCTTTCATACATTGGAGATGGCCGTAGCCTTTCATATATTGGAGATGGTTGTAGCCTTTCATATATTGGAGATGGCCGTAACCTTTCATACATTGGAGATGGCCGTAGCTTTTCATACATTGGAGGTGGTCGTTGGTCCAGTCCCTTTGGCATGCTTGTTGTGCTGGCTTGCAGAGTAACTGGCATGTCAAACTTGTCTCGTGAGCATTTCTGAGCATCTCCTTCATCGCCTCGTTAAAAACCTTTATGAGAAAAAACAATTGGGACAAAACTCGGGTAAGGGAAAAAGAGTACGACTCATGGGGTGCTCTTCAGAAATGGAAATACTTAAGGTGAGAGATGTTCTAGTTGTTTTGAAATGTCTTCCTTTCCATTGTCTCCAGTTGAAATGACCCTTTATCTGCTACTGCAGTATTCTTGTATGGTCTGTCCTAATTGGTGCCCAGTTTTCTCTCGCTCGGGTCCCTATATGCCAAGGTTTTGGCTTTGAGGATGTAGTCTCCTACTTTAAGTGGTCGGATATTTGCCATCTTGTTGTAGTATCTTTTGATTTGCTGTTTCTAGGCTACTATCTTGATGTGGGCCATTTCTCTTATTTCCTTGACTTTATCGAGGTCTTAGAGTCAGTTCAAGTCATTTTCCGCTTTGCTTGTGTGTGAATACCTTAGGCTTGGTTTGCCTACTTCAACCGGTATGACAACATCGGTCCCGTAAGCCAGTGAGTACAACATTTCTCCCGTGGAGGATTTAAGGGTGGTCCTGTGCGCCTTTAATATTTTTGTTAGCAGTTTAGGCCATAGCCTTTTAGCATCTTCAAGCTTCTTTTTCAATATATTCAGTATTGTCTTGTTGGATGACTCTGCTTGACCGTTGGCAGCATAATGATATGTTGTGGAGAGTATCTGTTTGATGTGCCATTTGTCGAAGAACTCGGTCATTTTCTGACCGATGAACTATCGCTCGTTGTCGTAGGTGATTTCCTTGGGGATGCCGAAGCGGCAGATGATGTTCTGCTATATGAAGGCGATGACTTCCTGTTCGCATATTTGGGCATACGCACCTGCTTCCACCCACTTGGAGAAATAGTTAAAACTAATAGAAATCGTACCTTTCCTCGTCCTGCAGGTAACAGACCGACTATGTTCATTCCCCACTTGATGAAGGGCCAAGGGGAGGTGACTGAGTAGAGGGGTTCTCCCGGTTGGTGTATCATGGGGGCAAACTTTTGGCATATTTCGCATCGATGGATGTACTCTACAACATCTTTCTTCATGGTAGGCCAGTAGTAGCCGGCTCGTACTAGACAGTGCATGAGTGTGCAGTTGCCAGTATGGTCGCCATAATGGCCCTCGTGTACTTATTCCAGTACTGGTGTTGTCTGACTAGGACCCAGGCACTTGGCCAGGGGTCCCCCAAAGGTTATTTTGTAGAGCTCGTGGTTTATTATGAAATATCGGGTGGCCTGTACACAAAGCTTCTTTGCCTCATTTTTATCAGGTGGGAGAGTCCCTTCCTGCAAGTAGGATAAAAACTGGTTGCGCCAGTCCCAGGTTAAGTTTAATGAGAGTACCTCTGCATGATCGATTGCCGATTGGAGGAGGGTGACGACGTTTTCTTTGTCGAAGCTTGTGGTGGCTGCAGCCAGTTTTGCTAGGCCATCCGCTTTGTCATTCTGCACTCTAGGAACCTGCTCAAAGCGGCACTTGTCGAGTTTGGCCATCAATCTATGGATCTACGCCTGGTACTTTTGCAATCTTTGTTCCTTGATTTGGTAAGTCCCATTGACTTGGTTCACCACGAGTTGAGAGTCGCAGTGGAGGACGAGTCGGCGAACTCCATACTTGATGGCTAGTCTTATTCCTGCCATAACGGCTTCATATTCTGCCTCGTTGTTAATTATCTCGGGACATTGTATGGACTGGCAAATAATTTCGCCCGTGGGGATTTCGAGGACGAGTCCCAGTCCCGATCCCGAGGCATTAGCGGCTCCGTTCGTGTAGAGAGCCCATAGGTCAGTATTTGAGGGGGAGTGCAGAGCTTCCCATTCCACCTCTGGCAGTATTTTTGTGCTAAAGTCAACCACGAAGTCGGCGAGGACATGTGATTTGATGGCAGTTCTCGGGATATACGAGATATCATGTTTCCTGAGCTCTATAGCCCATCTGTCAAGTCAGCCCGATGATTCGGGCTTATATAGTATGCTTCTTAAGGGGAACGTAGTCACCACTTTAATGGGGTGGCATTGGAAATAAGGTCTGAGCTTTCGTGAAGCTGTGACCAGTGCCAGGGCTAATTTTTCGAGGTGCGGGTACCGTGTTTCGGCGTCCACCAAGGTTTTGCTAGTGTAATAGATGGGGGATTGCGTACCTTTAGTTTCACGGACCAATACTGCACTGACAGCGACTTCTGACACGGCCAGATATATCAGCAGGGGCTCGCCCGGGTCCCCCTTGGCTAGCAGTAGAGGTGAGGACAAATATGTTTTAGTTCTCGCAAGGCTTTGAAGCATTCCTCGTTCCATTGAAATACATTGTCCTTTCTCAGTACGTTGAAAAATTTGTGGCATCTGTCAAACGATCGTGAGAAAAATCTAGATAGGGCAGCTATCCGGCCTGTCAGTTTTTGCACCTGATTTTTGTTGTTTAGCACTTCGGGTATTGTGGCGATTGCCTTGATTTGGTCGGGGTTGACCTTGATACCTCGTTGGGATACGAGGAACCCTAGAAACATCCCAGAGGCTACACGGAAAGCAGATTTCTCGGGATTCAGCTTCATCCCGTATTTTTTTAGTATTTCAAAGGCCTCTCTCAAGTGGTCGATGTGATCCTCCTTTTATGATGATTTCACCAGCATGTCGTCGATGTAGACTTCCATGGTCTTGCCGAGCTGTTCTTTGAACATCTTGGTGACCAGTCATTGATAGGTGGCCCCTGCGTTTTTTAGCCCAAAGGGCATCACTTTGTAGTAGTAGGTTCCTTGGTGGGTGATGAAGGTTGTCTTCTCCTAATCTTCCTCGGCCATCAGGACCTGATTGTAACCGAAATACGCATATAAAAAACTCAGCAGTTCATGTCTAGCAGTGGCATCGATCAATTGGTCGATGTGGGGAAGGGGGAAGGAATCTTTAGGGCATGCTTTATTCAGGTCGGTGTAATCCACGCACATTCTCCACTTCCCATTTTTCTTTTTGACCATGACGATGTTGGCGACCCATTAAGGGTATATTGACTCCCTGATAGACCCGTTGGCGAGTAGTTTGTATACTTCCTCGCGGACTGCCTCATTGATTGTAGCGTTGAACTTTCTTCTCATTTGCCATACCGGCAGATGCAACGGGTCGACATTTAGCTTATGGGTGGCAATATCTGGTGAAATACCTGGCATATCGGCATGGGAAAAGGCAAATAGGTCTGCATGGTTAGTTAAGAATTCATGGTACTTACTTGGATTGGCGAGGCCAGGACCGATGTAGGCTTTCTTTACGGGATTGGTGTTGTCCAGTTGGATTGGATCGAGATCTTTGATCGTCGCTTTACAAGCTTCCACGATGTCAGGATCTTGGATGGTGTCTGCCGCTGAGTCGGTTTTAGTCTCTAACGCGGCTAATTGCTATGCCTCCGTGCTTGCTCCCCGTAGTTTTTGGGTATGAGGGCAGTCTTGTGTTATCTTGTAGCACTCTTGTGCGGTGCGCGGTTCTCCCCTAGTGCTGAATATTCCCCATGGGGTAGGGAATTTGACCACCTGGTACAGGCTCGAAGGGACCGCTTGCATGGCATGTATCTATGGGCACCCTATGATAACGTTGTATGCCATCTCCTGGTCCATCACGTGAAAAGTTGTTTCCAGCGTGACCCCTCCCGCGAGGATGGGCAAAGTCTCCTCTCCGGACGTCCGTTCTACTACATTGTTAAAACGATTAGTGTTATGCAGCGTGGTATTATGCTATCCTCGAGTCCCATCTATGTAAGGACCCTCGGGTGGATAATACAGGCGCCACTTCCGTCATTGATCATGACTCTCTTGATATCCGTATCAATAATGCATAAAGTAATAAATAAAACATCATAGTGAGGGAAACACAAACCGTCGACATCAGACATGTCGAAGGTGATACTATCTTCGAAGCCATCATACCGCTCGTGAGAGATGGTCCGCTTTAGTCTATGAGTGTTGGCGAATTTGACATGGTTGATTGTCGAGTCGTTGCCATTGCCAACAATCATATTTACTGCGTTAGGGAAGGCAGCTTTGGTGGCCCACGGGGCTGCTCTCGCCCACGTGCAAAGTTGATCTTCCCTTTGTCGCTCAGTAGTTCTTTCAGGTATCCTTGGTTCAGCATCCTGATGACCTCTTGTTGCAGGCCTATGCAATCTTCGATCCTGTGCCCTCATTCCTGATGGAACTCGCACAGAACATTTGATTTTCTTGTGTCGGGATCAAACTTCATTTTCAGAGGCCATTGCACCTTGGTGCCAAGTTATCTAGTGCGTACACTATTTCTGAAAGAGACACACAAAAGTTATGTGATGATAATGAGGGGGGCGTACCTCTTTCATTTCGGAGGGAGGCGATGTGCCATTGTAATGCATCCATATGCCGGGGCGGCAGATGGGAGGATCTCGTGTATGGATGATGTCATTCTCTGTTGGAACGTAGGGGATGTTCCCGACGTCCCACTTGGCGTCGGCCTTTCTTTGTTTCCGATTGTATTGTTGTTAATCGTTGGGTCAGCCCGTTGAGGTCGTCTTCGTCTGCTTGCACTTTGGTGCAGTAAGCGTTGTGGATTTTTCCTCCCATATCGTAGGGGGATACTTCATGAGGCGGTTCAGTATCTTCTTAGTTGCTTTAGACCCATCTTTATTCAACCCATTCTGGAAGGCGGCGATCGCCATTCCTTATTATACATTAGGCAGTCCCATTCTTACCTTGTTGAATCATGCTAGGAAGTCCTTGAGCCCTTCCCCCATCGTTTTCCTGATCGTAAAGATGTCGTTACCCCTTGCTTCCGCCTTCTTTGCATCCGCATGGGCGGTGACGAACTTATCCGCCATTTCTTCGAACGTTGATATTGCCTTGGCAGACAGTTGGGAGTACCATGTCAAGGCCCCCCGGGTTAACGTTTCACTGAACTTTTTCAGCAGCACTGACGGTACATGCTCTTTTGACAGGTTGTTGCCTTTCACGACGGTAACATAATGGATCAGATGATCCCCGGGATCAGTGGTCCCATCATATATCCTCAAGCAAGGGGGAATCTTGAAGGTTTTCCGGATGGAGTAGGGGGCAACTTCTTTAGAGTATGGCTGCTCTATGAACCTCCCCATGTCGCGTTTTGGTAACAACTTAGGGGCTCCGGGAATTTTGTCGGCCCTCTCCTGGTGCTCCTTCATCTGATCAGCGAGCCATCATGTGTCTGTGCTTCGACGGGTTGGTTGTTTACTCGTATCTCCTCTTGTTCACCAGTGGTAGTGGTGATACTCATCGTTGGTATTGCTTTTATGTTACCTTGTTGTGGTTTTCCGACTAAGCCACTCAGGGTGCTTCTTAGCCACTCTTCCAGCAATTTTCTGACCACCGAGGGCGCCTCTTTGACATCGGATGTGGAAGCTCATTTGTCATGCAAGATCGTTGGATCTTCGGAGGGGGAAGGTGAGATCTCTACTTCTATTGTGGTGTCGGGGGTTGTGATGGTGACAACGTCATCGCTGACCTCATTGAGAGGGCCAAGAAGATTGATTGTGACCCCCGTTGTTGCTTTGGATCTGGTGTCATTTTCGGCCATTTTTTATTTTCGCGTGACACAGAGAAGATGGTTGGCTGATCTTTAGGTGGATTCTACGATTTTGATTCTCGAAATCCCTACAGACGGCGCCAAATTGTTTGGCTCGAAAGTTAATCATTACTTTGTAAGCTCGAAACAATCAGAAAATAAGAAAGGGGTAAATCGTAATCAAATATAGTGAACCTAAGTATAAGATCAACGTGATTATAATGTCAAGATATTAAAAATGAAGAACTTTGAGAATAATTGCTTATCACAGTTGAAGAGAAGAAAATAGAGAAAATAGAGAGAGAGTAAGAGAGTCGTATTATTAGATAATAACACCTGGTCCTTTACAACAGGGAAGCCTCCCTTTATATAAAGAGGAGGTCTCCTTACTAAAGCAATAAACCATTAAGGGGTGGTCGTCGTCCTTCTAATGGGGACGCCTAAATACAAATAACGTCGCTCACGTTCTTACGTCCGAACTACAGCCTCGCTGTAAGGGGCGTATGAGAGGAGTCGTGCCCTTATCAATCGTAAGCGTGAAGAGGGCCGCATTCGGCCTGTATGGTTAAGCCATATTTGACCCCGTACATGTATGAACAATGGCGGTAAGGAGCTTTTGCTAAGCGAGAATTTTGACATGCTTTATCTTCTGTACCAAGTTAGTTACAATATAGCATTTTCAATGTAAACTCAAATTGTCCGAGCACATTCCTTTCAAGCCTTCTTTTTCCATTATTATTATTATTATTATTATTATTATTATTATTATTATTATTATTATTATTATTATTATTATTATTGTTGTTGTTATTATAAAGAAACTGTTATAAATATATTATATTATGGATGTTCGTACTCCGTTGTGAATAAGCTTCCTGAAGAAGTTTATTCATATGGGGTTGCACCGTAAGTATGTTTATCTATTTAGTACTATATTGGAAATAAGCTTCCTGAAGAAGCTTAACACTTTGGTACCCGGTTACGGATAAACATTACCCCGGTAGAAGATTATCCGTACTGGGTATAATAGCTTATCCTTTCAGTATCCGATTATGGATAAATATTACTGTCGGTAGAAGATTATCCATACTGGGTATAATTAGCTTATCCTTTCAGTATCCGGTTATGGATAAATATTACTTTCGGTAGAAGATTATCCATATTGGGTATAATGAGCTTATCCTTTCAGTATCCGGTTATGGATAAATATTACTTCCGGTAGAAGATTATCCATACCGGGTATAATGAGCTTATCCTTTCAGTATCCGGTTATGGATAAATATTACTTCCGGTAGAAGATTATCCATACCGGGTATAATGAGCTTATTCTTTCAGTACTCCGTTATAGATAAACATTACTATTAGTATAAGATTATCCATATATGGTATAGTAGCAGCTTACACAGCAGCTTGCAGTAGCAGCTTACACAACATCTTCCTTTCTTCTATAAATAGAAGGGTTTTCATTTCATTATGTACATCAGTTTGAATTCGAATAATATATCACTCTCTCTCTATACTTGTCTTTACTTTACAGTCTTTATTTTATAACACGTTATCAGCACGATACTCTGCCATCTCGAGCAAATATTTTGAAAGTATCCGAGGTAAGAACTTTCTTTTCCTAAATAATGTCAAATCTTTCTAAACTTGAATTTGTAGCCCTGGATATATCGGGCAAAAGCAATATGTCTTGGGTGCTTGATGCTGAAATTCATCTTGATGCGATGGGTCTGGCAGACACCATCGGTGATAAAAATCAGGCATCAAACCAAGACCGTGCCAAAGAAATAATATTCCTACGTCATCACCTTGATGAAGGCCTGAAAATAGAATATCTTACTGCTAAAGATCCAGTCATACTGAAGAATAATTTGAAAGATAGATATGACCACCCGAAGATGGTCGTTCTTCCACAGGCACGATATGATTGGACTCATCTAAGGCTACAAGATTTTAAATCTATTTGTGAGTATAATTCTGCTATGTTCAGAATTATTTCCCAACTAAAATTATGTGGTGATAATGTTACTGATTATGATATGTTGGAGAAAACTTTCACCACTTTTCATGCCTCGAATATGCTCCTGCAGCAGCAATATCGAGAAATGGGATTTAAAAGGTATTCTGAACTTATCTCACATCTTCTTATAGCCGAACAACATAATGGGCTATTAATGAAAAACCATGAAAGTCGACTTACTGGTTCTTGTCCATTCCCTGAAGTGAATGAGACGAACTTCCACCAAGCCAAACGTGGAAGAGGTCGTGGCCCCAGTCGTGGTCATGGCCGTGGTCGGGGAAGAAATCCCAATCGTGGTAATAATAATGCACCAAAGAACCCTCTTCGCCACCAGCAGTGGAAAAGGAAGGAACAAAAGCATGAAGCGGTGCAAGCACCTAATACGGAAAGTGCATGTTTTAGATGTGGAGGAAAAGGGCACTGGTCACGTACCTGTCGTACGCCAAAGCACCTGGTTGAGCTTTATCAAGCCTCCTTGAAAAAGACAGAGAAAAATGTTGAAGCAAATTTCATCTCTGAAGATAATTTTGACTTCATGCATTTAGATGTAGCTGATTACTTTGCACTCCCAGAAGGAGAAACAAGTCATGTAATCGGTAGTGAATCTGTAGAAATATAAATATTTTTAATTTTTGTTGTTTGTAATAGATAGTATGGTTATGTGATTATTGTACATAAATAAAAGTTATGTTTTGATAATATATTTTATTTATGTCATTTTGAAGAATATGGATAATCCTCAAATTATGTTTGGATCAAAGACAAATCATGAAGATATTTGTGTTATTGATAGTGGAACAACTCATGCCATATTCAGGGATCAGAAATACTTTTCTTATTTGCATAAGGAAAAAGCAAATGTTTCAACAATTTCTGGTAATATAAGTTTGATTGAAGGCTCCGGAAGAGCCGTTATCTTTTTGTCTAATGGAACAAAACTAATTATAGACAATGCATTATTCTCCTCCAAGTCCCGAAGAAACTTGTTGAGTTTTATAGATATCCGCCGAAATGGGTATCATGTTGAGACAATAATTGAAATGAACATGGAATATCTTTGTATTATAAAGAATATTTCCGGCCAGAAATGCATTGTAGAAAAGTTACCAACTTTATCTTCTGGCTTATACTATTCAAAAATTAGTACAGTTGAAGCACACTCTATCGTAAACCAGAAGTTTACGGATTCAAATACTTTTGTGCTTTGGCATGGCCGTTTGGGCCATCCTGGATCAATAATGATGAGACGAATTACTGAAAATTCGAGTGGGCATCCGTTAAAGAACCTGAAGATTCTTACGAATGACGAATTTTCTTGTGATGCTTGTTATCAAGGCAAACTAATCACTAGACCATCACCAATGAAGGTTGGCATTGAATCCCCTGCCTTTTTAGAACGTATACATGGGGATATATGTGGACCTATTCACCCACCAAGTGGGTTGTTTAGATATTTTATGGTCCTAATAGATGCATCTTCAAGATGGTCTCATGTGTGCCTATTATCATCTCGCAACCTGGCGTTCGCAAAGCTATTAGCCCAAATAATTCGATTAAGGGCACAATTCCCAGATTATCCTATAAAGGCTATTCGCCTCGATAATGCTGGAGAATTCTCATCTCAAGCTTTTGATGATTATTGTTTATCAGTTGGGATAAAAGTTGAACATCCTGTAGCTTATGTTCATACTTAAAATGGCCTTGCAGAGTCATTTATTAAACGCCTACAATTGATAGCAAGACCACTACTTATGAAAACAAAATTGCCCACTACTGTTTGGGGCCATGCTATCTTGCATGCAGCATCACTTATCCGTCTCAGACCGACACATTATAATAAATATTCTCCGTCACAATTAGTTTTTGGTCATCAACCAAATATAGCCCATTTACGAATTTTTGGATGTGCTGTATATGTGCCAGTAGCACTACCACAGCGCAGTAAGATGGGACCACAGAGAAGGATAGGAATATATGTTGGGTTTGAATCACCCTCTATTATTCGCTATCTTGAACCATTGACAGGAGATTTATTTACTGCTCGATTTGCAGATTGTCGATTTGATGAAACAAATTTCCCGCAATTAGGGGGAGAGAAAAAGGAAATCAAAAGAGAAATTGTGTGGAAAGTTTCATCATTATCTCACTTTGACCCACGCACCTCTATATGTAATCAGGAGGTCCAGAAGATCATCCATTTACAGAATATAGCAAATCAAATGCCAGACGCATTTACTGATTTGAAAAGGATAACTAAGTCACATATCCCTGCAGAGAATGTGCCTATCCGAATTGATGTTCCAGTAGGACCATCTACTAGCATGAAAGCTAGTGAACCTAAAGCACGCCTGAAGCGTGGTAGGCCTTTGGGTTCTAAGGATCGAAATCCTCGAAAAAGAAAATCGGCAAATGATCAAAATGATACCATGAAGGGATCTCCTGAAGAGACCCAAGATCTAATTAGTTCCGAGATTCCTGAAGAAATCAACGAACCCGAAGCTCATGTAAGTGAAGAACTTTTAATAAGTTCGACCGGTGATGGGATTAATTTAAATCGTTCTGAAATAGTGGTGGATAATATTTTTGCATATAATGTCGCACTTAATATTATGCAAGATAGTGAGGATCTTGAACCTCGATCCGTCGAAGAATGTTGATAAAGATCTGATTGGCCAAAATGGCAAGAGGCAATTCAATCAGAATTAAAATCACTTGCTAAAAGGGAGGTATTTGGACCAGTTGTCCAAACACCTACTGGTATAAAACCAGTTGGTCATAAATGGGTTTTTGTACGAAAAAGGAATGATAAAAATGAAGTTGAAAGATATAAAGCTCGCCTTGTTGCACAAGGATTCTCACAACGACCTGGAGTCGATTTTAATGAAACATATTCACCTGTTATGGATGCCATAACATTTCGATATCTCATCAGTTTAGCACTACATGAAAAGCTTGAAATACATCTAATGGATGTAGTTACAGCTTAGTACGGTTCACTTGATAATGAAATTTATATGAAAATTCCTGAAGGATTTAAAATGCCTGAAGCAAAATCTCAGGAAATGTATTCAATTAGATTACAAAGATCTTTGTACGGTTTAAAGCAATCCGGGCGCATGTGGTATAATCGCCTTAGTGAATATTTACTGAAAGAAGGTTACATAAATGATGTTGTTTGTCCATGTATTTTTATAAAGAAAATGGCATCAGAATTTGTTATACTTGTTGTTTATGTTGATGACATAAATCTTGTTGGAACTCCAGAAGAGCTCCAAAAGGCAATTGAATATCTTAAGAAAGAATTTGAGATGAAAGATCTTGGAAAGACTAAACTTTGTCTTGGTCTGCAAATTGAACATTTAGCAGAAGGGATCTTTATCCATCAAACTGCCTATATAGAAAGAGTCTTAAAACGATTTTACATGGACAAAGCACACCCATTGAGTACACCAATGGTTGTTCGATCACTTGAAGTGAATAAGGATGTGTTCCGACCTCCAGAAGAGGACGAGGAACTCCTTGGTCCCGAAGTACCGTATCTCAGTGCAATTGGTGCACTAATGTATCTTGCTAATGCTACAAGGCCTGACATAGCATTTTCTGTTAATTTACTAGCAAGATATAGTTCTTCTCCTACACGGAGACATTGGAATGGGATTAAGCATATATTGCGATATTTAAAGGGAACTCTTGATATGGGTTTGTTTTATGCTAACAAAAATAGTGCAGATCTTGTTGGTTATGCAGATGCAGGTTATTTATCTGATCCCCATAAAGCTCGATCTCAAACCAGATATGTATTTACGTATGGAGGTACTGTCATATCATGGCGCTCCACAAAGCAATCTATTGTTGCTACTTCTTCAAATCACGCCGAGATAATAGCTATTCATGAAGCAAGTAGGGAATGCGTATGGTTGAGATCAATAATTCATTTTATTCGAGAAAAATGTGGTTTGGAATGTGAAAAAAAACCCACAATTTTATACGAAGACAATGCTGCATGCATAGCCCAATTGAAGGGAGGATTTATAAAAGGAGATAGAACGAAACACATTTCACCAAAATTATTCTACACACATGACCTTCAGAAAAATGGTGACATTGATGTGCAACAAATCCGTTCAAGTGATAATCCAGCAGATTTATTCACTAAATCTTTGCCAACTTCAACTTTTGAGAAGATGGTATTCAAGATTGGAATGCGCAGACTCAAATATTTGAAACAAGGTTTCCACCAGGGGGAGTAAAATATGCGATGTACTCTTTTTCCCTTACTAAGGTTTTTTTCCCATGTGTTTTTCCTTATAAGGTTTTTAATGAGGCACCTAGCAATGCGTATTACTAAATATGTGTACTCTTTTTCCTTCACTAGGATTTTTCCCACGTGGTTTTTCCTAGTAAGGTTTTAATGAGGCACATTATCTTTTAATGAACATCCAAGGGGAGTGTTATAAATATATTATATTATGGATGTTCATACTCCGTTGTAAATAAGCTTCCTGAAGAAGCTTATCCGTATATGACTCCGCCGTAAATATGTTTATCTATTTAGTACTCTATTGGAAATAAGCCTCCTGAAGAAGCTTATCACTTCGGTACCCGGTTATGGATAAACATTACCTCCGGTAGAAGATTATCCGTACTGGGTATAATAAGCTTATCCTTTCAGTATCCGGTTATGGATAAATATTACTTCCGGTAGAAGATTATCCATACCGGGTATAATAAGCTTATCCTTTCAGTATCCGGTTATGGATAAATATTACTTCCGGTAGAAGATTATCCATACCGGGTATAATGAGCTTATCCTTTCAGTATCCGGTTATGGATAAATATTACTTCCGGTAGAAGATTATCCATACCGGGTATAATGAGCTTATTCTTTCAGTACTCCGTTATAGATAAACAT
Organism: Nicotiana noctiflora; assembly: GCA_032618575.1. Classification (NCBI taxonomy): domain Eukaryota; kingdom Viridiplantae; phylum Streptophyta; class Magnoliopsida; order Solanales; family Solanaceae; genus Nicotiana; species Nicotiana noctiflora. The sequence goes on along the minus strand of JASVEL010012488.1, from coordinate 261,726 downwards.
TACTATTAGTATAAGATTATCCATATATGGTATAGTAGCAGCTTACACAGCAGCTTGCAGTAGCAGCTTACACAGCAGCTTCCTTTCTTCTATAAATAGAAGGGTTTTCATTTCATTATGTACATCAGTTTGAATTCGAATAATATATAACTCTCTCTCTATGCTTGTCTTTACTTTACAGTCTTTATTTTATAACAGAAACTTGTTTGTGCTATCTTTTTTCTTAAAAAGGTAAATGTACTATACTAAATACTCTGCATAGTCAAGCTATCGAATTGACTCCTTTGTTTTAAAAGGGTTTAAGAAATGCTCTCTGCCCTCACCAGAACTCTACTCCAAAACCCTAAACTCTTCACCTTCAAACATCAAAATCCTCTCGTATTCTCTCTAGTAATGGCTACCGCTAACTCTTCGTCTTTCTCCCCTGTATCTTCCCCTTCAAACCATGTTCCCCTAAAGAAAGTAGGTACTCACAATGGTAGCTTCCATTGTGATGAAGCTCTTGGTTGCTTCATGATTCGTCTTACAAACAAGTTTTACAATGCTCAGATTGTCCGTACTCGCGATACCCAGGTTAGATTAATGTTTTTTGTGCGTATTATGTTATTGGGTATTGGGATTTTGTAGGGAATGAGATGTTTGGAAAGGCTTATGTAGGTAAAATGTTTGACGAAATGCTTGAATGAATGAAAGGTGTTGGAAACACTTGATGCGGTGCTTGATGTTGGTGGAGTTTATGATCCTAGTCGAGACCGTTATGATCATCACCAAAAGGGATTTCAAGAGGTCTTTGGACATGGTTTCACTACTAAGCTTAGCAGTGCTGGTCTTGTTTACAAGGTAATTTCTTTCTTTATGTAAATAGTTATTGTCATGGAGGTGCAGAAATCTCACCCTTCCCGTTCTAAATTTCAACTATGTTGTGTGTCACGGTGTACTTCCTCCCTCCTATATATATTGTCACTCGTGTAATTTCTACACAATTTAAGAAAAATTGAGATTTCAATATAATCTACGCCTTTAGATTATGAAAGGATTTGGAAACTTAAAAGTTATTGGACCATTTTGGAATATATGATCTAGTGTTAGAAATTTCACAGAGTTTTTACGTGCGGGGAATACGAGTTCATGGATTGGATAGCTTTTAGTGACTCTTTCTGGAAGTTTAGTAGTTCAAGGTCTTCCATTTGGCTAGAAAGTTACTTAGGTCCAATGTATTTTGATTAAGTTCATATGTAGCTGTTAATTGCAATTTACTTTCCTTTTCCTGCATCATAGCATTTTGGAAAGGAGATAATTGCAAAGGAGCTCCAAGTTCATGAAGAACATCCGGATGTTCATAGGTTGTTCCTTGCTATTTACAAGAGCTTCATGGAGGTAAGGAATTTAGTCTGAGAATTAATTATTTATTTGAATCTTTTTATCTCCAGGTTACTGACGTTAAAATCATCAATTATGTCTATGTTGTGAATTTGTGATTGGATTCTTATTTCTGTTATCGTTTCTTTTTTATGTTATTCAAGTATTTGCAAGATTTGCTTAAAATCTTGAGTGCTGATACTTTGTGATGCAATTGAAGGATCAAACTACTATATCTCTAGTATTAGTAAGCCTAATACAATTGCTGACTGCGAACAGGCAATTGATGCAGTCGACAATGGAATCAATCAGTATGATACATACCAGCCACCAAGATATGTAAATAATACTCATTTGTCCTCACGAGTTGGAAGACTAAACTTGGACTGGATTGAACCGGATCAGTCTTCTGAAAAGGAGAATGAAGCTTTCGAACGTGCAATGGATTTAGCTGGCAGTGAGTTCTTGGATGTAAGACTTTCTTAACAGAGCTAGAAAGCTTCGTCTCTATTTTCTTTGGTTAGTAATATAAAGTTTATACTAGCATAATTGTTGGTCTTAAGAGCAGGGGCGGAGCTAGAGTGGAGCCAACGGGTTCGGCCGTACCCAGTAGCTTTGGTTCAAACTCTGTATTTGTCTTAAAAAATTCATTGAATATGTATAAATTATTAATTTAGAACCCAGTAACTTAAAATGATTAGAATTCCGAACCTATAAGCTTGAAATTCTGGCTTCGCCTCTGCTTAAGAGTGCCCCTTTCAGCACCAGACTGTCTTAAGTCGTTTAGATAACACATTTATCAGCTTAATTTTATTCTGAAAAAGACAGGTTTTAGGATGAGCTTATGGTTCAGTTTCTTTTCGTTTAGATAACACATTTATCAGCTTAATTTTATTCTGAAAAAGACAGGTTTTAGGATGAGCTTATGGTTTAGTTTCTTTCCCTGAGTTAACATGTTTGTCTATGCACAGCGCGTCCGCTTTCATGTAAGATCATGGTTACCAGCACGCTCAATCATCATGGAGTGCCTTGCTGCAAGACACAAGATTGATCCTAGTGGAGAAATTGTAGTTTTTACTACATTTTGCCCAGTAAGTAAACTTTTGTGCATGAGGCAGCATGAACATCATTGAAATTTGCTTTGTTCATAGCTACATAGTGCTTGAGGTCACAAGTTTTTAAGTTTTGTGGCTAATTTAAATAAGGATTGTATATTAGCTTCATTTTTTACTTGTACAAAAAAGAAAATAACTTTATCAAATGCCTAGTTCTCACTGTGACAACGTGTGCGGACAATTTTGGAGAGGCGTAGCAGCTTTTTTATGTCACTCATATACCAGCATAAGTAGACTCCATTCTCAGTCATCTTTAAATATTTGGCACTTTATTAAGACCAGTCCTCTTGTACCTTGATAAGCTGTAGATATGGTAGTTCATTTCTAGGAAGTCCTACTGAGTACTTCCTCCGGTAGGTATACATCATATCACATGTAAAATTGGGATACATCACAGATTTTGTGAAGAACCTGAGTCACAATATTCAGTGGTATCATGGGAGAGGCTAGGAAGAAGTGGATGGAAAAGGGTAAAATCGCCGTTGGTGAATTCGTGTTATCCGGAGAGTGGTATAGGAAGGAGATGTGGAAGAAATGTTCTAACCAAAGCACCAAAGAAGGTAGCTTTCTCCGTTTGGTGTGCCACTAAGGATACAATATTCGCAGCAAATAATTTGTGAATGAGAAGAATGATGGCATGCTAATGTTCTCTATGTAGAGAACGGGGGAAAGACACTGACCATATTCTATCCATATCCTATTACACTGCAAATTTACTATGCAATTGCGGAATCTAGCATGTTCAATATGTTGCATGGGAGTACAAAGTAATAGTGGAGGAAACAATCACAAATTATAGGATTTGGAGGTTGATAAAAAAAAAGGGGAAACTACCAACTATGTCCATTTATAAACAACTCGTTACAAAAATTGGCGAATTCATAAAATATTATTAATATTAGCCAATTTGCTATTTGTATAAAAAAGCATTGTTTTTGCTTTCTTTTGAGTGGTGTTATTAGAATATATTGGGTACATCTTAAGGAGCTTGAATCTCAGTATTGGGATGGTTTGGTTAAGTTTTGAGGTGGTTTGAATTGAAAATTCAAAGTAAAAAATGAACATGAAAAAAAAAAATGATATGTGTATCACATTGTGTATCATTTGTATATCACATAACAACAACAACAACTACCCAGTATAGTCCCACAAGATGGGGTCTGGGGAGAGTAATATGTAGACAAGCCTTACCCCTACCCAAAAGGGCAGAGAGGCTGTTTCCAACATTTGTATATCACATATGTATGATATTTGTATCAATTGTGTATCATATATATATCCATGTATACATGTGTGTGAGATACATGCGTGATACATGTTTGATACATGTGTAGCAGAAGAAACTTGATTTAATTACGAATTTTGATACAAAAGTTTAAATCACCTCCAATCTTCCTCAAATTTTGTATATTGACTTATCTATATGTTTTCAAAGCATTTCAACTATACCCATTGAAAAAGTTTATTTTTACTTATATTTTTGGCCAATTCATAAAATATTTTTTTTTTGTATTTCATGACCTTGTTTGCTACCTCATCCATGAAATTTTCTTTCCGTCTTGCATCTGAAGTTGCTAATCACACTTAAAAATATGGAGAAGATTTTTGCACGTGATTCGTTGAGATAAAGAACCTTATTTATTTGATTTGTCAATTTTTGTATGTGTTTGTCTATTTTTGGTGAGTTTATAACTAACGGCTAGAGGTTGGTAAGTTGAGACTTATTTGGGACATTTGTATAATTTTCCCAAAAATAAAGGCAATTGCCATTATGCATCTTATGTACAGTGTGGTATGAAAGAACTGGAAATTGCCAGAACAGTGCAAAGGGATATACGTAATATAGAAAGGTTGCATGTATGTTTTACGTTTACAGAATATTCCTGTGTATACACATGATTTGGTTGACTTATTAGCTAACTGTGCTTAAGTCACTTCCTCACATTTTTCTGACATCATTTTGTATACACCTTGTGTTTTTAGTTAATGGAATACCTTGAGTTATCATTAAACAAAGTCAATATTCACGTCTAGTATGAACTCTGAACTAAGAAAGCATATTTTTATATTCCTGTCCAACAGTGGAAGCTTCATTTGTTTGAGCTGGAAGAGGAGATGAAGATTGATCCTCCCATCAAATATGCTTTATATCAGGTGCCTTGAGTTCTCTGCTGTTTCTTTCTTTTTCTTTTTCTGCGCCACAGTTAATGTTTTATCTCATATTTCTGCTTAAATCCTTGTATGCGAGGAGAGGAAAGATTCGGAGCAGGATTGGTAATAGTGTGGAGGTTGTCTTTTAGGTCGCTTCTGGAAACTTTTATCATCCATAAATAATCTATTCGCTCGTATCAGTTGTAGAAAGATATGTTGAAGAAGTGTGCATTGGTTTTTAATTGCTCCATCAAGATCTGCCTTTTTGCTTAATCCCAATGTTGAACAAATGAAAAAGTGCTCAGTGTTATTGTCTTGGAAAAGTGTAGCTAATAATCTCAGTGTCTCAAGACAGTGGTGGGAAGAAAAAATATAGAGACATGAAAAAGCTAAGTGTCAGAATTCTTTCTATATTTGACTACGGAAACATCAAGTGATGTGACTTCATTATTTGTAGGATGATAGGAGCAAAAGTTGGAGAGTGCAAGCTGTGGGTGTAGCTCCAGACAGATTTGAGAGCAGGAAAGCCCTTCCAGCTCAGTGGCGAGGTTTAAGAGATGATGAACTCTCCAAGGAAACAGGAATTCCTGGCTGTGTTTTTATCCACATGAGTGGGTTTATTGGAGGAAATCAAAGTTATGAAGGAGCACTCGCAATGGCAAAAGCTGCTTTGACGCTCTAGGCACAGAAACAGTTTTATAAATGGATTTCAGAAACTGAGTGATCTCTTTATGATTTAACATTATAGCTGATCAGGTTGCCATCTAAAAAGCACACTGGAGTTGAATTTATTAAAGGTTATTAAGGAAACTATACACAACCAGTTCAGATGCTATCTTTTACTTTTATAGCCCAATGTTGTGCTTGCAGTTGTAGTAAAATACAATAGATTTCATCGTTATTCAAGATCTTTTTTTTGTATTTGATGTCTACAAGTTGGTCATAAAGTCAGCTGCGCGAAGCAGAAGTTGTTGCCTTTGCAAAACTGAACAAAGCCACTGTAGCCCAATCAGCATGAGCCTTTGCTGCTTGGTATTAGATGCATTTTGTACAAGTACATTGCCATTAGAAATTCGGACAGGTCAGGAGACATTTTTGTATTAATCCGATACATGCATACTTTGCTGACAAACGTCAACCTAATAGTACTAGTAAATTGTACTATTGTAGTGTCCGGTTAATTTCCTAAAAGTGCCTAGTGAGAACGAAAATCAAGAATTCGCAAATCAATACACCATATATCTGAACCCCCCTTCCAAGCTCGTGACATTCTTATCAAAACCAAATCGCAATCCTGATCCTCAACTTCCAATCTCCATACCACTCACCGCACATATCATGCTGCTACTCGAGGGTACAAGAATTTCATCGTAGTCTCCTGAACCATTAGTAGAGTTAACACTTCATTAGCTTGAGACCTTTCACTTAGCTCATCTAAAAAGAAGAATCGCCACCCATAACCAACTTCTCATAACCGCAAAAAACGCAAACCTCAAGTCGCGAAGAATCGCCACCCATAACCAACTTCCCATTACCGCAGAAAACGCAAACCTCAAGTTGCGGTCTAAACCGTCATAACTCTTCCGGGATCTGTTCATACATAACCATGCCATTAGAATCAAATACCTCCATATCAATCTAATACGACGACTGTCAACCATGCACGTACAACAACGAACCACTCGTATAGCCTTATTGCTGATTCAAACCATTACCAACTAACTCTATTTAACCCAATTTACTCTTGACTTGCCTTTGAACTAATAGTTCTATTCAAGCACATAACATACCCCAACTACACTCATCTTGAGTGACCCAAATCACAAGACCACAACGTCCTAATACCCATCAGTCATCTCATACCATCCTCATGCACTCAATAGTATCTCCCGCTGATACACCCGCTTGGAAGCCCTCCCGCGAATTCGAAGTTGTTTCTCCGATTTCTCTAGCACTGCACCGTAGGCCTGATGATAATATAGAAATTCCCCAAGTATTCTTCACACTCTATTTGACTTGCCTTCGAACTAATAGTTCTATTCAAGCACATAACATACCCCAACTACACTCATCTTGTTGGTATTCTTTGGGCGTAAGTGGTATGATCCAGCACCAAATAAAGGTACGAAGGTGCACCCCCAGTACAAAATAGTTGAAATTAAGCACAAAAGGGATTATCTATTCTATGATCCATTTATCATTGCATAGTATGCTATTTGCTGATGACATAGTCCTGGTAGACGAGTCGAGGGCCGGTGTTAACAGAAGGCTTGAGGAATGGAGACATGCTCTCGAATCTATGGGCTTCAGACTAAGCAGGTCTAAGACAGAATATCTGAAGTGCAAGTTTAGCGCTGATCCGAGCGAAGTGGGAGGGAGCGTGATGATTGGATCTCAGGCCATAGCCAAGAGGGATAGTTTCAGATACCTTGGATCGGTGATTCAGGGGGACGGGGAGATAGACGAGGATGTCACTCACCGTATAGCGGCGGGGTGGTCGAAGTGGAGGCTTGCATCAGGGGTCCTGTGTGATAAGAAAGTGCCACAGAAAATCAAGGGGAAGTTTTATAGAGCTGTGGTTAGCTCTGCCATGCTGTATGGGACGGAGTGTTGGCCGGTGAAGAAATCTCATGTTCGGAGGATGAAGGTTGCGGAGATGAGGATGCTTAGGTGGATGTGCGGGCTCACCAGGTTGGATATAATTATAATATTCTTCCACCAATCTTTAAAGAATTTATTTTCCTAGTAACTTTAAAAGGCGTGCCTCAGAGTTTAAATCTTTATACATTTAGTTGATCAATTATGCCCCGGTGAGGAGCGGTGAACGGCTAGCGGTGGTCGGTGTAAGGCGAGGCAGAGGGAGGCCTAAGAGATACTGGGGAGAGGTAATTAGGCAGGACATGGCCAGGATGCGTATTTCTGAGGACATGACCCTTGATAGGAAAGTCTGGAGGTCTAGTATCAGGGTTGTAGGGTAGGGACTCCTAGATTTGGGCTACTAGATTTTTCGAACTCCTTTCCCGGGGTTGGGCGAGGTGCGGTAGGGCCACCCATAGAGAATTAGTTTGCGTTCTCTTTTGGTAGTCATTTCTGGTAGTTACTGTTTTAATACTATTGCATGCAGGTATATTTACGGTACGTATGTCTCGCATGTTTAGTTAATTATTTATGCGATGTATGCTGGTGTAACTAATGCTGTTTTTGTTTTTGCTTTTGTTTGCCTTTCTCTCCCCTGCGCCGAGGGTCGATTGGAAACAGCTTCTCTGCCCTCTTGGGTAGAGGTAAGGCATGTCTACATATTACCCTCCCCAGACCCCCACTTTGTGGGAATATACTGGGTTGTTGTTGTTGCTGTTGTTGTATTTATCATTGCACAAAAGTAAAATAAGTGTATTACACTCCTTATCCTTTGTGCAAGAATAAGTCCTCGTGGAGGGTGGTTATTAAAACAAAACCCGTTGGTAGAATGGAAGTCGAGGATATTTTGGATGTAGCTTACCAAAATAACATTTCAACTGTTGAAGCATTGGTAGATGATGAATTAGCAGGTGCACTATGGCGAAGACATCTATGAAGAATTTGATATTTCTGTCCTTGGATCAAATTTAAATGATGATGGGGAAGGAACATCCATGGCAAATGAGGAGGAGGACCCAACCAATGAATATGAAACAAGCGATGAGGAAGAATTATCTGATGGAAAGGAAAATGGAGAAGATTTCTTGATGACAATGGAACAAGTAATAAGGAAAAATCTAATAATGAATATGAATCAAGTGAAAATGATTGACTTGTTGGATTTTTTTTCTCTTTAAATTCTATATTTTTCCTTAGTTATCTAAATTGTTGAAGAATTATTTTATGTTTTTAGTATGTCGTTAGGTTTTATGTTATTCTTTAATAATTTAATTTGTTGAAAATAACTTTATGTGTTTATTATTTCTTTAATTTTTATGTTTTTCCTTAATCATCTAATTTGTTGAGGAATTACTTTCTGTTTTTATTATTCTTTAGGATTTTTATGTTTTTTTACTTAATCTTCTAATATGTTGAAGATTTTATCTCTTTATATTTTTTTCCTAATCATCTAATTCTTTATGTTTTTATATTACATCTAATATGTTAAATATTTGCTTTATGGGTTTTACTGTGGTTATATTATGTATATAGCTTTTGGGGGTAGCGATCGTCGACGTCGTAAGCGTAAGGGACTCAATTACAATGTCCAACTATAGGTCACTCTCCTCCATATATGGGGCCTCCTCCTACTTTTCCTCCTCAGTCGACTTCATTGCCACCTACATTTTTTATGCCGCCACCTGGGCCTATTCACATTCTGTATCTTCAGTTGGCCCGAACAGTGGCTCTAACCATAATTTTATTCCCATACCAAATGTAACTTCTTCTCCCGGTTTTCATATAACAAGGTAGCTCCTCGGCACTACCTACTTCATCAAGTCCAGCTGCATCTCCTACATCAAGCACACCTAGCGTATCTAGGTCAAATATTGGAGTCTCTGGTACACCAACATCACCATCCACTGGTAGTGCTACTGCAGCTTCTCGGGGTCGAAGGGTAAAGTGACTCTAGAATTTGATACATATGGTAGGCTGATTATCGTTCCGGATCAGAAAGATGGGTAAGTAATCCTTATATTTATTTTTATTCTATTGAATATACATTTTACATATATTAATTTTAATGCAGGTTTTTCCCTTCATTTGCTACCACACATATGATTATAGAGTCTATGAAATCGCTTTACGATGATGCTTGGGGTAGATGGAAAGACGTTCCATATGATATCAGAGATAAAATGTGAAATCAGTTAAGGGCACGTATAAACCTTATTTTTAAATTATATATCAAATATCCAATTTTACTCTACTTTACTTAATTATTTTCCAGACTAAGTGTGTGTGGGAGCAACAATATGACAATGAAATAAAATATGTATACGAGAAGAATGCAATAAGAATGATTACAAGTTAATTGTATGAAGCTCGAGACAAGAGAAAGAATCGTGGTTTGCTAAGAAATGATGTGTGGTTAAAATTTGAAAATTTTACCACCTATAGAATAGGTTAGTACCCTATTTATAACATATAAATACCTTTTTAAGATTTTACATAATATAATAACTTTTTTTATTTTATAGCAAAAATTTTAAATTTAATACTTTCCTATATTTAAGCCTTATTAGATGGTACAAAATATTTCTCTCACCAATTTATGGTATAACTCCCGTTTTTTGTGAAATGATGCCACTTAATACAGCTTAATACACTTAAATACGGATTCACCTTCCCATGATTTCCGCTGAAACGTTACTTTTTCCCCGCTTAATACAGCTTAATACACCTAAATACAAATCATGATTTACAGAAATCCCTATTTGTGCGGTGTCATTTCATGTTGTATTATTGAATACAATTTGTTTAATACACTATATACATCATAAAATAACGGAAAACATATATATATCACGTAATATAGGAAAGAGTTTCTATTTATTGCTAATTAGGTCTTAATGAATGCCTTTTGTGAAAAATTTAGCAATATGGGATAGTCCTGAATTTAAGGCGAAGAACGAATGAGCAAAGGCATCGCGAGCCTCTCAAAAGGGTGGCTCGTTGCACACAAGGGGATCTATGAGTTTTGCTGCGCATCGACAGGGATTGGTAATGTTCACTAGAAAGCTTAATTTCTCACTTTTCCTATTTCCTCCGGCTAAAAGTACTTAGTTTCCCTCTCTTCCCCTTTTTGTGTGTTTATTTGATGCCCTTAGAAAGGGATATAATCAGAACGGGATATAATCTGTCACACAATTTTTTATTGAGTTAAAAGGTCCAACACCATAATAATCAAAGATGGGTGGCTGGACAGGGCCAGGACCAAGGTTAACATGTGGTTTAGGTGGTAGGATAGGTTTCAATAAAGCACCAGATTTTCCACCATTGAAGTTTGTTGGGACATTGCAAATAAGTTTGTTGGCTGGACAGGGCCAGGACCAAGGTTAACATCTGCTCTGGTTAAAGACATTGGCATGATCACGAATTCACCATTCTTGTCTGTCATGACTGTTTGAACATTTGCCTTCCTTGCATTATTGTGATAAACTAGCTTCACTACAGCTCCTGCAAAAACCAGTACAACCATTGAAATCAAAAGTTTAATCAGTAGAGGGAAATAAAATACAATAACAACAAACAACAACTACCCAGTATAGTCCTACAGGGTGGGGTCTGGGAGGGTAATATGTACGCAGGCCTTACCCCTACCCGATAGGCAGAGACGCTGTTTTCAATCGACCCTCGGCGAAAGATCGAGAAAAGTAAAAAACAAAAACAAAAAGAAGGAGCATTAGTGACTCTAGAATAAACCACAAAAAATTGACATATAAAAGGGCAAAGTAAACAAAGCAACAGTGACTCCAGAATAAACCACAAAAAACTGACATATAAAAGGACAAAGTAAACAAAGCAACAGCATGAACAAAGGGAAATAAAATAATGAAGTAAAATAATTGGAGTTCCAAACCAAACTTGAACACTCTGATTTGGAAAAACAATTAATTTTTTTTTTTGTTTGGCTGCAAATTTTTGCCATTTCCTTGCCAGCTTGATCAGTTTCTTAACACAGATCATATTGATTTCTTGAGGATATTTTTGTAGGTTTGATTGTGCTATCTGCTTGATGATTAAAATATGGCTTATGGGAGCAGTTTATTTATAGTTGAGGCTAGAGAATAAATTTCAATTTTAGCTGCGGTTATCAACCTTAGCTAGGTGTGCTAGGCAGAATAATATGCTGTTGTTGAATATGAGACCTACTGCATTGTGGATATCGCTGGTTGTCTAATTTTTCTGTTTTACCATTTTGCTATGTAGTATAAGAACAAACACTAATAACAGAATGCATCAGACAACATATCCGTTCACAAAAACATGGTAACATTTCTCACAAACATTTTACTTACTAACTAACATGGCTCTTGATAGGAAAATCTGGAGGTCTAGTGTCAAAATTGCAGGTTAGGGCTTCTATTATTTCGCGGGATAGGAATGAGTCGGGGGGAGGGTTCCCCATAGGTTAATATCTCTGTGAGTACTCCTAGAATTACTAATGCCTTTTGTTCATGTTGTTGCTTTGTTTACTTTGCCCTTTTATATGTCAGTTTTTTTGTGGTTTATTCTGGAGTCACTAATGCTTTTTCTTTTTGTTTTATTTTTGTTTCTTTTCCTTTTCTCGATCTTTCGCCGAGGGTCGATTGGAAACAGCCTCTCTACCCTATCGGTTAGGGATAAGGTCTGCGTACATATTATCCTCCCCAGACCCCACCCTGTGGGACTATACTGGGTAGCTGTTGTTGTTATTGTATTTTACTTACTAGCTAAATCATCCTGAAGTTCAAATACATGTTAGCACTTGGCATATATCAAACACTAGACACTAGTCCCTAGTATTTATCCAAACACTAGACATTCTGTGATGTACCCATCTTCTGATCTTTTCTGCTCCCTTATACTCTGTGATGATTGGTTGTTATATTGGTTAGCACTATTTTTCAAGCTCTGCATAGTGTTGAATTCAGTTCTTCTACTAGCATTTTCATCATTTTGGTTTCTTCATTCTTGATAATTCCATGATTGTTTCCCCTGATTTTGCACAAGAAAATGAGAGGGTCAATTAAAGTTTACCAATTGACAAGTCAGACACAAAAATAATTCACATCATATATTGGACTACAATCAATTCTCAGTTGGACCTTTTTATATTTCCAAGATTCCGATAAGTTATACTCCTTAAATTATCAGATAAGTTATACTCCTAATAGTTACTACTAGTTAATCCTTATATATATACACTTTCTCTTGACTCTTATCGCATTATGCACTCTTTACTTGAGACACAATATTATCGATGTGGCAATTATTTGGACATCACTAGAAAAATTATATTTTATTTGCAGGAAAATTTAAAAGGGGGACCAGTGTCTGATGTTGAGGTCTTTGCGGAGACACATAAGAAAAAGAAGAAAGACGATTTAAGGGAAGGATAGGTTGAGACACGTGCATCGAAACAATATGCAAGATCATAACTTTAAGACTATTTTCAGAATTTTTAGCCAAAATTGTCCCTTATCTTCGGGAGTAAATCTAATTTTGTCCTCATACTTCATCGAGGCACATTGAAACTTGCCATATTTGAATAGTACATTTCCTTCGTTCTTAGTTTTATCACATGCTTCAATTTTCTCTTTTATATCCATCTTCCAAAATGGTTTCTCCTGTATGAATCAAGAAACTGATTTTTAAAAGAACCATTAATTGATCACTTAATTACTGATCATTCTTAGTAAATTTATATTATAAAAAGTTAAAATTAAAGCAGTAGCTCTAATAGAGTCTTAAGTAATTATTATCTATAGAAACAGAACTTTTATTTCCACATAACGACATTTAAAGAATATACATATGTGCAAAGTCGCTAAAAAGATTAATTCAAAATACTCGGTACGTAGACAACGTTGTTTGCTCAAAGATGTTATGTATCTTTAGAACTAATCAATCAATATAAGTAATGGGATAATCGGAATCAGTGATAATATAAATCGAAGATTGATCGTTAAAACAATGTGCATAAAATGGTTATCTCAAGGAGATGGTAAGAACAAAATGTGGAAGACAGAACAAATGAGCAGTAGGGATAGCAGTGATAGAGAGAGAGATATGTCTTATTATCCGAAAATCAGATCCCTTACAAATGGGGGAGGCCCTCCCTTATATAATGAGAGGGTCCTCTCGCCCAACTTGTTACATTGACGCCCTGATATTACAAGCGTAATCAAAATATAGGCCGGGGGACTGGGGACACCCTCTTTAATGGATCCGCCAGCTTGATGTCTCATAGGCGGGGCCGCGTCCTTCTTGTCACGCGGCCGTTAATGAGGACGTCGTGGATGCTGCTGCCCTCAAGACGGGGGCGGCCTCCTTATTTATTTCATCGGGGCCGGCCATGGGTACAGGTGGCCATGTCGTGCCACTTATCTGATTTACCCCCATACAGATAGTCCCTCCGCCTATTGGAGATATGCCCGGGGCGTCTCTTCGATGGGCGGATAGATTCAACCCATGTTGGGTACTGTGCGGGTGTGCGTACGTGGCACGTTCCTTCGAACCGTCGCCTGCAGGCGGCTTGCGTCATTATTGTTGCGATTTTCGAGGCTTAGTCATAATGGGCGATTTGACGTTTCAATTTCCCGCCCCCTTTCCGGTACAAAACTCTTCGAATTTCGTGCGATAATTTTGTTATAAATAGGAGGCAGTTTCAATATCCTTCTTTCTTTTAGTTCACCAGAAATCATTCGCATCTTTCTTCTTAGTTTATCTTTTCACGGCAACCTGTATTCCCTTCTTAACTCCTAATTAGTGACCTTAACCGAAAAATGGCCAAACGTAGCTGTCGTAGAGAGCCGGAGCGAGCGGGGACTGGCTCTGGGGCTCCCCGGCGATCTGGGGATAAAGGCAAGAAGGAGAAGAAGGAACTCGTTCCTCTCACGGAGAGCAACCTTCTTCCTCGAGATTTGTACACGCGAGAATACTCTACTCACGCGGCAGAAGCCGATACCTGGGAGAGGTCCGTTCTCACGGAGAGGCAACTGAACAGTCTCCGGGCGGACTGCCACATACCGGAGGCGATGGAGATGAGGGTGGCCGGAGACGATATGGTGTATGTTCACCCGCCAGGATTCTGTGCCATTCATGAGTATCCATTTATCATGGGGTGCGAGCTCCCCATATATCCTCTGGCGGAGGCGCTGTGCCGCTTTTTCAACATCTGCCCGGCCCAGTTGACTCCGTACACATGGAAGATCTGCCGGATCTTGACAACATATGCGGCCAAGGCTGAGGTGGACGTCTCCGTCCATCACTTGCTGCAATTGTTTAGTCCCCGCTACATGCGGGACAAGATGCTGCAGCTGAAAAATTGGGGGTTGAAGGGCTTGCTCGTAGAGGCGGACGATAAGCCTAATCGTCAGTTTTGGACGAAGTATTTTTATGTCCGTACCTCCGATTTAGTGGTGGAAGCAACCGGCTTTTCGGAGATATGGAACCCCAACTGTAAGTACCTATCCGTCCCTTTCATGTTTTAGTTTGTGGCGTCGCCGTCACATTGCTTCTAAGGCGTTAATAATTTTTCTTGGCTTTTTTTTGTAGTGGTGGGGCGTACGCCCCAATCAAGTTCCCGACATTAGGGCGTGGGTGAACAGGTTGATCCCCTTTGCCGAGGAATGTCGAACGTGGGTGGCGTTTGGCGAGAAGTACGACCTCGTGAGTATGGCTCTTACTTGTCATAATCTCTTTTTCTTTGGCCTTAGCCGTAGCTAACATAAGGTTACTCTTCTTTTGTTGCAGCTCGGAACGTAGCACGGAGGCGAAGACGCCGAGCCGTTAGTCCTGCTTCTTCAGAAACAGAGCTTAGGGCCTATGTTAGGCAGGGCCTTTCCGAGGCTGATCAGGCCGGGGAGAGTCTGGCGGACAATGCCGCGTCGGATGGCGAAGCGACTGAGGCCGCCGACCCGGATTATGAGCGGGCGGTTAGGGAGTCCCTACTGTCGGCCGCTCCTGGTCCCTCTAGTTCCGCTCATGGTCCAGTTCTGCTCCCGAGCCGTCTGCTGTTCCGGCTTCTGGAGCGGCTACATAGCTCCCGCCCCCTTCCATCGAGGAGGGGTCCCCTGCGCAGGACGAGCCGGCCGAGCGCAAGAGGCTCCGGTTACTTACTGGAAAAGGGGTAGTCGTAGACCCTGGGCAGGAGGAGACTGAGGCCCGTCGCCCGGACTTGAGGCCAGTCCTCTTGGGCGATGCCATCCGTCCGGGGAGGGCCGCGATTGTACTTGATCATGCGGGAGATGCTGAGGCCCCGTCTACTGATAGTGAGGGCGCCCCTGCTATTGCTGCTGAGCAGGCGGAAGTGCCGCTTCAAGGCAAAGCTGCGGCGGATGAGCTGGAGGCGGCCACGGAATAGGGCCAGTTGCGCCGACTCCTAATACCGACGAGTTACAACCTGTTGGAGGAAAGTAGGCAGGCGGTGAAGGACTTTGCCATACTATGTGGCGACGCTGAGACTGAGTCACTGAAGTCAAAAAGCGACCACGTCCTGTCCCGTCGTGTTGCTGGTGCCGCCTTGCAGGTATGGTTCGAAGTGTACCTTTCTTTGTTCTTTTCGTTTTCTTATGTTTTGCGGCTTTCATTTTGCCTTTTCTCTCTTTTGTAGACCCTCATCCTCGAGGTGGAGCGGAGTCAGAGGGACCGGAAGAAGTTGGCTACCCTCCGTAAGGTGTCTGAGAAGTATAAGGAAGCTCGTGAGAAGCACAAGACACTTTCGGACTGTTTCTCGGACGCCCCCGAATTCCGTCTCCTCCGAGAGTCTATTGAGTCGTTAGAGGAGCAGCTGCGCAAACAAACAGAGCAGCTGAAGAAGGCGGACGCCGATCTGCTAGCTGCCGTGGCTCGGAATGCCGAGTTGGAGATCCTCCTTCAACAACGGGAGGAGGAAGTAGACATGGGCCGAGTGGTCGTGATGGAGGTGGCCGAGCTGCGTACTAAAGTGGAAACTTTGTCGGCCGAGCTTCAGGCGGCCTTGGCCCAGACGACAGTCGTCCTAGTTTGGGATGCCCCCCGCGAGGCTCAGGACATGCCGGTGTACGCTGAGGCTAGGCGGACGGTATTTGAGGAGCTTCACGCCGCCGGCAGGGCCAGCCAAGCGGAGGTTGATGAGCAGTGCCGGCTGGTTAGGGTAGCTCGTGATGCCTGCGGCTATGACCCTGACTCTCCGGCCCAGTCGGGAGGCACCTTCGCCGATGTGGACCAGCTGGGCACCGGGTCCTGGATTGAAAGGATTTGGCGGGATGACGGCGAGGATG
The DNA here is from genome assembly GCA_032618575.1 of Nicotiana noctiflora. Classification (NCBI taxonomy): domain Eukaryota; kingdom Viridiplantae; phylum Streptophyta; class Magnoliopsida; order Solanales; family Solanaceae; genus Nicotiana; species Nicotiana noctiflora. Next base: position 245,174 of record JASVEL010012488.1, on the reverse strand, counting down.
GTGCCAATGGGGCTGTAGGAGGCGGTGGCGGCCATGATAGTTGAGTAGGTTTCATTTTGTTGTTAGTAATATTTTTGTACCTTTTTGTAAATGTATGGAATGTTAATAAAAATACTCTTTCTGAATGATAGCGGCCATCTCTTTTTCCCTTTCCCTTTTTTTTTGTATTGTCGGGGTCAACCTTAGCCTTTGATTCGTATAGCGGGGGCGGTTCTTCCGCCTAGGTTCTTTTTAGACGAGGTGCTCCCATGTTCTGGCTTCTAGGGCATTTAGCCTAAGCTCGAATTGGGGCGAGGCCGGACTTGTGCGTTTTACGCGGCCGTCCTTTTGGTCCTTTATTTAGAGAGGCCATGTCGATACCTCTCAAGTGTCGACGCCTTAAGCTTTCGATTTTTCTGGAGGAGGCCGGAGCCTTCCTTTTTGAATGTTCTAGGCCTTGGCCATTTTGCTTCACCTGGAGGGGTCGCGGCCTTCTCCTTCAGATGCCCTTAGGCCTTAGCCTTTTATTTCGTCCGGAGCGGGCCGTTGCCTTCTCCTTTGGACGCCTTTTGGGCCTTAGCCTCTTTGCTTCGTCTGGAGGGGGCCGTAACCTCTTCCTTTGGACGTTCTTTAGGCCTGAGCCTCTTTGCTTCATCTGGAGGGGACCGTAACCTCCTCCTTTGGACGTTCTTTTGGGCCTTAGCCTTTTCGCTTTGTCTGGAGGAGGCCGTAGCCTCCTCCTTTGGACGCTTTCTGGGCCTTAGCCTCTTTGCTTCGTCTGGAGGGGGCCGTAACCTCCTCCTTTGGAAGTTCTTTAGGCCTTAGCCTCTTTGCTTCGTCTGGAAGGGGCCGTAACCTCCTCCTTTGGACGTTCTTTTGGGCCTTAGCCTTTTTGCTTCGTCTGGAAGGGGCCGTAGCTTCCTCCTTTGGACGCTCTTTTGGGCCTCAGCCTCTTATACAATTGTGGCCGTAGCCCTTCATTTATTGGAGATGGCCGAAGCCTTTCATACAATTGTGGCCGTAGCTTTTCATACAATTGTGTCCGTAGCCCTTCATTTATTGGAGATGGCCGTAGCCTTTCATACAATTATGGTCGTAGCCCTTCATTTATTGGAGATGGTCGTAGCCCTACTCCCTGTGATGTGCTATTTGTGCCGACCGGTGCGCTTAGCGCATCATACAAGCGATTCCGGAAATCCCCCTTGTCGCCTCATTAAAAACCTCTCCGGGAAAACCCAATTGGGACAAAACCCGGAGGAGGGAAAAAGAGTACGACTCGGGGGGTGTCTCTTAGAAGTGGAAGCGCTTGAGGTGTGAGATGTTCCAGTTGTTCTGGAGTATCTTCCCATCCATGGTCTCAAGTTTGAAAGCACCTTTATCCGCTGCTGCGATGATTTTGTAGGGTCCGTTCCAATTGGTTCCCAGTTTTTCTTCGTTGGGATCCCTTGACGCCAGTGTCTTGGCTTTTAGCACATAATCGCCCGCCTTGAGCTGGCGGATTTTCGTCCTCTGGTTATAGTACCTCTCGACCTGCTGTTTTTGTGCCACCAGTCTGATATAGGCCATTTCTCTCCTTTCTTCGGTCTCGTCCAGGTCTTGTAGTCGGCTTGTATCGTTCTCATTTCCGCTTGTCTGCGAATATCTGAGGCTTGGTTCGCCGACTTCGACTGGTATAACTGCGTCGGTCCCATAGACCAATGAGTAGGGGGTTTGTCCCGTGGAGGACTTGGGAGTGGTTCTGTGAGCCCACAGTACTTCTGGTAGCAGCTCGGCCATAGTCCCTTGGCGTCCTCCAGTTTCTTCTTTAGAATGTTTAATATAGTTTTGTTGGATGATTCCGCTTGGCCGTTGGCGGCTGGATGATATGGCGTTGAGAGTATCCTCTTGATGTGCCATTTGTCGAAAAAGTCCGTTGTCTTTTGTCCTATGAACTGTCGTCCTTGTCGCATGTTATTTCCTTGGGAATGCCAAACCGACAGATGATGTTCTTCTAGAAGAAGGCTATGACTTCTTGTTCGCGGATTTGGGCGTAGTCACCTGCTTCCACCCACTTAGAAAAATAGTCAGTTAAAACTAACAAAAAACGTACCTTTCCCCGTCCGGGAGGCAGCGGTCCGACTATATCCATTCCCCATTTAATGAATGGCCAAGGGGAAGTGATTGAGTGGAGAGGTTCTCCCGACTGGTGTATCATGGGGCCGAACCTTTGGCACTTCTCGCATCGCCGGACGTAGTCCGCTACATTTTTTTTCATTGTAGGCCAGTAATAGCCGGCCCGTTTTAGGCATCGCACGAGCGCCCTATTTCCCGTATGGGCGCCACAATGACCCTCATGGACTTCTTCCAGTACCGGGGTCGTCTAGTTGGGTCCTAGGCATTTGGCCAAAGGTCCTCCAAAGGTTCGTTTGTAGTGGTCCCCGTTCATCAAGCAATACCTGGCGGCTTGCGTGCGAAGCTTTCTAGCTTCTTTTTTATCGTGCGGTAGTTGCCCTTCCTGCAGGTATGAAAGGAACTGGCTTCGCCAGTCCCATGTTAGGTGTAGAGAGAATACCTCGCTGCGATCGATGGCGGAATGCATGAGGGTGACGGTGCTTTCTTTGCTTAGATTCGTAGCCGCTGCGGCCAGTTTGGCTAATCCGTCGGCTTCGGCATTATGCACCCTGCGTACTTGCTCGAAGCGACATTCGTCGAATTGGGCCATTAGTCTACAAACTTCGGCCTGATATTTCTGCAACCTCTGCTCCTTGATTTGATAGGCCTCGGCGACTTGATTTACCACAAGTTGCGAGTCACAATGTAGGATTAGTCGGCGGGCTCCGTACCTGGCGGCTAGTTTCAAACCTGCAATAACGTCTTCGTACTCTGCTTCGTTGTTAGTCATCTCGGGACACCGTATGGACTGGCGAATAACTTCGCCCGTGGGGACCTCGAGGACGAGTCCTAGTCCCGATCCCGAGGCGTTAGCAGCCCCGTCAGTGTGGAGTATCTAGGGATTCAAGCTAGGGGCCATTTGCAAGGCTTCCTTCTCGTCCTCAGGCGAGAGGCCTACGCTAAAGTCGACTATGAAGTCGGCGAAGACCTACGACTTTATGGCTATTCTGGGGACATACGTGATGTCGTGCTCGCTGAGCTCTATGGCCCATCTGGCGAGACGGCCCGACAGTTTGGGCTTATGTAGGATGCTTCTTAGGGGGAAGGTGATCACTACCCTGATGGGGTGGCATTGGAAGTAAGGTCTCAGCTTTCGGGAAGACGTGACCAAAGCCAGTGCCAGCTTCTCCAGATGCGGGTACCGGGTTTCGGCGTCCACTAATGTTTTACTGATGTAATAGATGGGCGATTGTGAACCTTTTTGCTCGCGGACGAGCACTCTGCTGACTGCCACCTCGGAGACGGCCAAATATATAAGTAGTGGCTCGTTTGGTTCCGCCTTAGCCAGCAACGGCGGAGAAGTCAGGTATGCTTTCAGTTCTTGGAGAGCCTTGACGCATTCGTCGTTCCAATGGAAACCGTTATCCTTCCTCAGAACATTGAAGAATTTGTGGCATCTGTCTGAAGACCGGGAGATGAAGCGGGAGAGGGCGGCTATTTGGCCTGTCAACTTCTGCACATGTTTTTTGCTGGTGAGCACTTCTGGTATTGAGGCGATTGCCTTGATTTGGTCTGGGTTGACCTCAATCCCTCTTTGCGATACAAGGAAGCCGAAGAATTTCCCGGATGCTACGCCAAAAGCGCATTTTTTGGGGTTCAACTTCATTCCGTAGCTATTCAGGATCTCAAAGACCTCTCGCAGGTGATCGATATGGTCCTCCTTCCTTGGTGATTTAACCAACATGTCGTAAATGTAGACCTCCATAGTCTTACTGAGTTGCTTGTTGAACATTTTGGTGACTAACCTTTGGTAAGTCGCACCTGCGTTTTTCAACCCGAAGGGCATCACTCTGTAGCAGTAAGTGCCCTGGTGGGTGATGAAGGTGGTCTTCTCCTGATCCTCTTCTGCCATTAGGATTTGGTTGTACCCAGAGTAGGCGTCCAAGAAGCTCAGCAGTTCATGCCCTGCTGTAGCATCGATGAACTGGTTGATATGGGGTAGGGGGAAGGAGTCCTTGGGGCAGGCCTTGTTCAGTTCGGTGAAGTCCACACACATCCTCCACTTTCCGCTTTTCTTCTTGACCATAACCACATTGGCAATCCATTGCAGGTATCTCGATTCTCTGACGGAACCGTTGGCCAGTAGTTTGTCCACCTCCTCATGGACCGCCTCGTTGATGGCGGCATTGAATTTTCTTCGGCCCTGTTTTACCGGGGGGTGCAATGGATCCACGTTGAGCCGGTGTGGCGATATTCGGAGAGATCCCTGGCATGTCTGCATGGGAAAAAGCAAATTTGTCTACACGTTAAATCAGAAATTCATGGTACTTACCTGGGTTTGTGAGCCCGTGACCGATGTAGGCTTTCTTTTCTGGATCATTTCGATCCAGCTGGACTGGGTCGAGCTCTTCCATCGTTGCATTGCAAGCTTCTACGGTGTCTGGGTCCCTTATAGCGTCGACCGTCGGGTCTGCTTGAGTCCCCAACGGAGCTGATTGTTATGCCTTCGCACTTGCCTTGCTCAGTTGTTTTGTGTGGGCGCAATCCTGGGTTATTTATAGCATTCCTGCGCTGTTCGCGGCTCCCCTTTGATGCTGAATATTCCCCATGGTGTAGGGAATTTGATCACCTGGTATAGGCTTGACGGGACCGCTCGCATGGCGAGTATCCACGGGCGCCCAATGATGACATTGTAGGCCGTCTCTTGGTTCATCACATGGAAGGTTGTTTCTAGGGTGACCCCTCCCGCAAGGACAGGCAGGGTTACCTCTCCTGACGTGCGTTCTACTGCATTGTTGAAACCAGTTAGATTTATGCACCTGGGAGTGATTCTGTCCCGGAGTCCCATCTTAGTGAGGACTCTTAGATGAATGATGCAGGCACCGTTCCCGTCATCGATCATGACTCTCCTGACATTGGTATCCATGATACGCAGGGCAATAACTAAAGCATCATAGTGAGGAAAAAACAAACCGTCGGCGTCAAACTTATCGAAGGTGATACTTCCTTCGAGGTCATCATACCGTTCGTGGGAGATGGTTCTCTTTAGTCTGTGTGTGTTGGTGAGCTTGACATGGTTGACGGCTTCGTCCGCTTCTCCGACGAACATGTTTACTGTACGCGTTGGGGAAGGCGGCTTTGGGGGTCCCCAGGAATGCTCCCGTCCGCGGCCGAAATTAGCTTTCCCTTTGTCTCTGAGTAGCTCTTTCAGGTATCCCTGATTGAGCATCCTGACGACTTCCTGCTGTAGGCCAATGCAGTCCTCAGTTCGGTGTCCTCGTTCCTGATGGAACTCGCACAGAACGTTGGACTTCCTCGTGGCTGGGTCCGACTTCATCTTTTGGGGCCACTGCACCTTGGTGTCGAGCTTCTCCAGTGTGTACACTACCTCTGAGGGTGAAACACAAAAGTTATGTGATGAGAGTAACGGGGGCGTACCTCGGTCATTTCGGAGTGGGGCGACGTGACGTTGTACCGCGTCCGTGTGTCGCGGGGGCGGAAGCGAAGATCTCGCGTAGGGTTGATATCGTTCTTTGCTGGGGCGTGGGGGAAGTTCCCGACGTCCCTCATGTCGTCGGTCCCTCCTGGCGTCCGGGTGTACGGCAGCTAGTCGCCGTGTTGGTCCGTTGAGGTCCTCCTCGTCTGCATGCACCTCGGCGCAGTAGGCATTGTGGATCTCATCCCAGGTGGTGGGAGGATACTTCATGAGCCGGCTCAGCAATTTCTTGGTGGCTCGGGAGCCATCCCTGTTGATTCCGTTATGGAACGCTGCCACCGCCATACCTTCCGATACATTTGGCAGGTTCATTCTTATCCTGTTGAATCTAGCGAGGAAGTCCTTGAGGCTCTCGCCCATGGTCTGTCGGATGGCGAATATGTCGTTTACCCTTGCTTCTGCTTTCTTGGCGCCGGCATGCGCGGTGACGAACTTATCTGCCATCTCCTCGAAGGTCAAGATCGCTTTGGCGGGTAGTTGTGAGTACCAGGTTAGTGCTCCTCCGGTCAGCGTTTCGCCAAACTTCTTCAGCAGCACTGATGGTACCTGTTCTTTGGACAAGTCATTACCTTTTACTGCAGTGACGTAGTGGATGAGATGGTCCTCGGGGTCGGTGGTCCCGTCGTACACTTTTAGGTACGGGGGCATCTTGAAGGTTTTTGGGATGGTGTAGGGCGCTGCTTCCTCGGAGTAGGGTTGTTCCACGAACCTTCCTACGTCCCGCTTGGGCAATAGCTTAGGCGCCCCTGGAATCTTGTCAACTTTGTCCTGGTGCTCCTTCATCTGGTCACGGAGGGCTTGGTTTTTGCCCTCCATTTCCTTCATTTTCCTCAGGATGGTAGCCAGCGTGTCATCATGCGCCTGGGTCTCGGCGGGCCGGGTGTTAGTCCGTGTTTCTTCATGTTAGTCTGTTGTGGTGGTATTGCTGGTGGCCGGAGCGGCATTTTCGCAGCCTTGCGGTGTCTTCTCCACTAGGCTGCTCAGTGAGCTGGCTAATCATTCCTCCAGTAGACTTCTGACTGCTAGAGGTGCTTCTTTCGGATCGGAGTCCCTTACTAGAGGTGTGGGGGAGGTTTCAACTTCAGGGGCGGTAGAGGGAGTAGCGTTGATGGTTGTGCTTCCCCCAACCTCGTTCATTGCGCCTAGAAGGTTTGCGGTGATTTCAGCTATGACCGTGGGTTGTGTGTTACTTTGAGACATCTTTGAAAAGTGTCAGCTTGATCGGATCTTCGCGAATGTATACTATAAGTTTGATTCTTGAAATCCCCACAGACGGCGCCAAATTGTTTGCTCAAAGATGTTATGTATCTTTAGAACTAATCAATCAATATAAGTATAATTGGAATCAGTGATAATATAAATCGAAGATTGATCTTTAAAACAATGTGCATAAAATGGTTATCTCAGGAGATGGTAAGAACAAAATGTGGAAGACAGAACAAATGAGCAGTAGTGATAGCAGTGATAGAGAGAGAGAGATATGTCTTATTATCCGAAAATCAGATCCCTCGCAAATGGGGGAGGCCCTCCCTTATATAATGAGAGAGTCCTCTCGCCCAACTTGTTACATTGACGCCCTGATATTACAAGCGTAATCAAAATATAGGCCGGGGGACTGGGGACGCCCTCTTTAATGGATCCGCCAGCTTGATGTCTCATAGGCGGGGCCGCGTCCTTCTTGTCACGCGGCCATTAATGAGGACGTCCGTGGATGCTGCCGCCCTCAAGACGGGGGCGGCCTCCTTATTTATTTCATCGAGGCCGGCCATGGGTACAGGTGGCCATGTCGTGCCACTTATCTGATTTACCCCCATACAAAACTAAAGTAATATATGTTTTTCACTTTACTTATATTGGATTTAACAATATACTTAACTAATTAATACATACATAAACCCGTATTAGCTAGTCTTCATGTTAACTAAGATCATTTTGGCTTTAGCAAAGCTGCAGATGAATTTGCGAAGGAACCATAAAAGATAGGCTTTTGATCTCTGATTGAGAAATAGATTTTGGTGGCTGAGTTGTTGCCGCCGCGCCGCCCCCGTAGGTTCTCTCGCACGACGGACACATGCTAAAGGTGGCAGCCGATAATTGAACACGAAAGGGTGCTGCCATTTTTAGAGATTTCAGTTCTTGCAGTTCTTTATTTACCTTCTGTTCTCGCTTTTTAAATCTTTAGTGACAAAATTATTTATTTATATAATCCTTATTAATTTTATTTCAGGATGAATTTCATAGAAGCTTGGATGAATGGTGTCAGATGCAGTCTGCTTCTAATGATGGTACCCCAATCCAACCGTCACCTGATGTTATGACTTCAATATGAACGGATATAGCAGGTGGTGTATCCAAAGGAAGAGTTTACGGACTTGGAGTACAACGGCCTTCCCCTTTTCGTCCATCGCGATTAGCTTCGGATGCTCCTAATCAGGAAGAAATACAAAAATTTGACGAGACCAATGTGCATAGGATTTTTCTGGTCGTATATGATATCGTCCCACAAAGATTGATTAATCTAGGCTACAGACTTTTAATATTTTTACTACTATTTGAGAGAACCAAATTGATGAAAGGTGAGTTTTAAAACTTGTTAATTAATTAAAGGAAAACAGATAATTTCTGAAAGATTTATAATTTAAAAAGAGTTGAGAATCGTTGAATTCACTTTATAATATTATTACAATAAAATCTCAATTTCTACATATATTCCTCTAAAGAATAATTGCTTATCGCTAATACAATTATATTTGCTCACTAAGAAAAAGTCAATTAATAGCACTCCGTGAGGTTATGCAATTAATTAAGTTAAACTTAGTGACGATCAAACCAAAATATTTTCTTGCTTGAATTGTGCTAAAAGGTAGTAAAAACTTCGTGAGAATATTTTTACTAAAAATCAGTAATCTTGCCTACAACAATTCCTCCGTGAGAATTAAAACTGAGACAAACAAGATTACAGATTTGAAACAAGAGTTTTACAAAATATTATTCTCACTCTACTATTTTATTCGTTGGATATTATATATTAATTTTGTAAAATATATATACGTGATAATAATGATTAGTTAGAAACCATTATTTCAGCACAGTATAAATTATACAATGAAAATTTCAAGCCATGTTGTATTAACATTGAAATAATATTATAATATATATCAAGCTTCATCCACTCTCCCAACAAAAGAGATTACTCCAATATGGAGTATTTAAATCTCACAATAAAAAGAAATTCTAAAATATTTCCAATACTCCTAGAAAATCCAAAAACTAACTAAAAGAAAATAAAATTGTTTAAGAAAGCAATTAAAATCAAACTTTAGATAAAAGTAGATATTCTTCTCTTCCCCCTTTTCCGATGCCAAATTGCCTTCTATTTATAACAAATCTTGCAAGCATTAAATGATTTAAACATGTCCAAGGAATGAGTTTGGACGTGTGATCTTGGACGCGTCTGAGGATTTTCTTGGATTTGTGATTTTGGACGCGTCTGAAGACATGATCTTGGATTTGGAAGACATGATCTTGGATACGTGATCCTGAAAATTTCTAAGGATATGAGCTTGGACTTGTGATTTTGGACGCGTCTGAAGACAAGATGTTGGATTTGGAAGACATGATCTTGGACACGTCTAAGGATATAAGCTTGGACTTTTGATTTTGGACGTGTCCGAGCTTCAATTATAACTTCCATTTCCCATTTGTGTTTGTCGTAGCAGACTTTCTTCGACCATTTTGTCTTTTCTTCTGTTATTTATAATCTTTTTTTCTGCAAAAATAGTTAGAAAGAGGCAAAATACGAAATATAATTTGAATATATTATTTAAAATAAAATATTAATAATATATAATAGGTAAATATTTTATATTAATCAAATTCCCCCTTACTTGAACCATTGCTGTCCTCGAGGACAATAACTTTATTAATAATTATTATTTCTTGTACTATAGAAAATTGAAAAAATAAAAATTCACATAAAGTTCAACACCAATAATCTTTTCAAGTTCACCAAATCTTTACCTTGTTTCTGCTTCTGCTTTTATTTAGCAATAGAAATTATTGTATTCAAGATGAACCTTTTGAGATTGATCACTTTATGATCACAGCTCTTGAGTTTCTCAAATTTTTCCATAAGCTTGCCCTTCATGTCAGTCTCCACTAATATACGGTCAACATTGATTTCTAAAATCTTCTTAGGACCCTTTTGGTTTTGTAATATTTGGCTTAATGCTGGTAAGGATATTAGGATATATTTATAGTGACTTTGATCTTTCTAGCTTTATCATAAGAGTTAATTATTTTGTCAACCACGAATTTATTTCACAAAAATATATACATTTTTTTTTCGTATTTTTGTATGGGACATTTATATACATGAAGCACAATTTTTCAGCATGCTCAGTTTTTTCATCCTTTTTTTTTTAATAATTCTCCATCCCCTGCTTTGCCATTTCTACTCAATTATAGCTAGCTTGGAAAGAGTAAGAATATTATTTTTGTATTCTTTCTTACTTTTATTTTCATGATGGTATAGCAAAAAAAGATAAAAAAAAAATTGAAGGCTCAAATTTAGGTGCTAAAAGGATATATATGTACACTTTTTTTTTTCTTTTTGGAATAAAGAGGCTAAAGAAAGAAATTAAACAAAGAAAGCCTAATTTTTAAAAATCAATGTTGTCTGAAAACATTTGGGACAAGTTCTAACTAAATTATATTGATTCTACCTGCTTGTGATCATAATGCTTCTCAATTTCAATAATTTTTCATATTTGGAGATACTCATCCTTTTCCTTCATAAAAACAAAAATCACAAACTTGAAAGTTAGATGCCATAATTGACAAAAACTATGTTCAACGGTATGTAAAATTTTATCTTAATACTTTAAAACCGTACAAGAGCAATACTTACGAATAAATGATGATTATAAATTAAAGAAAATTAGTAGTTTATATTCATAAATATATTAGAATTTATATATATAGGATACACTAATTTTTTTTAGAAGTATTTACAGTGAACTTTTGAAGCCTAAAAAGAAAATCCTTTTCATTGTTTTTTCATTTGCATTTCCTTTGTACCATACCATATTTTCCCTGTGAATACTTGACCACAATAAAATAAAAAAAATAATAGTACAAGACCAAGTGTCAGTCTAAACATAAAAAAAAAACAAATCATAATAGAAACAACTTCATATAGTGAACCATAAATTTACACAGTTAATTTCAAGTTTTGGACAACTATCTAGGACAAAAGTTTATTTTCTTTCTCAAGTTGCCTTACTGTTCTACTTTTAGTACTATATAAATAAACATTAGAAACATCATCTAAAAGAAATACTAAATATTATCCCCAGAAGAAATATTAACTCATTTTCTTGCAAGCTGCTACACCATTCTGCTACTAGTTATTATGCACATAAACAACAGAAACATCATCCCAAAAGAACTATTAAAGTATGTTAATATCCAAAAGTGACCCGAACCTTTCCCACGCTTAGACGCTTCATTCTCCATAATGAACTACGTCGCGTGAGAGCTAACCAATCACTCCCCATCTTTTTCTTTCCTTTTAGAACAATCAGCCAAAGTCAAGTCCATACCCTCTTCATCATCAGTACAGATGCAATACATTCCTCTGTCATCTTATTTTTTCCTTTCCCAACCACATCCTCTTGCGTTTTTGCTTTTTTACTTGGACGTGCACCTTCCTGAATTGTTACACCTTTTTCCTTGCTGGGAGGAGCAAACAAAGTGGAGAGGTCTCCTTGTGCTGATGAAATATTATCCCAATCAGAAAAATCATCAAACTGAATTCTATTATGTGTAGGGATAGGATCAGGTACAATTAGCATCATTGGTGGAGCTGGGGCATTCAGAGCGTCATAGAGACTTAGGGTACCGCAGGCGCATTAGGGTGGAAGAGGTCGTGAGGGCTTTGCGTAGGATAAGTAGAGGTCAAGCGACCGGGCCAGATGAAATCCCGGTGGAGTTATGGAAATGCATGGGTAAGCCAGGAGTGGAGTGGCTCACCAGGTTGTTCAATGCGATCTTCAGATCCAAAAGGATGCCGGAGGAGTGGAGGTGGAGTACAGTGGTGCCCTTGTATAAGAACAAAGGGGATATCCAGTGTTGCAACAACTATAGGGGCATCAAATTAATAAGCCACACCATGAAGGTCAGGGAGCGGGTGATCGAGGCGAGGGTGAGGGAGATGACATCTATATCGGTGAACCAGTTTGGTTTCATGCCGGGTCGCTCCACTACGGAAGCTATCCACCTTGTCGGGAGATTGGTGGAACAGTTCAGGGATAAGAAAAAGGACACTGCACATGGTGTTTATCGACTTGGAGAAGGCGTATGACAAGGTCCCTAGGGAGGTACTATGGAGGTGCCTAGAGGCTAAGAGCGTGCCGGAAACCTACATCAGAGTAATCAAGGACATGTACGATGGCGCTAAGTCCAGGGTCAGGGCAGTGGGTGGCGACTCAGATCATTTTCCGGTGGTTATGGGGCTCCATCAAGGATCTGCACTTAGCCCCCTCTTGTTTGCCTTGGTGATGGATGCTTTGACGCGGCATATTCAAGGGGATGTACCTTGGTGTATGCTATTTGCTGACGACATAGTCCTGGTAGATGAGACGAGGGTCGGTGTTAACGAGAGGCTAGAGGTATAGATACAGACTCTCGAGTCTAAGGGGTTCAAACTAAGCAGGTCTAAGACAGAATATTTGGAGTGCGAGTAGCGATGAGCCGAGCGAAGTGGGAGGGAGCGTGATGATTGGATCTCAGGCCATAGCCAAGAAGGATAGTTTCAGATACCTTGGATCAGTGATCCAGGGGGACGGGGAGATAGACGGGGATGTCACTCACCGTATAGCGGCGGGGTGGTCGAAGTGGAGGCTTGCATCAGGAGTCTTGTGTGATAAAAAAGTGCCACAGAAACTCAAGGGGAAGTTTTATAGAGATGTGGTTAGACCTGCCATGCTGTATGGGACGGAGTGTTGGCCGGTGAAGAAATCTCATGTTCAGAGGATGATGGTTGCGGAGATGAGGATGCTTAGGTGGATGTGCGGGCTCACCAAGTTAGATAAGATTAGGAACGAAGTTATTCGGGAGAAGGTGGGGGTGGCCCCAGGTGGATGAGAAGATGCGAAAGGCGAGGCTTCGGTGGTTCGGGCATGTGCGGAGGAGAAGTCCCGATGTCCCGGTGAGGAGTTGTGAGCGGCTAGCGGTGGTCGGTGTAAGGCGAGGCAGAGGGAGGCCTACGAGATACTAGGGAGAGGTAATTAGACAGGACATGGCCAGGATGCGGAGTTCCGAGGACATGACCCTTGATAGGAAAGTGTGGAGGTCTAGTATCAAGGTTGTAGGATATGGCTTCTAGATTTTTCGTACTCCTTTCCCAGGGTGGGTGAGGCGTGGTAGGGCCGCCCATAGATGATTAGTGTGTGTTCTCTTATGGTAGTCATTTCTGGTAGTTGCTGTTTTAATATCATTGCATGCCTGCTTATTTATGGTACATATGCCTTTTATGTTTAGCTAATTTTTATGCGATGTATGCTGGAGTAACTAATGCGGTTTTTGTTTTTATTTTTGTTTGCCTTTCTTTTCCATGCGCCGAGGGTCGATTGGAAACAGCCTCTCTGCCCTCTCGGGTAGAGGTAAGGCATGTCTACATATTACCCTCCCCAGACCCCACCTTGTGGGAATATACTGGGTTGTTGTTGTTGTTGATGATGTTGTTGTTGGTAAAGCTATTAGTGGTGTCAGATTGAGGTGAGGCTGCTGATCATAAAGTCGAAAACAGAGCAAAATTCAGAAATAGGATTAGTGGCTAGATTTTTCCATGGAACCGATGCATATCCTGAAAAATCTACAAATCCCACATTATCTTGCATCTGATTCTTATTTTGTCTGCTAAAACTATTCTCAGCTATTACCTCGATACTTGTAACGACCAGACCGATCGTTTTTGAAATTTATGCCCCGATCCCCAATTAACTGCTTCCCCTAAGTTTATTTCTGCTATTGTGGTTTGCAGGGATGTTCGGTTCTAGAATTTTGGAGTGTTTTGGACACTTAGTCCCTAAATGAGAGCTTTATAATTGAAAAATGGTCCGTATTTGGAACAATGTTAAGACGACCTCGGAACGGGAATCCGATGGTTCCGTTAGCTCCGTTAAGTGATTTCGGGGTTGGGAGCGTGTTCGGAATGTATTTTGGAGGTCTGTAGCTCAATTAGGCTTGAAATGCCGAAGTTTGGAATTTTTGGAAATCCGGTCGATAGGTGATATTTTGATCCCGGAGTCGAAAAGGAATTCCGACAGTGGCAGTAGCTTCGTTAGGTGATTTTGGATATGTCTGCAAATTTTCAAGTCATTTGGACATCGTTTGGTCGGGTTATTGATAGCATGTAGGTTTCAAAAATTTTGGTTGAAACTTAGGCTTGAATCCGCCATGATTTGATGATTTTTGTGTTTAATGATATGTTTTTATGATTGGAACAAGTTCGTATCGTGATTTGGAGTAGGTTGGTGGTTTTGGTTGAAGTCCCGGGGGCCTCAGGGGTGTTTCCGGGGGGTCAAACGGACCATTTTAGGTTGATGAAACAGGTCAGTTTTCAGATGTTGGTGTTGCAGACTTTTGTTCTCTGCGATCGCATCCTCACTCATGCGATCGCGTACTGTAATTCTGCAGGTGGCCTATTTCCTTCAATGCGATCGCGTAGTTCCCTCTTGCGATCGCATAGTTGATATCTTTCCTTCTCCGCGCTCGCAGTGCCCTTGATGCGATCGCATAGCATTATTATCTAACCTTACGCGATCGCAGGCCTCCCATTGCGATCGCATAGGGTATTTTTCCAGGTCTTCAAAACTTCTTCTACGCGATCGCATATCTATTCCTGCAATCGCATAGTCCAATTTCAGGCCCAGAAATATTTCTTCTTCGCGATCATCTCCCTTCATGCGATCGCAGTGAACAAAGACCTAGTCACACAGAATCAGAATATAACATTTCATCCGCAAGGGTTTCACCATTTTTGCAAAAACTCAAGCTAGGGAGCTCGATTTTGAGTGATTTTTCGCGTGCTTTTCAGAGATAATTGTTGGGTAACGATTTCTTACTTCCTTGTGATCATTATTCACTAATCTAAACTCAAATTCTTCCTTTAATTTCGGATTTGGGGTGTAAATTGGGGTAAATTTCTTATAACAAACTTTGATGATTTGGAGGGGCAAACGAACTCCGATTTCGATAAATTTTATATGGTTAGGCTCGTGAGAGTACGAAGGTTCTGAAAACGTAAAAATATTTCGATTCCGAGCCGATGGTTGGAGGGGTATTTTGGTCATTTCATCCATTTTCGCGCCGTAGCTTTAATTTTATCAGTGTAATTAGTTACTTGCGATGTTATTTACATTATGTAATTGGTTTGAATAGATTTGGGCTACTCGGAGTCAGATACCCATGGCAAGGGAGTCATTTCTTAGCGATCTTGTATCGGAATTGAGGTAAGTGACTTGTCTAACCTTGTGTGGGGAATTTTCTCCCCTAGGATATATATGTATTGATTTGAATGCCTTGTAAACGAAGTGACGAGCGTGTACTTGCGCAAATTGTTGAAAAACCACTTTACTTAAATTGCTCAATCAGTGTTATCTTTGTTATTTAAGTGGTTTAACTGCAAGATTTATCATATGTTAGCTAGGGAAGCATGATTAGATAGGATTAGTTGTCTAAATGTCTACTTGTCTTAATTAAATTCCCTGGGACATGTTGAGACTGGATTTAGTTGTTAATTGTAGCAGTGTACTTCATATTTCTCTGTGTTTTCTCTTAATTGATTGTGTTTGTGTTATGTGGACTGTGGGTTGAATTCCCGGAGATCCGGTACTACTGAGGTAAAGGACTATGGGTTCAATTCCCGGAGATCATGTGATTCTGATATACGGACTGCGGGTTCAATTCCCGGAGATCCTCTGATATTGATATATGCACTACGGGTTTGATTCCCGGAGATTCTGAGTTGCTGAATATAAAAGGACTGCGGGTTCAATTCCTGGAGATCCTGGATTATTGATTTGTACTTGTTCTGTTAATTTCTCTTTGTTAGCTTAACTGTAGACGGCTTGTAGTATTTATCTCGTTTGCTGTTATCTCAGACTTATTCCTATTTTGCATTGTTCGGTATTATTATCATTATTTTTATTAATCTCGGTAAGGCCCTGACCTTCCTCGTCACTACTCCATCAAGGTTAGGCTTGGCACTTAGTGAGTACCGCTGTGGTGTCTACTCTTCTGCACACTTTTGTTGTGCAGATCCAGGTCCATCTGATCAGATGCACTACCGGTGACCTAGGAGCATTTTCAGGGGACTCAAGGTATGAATCTGCTACGTCCGCAGATCAAGAGGGTCTTCTTCTATTCTTTCTTAGTGACGTCAGTTATTCCTTCATTTTGGTTGTATAGATACTCTTGATGTATAGAGCCACAGTTATACTCTCTTAGCCTGTGTTGCCCCTGAGTTTCCGGGTCTTGGTGGTTGTATATTCTGGTATTTGGTAAAGTGTATGTGCCGAGCGGCACCTATTACATTTCATTTTATGTCATTCTGCTGCTATTTTAATTGTTGTTCAAAAGAGTTGTACATTCCGCATTGTGTTAGGCTTACCTAGTCGTGAAGACTAGGTGCCGCCATGACAGGTTCATGATTAGTGAACTAGGGTCGTGACAAATTGGTATGAGAGCTCTTGGTTCTTAGGAATCACGGGACACAGGTCTGTTATTTAGAGTCTCGCTGATCGATACGGAGATGTTCGTATTTATCTACGAGGGGCAATGTAACTATTTAGGAAACTCTTCATTTCTTTTGAATTCCTTGTCGTGCGATATCTTGACACCAAATCTAAAATTCTGCCTTCCATTCTCTCATAGATGGTGAGGACACATGCTACTCGAGATGATCAGGCACCCGCATCCCCTACTACAACCGTTAGAGGCCAAGGACGGGGTAGAGGCCGAGGACACGCACGTGGTGCGGCGAGAGCACCTGTGCAAGCTGCCATTGAGGTATCACCAATAAATCCAGCGACCTAGGCGCATTTTCAGGAGACTCGAGGTATAAATCTGCTACGTCCGCAGATCCGGAGGGTCTTGAGTGATGTCAGTTATTCCTTTATTTCAGTTATATAGATACTCTAGATGTATAGAGTTACAGTTATACTCTCTTAGTCTGTGTTGCTTGTGAGTTTTCGGGTCTTGGTGGTTGTATTTTTCTGGTATTTGGTAAAGTGTATGTGCCGAGTGGCACCTATTACATTTTTTTTATATCATTCCGCTGTTATCTTAACTATTGTTTATAAGAGTTGTACATTCCGCATGACAGATTCACGATTGGTGAACTAGGGTCGTGACAAGTTGGTATCAGAGCTCTAGGTTCATAGGAGTCACGGGACACAACCCGAGTTTATTAGAGCATCGCCGATCGATACGGAGATGTCCGTATTTATCTACGAGGGGCTATGTAACTGTTTAGGAAACTTTTCATTTCTTTTGAATTCCTTGTCGTGCGATATTTTGACACCAAACCTAAACTTCTGTCTTCTATTCTCTCACAGATGGTGAGGACACGTGCTACTCGTGAGGATCATGCACCCACGCCCCTACTGCCGCCGCCACAGGCCGGGGCCGGGGTAGAGGTCGAGGACGCGCCCGCAGTGCAGCCACAACACCCGCGCGCGCTGCCGCTGAGGCACCACCGGTGGATCAGGTTGGAGCGCATGCACCTGGTACACCTACTACAACTACTACGACTCCAGCACTCCAGGAGACTCTAGCCTAGTTTATGAGC
The DNA here is from genome assembly GCA_032618575.1 of Nicotiana noctiflora. Taxonomy (NCBI): domain Eukaryota; kingdom Viridiplantae; phylum Streptophyta; class Magnoliopsida; order Solanales; family Solanaceae; genus Nicotiana; species Nicotiana noctiflora. Next base: position 227,754 of record JASVEL010012488.1, on the reverse strand, counting down.
ATGTATACTACTCTAGCTCAGGCGGAGTTGCTTTTCTCTCTGCGGCTACATCTCAGGCCGGGGGAGGGGCCTAGACTCCCGCAGCCTGCACTCCTGAGCAGCGAGTGCCCGTGGAGCAGGTTCCAGAGGTTATTCCTATACCGCCTGCCGCACCAGTACAGCCCGGAGATGGGTCAGCTGCCTCCGAGGACGAGCAGCGCAGGTAGGAGAGGTTCAAGAAGTATGATCCCCCAGTATTCAGTGGCTTAGCTTCAGATGATGCCTTGGGATTTCTGGAGGAGTGTCATCCCATCCTCCGTACTATGGGTATAGTGGAGACCAGTGGGGTTTACTGCTTTTCAGCTTCGAGGGGCCGCTTATGATTGGTGGAGCACATATGAGTTGGATAGTCCAGACGAGTCTTCGTCGCTGACTTGGACACAATTTTCTGATATGTTTTTGAGGGAGTTTGTTCCCCAGAACCTTAGGGATTCTTGGCGAGCGGAGTTTGAGCGGTTGCGCCAAGGCTCTATGTCAGTATCTGAGTATGCCATCAGTTACACCCAATTAGCCAGACATGCGCCGGCTTTGGTCGCCACGGTCCGGGAGAGAGTGCGGAGGTTTATTGAGGGTCTTATTCCGCCTATCCAGTCCATCATGGCTAGAGAGCTAGAGACAGATGTGCCGTATTAGCAGGCGGTGATTATTTCCTGACAGATTGAGGGTATGCTCTCTAAGGAGCGAGGAGAAAGGGAGGCCAAGAGGTCGCATGAGTCGGGTCATTTCTATGGTGCCCGTACTGCTGCAACCGGTCGATATGGCAGGGGTTATTCCGGTCGTCTAGTTCATTAAGCATTGCCAGCAGTTGGTGGTACTCCAGCTCCTCCATCACCTCAGGAGCCTTACTATTCTCCCCCAGTTTCCAGTGCGCCTCTTGCGCGGGGTACCTCCAAGGGTTAGTCCAGCCGGAGCGGGGCCAATCAGTCACAGGCACGGCATCCTCCTAGGGCTTGTTATGAGTGCGGGGATACTCACCATCTGGTTAGGGAGTGCCCTAGGCGTAGGAGAGGAGCGCCTCCACAGACTTCACAACCTCAGCATGGTTCACAAGGGCAGCAGGCCATCGTTCCAGCTCCAGCTGCCACCCCATCTGCCCAGCCAGCCTGGGGCGGGGATCAGGGTGATAAAGGCCGCTCTCGAGCCAAGGGTCAAGCCAGATTTTATGCTATTCCTGGTCGCGCCGCAGTTGTCGCCTCCGATTTTGTTATCACAGGTATTATCTTGGTTAGTCACAGAGAGGCATCGGTTCTATTCGATTCCGGTTCTACTTTCTCATATGTGTCCTTTTATTTTGCTTCACATCTGGTGTTCCTCGGGATTCTTTGAGTGCCCCCGTTTATGTTTCTACTCCGGTGGGAGATTCTTTGGTTGTGGGCCGTGTGTATCGGTCGTGTTTGGTCACTATTTGTGGTTTTGAGACCAGAGCTGATCTTTTATTGCTCGGTATGGTTGATTTCGATATTATTCTCGGCATGGACTGGTTGTCGCCCCATCATGCAATCCTTGATTGTCACGCCAAGATTGTGATGCTGGCTATACCGGGCATTCCACGTATTGAGTAGAGTGGTACTCTAGATCACACCCCCAGCCGAGTTATTTCTTTCCTTAAAGCTCAACGTATGGTTGAGAAGGTCCGATCCATATACTACTGCGGTGTGCAGTCCGATCCATGCAGCCCGATCCTTCTATTGATTCCGTCCCAGTGGTACGTGATTTCTCTGATATGTTTCTACCTGATCTCTGGGGCATGCCGCCCGACAGAGATATCAATTTTGGTATTGACTTATTGTCGGACACTCGGCCCATTTCTATTCCTCCGTACCGCATGGCTCCTCTTGAGTTGAAGGAGTTGAAGGATCAATTACAGGAGTTGTTGGGTAAGGGTTTCATTCGACCCAGTGTTTCGCCTTGGGGCGCGCCTGTGTTTGTGAAGAAGAAGGATGGTTCTATGCGTATGTGCATTGACTATCGCCAGTTGAACAAAGTTACAGTGAAGAACCGGTATCCTTTGCCACGTACTGATGACTTATTTGATCAGCTACAGGGCGCACAAGTGTTCTCCAAGATTGATTTGCACTCTGGTTATCATCAGCTAAAGATTCGGGAGCCAGATATCCCGAAGACTGCCTTCAGGACTCGGTATGGTCATTACGAGTTCCTCGTTATGTCTTTCGATGCATTTGATGCACAGTGTATTGAGGCCATATCTTGACTCGTTCGTGATTGTTTTCATTGATGATATTTTGGTATATTCCCGGAGTCGGGAAGAGCATGAGCAGCACCTGAGGATAGTGCTTCAGGCTTTGAGGGAGAAGCAATTATATGCAAAGTTCTCTAAATGTGAGTTTTGGCTGAGTTCGGTGGCATTTGTAGGCCACGTGGTGTCGAGCGAGGATATTCGAGTGGATCCGATGAAGGTGGAGGCCGTGCAGGGTTGGCCCAAGCCCTCCTCAGCTACTGAGATTCGTAGCTTCCTTGGTTTGGCGGGTTATTACCGTCGCTTTGTAGAGGGGTTCTCTTCGATTGCAGCACCTATGACCAGATTGACCCAAAAGGGGCCCCCTTTTCAATAGACAGATGAGTGTGAGGCGAGCTTTCATAAGCTCGAGACAGCTTTGACTTCGGCCCCTATCTTGATGTTGCCTACAGGTTCGAGGTCCTATACAGTATATTATGATGTCTCACGGGTTGGACTCGGAGCAGTATTGATGCAGGACGGTAGGGTGATTGCCTACGCGTCCCGACAACTGAAGGTGCATGAAAAGAACTACCCAGTCTACGATCCTGAGCTAGCTGCCATTGTTCACGCCTTGAAGATTTTTCACGCCTTGAAGATTTGGCGTCATTATTTGTATGGGGTTCCTTGTGAGATTTACATTGATCATCGAGGTTTGCAGCACTTGCTTAAGCAGAAGGACCTGAACATGCATTTGAGGAGATGGTTGGAGTTGTTAAAAGACTATGATATTACTATTCTTTATCACCCGGGCAAGGCCAATGTGGTTGCCGATGCCTTGAGTCGCCGGGCGGAGAGTTTGGCACATCTACCAGCTTCGGAGAGACCTATGGCGATGGATGTTCAGGCCTTGGCCAGACAGTTTGTTATATTGGATCTTTCGGAGCCCAGCCGGGTTCTGGCCTATGTGGTTTCCCGGTCTTCTCTATTTGATCGCATCAGAGAGCGCGACAGTTTGATGACCCTTATTTGCTTGATATTCAGGACAAGGTTCGGCGTGGTGATGCTCGAGATGTTACCATCGGGGATGATGGAGTGATGAGGATGCAGGGGCATATTTGTGTGCCCAACGTAGATGATCTTGGAGAGTTGATTCTAGCTGAGGCCCATAGCTCGCGGTATTCCATCCATCCAGGCGCCGCGAAGATGTATCAGGACTTGAGGCAGTACTATTGGTGGAGGCGGATGAAGAAGGATATAGTTGACTATGTTTCTAGGTGCCTCAACTTCTAGCAGGTTGTCACGACCCCAACACATTGCTAAGCCAGCCTGACCAATCAATATAAACAACGGAGCTAGAATCTCTCTTTAGCCCGTTTAAGCATATTAATTCACGAAGCAACAACGATACATATAACGAAAACGGGGAACCAAGTCCCATAATACATCAACTCCCATAGACCGAAGGGTCAAGAGTCATGAGCCTCTACTGAACATGAGTGTATAAAGGTTTACAAGATACCAAGTGCGGAAAGAAAAGTCAATACGAAATCAAGAGACAGCTAGAAGGGGAGTCAGGTCCTGTGGACGCTACAGCTACCTCGACTATCCCGCACAATGCCTCTGCTGAGAGGTACCTGGATCTACACACAAGGTGCAGGGAGTAAAATGAGTACTACCAGACTCAGTGGTAATAAACAGGGGTAAGACAGCGTAGATGAGAAAACCACAATAAAACACTATGTAAAGCTGTAACCAATACCCTGTAACAGTTCAATATCAACAGTAGAGAACCAACAAAATATCAACAACATAGTATAACAACTAGCGGATGTAGCTAAATGCAATGCAATGCATGAAATGACCGCTACGACGCGTAGCCCGATCCAATTTGGGTACCCGTGCTCACTGTGGGTGTTCAGACTCCGGAGGGGCTCCTACAGCCCAAGCACAATATCACTGCGGCGTGCAGTCCGATCCGACATATGTACTGCTGCGGCGCGCAGCCCGATCTACTACTAGTCAGCTAATATGCAATCACAGCCTCGCAGGCTCAAAAGGAGTTTTGAAAACATCTTTTCATCATTTTTCAGTTGGAAAACAGTAATACCAAGTTCCCGAGATTGGAAATAGCATGATAACAGAAATAGCTGCGGACTAGTAGTAAACTAGCATGTCAATATGATAAGACAATGATAACGATCCTCGCGGGATCCAATAACTGGCTCGTGGCCCACAAGTATACTCAACCGCCCAAGAAGGGGGTTCCTCGGCTCAAGAGTGGCCAATATCACAATATATAGTATGCAACCATCCGAGAAGGAGGTTCGACGGCTCAAGAATAGCCTAATATCATAATACGGTATCAACAAGTCGGACTAAGCCATAGTCCCCAATCACAATCGACCCCGCACTCACAAGAGAGTACGTGTCTCGCCGCTAAACAACGTCACAAAGTGGTATACCGGGGTTTCGAACCCGCTGGTCATCACCCATATCTATTACTCACCTCAATACGGCGCGACGACTACTCCGCAATGCCCTTGCCACGAGAATCAAGCTCCGCACGCGTAGAATCCGATCAAATACAGGTAGAAACACAACAAATTAGGCCAATGGGACGACACCCAATCAAAACAACTCAATTTATATCAAAATTCCCAAAGTTGTCAAAACCCGACTTTCGGTACGACTTGTCGAAAAATTACAAAAGTCACATATTCGGAACCCTCATCTCGATACGAGTCTAAGCATATCAATTTTACCAAATTCGGACTCCGTTTGCCCATTCAAAACCTTGATTTTCTAAAGTTCAAGCCTAGGGTTAAATCTTCCATGAATCATCCCAAATTCCTCCATTTTCATGATATAATTGCATAATATTATCAATACTAATCATAGTTTAAGTCCATAGTTGATTACACGATGATTTCCCTTGAGTTCCTCTTCAAAATCGCCCAAATCGCCTCTAAAGCCGAGGCCCAAATATGTGAAATATTTCTGAAATTTTCTAACTTCTGATACAGTTAACTCACTGCGATTTTCGCTTATGCGGACCATTTTCCACCCTCGCGGAACCGCTTCTGCGACCAATTGGTCGCTTCTGCGAACCCAGGCCTATTTGGCCAATTCCGCTCCTGCGATCCTCGGACCGCTCCTACGGGTCCGCTCCTGCAGAAATTCTTCCGCTCCTGCGGGAATGTCCGCTTCTGCGATCAAGAGTCCGCTCTTGCGGACTGGCCTATGTGATCGATCTTCCACTTCTGCGGACTTCTCATCTCGCCTCTTGACCGCTTCTGCGGTCTCCTCTTCGCTCCTACGACGCCGCCTCAGCGGACACGTTTCCGCTTCTGTGAAGCCAAGCGGCTTCTGCGCTCCAATATCCGCTTCTGCGGACTCGCTCCTGCGCCCCCATTTCCGCAGGAGCGAAAACAACAGAACCAGAACCCCAAACCTGCAATTTTCCACGTTTTCTCCCGTTTAACCATCCGAAAACACCCCGAGGCCCCCGGGACCTCATCCAAACACACCAACACATCCTAATACCTTATTCGAACATGCTCCAATCCTCAAAACACGTCTAAAAACATCAAAACCCATAATTCGCATCGAATTCAAGCCTAAATTCCTTAAAAACATTCCGAATTACACAATCAATCAAAAACCCAACTAAACAACGTCCGAATGATCTGAAAATTTGCGGACATATCCAAAATCACATAACGAAGCTACTGCAACTGTCGGAATTCCATTCCGACCCCCGGATCAAAATCTCACCTACCATTCGGATTTCGTCAAAATTCAACCTTGGCCAATTCAAGCCTATTTCTACACCGGACCTCCAAATTCAATTCCGATCGCTCCCCTAAGTCACAAATCACCTCCCGGAACTAACCGAATCATCAGAATCCGATTCCGAGCCCTCTAACCAAATAGTCAACTCCGGGTTGACTTTCCTTATTCAAGTTTCTTTCAAAAAGGCTATATGCCTCATTTCCAATCCAAATCACTCCTAACTCACCCGATATACTTTAACACTGATATAAAAGCATAAAACATACAATTTCAACATAACGGGGTGGTAATTCCCGTGACGACGGGTCGGGTCATCACATTCTCCCCCTCTTAAGCAAACGCTCGTCCTCGACCGGGTCAAGAATCATACCTGAAGTCTCAAACAAGTGAGGATATCTGCTCCGCATCTCCCGCTCGATCTCCCAAGTGGCCTCCTCCACGGGTCGACCTCTCCATCGAACCTTAACTGATGCAATCTCCTTAGAACTCAATTTTCTCACCTGCCGTCCCAAAATGGCAATAGGCTCCACATCATAGGATAGATCACCATCAAGCTGAATGGTGCTGAAGTCTAATACATGAGACGGATCTCCGATGTACTTCGGGAGCATAGACACATGGAATACTGGATGAACGCTGGATAATCTGGGCGGCAAGGCCAACTCATATGCCACCTCTCCAACTCTCTTAAGTATCTCAAAAGGACCAATGTACCTAGGACTCAACTTTCCTTTCTTCCCAAACCTCATGACACCCTTCATAGGTGAAACCTTCAACAATACTCTGTCACCAACCATGAAAGACAACTCTCGAACTCGACGGTCCGCATAACTCTTCTGACGAGACTGTGCTGTACGAAGCCTCTCCTGGATCAACTTTGCTCTATCCAGAGCATCCTGGACTAACTCAGTCCCTATCAATCTAACCTCACCAGGCTCAAACCATCCCACGGGGGATCTACACCGTCTGCCATACAATGCCTCGTACGGGGCCATCTGAATACTCGACTGATAACTGTTGTTGTAGGCAAACTCAACAAGTGGTAGGAACTCGTCCCACGAACCACCAAAGTCAATCACACATGCTCGCAACATATCCTCCAGAATCTGAATAGTACGCTCAGACTGCCCATCTGTCTGGGGGTGAAATGCTGTACTCAACTCGACCCGTGTACCCATCTCTCGTTGAAATGCTCTCCAAAACTGAGAAGTGAACTGAGTACCCCTGTCGGATATGATAGACACCTGGGACTCCGTGCAACCGAACAATCTCTCGAATAAAGATCGCCTGCCAACCGCTCCGATGAGTAGGTAGTACTAACCGGAATGAAGTGAGCTGACTTGGTCAGGTCTATCCACAATCACCCATACGGAATCAAACTTCCTCGCTGTCCGAGGGAGTCCATGAACAAAGTCCATAGTGATCCTCTCCCATTTCCACTCGGGGAATATCAATGCGCGCGAAATACACCACCGGGCCTGCGATGCTCGTACTTAACTGCGCCGACGGTTGAGGCACGCGTGCTACATGTACGATAATGTCCATTTTCATCTTTCTCCACCGATAGTCTTGTTTCAAATCTTGATACATCTTCGCGGCTCCTGGATGGATAGAATACCGCGAGCTATGGGCCTCCTCCGGAATCAACTCACGAAGGCCATCAACATTGGGCACGCATATCCGGCCCTGCATCCTCAATACGCCGTCACTATCAATGGTGACATCTATAGCATCATCATGCTGAACTCTGTCCCTCAGGACAGCCAAATGTGGATCATCATACTGGCGCTCACGAATACGATCATATAGAGATGACCGAGATACAACACAAGCCAATACCCTGCTGGGCTCCGAAATATCTAACCTCGCTAGCCGATTGGCTAGCACCTGAACATCATAAGCAAATGGCCTCTCCTCAGCTGGAATATATGCCAAGCTCCCCATACTGACCGCCTTCCGGCTCAAAGCATCGGCCACCACATTGGCCTTCCCCGGATGATATAATATAGTAATGTCATAATCCTTCAGCAACTCAAGCCATCTCCGCTGTCTCAAATTAAGGTCTTTCTGTTTGAACAAGTGCTGGAGACTACGATGGTCGGTATACACCTCGCAAGACACACCGTACAAATAGTGCCTCCAAATCTTCAAGGCATGAACAATGGCGGCTAGCTCCAAATCATGAACAGGGATAGTTCTTCTCATGTGGCTTCAACTGCCGAGAAGCATAAGCAATTACCTTACCTTCCTGCATCAACACACAACCTATCCCCACTCTCGAGGCATCACAGTAAACAATATATGAACCTGAAGCTGATGGCAATACTAACACTGGAGCTGTGGTCAAAGATGTCTTGAGCTTCTGAAAAGCTCTCCTCGCACGCATCCGACCACACGAATGGTGCACCCTTCTGGGTCAATTTAGTCAATGAAGAAGCAATGGATGAAAATCCCTAAACAAACCGGCGATAATACCCCGCCAAGCCAAGAAAACTCGTGATCTCTGTAGCTAAGGTCGGTCTAGGCCAACTCTGCACCGCCTCTATCTTTTTCTGATCAACCTGAATACCATCACGAGACACCACATGTCCCAGAAATGCTACGGACTCGAGCCAAAACTCGCACTTGGAGAATTTAGCATATAGCTTCTCCTCCCTCAATCTCTGCAACACAATACTCAAATGCTGAGCATGCTCCTCCTGACTACGGGAGTAGACTAGAATGTCATCAATGAACACGATCACAAATGAATCCAAATAAGGCCTGAACACACTGTTCATCAGATGCATAAATGCTGCTGGGGCGTTGGTCAGGCCCAAACGACATCACAAGAAACTCATAATGACCATATCGGGTCCTGAATGCAGTCTTCATAATATCCGAGTCCCTGATCTTCAGCTGATGATAGCCCGAACGAAGATCGATCTTAGAAAACACCCTCGCACCCTGTAACTGATCAAACAAATCATCTATGCGCGGTAGAGGGTACTTGTTCTTCATTGTCACTTTGTTCAATTGCCTATAATCAATACACATTCGCAAGGAACCATCTTTCTTTTTAACAAATAACACCGGGCGCACCCCACGGAGACACGCTAGGGCGGATGAAACCCTTATCCAGAAGTTCTTGAAGTTGCTCTTTCGGTTCTTTCAACTCGGCTGGTGCCATCAGATAAGGAGGAATGGATATAGGGTGAGTGCCGGCACTAAGTCAATGCCAAAATCAATATCCTCGTCCGACGGCATGTCGCGGTCGAGGAATACATACGGAAAGTCCCTCGCAGTAGGTACGAGAATCAATGCTAGGAGACTCGACTCCCACGTCTCTCACAAAAGCTAAGTACGATAAACACCATTTTTCAACCATCTTCGAGCTTTTAGGAACGAAATAACACGGCTAGGGACGAAATCGGTCGAACCCCGCCACTCGATATGAAAAATACCGGGAATGGCCAACGTAGCTGTCTTAGCATGACAGTCCAATATAGCATGGTACGGAGACAACCAGTCCATACCCAATATAACATCAAAGTCCACCGTACCCAACAATAACAAATCTGTCGGGTCTCCAGACCCCCGATAGATATAACACGGGATCTATAGACATGATCCGCAACGATCGTATCACCCGCGGGGGTGGATACATGAACAAGGTAAATCAAGACCACTACGAGTCGCACCCGAGTGATGTGCAAAATAAGAGGAAACGTAAGAATATGTGGACCCTGGATCAAATAGAACGAGGCATCTCTGTGACAGACAGAAATGATACCCGTAATCAGCTGCGTCGGAGGCAAGCTGCATCACGCCTGTCGGGAAGTGCATAGAACCGTGCACGGCCTCCGCCGGATCTCTCTCGCCTGCGGGGCGACCACGAAAGGCCGACCTCCGCCTCTGCTGGGCGAGATGGTGCTTGAAGATGAGGGCCGATCCCTCTGTCGAGTCCTGTCCCTACGGAGTCGAGGGCACCGTCTCACGTGGCCAAACTCACCACGCTCGTAACATGCACACGGTGCTGGAGAAGGGGCCCGAAGGGAACCCTCGCCGCGAGAAGAACACGGGGTCGATGAAGTAGGTCTTGCGCCTGAGGCCGGAAGGGTACTAAGTGATGAGCGACCTGCTGAAACCCGTGTCGATCAAGACCGCAAGAACCTCCGCTCTGCTCTGGGTGGCTCGAATGAGAAGGTCTAGATGAGCGACCTCTGCTCTGCTAGGAATGCCCTCTAGATGGAGCACCACTGAAACTGCCAGAACCGCGAGGCCTCTTGGCCTCCCGCTCCTCTCTCTCTCGGCGACGATCCGCCTCGATGGAGCGTGCCATGTCAACAACCTGCTCAAATGATGATGACAAAACTCTCTCTGGTCATAAGAATGCGGATAGAGTAGTTGAGGCCATCGATAAACCTCCTGATCCTCTCCCTATCATTAGGGATCATCCGTGTGGCATGTCTAGCCAGCGTGTGAATGCGAGCTCATGCGGGTCACGGACATGTCGCCACTGAACCAACCACTCGAGCGGCGACGTAGCTCCTCGCGACGAGGCCGAGGTACATATTTCTCTAGAAAGAGAGAGAGAAGCTGCCGCCGTGTGAGAGGTCGCTGCTCTGCGAGGCTACGCCTCTCGAATTCTTCCCGCCGATCAAATGCGGGACCGGTAACCGAAAGGTAGTAAATGAAACTCCGCCGGACTCGAGAATACTGGCCGTCCGCAACATCCTCGACAACATGTCCGAGAAACCACGGGCATCCTCGCCTCGACACCAGCTGAAATGGGGGGGCGGAAGTCTACCAAATCTCTCGAAGACGACGTTGCTCGTCATCGGGCATAACTTGAACCATATGCTCCTGGAGCTGGTGCAGGTGGAGGAATAACCGGTGCAACCACACGAGCGGGGACCGCCTCTGGCGTATGAAGTCCCTGAACAACCGGATCGGGTGTGCGAGCTGCAGGGGTCGGCTGACCACCCCCTGTCTGAGATGTCGCTACGGTGGCGGTAGCTGAAACTACCTGAGCCAAGCCGGAACACGCTGATAATATCGAGCAAGAGTCTCACGAAGACCAGGGAATAGCAATAGATATGGTGCGGCACTGAGCGGGGCTGCTCGGAGCATCGACCAGCGGGGGCGCTCGCGAGCGGTACAACGGGCGGGTCGGTCGGCCGCTGCCTCGGCCGCCTACCTCGACTACAGCACGACCGCGCCCGCGGCCTCCAACGGGTGGCAATGGAGGTCGTCCGCCTCGTCGCGATGCTCGCGTTCTCGCCGTCGCGAGAGAATAGAATATAGAAGTTCGGTTCTCGGAATAACAAGATCGCACGACGAGAGTTCAAGAAAGGTGAAGTGTTTCTAAAGGTTCGCGGCCTCCCGAGGATAAGTACGGGGGTCGTGACAAGTTGGTATCAAAGCCTAGGTTTACTAGGCCTCGCGAGTCTTGAGCCGGTTAGTAGAGTCTTGTGGATTGGTACGGGGAATCATGAGTCTTGAGCCGGTTAGTAGAGGCTGCGAGAGCCTACTAAACCGGCTCATGACTCGCGAGGCCTAGTAAACCTAGGCTTTGATACCAACTTGTCACGACCCATACCCGATCGTGATAGCGCCCAACCCTAAAGCTTGGCAAGCCGGACCAATAACTGTTCATATTTAACAACAGTCCCAAAATGACAATTCAAGGAGAATATAAGAGTTTATAATAATACTCCAATAATAATAGTAGAATGAAAATAATGAGAAGAGCTAAGGCAGGGCCAGCTGGCCCGCCCGTTGTACCAGTTCAGGAGCAGCCCTCAGTAGTTAATGCTCCATCAGCCCCAGTTCAGGGCCAGACTGTATCTATTGCTATTCCTGGTCTTCAGGAGACTCTTGCTCAGATATTATCGGTGTGTTCCGGTTTGACTCAGGTAGTTTTAGCTGCTGCCACTGCAGTGACATCTGAGACAGGGGGCGATCAGCAGACCCCTACAGCTCGCACACCTGAGCAGGTTGTTCAGGGACTTCAGACGCCAGAGGCGATCCCCGCTCAGGTGGTTGCACCGGTTATTCCTCCAGCTGCACCAGCTCCAGCTCCAGAGCATATGGTTCAGGTTATGCCCGATGACGAGCAGCGTCGTCTTGAGAGATTTGGTAGACTTCAACCACCCCATTTCAGTGGTGTTGAGGGCGAGGATGCCCAGGGTTTCTTGGACAAGTGTCAGAGGATGTTGCGGACGGCTGGTATTCTTGAGTCCAGCGGAGTTTCATTTACTACCTTTCAGTTCACTGGTCCCGCATTTGATTGGTGGGAAGAATTTGAGAGGCGTAGGCCTGCAGGAGCAGCACCTCTCACATGGCAGCAGTTCTCTACTCTCTTTCTAGAGAAATATGTACCTCGGTCTCGTCGTGAGGAGCTACGTCGCCAGTTCGAGTGGTTGGTTCAGGGCGACATGTCTGTGACCCAGTATGAGCTCGGATTCACACGGTTGGCTAGGCATGCCACATGGATGATCCCTAATGATAGGGAGAGGATCGGGAGGTTTATTGATGGCCTCAACTACTCTATCCGCATTCTTATGACCAGGAGAGAGAGTTTTGTCATCATCATTTGAGCAGGTTGTTGACATGGCACGCTCCATTGAGGCGGATCGTCGCCGAGAGAGAGAGAGCGGGAGGCCGAAGGCCTCGTGGTTCGCGCGATTTCGGTGGTGCTCCATCTGCAGGGTATTCCCGGCGAGCGCAGGTCGCTCATCTGAGACCTTCTCGTTCGAGCCGCCCGAAGCGGAGCGGAGGTTCTGCATGGTCTTGGTCGACATGGGTTTCAGCAGAGGTCAGTCATCACTGAGTGCCCTTCCGGCCCGGGGTGCGAGCACCTACTTCATCGGCCCGGGGTTCTTACTCGCGACGAGGGGTTCCCTTCGGTCCCCTTCTCCGAGCACCGGGTGCATGTTACGAGTGTGGTGAGTTTGGCCACACGAGGAGCACGGTGCCCTCGACTCCGTAGGGACGAGACTCAGCAGAGAGGGATCAGCCTTCATCTTCGGCACCATCTCGGTCCAGTAGAGGTGGAGGTCGGTCTTCTCGTGGTCACCCCAGCGAGGCGAGGAGAGATCCGGTGGAGGCCGAGCACGGTTCTATGCACTTCCAGACAGGCGTCATGCAGTTGCCTCCGATAAAGTGATTACAGGTATCATTTATGTCTGTCACGGAGATGCCTCTGTTCTATTTGATCCGGGGTCCACATATTCTTACGTGTCCTCTTATTTTGCACATCACTTGGGTGCGACTCGTAGTGGTCTTGATTTACTGTTCATGTATCCACCCCGTGGGTGATACGATCATTGTGGATCATGTCTATAGATCCTGTGTTATATCTATCGGGGGTCTGGAGACCCAGGCAGATTTGTTATTGTTGGGGATGGTGGACTTTGATGTTATATTGGGTATGGACTGGTTGTCTCCGTACCATGCTATATTGGATTGTCATGCTAAGACAATTACGTTGGCCATTCCTGGTATTTCTCAGATTGAGTGGCGGGGTTCGACCGATTTCGTCCCTAGCCGTGTTATTTCGTTCCTAAAAGCTCGGAAGATGGTTGAAAAAGGGTGTTTATCGTACTTAGCTTTTGTGAGAGATGTGGGAGCTGAGTCTCCTAGCATTGATTCTGTACCTGTTGTGAGGGACTTCCCAGATGTATTCCCCTCAGACCTACCGGGCATGCCGCCGGACAGGGATATTGATTTTGGCATTGACTTGGTGCGGGCACTCAGCCTATATCCATTCCTCCTTATCGGATGGCACCAGCTGAGTTGAAAGAACTAAAAGAGCAGCTTCAAGAGCTTCTGGATAAGGGTTTCATCCGCCCTAGTGTGTCTCCGTGGGGTGCGCCGGTATTATTTGTTAAAAAGAAATATGGTTCCATGCGAATGTGTATTGATTATAGGCAATTGAACAAAGTGACAGTGAAGAACAAGTACCCTCTACCGCGCATAGATGATTTGTTTGATCAGTTACAGGGTGCGAGGGTGTTTTCTAAGATCGATCTTCGTTCGAGCTATCATCAGTTGAAGATCAGAGACTCAGATATTATGAAGACTGCATTCAGGACCCGATATGGTCATTATGAGTTTCTTGTGATGTCGTTTGGGCTGACCAACGCCCCAGCAGCATTTATGCATCTGATGAACAGTGTGTTCGGGCCCTATTTGGATTCATTTGTGATCGTGTTCATTGATGACATTCTAGTCTACTCCCGTAGTCAGGAGGAGCATGCTCAGCATTTGAGTATTGTGTTGCAGAGATTGAGGGAGGAGAAGCTATATGCTAAATTCTCCAAGTGCGAGTTTTGGCTCGAGTCCGTAGCATTTATGGGACATGTGGTGTCTCGTGATGGTATTCAGATTGATCAGAAAAAGATAGAGGCGGTGCAGAGTTGGCCTAGACCGACCTCAGCTACAGAGATCAGGAGTTTTCTTGGCTTGGCGGGGTATTATCGCCGGTTTGTTCAGAGATTTTCATCCATTGCTTCTTCATTGATTAAATTGACCCCAAATCGCCTCTAAAGCCGAGACCCAAATGTGTGAAATGTTTCTGAAAATTTCTAACTTCTGATACACTTAACTCACTGCGATTTTCGCTTCTGCGGGCCATTTTCCGCCCCTGCGGAACCGCTTCTGCGACCAATTGGTCGCTTCTGCGAACCCAGGCCTATTTGGCCAATTCCGCTCCTGCGATCCACGAACCGCCCCTGCGCGTCCGCTTTTGCGGAAAATCTTTCGCTCCTGCGGGGTTTCCCGCTTCTGCGACTAGGCGTCCGCCTCTGCGGACTCGCCTAAGCGGCTACCCTTCCGCTTCTGCGGTCCTTCACCTCATGGCCCTGGGCCGCTTCTGCGGCTCACCTTCCGCACCAGCGGTGCCGCCCCTGCGAGCCCAGCTCCGCTTCCGCGATCAACAGCGCTTCTGCGCTCCAATATCCGCTTCTGCGGACTCGCTCCTGCGCCCCCATTTCCGCAGGAGTGAAAACAACAGAACCAGAACCCCAAACCTGCAATTTTCCACATTTTCTCCCGTTTAACCATCCGAAAACACCCCGAGGCCCCCGGGACCTCATCCAAACACACCAACACATCCTAATACCTTATTCGAATATGCTCCAATCCTCAAAACACGTCTAAAAACATCAAAACCCATAATTCGCATCGAATTCAAGCCTAAATTCCTTAAAAACATTCCGAATTACACAATCAATCAAAAACCCGACTAAACAACGTTCGAATGCTCTGAAAATTTGCGGACATATCCGAAATCACATAACGAAGCTACTGCAACTGTCGGAATTCCATTCCGACCCCCGGATCAAAATCTCACCTACCATTCGGATTTTGCCAAAATTTAACCTTGGCCAATTCAAGCCTATTTCTACACCGGACCTCCAAATTCAATTCCGATCGCTCCCCTAAGTCACAAATCACCTCCCGGAACTAACCGAATCATCGAATCCGATTCCGAGCCCTCTAACCAAATAGTCAACTCCGGGTTGACTTTCCTTATTCAAGTTTCTTTCAAAAAGGCTATATGCCTCATTTCCAATCCAAATCACTCCTAACTCACCCGATATACTTTAACACTGATATAAAAGCATAAAACATACAATTTCAACATAACGGGGTGGTAATTCCCGTGACGCCAGCAGGTAAAGTATAAGTACCAGCGTTCGGGTGGGTTGCTCTAGCAAATAGAGATCCCGGAGTGAAAGTGGGAGTGTATCACCATGGACTTTGTATATGGACTCTCACGGACCGTGAGGAAGTTTGATTCTATTTGGGTCATTGTGGATTGGCTGACCAATTTCGCCCATTTCATACCTGTGTGCACTACTTACTCATCGGAGCGGTTGGCGGAGATCTATATCAGGGAGATAGTCCGGTTGCATGGTATTCCAGTTTCCATCATTTCAGACAGAGGCACTCAGTTTACTTCACGGTTCTGGAGGGCTGTGCATCAAGAGTTAGGTACTCGTGTGGAGCTGAGCACAACATTTCACCCCCAGACGGATGGACAGTCTGAGCGCACTATTCAAATTTAGGAGGATGTGCTCTGTGCGTGCGTGATTGAGTTTGGAGGTTCATGGGATCATTTCTTGCCACCGGCGGAGTTTGCTTATAACAACAGTTATCAGTCCAACATTCAGATGGCGCCGTATGAGGCCCTATATGGTAGGAGGTGCAAATCCCTAGTGGGTTGGTTCGAGCCGGGCGAGGCCGGGTTGCTAGGTACTGAGATGGTCCAGGATACAATGGATAAGGTCAAAGTGATTCAGGATAGACTCTATGCAGCCCAATCCAGACATAAGAGTTATGCAGACAAGAAGGTTCGCGATGTGGCATTTATGGTTGGCGAGCAGGGTCTACTTCGGGTCTCGCCCATGAAGGGCATCATGAGATTTGGGAAGAAAGGGAAGTTGAGTCCGAGATTTATTGGGCCTTTTGAGATTTTGAGGCGTGTTGGGGAGATTGCTTATGAGTTGGCCTTACCTCACAGCCTAGCCGGAGTCCATCCGTATTTCATGTCTCTATGATCCGGAGGTACCATGGTGACCCGACGCACGTGTTGGACTTCAGTTCAGTTCAACTGGACAAAGATCTATCCTATGTTGAGGAGCTAGTGGCCATTTTCGATAGGCAAATCAGGAAGTTGAGGACAAAGAACATCGCTTCGGTGAAGGTACAGTGGCGGGGTCAGCCAGCTTGGGAGACCGAGCAGGATATGCGCAGCCAGTACCCTCATCCTCTCACTACTTCAGGGATGCTCTCTATGCTCGTTCGAGGACGAACGAATGTTTAAGTGTGGGAAGATGTAACTACCCGGCCGGTCGTTTTTGAAATTTACGCCCATATCCCCAATTAACTATTTCCCCTAAGTTCATTTCTGCTATTGTGGTTTGCCGGGATGTTCGGTTCTAGAATTTTGGAGTGTTTTGGGACACTTAGTCCCTAAATGAGAGATTTATAGTTGAAAAATGGCCCGTATTCGAGAGATTTCGGAACAATGTTAAGAGGACCTCGGAACGGGAATCCGATGGTTCCGTTAGCTCCGTTAGGTGATTTCGGGGTTGGGAGCGTGTTCGAAATGTATTTTGGAGGTCCGTAGCTGAATTAGGCTTGAAATGCCGAAGTTTGGAATTTTTGGAAATCCGGTCGATATGTGAGATTTTTATCCGGGAGTCGAAATGGAATTCCGACAGTGCCAGTAGCTTCGTTAAATGATTTTGGATATGTCTGCAAATTTTCAGGCCATTCGGACATCGTTTGGTCGGGTTTTTGATAGCATGTAGGTTTCAGAAATTTTGGTTGAAACTTAGGCTTGAATCTGCCATGATTTGATGATTTTTGTGTTTAATGATATGTTTTTATTATTGGAACAAGTTCGTATCGTGATTTGGAGTAGGTTGGTGATTTTGGTTGAGGTTCCGGGGGCCTCGGGGGTGTTTCCGGGGGTCAAACGGACCATTTAGGTTGATGAAACAAGTCAATTTTCAGCTGTTGGTGTTGCAGACTTTTGTTCTCTGCGATCGCATCCTCACTCATGCGATCGCGTAGTGTAATTCTGGAGGTGGCCTATTTCTTTCAATGCGATTGCGTAGTTCCCTCCTGCGATCCCATAGTTGATATCCTTCCTTCTCCGCGATCGCAGTGCCCTTGAGGCGATCGCATAGTATTATTATCTAACCTTACGCGATCGCAGGCCTCCCATTGCGATCGCATACGGTATTTCTCCAGGTCTTCAAAACTTCTTCTACGCGATCGCATATCTATTCCTGCGATCGCATAGACCAATTTCAGGCCCCAAAATATTTCTTCTTCGCGAACGCATCTCCCTTCATGCGATCGCAGTGAACAAAGACTTGGGCAGACAAAATCAGAATATAACATTTCATCCGCGAGGGTTTCATTATTTTTGCAAAAACTCAAGCTAGGGAGCTCGGTTTTGAGTGATTTTTCGCGTGCTTTTCAGAGACAATTGTTGGGTAACGATTTCTTACTCCCTTGTGATCAATATTCACTAATCTAAACTCAAATTCTTCCTTTAATTTCGGCTTTGGGGTGTAAATTGGGGTAAGTTTCTTAGAACAAACTTTGATAATTTGGAGGGGCAAACGAACTCCGATTTGGATAACCTTTATATGGTTAGACTCGTGAGAGTACGAGGGTTCCGAAAAAGTTAAAATATTTCGATTCCGAGCTGATGGATAGAGGGGTATTTTGGTCATTTCACCCATTTTCGCGTTGTAGCTTTAATTTTATCAGTGTAATTAGTTACTTGCGATGTTATTTACATTATGTAATTGGTTTGAATAGATTTGGGCCACTCGGAGTCGGATACTCGTGGCAAAGGAGTCATTTCTTAGCGGTCTTGTACCGGTATTGAGGTAAGTAACTTGTCTAACCTTGTGTGGGTGATTTTCTCCCCTAGGATATATATGTGTTGATTTGAATGCATTGTACGCGAGGTGAAGGGCGTGTGCTTGCGCAAATTGTTGAAAAATCACTTTACTTAAATTGCTTAATGAGTGTTATCTCTGTTATTTAATTGGTTTAATTGCAAGATTTATCCTGTGTTAGCTAGGGAAGCATGATTAGATAGGATAAACTGTCTAAATGCCTACTTGTCTTAATTGAATTCTCTGGGACATATTGAGACTAGATTTAGTTGTTAATTGTAGCAGTGTACTTCATATTTCTCTGTGTTTTCTCTTAATTGATTGTGTTTGTGTTGTGTGGACTACGGGTTCAATTCCCAGAGATCCTGTGATTCTGATATACGGACTGTGGGTTCAATTCCCGGAGATCATGTGATATTAATATATGGACTGCGGGTTCGACTCCCGGAGATCCTGAGTTACTGAGTATAAAAGGGCTGCGGGTTCAATTCCCGGAGATCCTGGATTATTGATTTGTACTTGTTGTGTTAATTTCTCTTTGTTAGCTTAACTGTAGACGGCTTGTAGTATTTATCTCGTTTGTTGTTATCTCAGACTTATTCCTATTTTGTAATGTTCATTGTTATTATCATTATTTTTGTTATTCTCGGTAGGGCCCTGACTTTCCTTGTCACTACTCCATCGACGTTAGGCTTGGCACTTACTGAGTACCGCCATGGTGTGCTCATTCTACTCTTCTGCACACTTTTGTTGTGCAAATCCAGGTCCGTCTGATCAGACGCACTACCGGTGACCTAGGCGCATTTTCAGGAGACTCGAGGTATGAATCTGCTACGTCCGCAGATCCGGAGGGTCTTCTTCTATTTTTCCTGAGTGATGTCAGTTATTCCTTTATTTCAGTTGTATAGATACTCTGGATGTATAGAGCTACAGTTATACTCTCTTAGTATGTGTTGCCCGTGAGTTTTCGGGTTTTGGTGGTTGTATTTTTCTGGTATTTGGTAAAGTGTATGTGCCGAGCGACACCTATTACATTTCTTTTATATTATTCCGCTGTTATCTTAACTATTGTTCATAAGAGTTGTACATTCCGCATTGTGTTAGGCTTACATAGTCGCGAAGACTGGGTGCCGTCATGACAGGTTCACGATTTGTGAACTAGGGTCGTGACAATACTCCTCAAACGCTCTTCGACCTTATCAAATCTTCCACTCAGCTGTCCAACATTTTGCAATAAAATTTCCATATGTTGAGACATTTGCCTCATCATATGAGTTTGTTGAACTACCAATCGAGTTTTCCTCTCCTGTCTTGACCTTTCTTTCTCTCAGTACCTTCAGTTTTCTCAGAGTTTTTTCCAAAAAGTTTTAGTTATCATACTGTTAGAGAGAGTGCTGTACAAATTTTTAGTTTGCTTAACTCCAGCATCTTTGACTAACAATGTGATAGTGGAAGGAAAAAATATACTGCGCACAGTTGGATCAAATATACAAGCCTCAAAACCAGCATTGATGATTCTACCAACATTAATGGTCATCCTATTAAAAATGGCATACAGTAGTACTATTCTTGGAACATACACAAAATAGTTATGAGTAATAGGTATAAGCCTAGTACTTAGAAAAGCAAGAATAGCACTGGCCACATACCCGATGTTCCGCACCAACAAGCTTTGCCTTTCTCCATGGACATCAAGAGTCCAATTTATACCAAAAGGAAATATATTGGTATCTCCTTCAATATCTGCCCAAATAGGATCCTCTATGAAATTATTAGTCACTTGATCATCAACATTGTCAAGGTCAAAAAGATGATTAATCTTTTCAGCAGAACAATCAATCCTTATGCCTCTCACCATTGAAAAATCTGACCCCTTTTCAAGATTAGAATAGAATTCCAACACCCAATCATAATAAAAATCCCCTGGTGATTGTACAAAGGTGTGCCAGCCATGATAATTCACTAATTGACATATGACTTCGTCAAAATCCCCATCATCAGCTTGAAATTCCATCCCCTTTCATGAATTGGTTCCCTATGGTATATAGAATCAGAATTTCTTTTCGGACCCATGAAAAATTTGTGAAAGTAAGAAAGAGGAGTTTAGAAAAAGGGTGAGAAAGGAAGATTCGTACAATGAATTTCAAGAAACAGGACAGTAAAAGTGAAAATAGGGCTTGAGAATTCTATTGTCTCATTGATTTCTTTTATATATATGAAAAGAAATTTTGAATTTTAACCCTAGGTGCGTTGAAAGGGGTTTGGAGTTTGGACGCATCCAAGATTTATTTCACCTTTTTTTTTTTTTATATAATTTACATCTAGTTGCTCATGATACATCCAGGTAACTTTGCCTAACTTTTACTCTAAATCCAACGGGACTTGGCTAATATCCACTAAGGTCCTTACCCCATCCTAACTCTTTTTTTTTTTATTATTTAATATTAATATATTTATTCCCTTATATAGCTATAGCCAATTAGTATATATAATACGTACTAAACCAAAAAGTTATACTTACTACACAAAAGTTGTAAATGTATATTGTTAAATGAAACTTATATATTATTGTATATAAACAAACACGTAGTTTAAATATAGGAATATTTATTTAATAAAGACTCATATATGCAAGATTCCCTTCCATAATCAAAGGCCCTTTTATTAAAGTTATTTGTCTTCATTACCCCGAATTTAATGATGGGACCTTCAATAATTCAAGCTTCCTTTTATTAAAGTTGTTTATCTTTATTACCCCGAATTCAATGATGGGGCCTTCAATAATTCAAGCTTTTTCATTTCCTTTTCATTTTCTCTTTTCTATAGATTCTTCAGCATTTTCCTTCAACTTTTCAAGGAGGTCTTCAATTTCCTCAATATTGACATCTGTCTCTGAGGTGCTTTGAGCTTCCCCTGCTCCATATTCTTCATTGTTGGAGATATTATCCAAAGAGGCCATTGATACGTCATCATTAATTTCCATCCCGAAATTCTTAGTTAAATCCTTTTTTATTTCTTCAAAATATGAGGCCAGAATTTCTTTTTTGGAGATTGCTCCCTTCTTCATTTGAAGATTCATAGTAATAACATCAAAGGGGCTTGATTTATCCTTAGAAGTATTTGCCTTGTCCATTTTGACATATTCTTCTATCTTGGCTTGGATTTGTTGTATTAATTCCTCACCAAATAGTTTGCCCTGGGTCTGTCTAGAGTAGTTTGGTCCAGAATTTATTATAAAAAATTCTTTGAAGGCAAGGAATTCCTTCATCAGTATAACTACATTGGACATCCCACTTCATAATCCATGGGATTGAAAATTCTATAAAGAAATGCATTAAAACAATACCATCATAAAAGATATTATCTTTTTGTAATAAAATTATTTTGGGAGATATATCTACCCATTTGAGCATATAAACTCTTAAACAATGGAGGAAAAATTTCTATTGATGGACCATATAATTTCCACCACTTGAAAAACCAATTTGGAATTGGTTGATTGTTCATATTAGAACATAACTTGATAAACCAAGAATGCTTCCTATTAGGATTTTCATACAAAAAAGTTTTATTAAAACTTTCAATATAGTCCCAATAGTTAAATTTAACTTGGACTCTTTGTTCAGGATGAGTATATTCTCGATCCTTAAGGGTACTCATTCCCCATTCATCTGAAGGTATAACCTTCTTGATAATAATCTTAGAAAAATTATAAACTTTTCTTGTATTGGCAGGATAAAAATGCTGAATATCAGCTGATCCTGTAGTAGAGAGTATTATCTCATAGTGAGTCCTGTATTTATAAGCAGGAGTAGCGTATGACGCTGTATCAAAATACCTGTTCATTATTTGCCAGGGATTATCCTTCCATTTAAGGTCATATCGTTCCAAAAGAATTATTAATTCTTTTGTATCTTTGCGGTTATAAACCTCAAGATTTTCACTACTATCCTCTGTTATTACTGAGGAGTAGGATGGTGTATTAGAAGGTGTATTGGATGAAGTTCCTTCATCCTTCTTGGATTGTATAAAATCCATGAATTCCTTGTATAATGGATTATCTGTATTACCTCCAGTAAGATTGGCAGCTATGAGCTGTCTATTCCCCATTTGGGAGAGAATATTATTCTCTTTGCTATTATTTGAGCTTTTGCCTCTTCCTCTCCCTCGAGGAGGCCTGTATGTCGGTCTCATATTCTGCATAGAAATAAAATTGCTTATTAGAAGAAATGGCAATCTTCCATATTATCAAGATCGTTATCATGTATATGATCCCTTAAATTACCATCATCATCAAAACCTACAATAGATGCAAAAGTAAAACTTAGTATTAAGAAATCAATATCTGGACCTATCTCTTCGTCTATGATATCGTCTACTATAATTTCTAGGATAAGACTCTGTAAGTCTCTAGGTAAAGGTATGACCTTTAAAATAGTAATGGTAGTCTTTTCACCAAGGAAATTTGTATAAAGACTCATAAAAGACAATATCTGAAATGAGAACTTATGAGTTCAAATATTCTCTAGTGAGAAAATCAGGAAGAGTATTATCCGATCCTTTTTTATAAAAAATTTCGAAATCAAAAGGTGCTAACAAAGCTTGCCACCTTGCAAACATTTGTTTTGAAACATCATGTTTGAAATCTTTATTAAAAATAAATTGTGCAGCTTGACAATCAGTCATAATAATAAATTTCTGATTATATAAATCGGTTTGAAATTTCATAACACATTTGACTATAGCAAGAATTTCTTTTGCCACAGTCGCATAATTTTTCTGGGCAGTATTCCACTTTCCAGAATAGAATTGAACAAGGTATTCTTGTTTATTAGTTGGTGAACACTGTTTTAAAAGGCCACCATAGCCAATATCAGAAGCATCTGTTTCAACTATTTTTTGCCAAGTAGGATTGGCAAGAGTTAAACAAGGAAGGTTATAAACCTTCTGCTTAATTCTTTAGATTAAATCAGTATGACTGTCAGTCCATGCGTTAGGATTCTTCTTCAATCTATCATAAAGAAGAGCAGTATCCTGAGCAAGATCCTTTATAAAAGGAGAGATATAATTTAGGCTACCAAGAAATCTTTGGAGCTGGGTTTTATCAGTAATTATATTAGGAAATTTAGAAGTAAATTCAATACTTCTATTAATAGGAATAATCCTACCTTTCTCAATATTATGACCCAAAAATCTAACAGAAGTTTGGAAAATCATCATTTTTGGTCTTGATATAACTAAACCATTTTGAATTATAATCTTCCTAAATATATCAAGATGCTTGAAATGAAATTCTATATTTTTTGAAAATACAAGAATGTCATCAATATAAACAATAATAAAATCCGTATAAGGAAGAAAGATATCATTCATAATTTTTTGAAATTCTGATGGAGCATTTTTCAAACCAAAATGCATGACATTCCATTCATATTGGCCCATTGATACATTAAAAGCAATTTTATATCTATCTGATTCAGATATCTGGATTTGCCAATAACCTGATTTTAAATCAAATTTTGAAAATATAATGGCATTATGAAGTCTATCAAGTAAATCCTTTTTATTAGGAATAGGATATCTAATCCATTTTAAAACATTATTAAGAGGTTTATAATTAATAACTAAACGTGGAACTCCCTGTTCTTGTTCAGCATGCTTATTCACATAAAAAACAGTACAAGACCATTTGGACTTGGAGGGTCTAATTAAACCCTTTTGCTGTAAGGAATCAATTTCCTTTTTGCATAACTCTAAATATTCAGAGTTCATTTGGCAAGGTCTAGCCTTGGTAGGAATATTATCCTCTAATAAATCGTCCTCATAAGGAAGATTTATAATATGCTTTTTTCTACTCCAAAATTGACTTGGGTGATCACCACAAATAGAACTAGAGAACTGATTTTTGAGAAAGTTAATCTTCTCAATCAGTTTAGGATTTTTTAAATCCTGATCAATAGTGATAGAACAAATTTCATTTTTTAAAAAATCAATTTGATTTTCTTTTGAAGAAATATTATTAGAAATAATTTCGTTTAGAAAACATTGGACAGGTTGAGTTATAAAATCAAAAGTGATATTTTTACCACAGTAAGTGCCTGTAAAACTTTTTGTATCCCAATGTACAAAAGGCATTAATTTTATGAAAAATGGGACTCCTAATATTACATCTCTATCTATGTCTTTTACTAAGACAAAGGTTTCCGGAATACACAAATCATGTTGGCAAATATAAGCCTTGGGTAATTTATAAGAAATACCCATTGAAGAACCACTAGCATTTTTTAAACGATGAGTGGTTTTATGAAAATATCTAGAGGGTATTATCCCTTCTTTAACATAATTCAAATCTGCTCCGCTATCAAATAAAGCAATAAATTCTTTTTTGAAATTGTAATCTATTAAAAGAGTTATTTTTATTAAAAACTTTTGTGTAACAAAGTACTGTAGTTTTTCTAAAAATTCTTCTTCAGAAAAATCAATGGACGCAAGCAAAGTGCTGGCAGTATTTTCTTCTGAAGAGATTGGAGCTGTATTAAGCTCAGTAATTTTCACATTGGAGGTTGAAGTAATTACTTCAGAGTTTTCTAATCTAAAAACTCTTTCATCTAAAGCTATATGAAAGGATTTTAATTCCGAAATTTATTTTTTGAGATAAGTTATCTCTGTACTCAAATCTTGGACCGTAGCTGGTCTATCCAGCTGGGGTTTGTCTTTCACCATTCTTTGGATTGCAGACATAGTGTAAGGTCTTGACGAGGATGGAATATCATCCATTTTTGAACTATCCTCTAAATTAGTAGGAAGTTTATCAATGATTTGGGACCTTAATTCAGGGTCTTTAATAACCCTTAACAACTCTATCATGTTGTCGGTGGTCAAAACATTGAGTTCCAAATCTTTAAACTGGGAATAAATATTGGAGAGTTCATCATTAGGAATACAACAATGGTTGGAACATTGTCCCTTATTATAGAACTCTTGGTCACTTTCAGAAGATGAAATATAATCTTCTTCTTGAAGTACTCTTAAGTCTTCACTAGTTGAAGACTCATGTCCTGATTCATAATCAAAATTCTCCGGAGAGGAATTTAGGAGAATCTTATAAAGAGAATCTTTAATATTCTCATCTAGATCAAGTTCTTTAATTTTGTCCTTGATCCTGCAATCTCTTGCATAATGGCCTATTCTGCCACATTTGTAGCAGGCTTGAGGGTTTTTGGTTTT
Organism: Nicotiana noctiflora; assembly: GCA_032618575.1. Taxonomy (NCBI): domain Eukaryota; kingdom Viridiplantae; phylum Streptophyta; class Magnoliopsida; order Solanales; family Solanaceae; genus Nicotiana; species Nicotiana noctiflora. Next base: position 202,107 of record JASVEL010012488.1, on the reverse strand, counting down.
AACAAAACCCTTTCTGGCTTTATGAAAAGCCTTCCTTCTTTGGGTCTTATCACGCCTTTTTTCAGGCGAACCTTTTCTTCTTCTGAAATCCTTATTCTTATGAGACTTCTTCCTTTTTGAAGGAATATCAATGGCGAATTGTTCATAAAATTCACCTAATTGTTGTCTCTCATTAAGACGATGTTTCTTAATTTCTTGGCTTAGCTTAATCTCATTGCAAAGAGCTAAAACTTCCTGAGTGCATACACTAATAAGCTTACCATATGAGTAGGCATCGTAAGCTATACTCATTCTGGTACCTCTAAGGACCTTTCGAATCCTTTTAGCAAACAAGGAAGGAAAACCATCTATGAATTTAGCCTTCTAGTGAGTACTATTACTCTCTGGTAATTCCATCACTCGGGATAAGAAAACATCTTTGTACCATCTAAAGGATGTGAGGGTCGGACATCTCAAATTCTGAAGCATAATCCTAATGGTCTCACTATTAGCAGACCATCTTCCAGAAAAATATTCTATAATATTAAGAACTAATAAATAGACTGCATTTTGATCAGTCTTATCACCCTCGATTTTAGTTGCTTTCATGATCTCAATACGTTGATCATGAGTGAGATAATTATCCCACCAGCCTTTAAGCTGACCAGTAAATCCAGCAATAAGCATTTCTGCTATTGCTTTATCTTCATTCTTATTAACCTTGCAAATAGTGTAAGCATTCTATGTACCACGGTATAAATTTGTCTTTCAGCAAGACCATCTATGTTCCATTCATAGATATTAGACCCACTATAACCTTGGTGATTGTCACGACCCTAGTTCACCAATTGTGAACATGTCGTGATGGCACCCAATCCCCACGACTAGGTAAGCCTAACACGTTGCGGAATATACAAGTTATAAATACTTAAATAAGAAACAGCGGAAAAATAGCATAAAAGATATGTAATCCGTGCCGCTTGGCACATACATCCGTCAACACACTGAATAAAACATTACCAAGATCCGGAACCCCACGGTAACACAGACTAAAAGAGAAATACAACTGTGGCTCTATGTGTAAAGAGTATCTAACAACGAAATGAAGAAAATGTCAACTAGTACTACTAGAATAGAAGGAAAGCCTCCGGATCTGCGGACGTAGCAGATCATACCTCGAGGTCTCCAGAAAGCTGCGGAAATCACCTAGCACGAGCCTGCTCTGATGTACCTGGATCTGCACAACAAAAGTGTGCAGAAGAGTAGCATGAGTACACCACGGCGGTACTCGGTAAGTGCCAAGCCTAACCTCGATGGAGTAGTGACGAGGTAGGTCAGGGCCCTACTGAGAAAACAATAATATAATGATGATAACAAAATAAACAATTTAAATGATAATAATTTCCGAAATAACAACATTTTGATGATTACTGCAACTGTCTACAATTAAGCTAACAATAAATAACCAACTCAATTAGACAAATCCAGGATCTGTGGGAATTGAACCCACAGTCCCATTCTCAGTACCTCTGGGTCTCCGGGAATCGAACCCGCAGCCCATGTCTCAATAGTATCTCAATAGCTCAGGATCTCCGGGAATCGAACCCGCAGTCCTTACCAATAATCAATAAATCTCAGGATCTCGGGAATCGAACCCGTAGTCCACATTTCAATAAATCTCGGGATCTCGGGAATCGAACCCGTAGTCCACATTTCAATAAATCTCAGGATCTCGGGAATCGAACCCGTAGTCCACATTTCAATAAATCTCAGGATCTCGGGAATCGAACCCGTAGTCCACATTTCAATAAATCTCAGGATCTCGGGAATCGAACCCGTAGTCCACATTTCAATAATCTCAGGATCTCGGGAATCGAACCCGTAGTCCACATTTCAATAATCTCAGGATCTCGGGAATCGAACCCGTAGTCCCCAAACACAGCAAGTAAAGGAGTACACAGAAAGAAGTATAATATACTTAACGATAACTTCGCCGATAAACAGCGCCAGCGATTACCAAGAAAACTCAAGTAAGACAATTAGGCAACTAGACAGTTAAATACTACCTACTCATGCTCTCCTAAATGCTACCGGGTAGAAATATCGAATTTAACAGCTAACAACAGGAATATCACTCATTGAACATTTTGAGTAAAGTACGTGTTCAACAACCAGCGCATGTACACGCCCGTCACCTCGCGTACAAGGCATTTAAAGTATCACATAATATCCTAGGGGTGAAAGTCCCCCACACGAAGTTAGACAAGCCACTTACCTCAATTCCGGTACGAAACCGCTAAGAAATAACCCTCTTGCCGCGAATGTCGGCCTCCACAAGTGTAGTATCTGATAAAAATCAATAGAATCACATCAAAATAGGCCAATTGGGCATTACCCAATCAAAATAACTCAAAATATACCAAAACCCACAAGTTGCCAAAACCCGACCTTCGGTACGCTTATCGAAAAATCACGAAAGTTATATATTCGGAACCCTTGTCTCAATACGAGTCTAAGCATATAAAGTTTATCAAATTCGGACTCCATTTGCCCACTCAAAACCTTGATCTTCTAAAGGTTTTGGTCTAGGGTGAAAACCCCCATTAATTACCCCAAATTCCTCCATTTTCATGAAAACTTGCATAATATTATCAACAACAATCATAATTGGAGTCCATAATTGATTACCTGAAGAAACCCCTTCAAAATCGCCCAAATCGCCCCTTAAGCCGAGCCCTCAAAGTTTGGAAATGTTTCTGAAATTTCTAACTTCCGATATAATTAACTCTCTGCGATTTCCGCTTCTGCGGACGAAATTCCGCTTCTGCGGATCCGCTTCCGCGACATTTTGTCGCTTCTGGCGAAGCCCAGGCCTGGCTGGCCCATTCCGCTTCTGCAAGCCTAAAGCCGCTTCCGCGAGGCCGCTCCTGCGGACAGAGGTCCGCTCCTGCGGAACTCTCCGCTCCTACGAACAAAAGTCCGCTTCTGCGGACTCGCCTAAGCGGATGCTTGTCCGCTTCTGCGAGATTCCCCACTCGTCTCCTGACCGCTTCTGCGGTCCCCATCCTCGCACCTGCGAGGCCGCTCATGCGGACAAGGACCGCCCCTGCGCTCCAGTCCGCTTCCGCGCTCCAATTTCCGCTTCAGCGGACTCGCCTCTGCGGTTCCATTTCCGCAGGGGCGAAAATAACAGAGGCAGAATTCCCTAACCTGCAATTTCCATGATTTTCTCCCGTTTAACCATCCGAAACCACGCCGAGGCCCCCGGAATTTTATCCAAACACACCAACACATCCTAATACCTTATTAGAACTTGTTCCAATCCTCAAAACACGTCTAACAACATCAAAACCCATAATTCACATTGAATTCAAGCCTAAATTTCTTAAAACTCTCTGAATTACACATTCGATCTAAAACCCGACCAAACGACTTCCGAATGACCTGAAAATTTGCGGACATATCCAAAATTACATAACGAAGCTACAGAAATTGTCGGAATTCCATTCCGACCCCCGGATCAAAATCTCACCTATCGATCGGATTCGCCAACATTTCAACCTTCGGCATTTCAAGCCTAATTGAGCTACGGACCTCCAAAATACATTCCGAACGCGCTCCCAACCCCGAAATCACCTAACGGAGCTAATGGAACCATCGGATTTCCGTTCCGAGATCGTCTTAACACTGTTCCGGCTACGGGCCATTTTCTAGCTTCAAAGCTCTTATTTAGGGACTAAGTATCCCAAAATGCTCAAATTTTCAGAACCGACTCTCCCGGCAACCCACAATAGCAGAGAAATGAACTTAGGGGAACAGTTAAATTAGGGATTGGGGCGTAATTTTCTAAAATGACCGGTCGGGTCGTTACATCTTCCCACACTTAAAGATTCGTTCGTCCTCGAACGAGCATAGGAAACATACCTGGAGTAGTGAAAAGATGAGGGTACTGGCTGCGCATATCCTGCTCGGTCTCCCAAGTCGCCTCTTTGACCGGCTGGCCCCGCCACTGAACTTTTACCGAAGCGATGTTCTTTGACCTTAGCTTTCTGACTTGCCTGTCTAGAATGGCTACTGGTTCCTCAACATAAGACAAATCCTTGTCTAGCTGAACGGATGTGAAATCCAACACATGCGACGGGTCACCATGGTATCTCCGGAGCATGGAGACATGAAACACGGGGTGAACTCCGGCTAGGCTGGGAGGTAAGGCCAACTCATAAGCAACCTCCCCAACATGCCTCAAAATCTCAAAAGGGCCAATAAATCTAGGACTCGGCTTTCCTTTCTTCCCAAACCTCATAACGCCCTTCATGGGCGAGACTCGAAGTAGAAACCGCTCGCCAACCATAAACGCCACATCGCGAACCTTCTTGTTCGCATAACTCTTCTGGCTAGACTGGGCTGCACGAAGTCTGTCCCTGAATCACCTTGACCTTGTCCATAGCATCCCGAACCATATCGGTACCTAGCAACCTGGCCTCGCCCGGCTCAAACCAACCCACGGGAGACCTGCACCTCCTACCATATAGGGCCTCGTACGGAGCCATCTGAATACTGGACTGGTAGCTGTTGTTATAAGCAAACTCCGCCAGCGGCAAAAAGTGATCCCATGAACCTCCAAACTCAATCACGCACGCACGGAGCATATCCTCCAAAATCCGAATAGTGCGCTCGGACCGACCATCAGTCTGGGGATGAAATGCCGTGCTTAGCTCCACCCGAGTACCTAACTCCTGCCGTACGGCTCTCCGAACCGTGAAGTGAACCGAGTGCCTCTATCCGAAATGATGGAAACCGGAATACCATGCAGCCGAACTATCTCCCCGATATAGATCTCCGCCAGTCGTTCCGATGAATAAGCGGTGCTCACCGGTATGAAATGGGCGGACTTGGTCAACCGATCCACAATAACCCAAATGGAATCAAACTTCCTAACAGTCCGTGGAAGCCCGGATACAAAGTCCATGGTGATGCGCTCCCATTTCCACTCGGGAATCTCAATCTGCTGCATCAATCCACCCGGACGCTGATGCTCATACTTCACCTGCTGGCGGTTGAGGCATCTAGAAACATAATCAACTATATCCCTTTTCATCCGCCTCCACCAGTAATGCTGTTTCAAGTCCTGATACATCTTCGCGGCTCCCGGATGGATGGAATACCGCGAACTATGGGCCTCTGCTAGAATCAGCTCTCGAAGATCATCTACATTGGGCACACAGATATGCCCTTGCATCCTCATAACTCCATCATCTCCGATGGTAACATCTCGAGCATCACCACGCCGAACTCTATCCTGAAGGACAAGCAAATGAGGGTCGTCGAACTGACGCTCCCCGATGCGGTCAAATAGAGAAGACCGAGAAACCACACAAGCTAGAACCCGGCTGGGCTCCGAAAGATCCAGTCTAACCAACTGCCTGGCCAAAGCCTGAACATCCATCGCCATAGGCCTCTCCGAAGCTGGTAGATATGCTAAACTCCCCAAACTCTCTGCCCGACGACTCAAGGCATCAGCAACCACATTAGCCTTGCCCGGATGATAGAGAATAGTAATATCATAGTCCTTCGGTAGTTCCAACCATCTCCTCTGACGCATATTCAGGTCCTTCTGCTTAAGCAAGTGCTGCAAGCTCCGGTGATCAGTGTAGATCTCAGAAGGAACCCCATATAAATAATGACGCCAAATTTTCAAGGCGTGAACAATGGCGGCTAGCTCCAAATCATGAACAGGGTAATTCTTCTCATGCACCTTCAGCTGTCTCGACGCGTAGGCAATCACCCTACCGTCCTGCATCAATACTGCACCGAGTCCAACTCGTGAGGCATCACAATATACGGTATAGGATCCCGAACCTGTAGGCAACATCAATATAGGGGCCGAAGTCAAAGCTGTCTTGAGCTTCTGAAGCTCGCCTCACACTCGTCTGTCCACTGAAAAGGGGCACCCTTTTGGGTCAATCTAGTCATAGGTGCTGCAATCGAAGAGAACCCCTCTACAAAACGACGGTAATAGCCCGCCAAACCAAGGAAGCTGCGAATCTCAGTAGCGGAGGAGGGTCTGGGCCAACTCTGCACGGCCTCCACCTTCCTCGGATCTACTCGAATACCATCACTCGACACCACGTGGCCCAAAAATGCTACCGAACTCAACCAGAATTCACATTTAGAGAACTTGGCATAAAGCTGCTTCTCCCTCAGAATCTGAAGCACTATCCTCAAATGTTGCTCGTGCTCTTCCCGGCTCCGGGAATATACTAGAATATCATCAATGAAGACAATCACGAACGAGTCCAGATAAGGCCTGAACACACTGTGCATCAAATGCATAAATGCTGCTGGGGCATTAGTCGACCCAAAAGACATCACGAGGAACTCATAGTGACCATACCGGGTCCTGAAGGCAGTCTTCGGGATATCTGGCTCCCGAATCTTCAGCTGGTGATATCCAGAGCGCAAATCAATCTTTGAAAACACCTGTGCGCCCTGTAGCTGGTCAAATAAATCATCAATATGGGGCAAAGGATACTGGTTCTTCACTGTAACCTTGTTCAGCTGACGATAGTCAATACACATACGCATAGAACCGTCCTTTTTCTTCACAAATAATACGGGAGCACCCCAAGGCGAAACACTGGGTCGAATGAAACCTTTACCCAATAACTCCTGTAATTGATCCTTCAACTCAGGAGGAGCCATACGGTACGGTGGAATAGAAATAGGCTGAGTGCCCGGCAGCAAATCAATGGCAAAATAAATATCTCTGTCGGGCGGCATGCCGGGAGATCAGCTGGAAATACATCAGCAAAGTCACGTACCACATGAACAGAATCAATAGAGGGAGTGTCAATACTGACGTCCCGCACATAGGCTAGATAAGCAGCACACCCCTTCTCAACCATACGCTGAGCTCTGAGAAAAGAAATAACACGGCTAGGGGTGTGATCTAGAGTACCACTCCACTCAATACGTGGAATGCCCGGCATAGCCAGCGTCACGGTCTTGGCGTGACAATCAAGAATAGCATAATGGGGCGACAACCAGTCCATGCCCAGGAATAATATCAAAATCGACCATCCCGAGCAACAATAGATCCGCTCTGGTCTCAAAATCACAAATGGTAACCAAACACGACCGATATACACGGTCCACGACCAAAGAATCACCCACCGGAGTGGAAACATAAATGGGGGCACTCAAAGAATCCCGAGGCACACCCAGATGAGAAGCAAAGTAAGAAGACACATATGAAAAAGTGGAACCAGGGTCGAATAGAATCGATGCCTCCCTGTGACTAACCAGAATAATACCTGTGATAACAGAGTCAGATGCAACAGCCGCATCGCGATCGGGAATAGCATAGAATCCGGCTCGTCCCCCTCTCGAGGGCGGCCTCTAGAACCCCGACCCCCGCCCCTGGCCGGCCGGGCAGGTGGAATAGCAGCCGGAGCCGGAATGATAGCCTGTGGCCCCGAGAACCACGCGGATGCTGTGATGACTGATGAGGTGCTCCCCTCCTACGCCTGGGGCACTCCCTAACCAGGTGGCGAGTATCCCACACTCAAAACAAGCTCTGGGAGGACGCGGTGGCTGTGACTGACCGGCCTCACCCCCACTAGTCTGACCCCTGGAAGGACCCCGCGCAGGAGGTGCACTGGAAACTGGGGGAGTATAATAAGGCTCCTGAGGTGCTGGAAGAGCTGGAGTACTACCAGCTGCGGGCAATGCTGAGTGAACTGGTCGGCCGGAATAACCCCTGCCAAAACGACCGGCTGATGAAGTGCGGGCACTAGAGAAATGGCCCGACTCACGAGACCTCTTGGCCTCTCTCTCTCTCCGCTCTCTAGGGAGCATACTCTCGATCCTCTTGGCAATGCTAACCGCTTGCTGATAAGATATATCTGTCTCAAGCTCTCTGGCCATACTGGATCGGATAGGCGGAACAAGGCCCTCAATAAATCTCCGCACTCTCTCCCGAACTGTGGCTACCAAAGCCGGTGCATGCCTGGCTAGACGGGTGAAACTGATAGCATACTCCGATACTGACATGGAGCCCTGTCGCAACCGCTCAAACTCCGAGTGCCAAGAATCCCTAAGGCTCGGGGGAACAAACTCCCTCAAAAACAGATCTGAAAACTGCGCCCAGGTCAATAAAGCATACTCCTCTGGACTATCCAACTCATATGTGCGCCACTAATCGTAAGCGGCCCCACAAAACTGAAAAGTAGTGAAGGAAACCCCGCTGGTCTCCACTATCCCCATGGTACGAAGAATACGATGACACTCCTCCAGAAAACCCAATGCATCATCTGTAGCCAAACCACTGAACACTGGAGGGTCATATTTCTTGAACCTCTCCAATCTACGCTGCTCGTCCTCGGAGGCAGCTGGCCCACCTCCGGGCTGTGCTGGGGTGGCAGGAGGCATAACCATAATCTCTGGAACCTGTCCCAGTGGCACTCGCTGCTCAGGTGTAGCGGCTGCGGGAGTCTGGGCCCCTCCCCCGGCCTAAGATGTAGCTGCAGTAGAGGAAGCAACCCTGCCTGAGCTAAAGTGGTATACATACTCATGAACTGGGCCAGGGTCTCCTGGAGTGCTGGAGTAGTAGCAACTGTAGTCGGTGTACCAGGTGCCTGTGCTCCAACCTGGTCTACCTGTGGCACCTCAGCGGCAGCGCGCGCGGGTGCTGTGGCTGCACCTCGGGCGCGTCCTCGTCCTCTACCTCGGCCCCGGCCTCTGACGGCGGCAACAGGGGGCGCGGGTACCTGATCATCGCGAGTAGATCGTGTCCTCACCATCTGTGAGAGAATAGAAATCAATAATTTAGATTTTTGATGCCAAAAATGTCGCACGACAAGGAATCCAAAGAAATGAAGAGTTTTCCTAAACAGTCACATAGCCCCTCGTAGATAAATACGGACGTCTCCGTATCGATCAGCGAGACACTAAGTAACTGGTCTGTGTCCCGTGACTCCTATGAACCTAGAGCTCTGATACCAACTTGTCACGACCCTAGTTCACCAATTGTGAACATGTCGTGATGGCACCCAATCCCCACGACTAGGTAAGCCTAACACGTTGCGGAATATACAAGTTATAAACTCTTAAATAAGAAACAGCGGAAAAATAGCATAAAAGATATGTAATCCGTGCCGCTTGGCACATACATCCGTCAACACACCGAATAAAACATTACCAAGATCCGGAACCCCACGGTAACACAGACTAAAAGAGAAATACAACTGTGGCTCTATGTGTAAAGAGTATCTAACAACGAAATGAAGAAAATGTCAACTAGTACTACTAGAATAGAAGGAAAGCCTCCGGATCTGCGGACGTAGCAGATCATACCTCGAGGTCTCCGGAAAAGCTGCGGAAATCACCTAGCACGAGCCTGCTCTGATGTACCTGGATCTGCACAACAAAAGTGTGCAGAAGAGTAGCATGAGTACACCACGGCGGTACTCGGTAAGTGCCAAGCCTAACCTCGATGGAGTAGTGACGAGGTAGGTCAGGGCCCTACTGAGAAAACAATAATATAATGATGATAACAAAATAAACAATTTAAATGATAATAATTTCCGAAATAACAACATTTTGATGATTACTGCAACTGTCTACAATTAAGCTAACAACAAATAACCAACTCAGATAAACAAATCCAGGATCTGTGGGAATTTAACCCACAGTCCCATTCTCGGTACCTCTGGGTCTCCGGGAATCGAACCCGCGGCCCATGTCTCAATAATATCTCAATAACTCAGGATCTCCGGGAATCGAACCCGCAGTCCCTACCAATAAGTCAGGATCTCGGGAATCAAACCCGTAGTCCACATTTCAATAATCTCAGGATCTCGGGAATCGAACCCGTAGTCCACATTTCAATAATCTCAGGATCTCGGGAATCGAACCCGTAGTCCATATTTCAATAATCTCAGGATCTCGGGAATCGAACCCGTAGTCCACATTTCAATAATCTCAGGATCTCGGGAATCGAACCCGTAGTCCACATTTCAATAATCTCAGGATCTCGGGAATCGAACCCGTAGTCCACATTTCAATAATCTCAGGATCTCGGGAATCGAACCCGTAGTCCACATTTCAATAATCTCAGGATCTCGGGAATCGAACCCGTAGTCCCCAAACACAGCAAGTAAAGGAGTACACAGAAAGAAGTATAATATACTTAACTATAACTTCGCCGATAAACAGCGCCAGCGATTACCAAGAAAACTCAAGTAAGACAATTAGGCAACTAGACAGTTAAATACTACCTACTCATGCTCTCCTAAATGCTACCGGGTAGAAATATCGAATTTAACAGCTAACAACAGGAATATCACTCATTGAACATTTTGAGTAAAGCACGTGTTCAACAACCAGCGCATGTACACCCCCGTCACCTCGCGTACAAGGCATTTAAAGTATCACATAATATCCTAGGGGTGAAAGTCCCCCACACGAAGTTAGACAAGCCACTTACCTCAATTCCGGTACGAAACCGCTAAGAAATAACCCTCTTGCCGCGAATGTCGGCCTCCACAAGTGTAGTATCTGATAAAAATCAATAGAATCACATCAAAATAGGCCAATTGGGAATTACCCAATCAAAATAACTCAAAATATACCAAAACCCACAAGTTGCCAAAACCCGACCTTCGGTACGCTTATCGAAAAATCACGAAAGTTATATATTCGGAACCCTTGTCTCAATACGAGTCTAAGCATATAAAGTTTATCAAATTCGGACTCCATTTGCCCACTCAAAACCTTGATCTTCTAAAGGTTTTGGTCTAGGGTGAAAACCCCCATTAATTACCCCAAATTCCTCCATTTTCATGAAAACTTGCATAATATTATCAACAACAATCATAATTGGAGTCCATAATTGATTACCTGAAGAAACCCCTTGAATCTCCCTTCAAAATCGCCCAAATCGCCCCTTAAGCCGAGCCCTCAAAGTTTGGAAATGTTTTTGAAATTTCTAACTTCTGATATAATTAACTCTCTGCGATTTCCGCTTCTGCGGACGAAATTCCGCTTCTGCGGATCCGCTTCCGTGACATTTTGTCGCTTCTGCGAAGCCCAGGCCTGGCTGGCCCATTCCGCTTCTGCGAGCCTAAAGCCACTTCCGCGAGGCCGCTCCTGCGGACAAAGGTCCGCTCCTGTGGAACTCTCCGCTCCTACGAACAAAAGTCCGCTTCTGCGGACTCGCCTAAGTGGAGGCTTGTCCGCTTCTGCGAGATTCCCCACTCGTCTCCTGACCGCTTCTGCGGTCCCCATCCTCGCACCTGCGAGGCCGCTCATGCGGACAAGGACCGCCCCTGCGCTCCAGTCCGCTTCCGCGCTCCAATTTCCGCTTCAGCGGACTCGCCTCTGCGGTTCCATTTCCGCAGGGGCGAAAATAACAGAGGCAGAATTCCCTAACCTGCAATTTCCATGATTTTCTCCCGTTTAACCATCCGAAACCACCCCGAGGCCCCCGGAATTTTATCCAAACACACCAACACATCCTAATACCTTATTAGAACTTGTCCCAATCCTCAAAACACGTCTAACAACATCAAAACCCATAATTCACATTGAATTCAAGCCTAAATTTCTTAAAACTCTCTGAATTACACATTAGATCTAAAACCCGACCAAACGACTTCCGAATGACCTGAAAATTTGCGGACATATCCAAAATTACATAACGAAGCTACAGAAATTGTCGAAATTCCATTCCGACCCCCGGATCAAAATCTCACCTATCGATCGGATTCGCCAACATTTCAACCTTCGGCATTTCAAGCCTAATTGAGCTACGGACCTCCAAAATACATTCCGAACGCGCTCCCAACCCCGAAATCACCTAACGGAGCTAATGGAACCATCGGATTTCCGTTCCGAGATCGTCTTAACACTGTTCCGGCTACGGGCCATTTTCTAGCTTCAAAGCTCTTATTTAGGGACTAAGTGTCCCAAAATGCTCAAATTTTCGGAACCGACTCTCCCGGCAACCCACAATAGCAGAAATGAACTTAGGGAAACAGTTAAATTAGGGATTGGGGCGTAATTTTCTAAAACGACCGGTCGGGTCGTTACATCTTTGGTCATTATCAAGTTCTTCTAAAAGAACATCCTGAGGGGTTGGTCTAGGATAGTAGAACATCCTTTGGTAAGGTTTACGAGCATATTTTTCAGAGATTTTATTAATCTCATCATTCACCTGAATTCTTTTACCTTTATCAGGTCTATGCTCTAGAGTTAAAGGACTAATCTTAAACTCTGCAAACTTCTTAGTAAGAAGTTCTTCCAGATCATTAAGACTTTTGGTTTTAAAGTCTTTTACCTCCGGTGGAGGTTGGATACTGGTTGTAGCAATTTGCTCTTTACCTTTATCCTCTTTATGAGAAATCTTTTGGACCTCTGCTATAAGCTTGTCCAATTTCTCTTGGATTGTAATAACCTGTTCTCCCAGAATACTAACATACATGTTAGTATAATTATTCTGAGTAAGCATAGTATTCAGGTTTTTAGCAGTAATTGCTGCTACATCATTTTCTAATAATTTTGAAAATGCAGTAAAGTAAACAAGTTTGTCTTTTTCCCCCATTTGAAAAGATTGTTGTGGCGAAAAAACTGATTTAGTGGTTTTCCCACTAGTAAGCATAAAATCCCTTTCTAAAATAGAGATATAGTTATAAACATGTTTAGACATAAACCAAGGAACAAAAGAAATAATTTTGTTCTTTTTGCTAATATCAGTATAAAAATCATTTCTAAAAAATTGTATTAAATCACTAGTCTTGTTTTCATGAAACCATTTTCTGAAAACAGCCCATCTGGGTTTTAGAAACTCTTCTAAAATTAGTTTTCTTGCCGGTGAACCCGGACTAAAATCTATTTGGTTTTCAGTTATTATTAACACCATTTGAAAAATCCATTTCGGAAGGAGTAGGTTCAAGATCTGAAATAATCTTGACGATATTATGTAAACCAATTTTTATACTATCAATTCTATTATTATCTCTAATTTGAGATGTGGAAGCTCTAGATGGAAAATCTACCACATAATCAATCGGAGAAATATAAGAGGAATTTGATCTAGTCAATCTAGATGATGAACTGATATTATCAGTCTGAATAGGTTCATTGAACCTAATCTTTACTGTACCATCTGAGGTTTGTTCAATTTGTGTAACCTCAGTATTACTAGTATTTTGAGAGGCAACTGCTTCCTCTATGACCCAATCTTTTGGGAAATCAATTTCATCCCATTTAATAGGTCTTCTGGTTGTTACTTTGGATTTACCAAAGTTAGTTTCTATAAGAATAGTTTCATTTTTGAAATCCATAATTTTGCACATAGGATTTAAAGTATATAAAGGTTTAAAATAAATCCTATAACAGATACAAATTACTTCTGTACCGGGCAAGTAATCATAACCATGTAATTTAATGCTAAGTATTAAAGAATTTAAAGAGTTCTCGTCATTAAGAGAAATCTGTAAATTTGGATAAGCATTAAAATAAACTGGGCCATAAGCCAAACTGGTTTGCACAGTCCCTATAAGAGACTTTTTCCAGTTCTGGTTTCTGCCATCTCTGAGAGCTGCTATAAAGCTTTCAGGTAGGCCTCTTAAAGTAAGTGGCTTGAAGGCGACTTGTATTAAACCAATATGTATAAATCTATGAGAATCCCTGTCACACCTCCCTTTTACCGTGCACATACTATGTAAACGTAAATGTGCCACTGTTTGATACTACATCCCGAGAAGGGATATAATAATAATCAGTGAAGGAGTTTTTCCACTTAAAGGACAGTCGGAACGGGATCAATTTATTTAATTTTTAGAGTCGCCACTTGGGAAAATAATGGTGTCCCAAGTCACCGGTTTAATCCCGAACCGAGGAAATTTATGACTCTGTAATACAGTCTGCGAAACTAGAAACCTGGATAAGGAATTCTGTTAACCCGGGAGAAGGTGTTAGGCACTCCCGGATTCCGTGGTTTTAGCACGGTCGCTCAACTGCAATTTTTGCTTTTATCTGATTTCTTTATATATTTTCACTATGTGCTTTTAATGTTCCGCTTTTTGATTTTAGAAGAATTGCGACGTCACGAAAACACATTTCAAGTCACACCGCAACTGGTACGCCTGCGACTTTAATGTATTTCAGTTTCGCCGAGAGTAAGATTTGGGTCACATAAATGCGCACCCGTAATTAGGAAAGTTTTTTATTTACAAATCGTGTCTAAAGAGTCTATCGTCTTTATTAACTTTAGGAAAGACCGTGAAATTCGCTAAACGGTCCTCCCGAGTCTATGCTTTTCATAACAATTAATCGAGGGCCCCGCAATTGTGTATTTTTGTGCGGCGAGGCTCATCCCATTCTTTTATTAAAATGATCATACCTAAAGTAACTAAATTTCTATTGTTTTGTTTTTGTATATAAAGGAAAGAAAATCCTAGCTAATTGTTATTACCTTAGTCTATCAATTTAAGCATTAATGGGCCTAATACCAGTTCAGTCGTAGGTCCAATGAAATCCAATTCGTAACTTGCCCTGGAGAATCTTATTTTAAATATTGGGCCTGAGACAGGCCCAAAAATGGAAAATGCAGAGGCTGGCCATATGCCATATGGAATTTATAGTGGGTCACGCTAGGATTTTAAAATTAAGCATTGCATCATCACTTTCGTTCAAATGAACTAAACTTATTAAAAATCCAAAATCCTTATTATGCTAGCGTTTAGAATTCGAAGTACTGATACACGAGTTGAAATTATTATCAAATTAACACTAACTGACAGATTTTAACTGATATACTAATTAGCCAACTAAATTAACAGATTTTACTAAACTAATAATTTTCCATAGTTGAATCTAATTTACCAGCAGGCATTAATCTCTAACATTTATCCCTGTGAATATATTTCTAAGGCCTATGCAACAAAAACGTGTCCCAAGAATAGTTGAACCTTAATTCTAAACAAAGCTTGCCAGAGATTAACTCCCTATCACAGTTTCAAGATATAGTTCAATATTTAAACATTATCACACCTAACAATCAATTCTAAGGAAACGGCATTAATTACAGTCCAATTTTACCATACTGATTAACGCATCAGATTTACAATACACAGCAAATATTTCTTGAACTCAATTGCGCAGTAAACTCAGCCAAAGAACAGTCCGAATGAATCAAACAAGAAAATGCTTCTTCAATTGATTTTCCAAGTCCAGTTTTCATTGATCCTCCATAATATATATATATATATATATATATGTACAAGATTGAAGAGAGTACCTGGAAATTGACAGAAGTAAAGGAGTAAGAGGTCAGCTATGGCAATGAAGCAACCGCAGTAGTGAACCAGCAGCAACAACACACAACAGCAAACAGCCAACAGACACCACACTCAGCAGTAGCCAAAACACAACCACAGCAAAACCAGTGACACAATCCACAGCAGTAGCCAAAACTTAGCACTAGCAGTAACCAAACTTAGCACTAGCAAACCAGTGACACAACCTCGACCAAACAGAAACAATCGACCAAGAAGTAGATGCAAGGGATCTGTGTGAACCTCAAACAGGAATCTAATGAAACAATGAGCAGGAATCAAATGGCCATTCAAGAAGAATCCAAACTCTCACTCTCTATTTTTCTAAAGTTTATGTATCTCTCTGTATATTTCAGAGTGCTCTCTCAAAGTCCCCTCACACTGTGTACGTTTGTTTGTGTATGAAATCTATGTATGTTTCAGAATTGTCTCCCTCAAAATCCAGTCTAAGCCTGTGTCTATATCTGTGTCTATATCAATCTCCAGATTGCTCTCTAAGAGTCTGTGTGTGTCCTAATCTGTATATCTCTCAAGCTCACAGGCTCCCCAAAATCCTTAAACTACCCCAATGTATTCTATGCACTCTACTGTGTGTTTTCTTTTTTGAACCATGTTCTGCCTCTAAGCCCTTCAAATGTGTATCCCTGATGTCTATCTTCTCTACTCTCACTTTCCCTTACTCACAGGCTCACCAAAATCTTAAACTACCCCAATGTATTCTATGCACTCTACTGTGTGTTTTCTTTTTTGAACCATGTTCTGCCTCTAAGCCCTTCAAATGTGTATCCCTGATGTCTATCTTCTCTACTCTCACTGTCCCTTACTCACAGGCTCACCAAAATCTCCTCCAACTCTTAAGTGTATCACTCCCTATATCTCTGTTTTCAGAACTCTCTTCAAGGTCTGTGTGTCCTAATCTGTGTCTATATCCCTCTCCCCCTATCTGTTTTCAGAACTCTCTTCAAGGTCTGTGTGTCCTAATCTGTGTCTATATCCCTCTCTTTTTGTTTTTCAGTCCTTTCTCTCTATCTTCAAAACCCCTCCTTTATAGACCAAGAAACACAACCCTTAACCTTTCAAATTATTCCCTCCATGTGTTTTCATTTTCCAGCTCTTAAGAGCACTCAGAAGAATTAAAGAAATGATTTCTGCCATCTTATTCCCTGACTTTGCTGCTTAAAGTTGTCTAAGTATGGGTTTTAATAATTAAATCCCTGGACTGCAGAAACTGGTGGTACCCTGATGTACAGCAGGTTCCACCAGTCCAGTTCATGGGCAAGGTAATTTTAAATCCTAAAATGTTAATTCTGATTAACTAATATTAGCTACATTCCATTAATCCCTAATTTATGATCAACCAACAATTACAACTATAATCCCATAGTGATTTTGGATCCAATATTGAGTTCTACTGCCGTAGTGTCCTAATCAAACAGACCCATACAACTAATCGACGATGTTCGTCCAATCGATTACAACACATAACTCATACAATTAACCACAAACAATCGTTGAATCAGTGATTCGACATCCTCAAGCAAACAAATAAAAACGCAGAGTTAAATACTCGACAGAACTGATCGAAACAATTATGCATCCTATAACTTAGCACATTCCAACAACAACCAAAATATGAATGACCAAATAAAGGTCTTATGGAGTAGAAGCAGAGAAGATTTAAGAATTAAAACATAAAACAGGACAACTGACCGACTGAACCAAATAATGAACACAACAATAACTAAAAAAACAGAAAGAGGAGAATGAAATACCTTAAGAAGAGAAATCCGAAATCGAATAGACTTGGGAATTAATGGACTCGAAACCTTTTTGAGGCCAAACGGGCTGTAATCGAGTGTTCTCGAATGAGAACAACTCAACTAAAACCCATTGGAACCTCAAAAATCTTCCAAACATACTCCGAAATTTTCTTTAGGGTTCTTGATGTTCGCATTTGGGGGTTGAGGGGTTAGGGCTTGATTCGAACCAAGCTAAGGCTGGTAGGGGTATGAGGGAGGCCTAGGGATGCTATGGTGCGAGTTTGGGGTCGATTGGTGTAGGTTGGGTCTAGACTCGAATCTTCGATTGAAGATTCGAGGATCTCGAGCTTGATTCGAGACACACCGTTCATGGATTCATGCTGGGGGAGGTGAGGGGAAGATTTGGTGTTAAGATGGAGGTGTTTGGCCTACCGGAACCGCCGTGAGGCGATTTCCGGCAGGCGGGAGACGGTGGCTCACGGCGGCGTTACATTAGGGAGATGAGGATAAAGGGTTGTTTGGTGAATGAGAACTGTGACCGGGCTTTGGGGTCTTTGGGTATTAAAATTTCAGGCTCAATCTGAGCCGTTGGATTATTACCATCCAATGGCCCCGATTGAGAAATGAATTGGAGCGGGGCGGACAGGTGAATGGTCAAACGGGTAGGGTTGGAAAATCTGGACCGTTTGATCCAGTTAGATCAACGGTCAAGATGGTGGCAGGTCGTCTTGGGCCGGGTAAGGGGTGGTATTTGGGCTAGTTTTGGGGTGGGCTTGGTTCGATTTCCCTTTTTTGATTTCCATTTCTTTTCTTTTAAATCCTACCTATTAAAACTAATTTCTAAATTATATTACAAAAATCAAATTAACTTATAAAGATACTACTTAACTTCTAATAATAATTATCACACCAATTTTAAAATAAAATCACATAATTGGGACATAAAAATGCAAAAATACATATCTATTGTTATTTTCCATTTTTGTCAAATAATTTTGATCACTTTCAATTGCAAATTAACTCCTAAAACACGATATATTTTTGTATTTTTCTTAATTTAAGCAAACAAACACGCTTAGACAAATACAAACAACTATTCAAAAATACCACGAAAAATCTAAAAAATAGCACACAACGAAAAGATTATTTTGTTTTGAATTTTTTTTTTTTGGGAGTAGTTCTCATATAGGGCAAAAATCACGTGCTCACAGCTGCCCCTCTTTGCGCGGAAACATGAAGAGTTTTCGTGCAAAGATAGTGAGCAAATACGAGCGATTTTTTTTTGCCCATTCGAGCACTCCGTGTGAAGCATTTTCTAAAAAGATCTTGACCGAGCCTTTACTTCAGGAGGCCTCCTACATATCCTGGGCTAAACAGGAATCAGGTCAATGTAGTTCGGGAAGTTTTGGTAGCTGGGACTACCATGACTGTTGTGATCTTGCTGTTACTGCTGTTACTGCTGGCGCCACTGCTTAACTGATCCCCTTATTACACCGTGCTAAACGAAAAGTAAGAAGCTAGACTAAGTTACAGTATTGCAAGTTCTTATCTATCTTTTCAACTTGATCTTGCCATGTTCCTTGCCATCCTGCTGGCTTTGATGTTTCTTCACGTGCTTTTTCTCTTCTGGCAATTGTTATTTCGGCCTATCTTGATTGCCGAACTCCGACCATTGTTCCCTTCCTTGTGATCTTCGAATTGTTTTCCTTCGAAGTTTGAATCTATCTTTTCTGACCCTTGTTGCCTTCCTTCTAATTATGAACTTGGATTTATGCCGGGGATTTCCATTACACTCTGTCTCTTTCCGATTGTTCACTATCCTTATTAAATCTTGGAAACTGAGACGTCGTTCTGCTTTTCCGGCGGGCTTCTGACTTT
The DNA here is from genome assembly GCA_032618575.1 of Nicotiana noctiflora. Lineage (NCBI taxonomy): Eukaryota > Viridiplantae > Streptophyta > Magnoliopsida > Solanales > Solanaceae > Nicotiana > Nicotiana noctiflora. The sequence goes on along the minus strand of JASVEL010012488.1, from coordinate 183,152 downwards.
ATCGACAAACTCTAATCATAAATCGCCATTCCATTCTTCAGGCGGGCACCTGATTTCAACAACAACTTCAAAATAATAACTCGCCACTCCATTCTTCAGGCGGGCTCCCTGACTTCAACTATAACTTCAACATTAAATCGCCACTCCATTCTTCAGGCGGGCTCCCTGACTTCAACTACAACTTCAAAACTAAATCACCACTCCATTCTTCAGGCGGGCTCCCTGACTTCAACTACAACTTCGAAACTAAATCGCCACTCCATTCTTCAGGCGGGCATCCTGACTTCAACTACAACTTCCAAAATATCGCCACTCCATTCTTCAGGCGGGCACCCTGACTTCAACTACGACTTCCAAACTAAATTGCCACTCCATTCTTCAGGCGGGCTCCCTGACTTCAACCACAACTTCAAAACTAAATCGCCACTCCATTCTTCAGGCGGGCTCCCTGACTTCAAATATAACTTCAAAATTAAATCGCCACTCCATTCTTCAGGCGGGCTCCCTGACTTCAAATATGACTTCAAAATTAAATCGCCACTCCATTCTTCAGGCGGGCTCCCTGACTTCAACACCAACTCACTAACTCCATCCCATCCATGTCATCTTCCTTTGCTTCATGTATCACTTTCTTCTTCCTGCATCACCTCTTAAACCATCCTTTCTCCTAAATTACCTTGTTCTGGAATTGCTTTCTTCCTGGGTCTCGTTATTCTCCCTCCTGACTGCTGGTGATATCTTTAGAATTTGTTTACTTGCCTGCTGAGGATAATGATGCTGGGAATACTTTCCTTCATTCCCTCATTTCCTTTGACTCATGCGCTTGAATTTGCGCTGGGATCTCTTGTTGTAACCCTCTGCTTTATGGTGGGTTACTGGTTTCAAGACCTGCAATGTAAAGACTGAAGACTTGCCTTTTGTTATACAGGTGGGCGCCTGCTTTTAGTAGCAATTTTTGAATTTAAAATGCATGCTGGCAATAATTTACAACATATGCATAGGACAATGTAAGATAAAACATGCGTAAAATATCCTATTCGAGGGCGGATGGTCCCGTCGTATCCTATTTGAGGGCGGATACTCCCATCGTATTCTATTCGAGGGCGAATACTCCCAATGTATCCTATTCGAGGGCGAATACTCCCAATGTATTCTATTCGAGGGCGAACACTCCCATTGTATTCTATTCGAGGGCGAACACTCCCATTGTATTCTATTCGAGGGCGAATACTCCCAATGTATCCTATTCGAGGGCGAACACTCCCATTGTATTCTATTCGAGGGCGAACACTCCCATTGTATTCTATTCGAGGGCGAATACTCCCAATGTATCCTATTCGAGGGCGAATACTCCCATTGTATTCTATTCGAGGGCGAACACTCCCATTGTATTCTATTCGAGGGCGAATACTCCCAATGTATCCTATTCGAGGGCGAATACTCCCATCGTATTCTATTCGAGGGCGAATACTCCTAATGTATCCTATTCGAGGGCGAATACTCCCATCGTATTCTATTCGAGGGCGAATACTCCCAATGTATCAATGTATGAAAGTGAACAAACCTGAGACGTCCTGTTCGAAGGTGGACAAACCTGAAACATCCTATTTGAAGGTGGACAAACCCGACACGTTATCTTGAATTGCCTTCTTCGTTTCTCCGAGAAAATTTTCAACAACGGCAGAAAATTTTCTGCCCCAGTATTGGTGTTCTTCCTTGTGGCATGACTTTCTGCTATCAATAGCACTTTCTTTCCTTGTTTCAAATCAAAGAAAATTTGTTAGTTCAAAACATTGTGAGCGGATTTGCCGCTCCTGTGGGGTGGTTTTTCCTCTTCCCCTTTCCCTCGCTCGGGGTTCCCAAAACTTGTTGGGGAATGATTTCATTTGCTGGAGATGATATTCCTGCTGGGGATGGGTTTTTCCATTTATCTCTTCCCCGTTCTGTGTTTCTCAACTTGCTGGGGGCTATTTTGTTGTAGATGAGATTTCCTTTCTCCCTTTACCACTCTGTGTTGTCCGACCACCTCGGAACTTGCTGAAGATAACACTGTTGGTGGATTTTCATTTCCTCAAATTGGTGTTTCACTCTTCTTGAAGGCTGCTGAGGATGACACTGGTTCGAAGACCATTTCCCTTAAGACTTCCCTTCTTCCTTAAGTGGGTATTGACTTCCAGAAAATTTTCAAACTGAGAAGAAAATTTTCTGCCCCAGTTTGATAATCTTCTTTGCACCATACTTCTCTGCCGTCAATGGCATTTCCTTGCCTTGCATAATAGTTGGAAAATTGGTGGTAAGTTTTGAAGTCATTTCTCACTTGTTCTGACTACACAGACTTTGATGGGGAATTTTTGATAAAAATGAGAAAGATAAAAAGAAACAAAATAGAAGACAAAGAAAAAAAAATTACTCTCTAGCAAGAAATATCTATAAAAACTTATCAAACGCGAATACCAACTCTACTGGTAATGACATGCACATATGGCCTATCCTTCGTCATTAATTGCCTTTCACGATTTCTGTCTCGTGATTTCCATCTGATTATCACCTCTATTCGACCTGTAGTGCCCGAAGGGTTTTCACTTTCAAGCCTCTCTCATTTTGATTTTCTCTCAGCTTTCGTCGCCTTACGGTGCTTGTGAAGGTTTTCACCGGTAAGACTCTCTCATTTGTATTACTTTTAACTGGGGATTGGGGTATCATTGCCAAGACTCTCTCGTGTTTCCTTTCTGCCGGGAATCAGAGTCTTTTCTGCTGAGAATCAGAGCGTTATATTCTGATAGGACTCTCTCACTCGCCTGATGTGGCATCTTTTGAAGACTGATCGGAAGGTCTTTCTTTGGACCGTAATGTGGGATTTTGATAGGGCTAGAAAGAAAGGGTATTGAAGGCTCAAAACAAAATCAATTTTGGGTTCAAAATTTACAACCTTCGGACCTAAATTTATTTATAATCAACACAATTTTTCTTTGCCCCAGTTTTTTTACTTGGGGAATTTTTATTACTTTATGTACACTATGACCGAGCTGTGAAGCGCCTACGTATCCTCTTTAAGGAATCAGGTCAAACGTAGTTCTCAATTCCTTCTTTTCATCATTTTTTCATATATTTTTTTTTTCTTTTCTTTTTCGTTCCTTTTTGGTTGTTTTTGTTTTCCTCTTTTTCTTTCTTTATCTTCCCCATTTGTGTTTCTAATTTTGGTACCGATTCCGAGGGAGGGGTATGAAAGAAATCAAAATAAGGCTCGAAGGGTTAACGGAGGATAAAGTGTTTGGGTAGCAGAACAAAATACCTTCGTCATTCCAATCTTCAAAACATGCCAAGTACAAACAACATATTCACGACATCTTCTGGTTGTGTTAGGAGTGATAACCATATCGTCCATTCGCCTTTTCATCTGTCATTTTAAAGTATTGCTGGATGACACTTTCATTTCAGTATCACGAGCGAACCCCATCTTAGCATAGCCAATTTTCCTTTAAGGGTTTCTTCATGTTTTACCTGCCCTAGTCTCACATGATTCGGGCTCCAAATAATCTCAAATCATTTTTATTTCTTTTTAAAATGACCTGATTATCTTCGAATTGCTTCATGATTAACCCTTAATATTAGGCCAAAATTATGTGCGATGCCACGTCATTAGAGTTGGCGTTCGAACAAATGACAAACTTAAAGATAGAAGAACTAAACAAAAGATGACTTGGGGTAATAAAAGACCGAAAGTTTCATAAAACTAAATGGCGAAATGATTCAAATACAAATAAACAAAAATACAAAACTAAAACGAAACTTGAAATGACTAAGCAAACTGCAATGACCAAAATGGAAAGATAAGAGGGTTTCACTTCAAGACAAGATCCGGGTCACAACCCCGAAAACAACTCGGACAAAAGAAATGACAACAAAACAAACCACCAAAACTCCTCCCGATTACCAAGCATGACTTCTTATATGTAGGGTCTAAGGGTGAGCTGGCAATGGATTCTGATTAATGTTGGGTTCCTCTGGTGTCTGAACCTCGATCTTATTGGTGTCAATAAGATTTTGCACTGCATGTTTCAGTTTCCAACATTTCTCGGTATCATGTCCGAGAGCCCCTGAACAATACTCACAGCTTACTGAGCGATCCACATTTGGGGGTAGGGGATTTGGCAATCTTGTCTCAACAGGACTCAACAAACCTATCTGCTTCAATTTGTGGAACAGAGCAGTATAAGTTTCTCCCAACTCGGTGAAGGTTCTTTGTGTCTTTTCCTTTCTGAAGGCATGATTCCCTCGGAAACCTGGTCCTGGAGGGTTATTGTAAGCCCTTGGTGGTGGATATGTGTTTCGGGGAGGGTGATTAGGGTGATTTGGGTGGTAGGGTCCGGCTTGGTAATGAGGTGAAGGACCTTTCGATCTGGACCAAGTACCCTCCTCTACCGTTGCAACTTCTTCTCTTCTCTTCTTTCCGAATGCAACCCCTGTGCCATTCTGAATAGCTTGAGTTGTTGCTTTCAACGCGGAATAGCTCAAGATCTTATTGGACTTAAGTCCCTCTTCTATCATCCCGCCCATTTTGACCACCTCATTGAATGATTTACCAACTGATGTCACCAGGTGACTAAAGTAGGTTGGCTCCAGTGTCTGCAAGAAATAATCCACCATCTCGTTCTCTCTCATCGGGGGATCTACCCTTGCTGCCTGTTCCCTCCAGCGGAACCCAAATTCTCTGAAGCTTTCGGCGGGTTTCTTCTCTAGCTTTAGCAATGATAAGCGATCGGGGATTATTTCAAGATTATATTGAAACTGGCCAATGAATGCTTGGGCCAGGTCATCCCATGTAAACCATCTGCTGGGATCCTGCCTGGTGTACCACTCTAGTGCAGACCCTCCCAAGCTCTGACCGAAGTAAGCTATCAGAATTTCATCTCGCCCTCCGGCTCCTCGCATTTTGCTGTAGAAACCTCGGAGATGGGCTACTGGGTCACCATGCCCCTCATATAAATCAAACTTGGGCATTTTGAACCCAGCGGGCAACTGGACATCTGGAAATGGGCACAGATCTTTATAAGCAACGCTGACTTGGTTGCCTAAACCATGCATATTCCTGAAGGATTGCTCCAGGCTTTTGACTTTCCGAATAACTTCCTCATGCTCCAAACTTTTGAAGTGCTTTTCCGGTTCTGCCGGGTTATCCCAGTGAGGGGTGTGTGAATGCGGTTCAGGAGCCTTAAAGGTAGGCTCGGGATCATAACAATGATTGTCATGTATTTGAAAAAGCGGTTCACCGGACGACTTCTGTAAAGTAGCAGGTGGAGGTGCCACGAAAATAGGGGTGACCGGAGGAGGAGTATTTTGTCTAGCTGGTGGAACCTGGGATGTATAAGGGTTTTCCCCTTGATAATATGGATAGATTGGTGCACTTGTCGAGGGATCAATAGGCGGACGCTCTGGAACTGGTGTAAGAGTAGGAAGGTTTGGTGGTGATTGTCCCCAGCCCAGGCTAGGTGCATCTCTGTTATTTGCTGTCTTAACCGGTCCACCTCATCTTTCATTATCTGTATCTCTGTTTTCTCTCCATTGAGACTTTTGCCGGAACTAGACATGCTTGCTAGAATTGGCCCTTTTGATCTAGTATGGTAATGGTGATTGGCCAGAATATTCTGTCAAGCCAACCGCTAAACTTTCTAGAAATGCAACAAACTTGTAAGCTCACAGAGTTTAACAGATATGTTATCGCACATTGGATGTAATGCACCTAGTCAGTTAACCATATATGTATTCGCTACATGCATCATTCCAACTTTTCCTTTTCCATTATCCTTGAAAACCTCTCTTGTTATTAACTTCCATTTTTTTTTCTTTTTTTTTATATATATTTTTCATATATATACATATACAGTTGTGGTCGAATCTTATGGAGATTGCCTACGTATCATGACCCCGCATGAATCGGACCGAGCGTAGTTCTTGCAAATTAATGCAAGAAATAAAGAGATGTTTATTTGATTATTATTTTTTTTGAATAAATATTGTACAAGCCGACTCCAACTACAAACTTGTGTAGGATATTTCTACAAGAATAAGAATATTTTTGGTGTCACTTGTGACTATTTCTACAAAATTGGCCACATAATGGCTTATTTGACAAAATGGCTATTTTTTGTAAAATTTATTTAAGAAAGATAGAACTTGAATTTATTTTTTTTCTGTGGCTCATGGGGCATCGTTCGGCATCACCATAGACCAACACAAAACTATTTTTTCCTAAATTGGCCATGTAATGGCTTATTTACACGAAGTGGCTCTTTTTGCAAAATTTTATGTAAGAAGATGCAAATTCAAAATTTTATCCTGGGGCCTTATGGGGCATCGTTCAGCACCGACACAGGCCAACACAAGACTGAGAAAGTTCAAATGCAAAAATGTAGCTATTTCAGTAAAATTTCGGCCATGTAATGGCTTGTTTGATAAAGTGGTTATTTTTGTAAAGTTGAGTGATGACTCAAAACTTGATTTTTGCGGATACAGCCCTTTCGACATTTCCGCGAGGGAATATTTCAAGGTTGTGTCCAAAATTATTTTAAAAAAAAAAAATAATCCAAAGTGGCTATTCTTGCAAAAACAGCCTTCCAGCGTCTTTTTGAGGGACGTTCGGCTTATTTTAAGCAAGAATAGCATCACCCGACTTATTTATAACAAAAATCAAAATTTGACATTTTTTTTTTGGTTATTTTTGCAAACGGGGTGTGAACCGAAACTTGATTTTGCGGCTATGGCCTTGCAACATTTCCACAAGGAATATTTCAAGGTTGTGCCCGTAAATTATTAAAAATGTTTCAAAGTGGTTATTTTTGCAAAAACAGCCTTCCGGCATCCTTTCAGAACATTCGGCTATTTGCAAAAACGGCATCACTTTGATTTTATTGACAAAATTAAACACACATTTTTTTTTATTTTTTTAAAGGGGTGGTTGGACCCGATGAGGGTTGCCTACGTATCCCACCTAACGGTGAGAATCAAACCTGCGTAGTTCGGTCAGATTATTTGACCAATTATTTCAACAAAAGTGTTCTACCTATTTTCAAATTTTCTTTTCAAGCAATCGACAATATTTTGATATCTAAAATTTCTCTCTTTTTGTTTTCAGGAATTTATCCAATCAGCATAATAGGACAAATAAATGCAACATATAACATGCTCGATCTTTTGGTTACCGGGTCACCTGTCCTAGACGGACCCAACCCCTGTGTTGAGTCCCCTAAGTCAGATATGATGCAAATAAACGTCCTAAATCTAGGTTCAATATCCTGAAGTTTTATTGGTACTAGACCGTGTACCCGAGCGGACAACTCGGATCGAGGAGGGGGCTACGACCGGTGACCCGCGGAGTCAATCGGCTTTGTAACTTATCCGGCCTCTTTTTTCTTATTTTTGGTATTGACACTAACGGAAAGGGGAGTCTCAACCAGTAAGCACATCCCCGGGGGTAAGAAGAGAAGGGTTTTCGGTACAGTTTTATATATACAGTTCACGCAATATCAAAGCGGTAAACATGTAGCACATTAATCAAAATATATAATGAAATCGGATATAAGCAAAAACAGCAATTTAACTGAGCTCGAATTCTTAAACCCTGAACCGAAGTTCTGGGTTATTTGTCCCCAGCAGAGTCGCAAGAGCTGTCACACCTCCCTTTTACCGCGCACATACTACGTAAACGTAAATGTGCCACTGTTTGATACTACATCCCGAGAAGGGATATAATAATAATCAGTGAAGGAGTTTTTCCACTTAAAGGACAGTCGGAACGGGATCAATTTATTTAATTATTCAGAGTCGCCACTTGGGAAAATAATGGTGTCCCAAGTCACCGGTTTAATCCCGAACCGAGGAAATTTATGACTCCGTAATACAATCTGCGAAACTAGAAACCTGGATAAGGAATTCTGTTAACCCGGGAGAAGGTGTTAGGCACTCCCGGATTCCGTGGTTTTAGCACGGTCGCTCAACTGCAATTTTTGCTTTTATCTGATTTCTTTATATATTTTCACTATGTGCTTTTAATGTTCCGCTTTTTGATTTTAGAAGAATTGCGACGTCACGAAAACACATTTCAAGTCACACCGCAACTGGTACGCCTGCGACTTTAATGTATTTCAGTTTCGCCGAGAGTAAGATTTGGGTCACATAAATGCGCACCCGTAATTAGGAAAGTTTTTTATTTACAAATCGTGTCTAAAGAGTCTATCGTCTTTATTAACTTTAGGAAAGACCGTGAAATTCGCTAAACGGTCCTCCCGAGTCTATGCTTTTCATAACAATTAATCGAGGGCCCCGCAATTGTGTATTTTTGTGCGGCGAGGCTCATCCCATTCTTTTATTAAAAAGATCATACCTAAAGTAACTAAATTTCTATTGTTTTGTTTTTGTATATAAAGGAAAGAAAATCCTAGCTAATTGTTATTACCTTAGTCTATCAATTTAAGCATTAATGGGCCTAATACCAGTTCAGTCGTAGGTCAAATGAAATCCAATTCGTAACTTGCCCTGGAGAATCTTATTTTAAATATTGGGCCTGAGACAGGCCCAAAAATGGAAAATGCAGAGGCTGGCCATATGCCATATGGAATTTACAGTGGGTCACGCTAGGAATTTAAAATTAAGCATTGCATCATCACTTTCGTTCAAATAACTAAACTTATTAAAAATCCAAAATCCTTATTATGCTAGCGTTTAGAATTCGAAGTACTGATACACGAGTTGAAATTATTATCAAATTAACACTAACTGACAGATTTTAACTGATATACTAATTAGCCAACTAAATTAACAGATTTTACTAAACTAATAATTTTCCATAGTTGAATCTAATTTACCAGCAGGCATTAATCTCTAACCTTTATCCCTGTGAATATAGTTCTAAGGCCTATGCAACAAAAACGTGTCCCAAGAATAGTTGAACCTTAATTCTAAACAAAGCTTGCCAGAGATTAACTCCCTATCACAGTTTCAAGATATAGTTCAATATTTAAACATTATCACACCTAACAATCAATTCTAAGGAAACGGCATTAATTACAGTCCAATTTTACCATACTGATTAACGCATCAGATTTACAATACACAGCAAATATTTCTTGAACTCAATAGCGCAGTAAACTCAGCCAAAGAACAGTCCGAATGAATCAAACAAGAAAATGCTTCTTCAATTGATTTTCCAAGTCCAGTTTTCATTGATCCTCCATAATATATATATATATATATATATATGTACAAGATTGAAGAGAGTACCTGGAAATTGACAGAAGTAAAGGAGTAAGAGGTCAGCTATGGCAATGAAGCAACCGCAGTAGTGAACCAGCAGCAACAACACACAACAGCAAACAGCCAACAGACACCACACTCAGCAGTAGCCAAAACACAACCACAGCAAAACCAGTGACACAATCCACAGCAGTAGCCAAAACTTAGCACTAGCAGTAACCAAACTTAGCACTAGAAAACCAGTGACACAACCTCGACCAAACAGAAACAATCGACCAAGAAGTAGATGCAAAGGATCTGTGTGAACCTCAAACAGGAATCTAATGAAACAGTGAGCAGGAATCAAATGGCCATTCAAGAAGAATCCAAACGCTCACTCTCTATTTTTCTAAAGTTTCTGTATCTCTCTGTATATTTCAGAGTGCTCTCTCAAAGTCCCCTCACACTGTGTACGTTTGTTTGTATATGAAATCTATGTATGTTTCAGAATTGTCTCCCTCAAAATCCAGTCTAAGCCTGTGTCTATATCTGTGTCTATATCAATCTCCAGACTGCTCTCTAAGAGTCTGTGTGTGTCCTAATCTGTATATCTCTCAAGCTCACAGGCTCCCCAAAATCCTTAAACTACCCCAATGTATTCTATGCACTCTACTGTGTGTTTTCTTTTTTGAACCATGTTCTGCCTCTAAGCCCTTCAAATGTGTATCCCTGATGTCTATCTTCTCTACTCTCACTGTCCCTTACTCACAGGCTCACCAAAATCTTAAACTACCCCAATGTATTCTATGCACTCTACTGTGTGTTTTCTTTTTTGAACCATGTTCTGCCTCTAAGCCCTTCAAATGTGTATCCCTGATGTCTATCTTCTCTACTCTCACTGTCCCTTACTCACAGGCTCACCAAAATCTCCTCCAACTCTTAAGTGTATCACTCCCTATATCTCTGTTTTCAGAACTCTCTTCAAGGTCTGTGTGTCCTAATCTGTGTCTATATCCCTCTCCCCCTATCTGTTTTCAGAACTCTCTTCAAGGTCTGTGTGTCCTAATCTGTGTCTATATCCCTCTCTTTTTGTTTTTCAGTCCTTTCTCTCTATCTTCAAAACCCCTCCTTTATAGACCAAGAAACACAACCCTTAACCTTTCAAATTATTCCCTCCATGTGTTTTCATTTTCCAGCTCTTAAGAGCACTCAGAAGAATTAAAGAAATGATTTCTGCCATCTTATTCCCTGACTTTGCTGCTTAAAGTTGTCTAAGTATGGGTTTTAATAATTAAATCCCTGGACTGCAGAAACTGGTGGTACCCTGATGTACAGCAGGTTCCACCAGTCCAGTTCATGGGCAAGGTAATTTTAAATCCTAAAATGTTAATTCTGATTAACTAATATTAGCTACATTCCATTAATCCCTAATTTATGATCAACCAACAATTACAACTATAATCCCATAGTGATTTCGGATCCAATATTGAGTTCTACTGCCGTAGTGTCCTAATCAAACAGACCCATACAACTAATCGACGATGTTTGTCCAATCGATTACAACACATAACTCATACAATTAACCACAAACAATCGTTGAATCAGTGATTCGACATCCTCAAGCAAACAAATAAAAACGCAGAGTTAAATACTCGACAGAACTGATCGAAACAATTATGCATCCTATAACTTAGCACATTCCAACAACAACCAAAATATGAATGACCAAATAAAGGTCTTATGGAGTAGAAGCAGAGAAGATTTAAGAATTAAAACATAAAACAGGACAACTGACCGACTGAACCAAATAATGAACACAACAATAACTAAAAAAAACAGAAAGAGGAGAATGAAATACCTTAAGAAGAGAAATCCGAAATCGAATAGACTTGGGAATTAATGGGCTCGAAACCTTTTTGAGGCCAAACGGGCTGTAATCGAGTGTTCTCGAATGAGAACAACTCAACTAAAACCCATTGGAACCTCAAAAATCTTCCAAACATACTCCGAAATTTTCTTTAGGGTTCTTGATGTTCGCATTTGGGGGTTGAGGGGTTAGGGCTTGATTCGAACCAAGCTAAGGCTGGTAGGGGTATGAGGGAGGCCTAGGGATGCTATGGTGCGAGTTTGGGGTCGATTGGTGTAGGTTGGGTCTAGACTCGAATCTTCGATTGAAGATTCGAGGATCTCGAGCTTGATTCGAGACACACCGTTCATGGATTCATGCTGGGGGAGGTGAGGGGAAGATTTGGTGTTAAGATGGAGGTGTTTGGCCTACCGGAACCGCCGTGAGGCGATTTCCGGCAGGCGGGAGACGATGGCTCACGGCGGCGTTACATTAGGGAGATGAGGATAAAGGGTTGTTTGGTGAATGAGAACTGTGACCGGGCTTTGGGGTCTTTGGGTATTAAAATTTCAGGCTCAATCTGAGCCGTTGGATTATTACCATCCAATGGCCCCGATTGAGAAATGAATTGGAGCGGGGCGGACGGGTGAATGGTCAAACGGGTAGGGTTGGAAAATCTGGACCGTTTGATCCAGTTAGATCAACGGTCAAGATGGTGGCAGGTCGTCTTGGGCCGGGTAAGGGGTGGTATTTGGGCTAGTTTTGGGGTGGGCTTGGTCCGATTTCCCTTTTTTGATTTCCATTTCTTTTCTTTTAAATCCTACCTATTAAAACTAATTTCTAAATTATATTACAAAAATCAAATTAACTTATAAAGATACTACTTAACTTCTAATAATAATTATCACACCAATTTTAAAATAAAATCACATAATTGGGACATAAAAATGCAAAAATACATATCTATTGTTATTTTTCATTTTTGTCAAATAATTTTGATCACTTTCAATTGCAAATTAACTCCTAAAACACGATATATTTTTGTATTTTTCTTAATTTAAGCAAACAAACACGCTTAGACAAATACAAACAACTATTCAAAAATACCACGAAAAATCTAAAAAATAGCACACAACGAAAAAATTATTTTGTTTTGAATTTTTTTTTTTGGGGAGTAATTCTCATATAGGGCAAAAATCACGTGCTCACAATCCCTATAGGGGGCAAAATCACTTTCTGATAATAATCTAAAAGTAGCATGATCACTATCTATTGTGATAGTCTCTTCAGTAGTTTTGACTACCTGTTTTAATCCTATTTTTTCAAAAGTACCTAATTGGTATATTACCTTAGGTTTGACTAGTGGTATAGTCTATTTATTAAGAAGGTCTAATTGTTGGGGCATTTCATACTCCTCTTTCCTACTGTTTTTAACAGTAGTCTTCTTCCTAATGATATTCATTAAGAAAACAGTGTTAAACCTAGCTTCTATAGTTACTAAATGACCTGGCTCTGATACCAAGGGGTTACATGATCGCTTCTAATAAGGCAGGAACAAATTACAAGAACTCCAGTCCTGGCTAACTACTAACCTTTAGGTAAACCTTAAACCACGGTGCTCTATCACAACCCTATAAATGACCACCTGTCTTAAACGAGTTTCACGAGCACCACCGGTTAGGTCAGCCTAACCAAGGTTTACTGTCGAGATTAGCAACTGCTTGGTCTATATAGTTCTTAACCTAAGAACTCATTAGGGTGATACAGTAAACAATTAATAACAAAACATGCTTTTAGTAACATGCAGAGAGACTAAGTCTAACACTTAATAATTTAGCCTATCATTTAAGCTAAATAGTATCAAAATATAAAAGAGAAGAGAGAAAAAGAAATAGTACCGGAGACCCTGGATTTGTGGCCAAGTGACCTTTTTTGATTTTTCTATACAAACTTCAAAATATTACAAAGGATTTTTACAAGAGAGAGAAACTAGAGAGAAGGGAGAGCGTTGGCTAATGCCTCCCTCCTTCTAATCTATATTGATCCTTGTATAATGGATCAGCTAATAATAAAACAAAATTGCAATAATGTTGGCCGACACAATAATTACATTTCTGGCCGACAAGATAAAAGAAAATCCTAAGAAATTACTTTATTAAAGTAGATTCCCTTCAATAATCAAATGGCCCTTTTATTAAAGTTGTTTGTCTTCATTACCCCGAATTCAATGATGGGGCCTTCAATAATTCAAGCTTCCTTTTATTAAAGTTGTTTATCTTTATTACCCCGAATTCAATGATGGGGTCTTCAATAATTCAAGCTTTTTCTTTTCCTTTTCCTTTTCTCTTTTCTGAAGATTCTTCAGCATTTTCCTTCAACTTTTCAAGGAGGTCTTCAATTTCCTCAATATTGACATCTGACTCCGAGGTGCTTTGAGCTTCCCCTGCTGCATATTCTTCATTGTTGGAGATATTATCCAAAGAGGCCATTGATACGTCATCATTAATTTCTATCCCGAAATTCTTAGCTAAATCCTTTTTTATTTCTTCAAAATATGAGGCCAGAATTTCTTTTTTGGAGATTGCTCCCTTCTTCATTTGAAGATTCTTAGCAATAACATCAAAAGGACGTGATTTATCCTTAGAAGCATTTGCCTTGTCCATTTTGACATATTCTTCTATCTTGGCTTGGATTTGTTGTATTAATTCCTCACCAAATAGTTTGCCATGGGGTCTGTCTGGAGTAGTTTGGTCCAGAATTTATTATAAAAAATTCTTTGAAGGCAAGGAATTCCTTCATCAGTATAACTACATTGGACATCCCACTTCATAATCCATGGGATTGAAAATTCTATAAAGAAATGCATTAAAACAATACCATCATAAAAGATATTATCTTTTTGTAATAAAATTATTTTGGGAGATATATCTACCCATTTGAGCATATAAACTCTTAAACAATGGAGGAAAAATTTCTATTGATGGACCATATAATTTCCACCACTTGAAAAACCAATTTGGAATTGGTTGATTGTTCATATTAGAACATAACTTGATAAACCAAGAATGCTTCCTATTAGGATTTTCATACAAAAAAGTTTTATTAAAACTTTCAATATAGTCCCAATAGTTAAATTTAACTTGGACTCTTTGTTCAGGATGAGTATATTCTCGATCCTTAAGGGTACTCATTCCCCATTCATCTGAAGGTATAACCTTCTTGATAATAATCTTAGAAAAATTATAAACTTTTCTTGTATTGGCAGGATAAAAATGCTGAATATCAGCTGATTCTGTAGTAGAGAGTATTATCTCATAGTGAGTCCTGTATTTATAAGCAGGAGTAGCGTATGACGCTGTATCAAAATACCTGTTCATTATTTGCCAGGGATTATCCTTCCATTTAAGGTCATATCGTTCCAAAAGAATTATTAATTCTTTTGTATCTTTGCGGTTATAAACCTCAAGATTTTCACTACTATCCTCTGTTATTACTGAGGAGTAGGATGGTGTATTAGAAGGTGTATTGGATGAAGTTCCTTCATCCTTCTTGGATTGTATAAAATCCATGAATTCCTTGTATAATGGATGATCCGTATTACCTCCAGTAAGATTGGCAGCTATGAGCTGTCTATTCCCCATTTGGGAGAGAATATTATTCTCTTTGCTATTATTTGAGCTTTACAAGTAGTTTAAACATAGGAATATTTATTTAATAAAGACTCATATATGCTTATACTAATAATAATTAATCTAGTGATATATAAACTATTGCGTCACAAATTATAGATATATTAATATTTATTTATTTCTTAAAATTGGATTATATATATGTATATATATAAAATCTTTTTGACTTTCAAATTTACAATCACAGAAGAAAGTTTGAAAGAAACTGTGACCACACATATTCTATGTGTAATAGACTGAACTGATTTAACACTTTACCAGTCATAAAGTGTTGGTTATGAATATAGACCAGAAAATTTATGTTTGCCAACATTCGAATTGAATTATTAAATGGCTAACCAACTAGTTACTTAGGCATACCGATCACCATGGAATTACTCCTGTGTAGGTGACACTGTTTTTGTAGAGGCCTTCATGAAATATTCTAGTTATACAATAACCCGGATGTTGACCAGATTAATTGGTTAAACATTTAATTATCAAATCTATATCGGACTTATGAGGCTCCATTGCTTCACCCTCAATGGCGACGGGTAGGGTATCATAGTTCTGAGTTTAACGTCGTCAGCTCAACTTATTAATTTTGATATTCATCGGTCTATCAAAGTGACCGGCGAATTTTGCTCAAAATGTCCTCCAAAGTATATTTTTAGCGTGTGTCCATTCACCTTAAACTTGTCTCCTCCATTATTTTTTGCTGAATTTCAATTGTACCATATGGAGTTACATCTGTAACATTATAAGGACCTGTCCACTGGGATTTCAACTTTCCTGGGAATAGCTTGAGTCGACTATTGTAAAGAAGTACCTGATCTCACACTTGAATACTTTTCTGTTAGATCAAATTGTCATGCCGGATTTTTGTTTTTTCTTTGAAAATTCTTGCATTTTCATAAGCTACTAATCTCAGTTCTTCCAACTCATTAACCTGAAAAAATCTATTTTTACCAGCAGAGGTTAATTCAAAGTTTAGTGCTTTCAGTGCCCCAAAAGCTTTGTGTTCTAATTCAACTAGCAAATGACAAGCTTTTCCAAAGACTAATCTATATGGGGATGTTCTAATTGGTATTTTAAATGCTGTTTGGTATGCCCATAATGCATTATCTAATTTTAAAGCGCAGTCTTTTCTTGAGATTCCAACCGTTTTTTCAAGAATTCTTTTTAACTCACGGTTGGAAACTTCAACTTGCCCTTGAGTTTGAGCATGATATGGTGTCATGTTTTATGAGTCACACCATATTTTGTTAGCAAAGCAGAAAATTGTCTATTCATAAAATGAGTCCCTTGGTCACTAATGATGACTCGTGGTGTGCCAAATTTGGCAAAAATATTTTTCTTGAGAAAATTGCACACAGTTCGAGCATTATTTTTCCTTGTGGGAATTGCTTCAACCCATCTTGACACATAATCCACGGCCACAAGGATATATTCAAAAGAATGAGAAGAGGGAAAAGGACCCACGAAATCTATTCCCCAAACATCAAATATCTCACATACCTGTATTGATTGTAATGGCATCTCATCTCTCTTAGTGATGTTACCTGTTCTCTGACACCTGTCACATTGTGCAACATATGCTCGGGCATCTTTAAAGAGAGCTGGCGAGAAAAATCCAGCTTCCAAAACTTTAAAGGCTGTTCGATTTGCCGCATAATGTCCTCCAATTGCTCCATCATGACAGTGATATAAAATTTTTCTCATCTCATGCTCAGGCACACATCTTCTAATGATATTATCTGCGCAATTTTTAAACAAGTAAGGTTCATCCCACAAATAATATTTTGCATCAGATATACGCTTTTTCCTTTGATGGTAAGAGAGATCTTGGGGTGTCCACTTTCCAACCAAGTAGTTTGCAATATCTGCAAACTAGGGTAGTTGAGTCACAATTGAGTTAACTGAGAAAATGTGTTCATCAGGAAATTCTTCCTTTATTTCATTAAACTCAAGGGGAGGATTTTCTAATCTAGACAAATGGCCAGCTACTTAATTTTCTGTTCCTTTTTTGTCTTTTATTTCAAGGTCAAATTCTTGTAGAAGTAAAATCCATCTTAACAATCTAGGCCGAGCATCTTTCTTTGCTAAGAGGTATTTTAAAGCTGCATGATTAGTAAAAATAGTGACCTTCGTTCCTATCAAGTAAGATCGAAACTTATCAAAAGCAAATATTACCGCTAGTATCTCTTTTTCTGTTGTGGCATAATTTAGTTGAGCCTCATTCATTGTTCTACTAGCATAGTAAATGGGACGAAAGATCTTATCCTTTCTCTGACCTAAAATAGCTCCAACTGCTATATCGCTAGCATCACAAATGACCTCAAAAGGTTGATTCCAGTCTGGGGACACAACTATTAAGGCAGTTGATAACTTTTCCTTAAGGGTCTCAAATGCTTTTAAACAATTACATGAAAAATCAAACTTAATATCTTTCATCAAAAGGTTAGTCAACGATTTTGAAATCTTTGAAAAGTCTTTTATGAACCGTCTGTAAAAACATGCATGACCTAAAAAGCTTCTGACGCCTTTAAGAGTTGTGGGAGGGGGTAATCCTGCTATAAGATCAATTTTAGCCTTATCAACTTCTATCCCTTTATTAGTGATTTTATGTCTTAAAACAATTCCCTCAGTAACCATAAAATGACATTTTTTCCAATTAAGAATCAAGTTTGTTTCTTCACATCTCTTAAGAACAAAGGTCAAGTGGTGAAGACAATCCTCAAATGTTTTGCCAAAGAGTGTAAAATCATCCATAAAATTTTCCAGAAATTTTTCTGTCATGTCAGAAAAAATTGCTGACATGCAACGCTGAAATGTAGCAGGGGCGTTGTATAGACCAAATGGCATTCTCCTATAGGCATGTGACGACCCGGCCCGTCGTCACGGGAATTACCACCCCGTTATGTTGAAATTGTATGTTTTATGCTTTTATATCAGTGTTAAAGTCTATCGGGTGATTTAGGAGTGATTTGGATTGAAAATGAGGCATATAGCCTTTTTGAAGGAGACTTGAATAAGGAAAGTCAACCCGGAGTTGACTATTTGGTTAGAGGGCTCGGAATCAGGTTCTGATGATTCGGTTAGTTCCGGGAGGTGATTTGTGACTTAGGGGAATGATCGGAATTGAATTTGGAGGCCCGGTGTAGAAATAGGCTTGAATTGGCCTAATTTGTTGTATTTCTACTGTATTTGATCAGATTCTACGCGTGCGGAGCTTGATTCTCATGGCAAGGGTATTGCGGAGTAGTCGTTGCACCGTATTGAGGTAAGTAATAGATATGGGTGATGACCATCGGGTTCGAAACCCCGGTATACCACTTTGTGACGCTGTATAGCGGCGAGACACGTACTCTCTTGTGAGTGCGGGGTCGATTGTGATTGGGGACTATGGCTTAGTCCAACTTGTTGATACTGTATTATGATATTAGGCTATTCTTGAGCCGTCGAACCTCCTTCTCGGATGGTTGCATATTATATATTGTGATAATGGCCACTCTTGAGCCGAGGAACCCCCTTCTTGGGCGGTTGAGTATACTTGTGGGCCATGAGCCAGTTATTGGATCCCGCGAGGATCGTTATCATTGTCTTATCATATTGACATGCTAGTTTACTACTAGTCCGCATCTATTTCTGTTATCATGTTATTTCCAAATCTCTGGAACTTGATATTTCTGTTTTCAACTGAAAAATGATAAAAGATGTTTTCAAAACTACTTTTGAGCCTGCGAGGCTGTGATTGCATATTAGCTGACTAGCAGTGGATCGGGCTACGCGCTGCAGCGATACATATGTTGGATCGGACTGCACGCCGCAGTGATATTGTGCTTGGGCTGTAGGAGCCCCTCCGGAGTCTGAACCCCCACAGTGAGCACGGGTACCCAAATTGGATCGGGCTACGTGCCGTAGCGGTCATATCATGCATTGCATTGCATTTAGCTACATCTGCTAGCTGTTATACTATTTTGCTGGTACTTATTGGTACAGGTACAGTTGATATTGATTCTATGACAGGGTATTTGATTACAACTTTGCATAGTGCTTTATTGCGGATTTCTTATCTGCGCTGTCGTACCCCTGTTTATTACCATTGAGTCTGGCAGTACTCATTTTACTCCCTGCACCTTGTGTGCAGATCCAGGTACCTCTCAGCAGTGATCCAGTAGCTGTGCGAGGCGACATTTGTGGATATTCGAGGTAGCTGCAGAGTCCGCAGGACCCGATATTCCTTCTTACTGTCTTGATTTTGTATTGACTTTTCTTTCCGCACTTGGTATCTTGTAAACCTTTATACACTCATGTTCAGTAGAGGCTCACGACTCTTGACCCTTCGGTCTATGGGAGTTGATGTATTATGGGACTTGGTTCCCTTTTTTCGTTATATGTATCGCTATTGCTTCGTGATTTGATATGCTTAAATGGGAAAAAGAGAGCTTCTAGCTCCGTTATTGTTATTGATTGGTCAGGCTGGCCTAGCAATGTGCTGGGCGCCATCACGACCGGATTTGGGGTCGTGACAAGTTGGTATCGGAGCCTAGGTTTACTAGGCCTCATGAGTCTTGAGCCGGTTAGTAGAGTCTTGTGGATCGGTACGGGGACGCCCGTACTTATCCTCGGGAGGCTGCGCGAACCTTTAGGAAAACTTCACTTTTCTTGAACTCGGTCGTGCGATCTTGTTGTTCTGAGAACTGAACTTCTATATTCTATTCTCTCGCGGATGGCGAGAACGCGAGCATCAGGACGAGGTGCACGACCTCCATTGCCACCTGTTAGAGGCCGTGGGCGCGGTCGTGCTAGAGTTAGAGGTAGGGCGGCCGAGGCGGTGCCAGCCGACCCGCTCGTTGTACCGGTTCGGGAGAAGCCCTCAGTGGTTAATGCTCCGGCGGCCCCGGTTCGGGGCCGGACTATATCTATTGCTATTCCCGGTCTTCGGGAGACTCTTGCTCGGATATTATCGGTGTGTTCGGTTTGGCTCGGGTAGTTTCGGCTACCGCTACCGTAGCGACATCTCAGTCGGGGGTGGTCGGCGGACCCCTGCAGCTCGCACACCGACCCGGTTGTTCGGGGACTTCGGACGCCGAGGCGGTCCCCGCTCGGTGGTTGCACCGGTTATTCCTCCAGCTGCACCGGCTCCAGCTCCAGAGCATATGGTTCAGGTTATGCCCGAGGACGAGCAGCATCGTCTCGAGAGATTTGGTAGACTTCAGCCACCCCATTTCAGTGGCGTTGAGGGCGAGGATGCCCAGGGTTTCTTGGACAAGTGTCAGAGGATGTTGCGGACGGCTGGTATTCTCGAGTCCAGCGGAGTTTCATTTACTACCTTTCAGTTCACTGGTCCCGCATTTGATTGATGGGAAGAGTTTGAGAGGCGTAGGCCTGCAGGAGCAGCACCTCTCACATGGCAGCAGTTCTCTACTCTCTTTCTAGAGAAATATGTACCACAGTCTCGTCGCGAGGAGCTACGTTGCTAGTTCGAGTGGTTGGTTCAGGGCGACATGTCTGTGACCCAGTATGAGCTCGGATTCACACGGTTGGCTAGGCATGCCACATGGATGATCCCTAATGATAGGGAGAGGATCAGGAGGTTAATTGATGGCCTCAACTACTCTATCCGCATTCTTATGACCGGAGAGAGAGTTTTGTCATCATCATTTGAGCAGGTTGTTGATATGGCACGCTCCATTGAGGCGGATCGTCGCCGAGAGAGAGAGGAGCGGGAGGCCAAGAGGCCTCGTGGTTTTGGCAGTTTCAGTGGTGCTCCATCTAGAGGGCATTCCCAGCAGAGCAGAGGTTGCTCCTCTAGACCTTCTCATTCAGGCCGCCCAGAGCAGAGCGGAGGTTCTCATGGTCGTGGTCGACAGGGGTTTCAGCAGGGTCAGTCATCACTTAGTGCCCTTCCAGCCCAGGGTGCAGCACCTACTTCTTCAGCCCAGGGTTCTTCTGCGGCGAGGGGTTCCCTTCAGTCCCCTTCTCCAGCACCAGGTGCATGTTATGAGTGTGGTGAGTTTGGCCACACGAGGAGACAGTGCCCTCGACTCCGTAGGGACAGGACTCAGCAGAGGGACCAGCCCTCATCTTCAGCACCATCTCAGTCTAGTAGAGGTGGAGGTCGGTCTTCTCGTGGTTGCCCCAGGGGCGAGGAGAGATCTGGTGGAGGCCAGGCACGATTCTATGCACTTCCTGACAGGCGTGATGCAGTTGCCTCCGATGCAGTGATTACAGGTATCATTTCTATCTGTCACAGAGATGCCTCTGTTCTATTTGATCCAGGGTCCACATATTCTTACGTGTCCTCTTATTTTGCACATCATTTGGGTGCAACTCGTGGTAGTCTTGATTTACCTATTCATGTATCCACCCCCGTGGGTGATACGATTGTTGTGGATCATGTCTATAGATCCTGTGTTATATCTACTGGGGGTCTGGAGACCCAGGCAGATTTGTTATTGTTGGGTATGGTGGACTTTGATGTTATATTGGGTATGGACTGGTTGACTCCGTACCATGCTATATTGGACTGTCATGCTAAGACAGTTACGTTGGCCATTCCTGGTATTTCTCAGATTGAGTGGCGGGGTTCGACCGATTTCGTCCCTAGCCGTGTTATTTCGTTCTTAAAAGCTCAGAAGATGGTTGAAAAAGGGTGTTTATCGTACTTAGCTTTTGTGAGAGATGTGGGAGCTGAGTCTCCTAGCATTGATTCTGTACCTGTTGTGAGGGACTTCCCAGATGTATTCCCCTCAGACCTGCCGGGCATGCCGCCGGACAGGGATATTGATTTTGGCATTGACTTGGTGCCGGGCACTCGGCCCATATCCGTTCCTCCTTATCGGATGGCACCAGCTGAGTTGAAAGAACTGAAAGAGCAGCTTCAGGACCTTCCGGATAAGGGTTTCATCCACCCTAGTGTGTCCCCGTGGGGTGCGCCGGTGTTATTTGTTAAAAAGAAAGATGGTTCCATGCGAATGTGTATTGATTATAGGCAATTGAACAAAGTGACAGTGAAGAACAAGTACCCTCTACCGCGCATAGATGATTTGTTTGATCAGTTACAGGGTGCGAGGGTGTTTTCTAAGATCGATCTTCGTTCAAGCTATCATCAGCTGAAGATCAGGGACTCGGATATTATGAAGACTGCATTCATGACCCGATATGGTCATTATGAGTTTCTTGTGATGTCGTTTGGGCTGACCAACGCCCCAACAGCATTTATGCATCTGATGAACAGTGTGTTCGGGCCTTATTTGGATTCATTTGTGATTGTGTTCATTGATGACATTCTAGTCTACTCCCGTAGTCGGGAGGAGCATGCTCAGCATTTGAGTATTGTGTTGCAGAGATTGAGGGAGGAGAAGCTATATGCTAAATTCTCCAAGTGCGAGTTTTGGCTCGAGTCCGTAGCATTTCTGGGACATGTGGTGTCTCGTGATGGTATTCAGGTTGATCAAAAAAAGATAGAGGCGGTGCAGAGTTGGCCTAGACCGACCTCAGCTACAGAGATCAGGAGTTTTCTTGGTTTGGCGGGATATTATCGCCGGTTTGTTCAGGGATTTTCATCCATTGCTTCTTCATTGACTAAATTGACCCGGAAGGGTGCACCATTCGTGTGGTCGGATGAGTGCGAGGAGAGCTTTCAGAAGCTCAAGACAGCTTTGACCACAGCTCCAGTGTTAGTATTGCCATCGACTTCAGGTTCATATACCGTTTATTGTGATGCCTCGAGAGTGGGGATAGGTTGTGTGTTAATGCAGGAAGGTAAGGTGATTGCTTATGCTTCTCGGCAGTTGAAGCCACATGAGAAGAACTATCCTGTTCATGATTTGGAGCTAGCCGCCATTGTTCATGCATTGAAGATTTGGAGGCACTATTTGTACGGTGTGTTTTGTGAGGTGTATACCGACCATCGTAGTCTCCAGCACTTGTTCAAACAGAAAGACCTTAATTTGAGACAGCGGAGATGGCTTGAGTTGCTGAAGGATTATGACATTACTATATTATATCATCCGGGAAGGCCAATGTGGTGGCCGATGCTTTGAGCCGGAAGGCGGTCAGTATGGGGAGCTTGGCATATATTCCAGCCGAGGAGAGGCCATTTGCTTATGATGTTCGGGTGCTAGCCAATCGGCTAGTGAGGTTAGATATTTCGGAACCCAGCCGGGTATTGGCTTGTGTTGTATCTCGGTCATCTCTATATGATCGTATTCGTGAGCGCCAGTATGATGATCCACATTTGGCTGTCCTGAGGGACAGAGTTCGGCATGATGATGCTAGAGATGTCACCATTGATAGTGACGGCGTATTGAGGATGCAGGGCCGGATATGTGTGCCCAATGTTGATGGCCTTCGTGAGTTGATTCCGGAGGAGGCCCATAGCTCGCGGTATTCTATCCATCCAGGAGCCGCGAAGATGTATCAAGATTTGAAACAACACTATTGGTGGAGAAAGATGAAAATGGACATTGTCGGACATGTAGCACGGTGCCTCAACTGTCAGCAGGTTAAGTACGAGCATCAGAGGCCCGGTGGTGTATTTCAGCGCATTGATATTCCCGAGTGGAAATGGGAGAGGATCACTATGGACTTTGTTACTGGACTCCCTCGGACGGCGAGGAAGTTTGATTCTGTATGGGTGATTGTGGATAGATTGACTAAGTCAGCCCACTTCATTCCAGTTAGCACTACCTACTCATCGGAGCGGTTGGCAGCGATCTTTATTCGAGAGATTGTTCGGTTGCATGGAGTTCCCAGTGTCTATCATATCCGACAGGGGTACTCAGTTCACTTCTCCGTTTTGGAGAGCATTTCAGCGAGAGATGGGTACGCGGGTTGAGTTGAGTACAGCATTTCACCCCCAGACAGACGGACAGTCTGAGCGCACTATTCAGGATCTTGGAGGATATGTTGCGAGCTTGTGTGATTAATTTTGGTGGTTCGTGGGATGAGTTCCTATCACTTGCTGAGTTTGCCTACAACAACAGTTATCAGTCGAGTATTCAGATGGCCCCGTATGAGGCATTGTATGGCGGGCGGTGTAGATCCCCCGTGGGATGGTTTGAGCCTGGTGAGGTTAGATTGATAGGGACTGAGTTAGTCCAGGATGCTCCGGATAGAGCAAAGTTGATCCAGGAGAGGCTTCGTACAGCACAGTCTCGTCAGGAAGAGTTATGCGGACCGTAGAGTTCGAGAGTTGTCTTTCATGGTTGGTGACAGAGTATTGTTGAAGGTTTCACCTATGAAGGGTGTCATGAGGTTTGGGAAGAAAGGAAAGTTGAGTCCCAGGTACATTGGTCCTTTTGAGATACTTAGGAGAGTTGGAGAGGTGGCATATGAGTTGGCCTTGTCGCCCAGCTTATCCAGCGTTCATCCAGTATTCCATGTGTCTATGCTCCGGAAGTACATTGGAGATCCGTCTCATGTATTAGATTTCAGCACCATTCAGCTTGATGGTGATCTATCCTATGATGTGGAGCCTATTGCCATTTTGGGACGGCAGGTGAGAAAATTGAGGTCTAAGGAGATTGCATCAGGTTAAGGTTCAGTGGAGAGGTCGACCCGTGGAGGAGGCCACTTGGGAGATCGAGCGGGAGATGCGGAGCAGATATCCTCACTTGTTTGAGACTTCGGGTATGTTTCTTGACCCGCTCGAGGACGAGCGTTTGCTTAAGAGGGGGAGAATGTGACGACCCGGCCCGTTGTCACGAGAATTACCACCCCATTATGTTGAAATTGTATGTTTTATGCGTTTATATCGGTGTTAAAGTCTATCGGGTGATTTAGGAGTGATTTGGATTGAAAATGAGGCATATAGCCTTTTTGAAGGAGACTTGAATAAGGAAAGTCAACCCGGAGTTGACTATTTGGTTAGAGGGCTCGGAATCAGGGTTCTGATGATTCGGTTAGTTCCGGGAGGTGATTTGTGACTTAGGGGAACGATCAGAATTGAATTTGGAGTCCCGGTGTAGAAATAGGCTTGAATTGGCCTAATTTGTTGTATTTCTACTGTATTTGATCATATTCTACGCGTGCGGAGCTTGATTCTCATGGCAAGGGCATTGCGGAGTAGTCGTCGCGCCGTATTGAGGTGAGTAATAGATGTGGGTGATGACCAGCGGGTTCGAAACCCCGGTATACCACTTTGTGACGCTGTATAGCGGCGAGACACGTACTCTCATGTGAGTGCGGGGTCGATTGTGATTTGGGGACTATGGCTTAGTCCGACTTGTTGATACTGTATTATGATATTAGGCTATTCTCGAGCCGTCGAACCTCCTTCTCGGATGGTTGCATATTATATATTGTGATAATGGCCACTCTTGAGTCGAGGAACCCCTTCTTGGGCGGTTGAGTATACTTGTGGGCCGTGAGCCAGTTATTGGATCCCGCGAGGATCGTTATCATTGTCTTATCATATTGACATGTTAGTTACTACCAGTCCGTAGCTATCTCTGTTATCATGCTATTTCCAATCTCTGGAACTTGATATTACTGTTTTCAACTGAAAAATGATAAAAGATGTTTTCAAAACTACTTTTGAGCCTGCGAGGCTGTATTTGCATATTAGTTGACTGGTAGTGGATCGGGCTGCGCGCCGCAGCAGTATATTTGTTGGATCGGACTGCACGCCGCAGTGATATTGTGCTTGGGCTGTATGAGCCCCTCCGGAGTCTGAACCCCCACAGTTAGCACGGGTACCCAAATTAGATCGGGCTACGTGCCGTAGCGGTCATATCATTCATTGCATTGCATTTAGCTACATCTGCTAGCTGTTATACTATT
The DNA here is from genome assembly GCA_032618575.1 of Nicotiana noctiflora. Classification (NCBI taxonomy): domain Eukaryota; kingdom Viridiplantae; phylum Streptophyta; class Magnoliopsida; order Solanales; family Solanaceae; genus Nicotiana; species Nicotiana noctiflora. Next base: position 157,619 of record JASVEL010012488.1, on the reverse strand, counting down.
TTGCTGGTACTTGTTGGTACAGGTACTGTTGATATTAATTCTGTGACAGGGTATTTGATTACAGTTTTACATAGTGCTTTATTGCGGATTTCTTATCTGCGCTGTCTTACCCTTGTTTATTACCACTGAGTCCGGCAGTACTCATTTTACTCCCTGCACCTTGTGTGCAGATCCAGGTACCTCTCAGCAGTGATCCAGTAGCTGTGCGAGGCGACGTTTGTGGATATTCGAGGTAGCTGCAGAGTCCGCAGGACCCGATATTCCTTCTTACCGTCTTGATTTTGTATTGACTTTTCTTTCCGCACTTGGTATCTTGTAAACCTTTATACACTCATGTTCAGTAGAGGCTCACGACTCTTAACCCTTCGGTCTATGGGAGTTGATGTATTATGGGACTTGGTTCCCTGTTTTCATTATATGTATCGCTATTGCTTCGTGATTTGATATGCTTAAATGGGAAAAAGAGATCTTCTAGCTCCGTTATTGTTATTGATTGGTCAGGCTGGCTTAGCAATGTGCTGGGCGCCATCACGACCAGATTTGGGGTCGTGACAAGGCATATGTTCCATGAGGACATGTGAAAGTTATTTTTTCCTGATCTTCATGTGCAATTGGTATTTGGTTGTATCCTGAATAACCATCAACAAACAGTAAAAACCATATCCTGCAATTTTTTCCAATATTTGGTCAATGAATGGTAAAGGAAAATGATCTTTTCTAGTAGCATCATTGAGACGTCTGTAATCAATACAAACTCTCCATCCTGTTACCGTCCTGGTAGGTATGAGGTCATTATTTTTATTTTTTATAACAGTCACATCTCCTTTCTTTGGTACTACCTGAACTGGGCTTACCCAAGGGCTGTCTGAAATGGGATAGATAATGCCTACCGCCAAAAGCTTTACGATCTCCTTTTTTACTACTTTCTACATTGCTGGATTCAATCTCCTTTGGGGCTGGACTATTGGCATGTAGTTATCCTCCATAAGGATTCTGTGTGTACAAACAATTGGATTAATCACTTTGATATCTTCTATAGTCCATCTCAAGGCTCATTTGTGTGCTTTCAACACTTCAATCAATTTTTCTTCTTGTCCTATAGTAAGAGAAGATGAAATAATTACTGTAAATAATTCTTTCTCAAGGTAAACATATTTTAAATGAGATGGGAGAACTTTAAGTTCAATTTTTGGTTGAACTTATTGTGAGCACGTGATTTTTGCTCCAAGCAATTGAATTCCAAAATATATAAAAAATAATTTTTGTTTGCAATTGTGTGATTTGTGTGAAATACCAGTATTTGTTTGAAATAAAATTAAAGTGAAAATACAAAAAGAAATTAATTAGAAAAATGTCATAAAATTGTAAAACAAATGCTAGGAAATTAGAAAATTAAGCAAAAATACAAAAAAAATATCGGAAAATAAAGGAAAAATACAAAAAAAAAATGGAAAACAAAGGAAATATATTAGTTGTAAAATAAATACAAAAGAAAAATACAAAATACAAAAAAAAAATAGAGAAATTAAATAAAATACAAGTCAAAATAATAAAATACAAAAAAATACAATATACAATATTAGTTTGGGCCAAATATACAAGAAATACATATACATACTCAACCCAAAACATTTACACAGACCAGGCCCAGTCATTTTTGGCCGGCGTGCCTAGTCCCTTGCCAACCAAACGACATCGTATGAGCAATTAAATCTGAGATGTTGAAACATTTGATCAACAGACTTGATGAGGCGGTTCCCTCACCAATGAAATGACGTCGTCCTTAGAACTAATCACAACCGTCCAATGCATTTGATCAGACGGACAAGGCTGATGAGCCAATTAATTGAAATGACGTAGTATAAGCAAGTAATCTTGACCATTCGATTATCTAATCTAACGGACCTCATGAGACCTCTGATTAATCTACACGACACTGTTTTGAAGCCAGCTGATCTTGGCCATTCATTTGATCAAATCCAACGGCCAGGGATTAATAATATACAAATAATATATATCTACCATTCCCCAGTCTGCCCCCTCATTATACACACACACACATATTCTATACCAAAACCCTAGCCGCCTAATCTTTTTCTTCTCTCCCACCGTCTCTCATGGAGACCACCGGAGGTCAACCCCAAACCTCCGTCTCCGACCTAAGCCAACACCCAAAACACCTTCCTCGCCTCCAAACAACCATAACCCCCCATTAATCCCGACCAAAAAACCAACAATCTCCCTAATCTTGAAAAACTGGTTGCCGGAACCCTAGTCGGCGACCACCCAAGGTATGAATCAGAGTCCCAAAACAAAACAACTTGACCACCTTAAGGCGATCTACCACCCTATCTATGTGGTTCCCCTCGAATAAGTCCCCAACCCGTCGAATATCCAAAAAACCCTCGCTGGAACCCTACTCCGGTGAGTACCCAAAAACAACCCCACTCCCAAAACCTTACCCCAAGTCTCCAGATCCCTCTCACACACTCAAATCAAACCCCCAAAGCCCTGTTTGGAAGATCTAACACTTAGAAGATCTAATAGTCTTCGAAACTCTGAAAATTAAGAAAATGAAAAGAACGAAGAAGAAAGAAAAAAGAAAAGAAAGAAAGAAAGAAAAGGAAAAGGCCTGGAAAAGCTAAGTACCTCCCCCCCCACCCTTGTTTTCGTTTTCTGAAATTTGCTTCTTTACATACCTATCATGCTTGTCTGAATCTGTTCCTATGCATGTCTAAAACATGAATCTATCTCTATTTTTGTATCTAATTCATACTTGTTTATGTGAACCCTGAATCTCATACATGCCTGAAATTATCTAAGTGTTCTTAGGATTCTGATATTAACTACTCTTGAATCATGTGCTAATTAGCCAGTTTTATGTGATTGTTCAGTATATTCTGTCTTGATTGGGTTTTAATTAGTTGGAATTCAACCATTATCAAATTTTTCCTCTGAATTCTGATTAATTGAAAGATAAGTCGTGATTAAGGTTATTTGTGCAAAAACAACATGAATCTGGTTATATTTGCAATTTGATTTGTATGTTAGTTTATTCTAAACCTTTGAGTGCTTATGTATTCTTAGGTCATATGTATAAGTGTTTTGTGGTTATGTTTTTGAACTAAGTATGGGTTCTGATTAGTGGCCATTTGTAGAAGTGGTTAAAATTGAAAAGGGCTATAGTCTGAAATTGGTTAAGTCTTAAAGACATGTCTGATTAGTGGCTATTTGTTAAACACGTGCTATCCTAGTCTTGCCATACTTAAGGTAGGTTGGGTAATAATAACCAAAGGCAAAGGGTAAATGGGGAAGGGTAAATGGTATTTTTATGGATTAAATATAGCCTATAGGGATAAAAATGATTTTAATGCTTGGTATTTCTGAAATTACTTGGATAATAAGGGGTATACTAGGTAGATTTAAAAGGGATTTGTGTAATAAACCTTAGAAAGTGAGGGTAATTGAGTAAAACCTGTCTAATAGAACCCAATAGAACTGCCCAGAACCTTCTAGCAGGGGTTCAAGGGCATTTCGATACAATTTTAATGGACTACAATGTAATTAATTGAAAAGAATAAGGGGAGGGAAATAGAATTAACTTATTTGAAATTCCCTCCCAAAATAACTCTATAAATAGGCTTCTATAAGCCTGAAAAGGAGTTCAAATTTTTGATAGTTAAAAGGGGCTGGTTCCATATTTAATAATTGAAAGGTTCTAGTTCTGAATTTTACAACTAAAAGGGTCTGAAATATATTTGAGAGATTCAGCTGATACTATTGGTCAACTTAATCTTCAATTCGAGAATTGTTGCTTTGGGATCTTTGGCTGGTGTTTCTCTGCTGTGTTGTCCTCACTAGCTAGGATTTCAATTTTTCTCGAAGTTGATTGATGTTTGCTTATCGAGCTTGGGAATTGTTGTGTTGTTCCTCTATTGTTTGCTGGTGTCTCTCTACTATTATCATTGCTGACTGCTTCTGTTCTTCATCTCCTTAGAACTCACTAGTTCATTTTCGTTGATCAGGTACACATCTATTTCCTAGAGATGTAATCGAGATTTATGAATGAAGAAATGAAGTTTAGTTAATCTATGATGAAGCTGTTTCTGTTTCTTCTTTCTAGCTGTAGTTGTATTACGTAGATATCATTGTAATTTGTTAGGTATTGGTTGTAATAATTAACAACCATATGAATTTGATTTAGATTAGAGTAGAGTAGTTAATATAGTAGGTAAACGTAGTTAATAGTTTATCACTTAATTCAAAACTAAAATAGGTTAAAATGAAGTTAATACACTTAGGTAAGTAAAAATACAATTCTGAAACTAGACGTATAAATTGGTATCTAACTACTCATGTTAATTAAACTCTGAATCTGAATTAATTTAATTAAAAAGGGAATAAGTAGTTCAAGTTTAAATAGTATCATCGCCTAGCCTCACTCAAAAACGATTTGGATACAGATTTGTTTTAGATTTATGTGATTATAAACAATTCAAGTATGTTTAGTTAGTATAGCAATATTGATACAAGTTATGGTGTTTAGTTGATTGTTAGAATTTTAGTTAATTACTGAAACAAGTAGTGATTGAAATGTAATTTGGTACCCTTTTGAAATAATATGATTTTACTGACTTTCTTTGTCATTTGAAAAACATCTGCTTAAATTTGTTCCTTCTTTTTCTTTCAAAATCTGGGCCCAATCCTGAGTATAGGCCCAGGTTTGAATAATCAGATGCTCGCGTTATTGAGTAAGGAAAATAGCGTATGTTGGGCTTCTGAAGCCCAAATGTCACGACCCAAACCCAGTCATGATGGCGCCCAACACATTGCTAGGCAAGCCCGACCATGTTATCCATATTACCGGCCAATTATTAATTAATATTGATCAATTAAAGTTAATAGCTTGTTTTCATAACAAAACAACAAGTGCAGAAACAAAATACACAAATTACAGCCTAACGATCTCGGTGTCACAAGTCTGAGCCTCTAACAGATGGAAAATATCCTATACAATCCATGTCTAGGCAGAATAGTAAAAGACAAAAAGATAGAGAGGGAGAGATCGGGTCCTGTAGACGCCGGCAACTACCTCGAAGTCTCCTTCACGGAATAACAAAAATGTAGCAGCTGCGGGTAGCTCAACTGCCCTCCTGAACACATGTATCTACACATAAAGTGCAGGGGAGTGAGGTAAGTATCTTTCAACTCAGTGAGTAATAATAATAAATAACAACTGAAAATAAGAACATATGTACTATCACTAAACAGTTCTAAGAATAACCTCCCAGGTAAGTCATCTCTACAGTGATAAGTCCAATTCCAGTCTTCAACTGTCTCACAATGATCCCACACTAACCTAGATCTGCTGCGGCGTGCAGCCCGATCCTCACTCATACTGCTGCGGTGTGCAGCCCGATCTAATATATATGTATACATATAATATTGCGGCGTGCAGCCCGATCTAATATATATAGCACTGCGGCGTGCAACCCGATCCAATATATATAGCGCTGCGGCGTGCAGCCCGATCCAATATATATATAATGCTGCGGCATGCAGCTCGATCCAATATATATAGTGCTCTCACTGGGGGTATATGCAGACTCCTGAGGGGCTCCTTCAACCTAAACGCTGTGATACTGATGCGTGCAATCCGATCCACATATATATTACTGTGGCGTGCAGTCTGATCCAATATATATTGCGCTGCGGCGTGCAGTCCGATCTAATATATATATAATGTTGTGGCGCGCAGCCCGATCCACTATATATGTATATATATTATTGCGGCGTGCAGCCTGATCCAATATATGTATATGTATATACTGTTGCGGCGTGCAACCCGATCCGGTATATATATCAATACCTCATAGCGGGTCCTCGACCCCATGTCAGTCAATATAGACTTGGCCTCTCGGGCCCACTCAGCTAGAACAGGGTATCCCACCCCAGGTAGTCTCACTCAGAGTACACATCTAGTACTGGCTTATAATATGCTATACAACTATGAATACGGCTGAGTGTATGTGTCCAACATGATATAAGGGTCACTTAGCTCTACAGGCTTCCCTAATACTCTACAGATCGGCACAAGGCCCCAAAGATGGCTACTAGCCCAATTACACAGATATAAGCTCAATCTCAGTCATTATACACAATAAGCTATCAGTCGGGAAGGACCAAGTCCAAATCCCCAGTCACAATACCACCACGCTCGTCACATGACGCGTGTTTCATCTCACCATAGCACTGTATAGTGCAAGTACAAGGTTTCAAACCCTTAGTACATTATTTATTACCACCACTCACCTGGAATCGACAAAAGTCCAAGCTCACCTTGCGCTTGCCTCGCAAATCAACCTCCTTGGATGCCAAATCTGATCAAAATCAATAAGAATACATCAAAATAGGCTAAATAAACACAACCTAATCGAAATAACTCGATTTACACCAAAACCCATGAAGTTGCCAAAATCCGACTCTGAGTAAGCTTCTCGAATAATTACAAAAGTTACATTTTCCGAATCCTTATCTCAATACAAGTCCATGCATATAAAGTTTATCAAAATCGAACTTCGTTTGCCCATTCAAATCGATGGATTTTAATAACCCAGGCTTAGAGCAAAAACCTCCATTTATACACCCCCATACCTCCATTTTCAAGTGTTAAATTCATAATTTATCAATGTAAAATCATAAATTGAGTCCATAGTTGTTTACCTGAAGAACCCTGTCTATTTTCTCCTCAAAATCTCCCAAGCCGTCTCTTAAAACAAAGCCCTAAATGTGTTATGACTTATGAAATTTCGACCCCTTCTATTTTTAACACAAACAAGATTTCCGTTTCTGCGGTCTTGGACTCGCACCTGCGAGTCCGCTTATGCGATGTATTTGTCACTTCTGCGACCCTTACTTAACCATCCATTTTCGCTTCTGCTGTCCAGGTCTCGCACCTGCGAGACCGCTTAAGCGAACAATTCTTCGTTTCTGCAAAAATCCACCGGCTGCCTTACTTCCGCTTCTGCCCACTCCTGCGAGTCTCTTGCTGCTTCTGTGGAATTGCCTGCCCTTGTCTAAAATTGCTTCTGCGAGACAAATATCACCCCCGTGGATCCGCTTATGCGGTTACCCATCCGCAGAAGTGAAAACACCAGGAGCCAAAATCTCACACCTGCTATAACTTCAAAACTCTCCAGTTTAACCTCCCGAAACATCCCGAGGCCCCCGGGACCCCAACCAAAAGCACAAATACCTCACATTACCTCATTCAAAATTGTTCGCAACATAAAACACCATCATAAACATCAAAATCACTATTTTCTCATAGATTCAAGCCTAGTTTTCATAAAAACTTCCGAAACCAACATTCGATCTAAAACCCGACCTAACCACCTCCGAATGACATAAAATTTTGCACGCATATCCAAAATCATGTAACGAGATACTGCAACTCTCGGAATTTCATTCTGAGCCTCGGATCTAAATCTCACCTACCGTTCGGATTTTGCCAAAACTCAACCTTAGCCAATTCAAGCCTAAAACTACACTGGACCTCCAAATTCAATTCCGATCACTCTCCTAAGCCACAAATGACCTCCCGAAGCTAACCGAATCATCAGAATTTGGTTCCGAGCTCTCTAACTCACAAGTCAACATTTGGTTGACTTTTCCCAACTATGCCTTCTTCTAAGAGACTATTTGTCTCATTTCCAACCAAACTCGATCCGAATTGACTCAAACTCACCAAACACACATATTAAAACATGAACAAGTATATAACAGGGAAAACAGGGTGATAACTCACATGATGACAGGCCGGGTCATCACACCAAACGTCTTTAATAATGGACTGCTAAAGCAGTCTGAAGTCCAGGCCCCAATAATAAATAATGGCCTGGACTCCAAACATTGTAGCTATGAAAAATAACACAAAACAAAATATGCATATTAGGAAAAAAAACAAAAATAGAAAACATAGTATGGAAGTAGGATTGAGCCTTAAAATAAGGGATGAGCCTCGTTCTGAAGATGAAAATACACGGGGCCCCCAAACGGATTTCAATGTAAAAATGCTAGACTTGGAGGGACAGTTTAGCGAATTTCACGGTCCTTCCCAAAGATAACAAAGACGTAGACACTATAGGCACGATAAATAAAAATTACGTTCCTAATAAGGGTGCACATTTTATGTGACCCAAATCTCAAATCACGGCGAAGCTTAAATGCACTAAAGTCATAGGCGTATTGGGTGCGGTGTGACTAAAAAATGCATTTTCGTGACGTCGCAAGTCCTAAAAAATAACAAAGCGGAACATTAATAACATTTGAAAAATCAAAGCATATAAGTAAATTAGATAAAAATAAATACGGCAGTTGAGCGACCGCGCTAGAACAACGAAATTCGGGAGTGCCTAACACCTTCTCCCGGGTTAACAAAATTCCTTATCCGGATTTCTAGTTTCGCGGACTGTTAAACATAGTCATAATTTCTTCGGTTTGGGATTAAACCGGTGACTTGGGACACTATTATTTTCCCAAGTGGCGACTCTGAAAATTAATAAAAAAATCCATTTCCAAATATCCTTTAATTGGAAAAACTCCTTCCCTATTATTATTATATCCCTTCCCGGGGTGTAGTTGTAAATAGTGGACGTAAAGAAAAAGGAGGTGTGACAGCTCTGGCGACTCTGTTGGGGATAAGAAACCTAGAACTTCATTTCAGGGTTTAAGAATTCGAGCTCATTAAATTGTTATTTTTGATTATATCTGATTTCATTATATGTTTTAATCAACATGTTATATGTTTAGCGCTTTGATATTGCGTGAACTGTATATATAAAATTGTGCCGAAAACCCTTCTCTTCTTACCTCCAAGGATGTGCTTACTGTTTGAGACTCCCATTTCTGTTAAGTCATACCCAATAAGAAATAGAGGCCGGATAAGTTACAAAGCTGGACAATCCCGCGGGTCCCCGGTACGTAGCCCCCTCCTTGATCCGAGTTGTCCGCTCGGGTACACAGTCTAGTACCACTGAAAATCAAGATATTGAGCCTAGATTTAGGATTATTATTTGCATCATATCCTACTTAGGGGACTTAACACAGGGGTTCGGTCCATCTAGGACAGGTGACCCGGATATCAAAGATCGAGCATGATTATATGTTGTATTTATTTGTCCTGGGCTATTATGCTGACCGACTAAATACCTGAAAACAAAAAGAGAGAAAAATAGCGATCTTTAGAATAGCAATACTGAAATAGTGACGAAACGCTGTCAAAATTTTGAAAAGAAAAAGTCTGAAAATAGTCGGAATAATTTTTGTTGAAAATAGTTGGTCTTAGAATAATTTGACCGAACTACGCTGGTTTGAGTCTCACCACTAGGCGAGATACGTAGGCAACACGTGACGGGAACAACCACCCCTTTTCAAAAAAAATAACAAAAAATGTCAAATTTTTAGTTTTTCAATAAAATCAAAGTGATGCCTTTTTTGAAAAAGCCGAATGTTCCGAAAGGACGCCGGAAGTCTGATTGTGCAAAAATGGCAGCTTTTGAAGTCATTTTTCTTTAAATAATAATAGCCTTGAAATTTTCGAATGAAATATGGAAATGTTGATTCATTTGAAATAATGAAAAATTTCCTTGAAAAAATTTTTGTTTTCTTTTTTAGTTAAATAAAATGAGTTTAAATCGCCTTTAATAAATGTGCAGGATGAGAACAATACAAAATGAACCATTTTCACTAATGAACAAGATCAATTTGGAATTACGATTGTAGTGGAATGATTTGGACCAAGATGGACAAGATTGGGTCAACAAATATTTGAAAGATCTTACTGCGCTGCTTGACATAATACCTCGAGGTGATATTATCCGAGCTTTAGTTGCTTGCTTGGATCCCGCACACAACGTGCTCCACTTCTCGGACTTTGAGCTTATTCCGACATTGGAGGAAATTTCTAACTACATCGAAAAGGGTGAGGTTCCCTTAAAAGACAAGTATCCGGTTGCTCCAAGATCACTGTGCATAGATTCCTCGACTCCTTGAAGATCGCCAGAAATATTCACAATGAAGATTTGGTCCACGGGTTCTGCACCATGAGCTTTATATACCGCAGATATGGCCACGTTGGAGAATTCAATATTCCAACGAACAAACTCTGTAGCAAATCGAACCGGGCTAAATGGGAGGAACACATGTGTTTCGCCTTTATGGTAGCCTTTCTGGGGTTAATTATATTTTCGAGGAAAGATGGGAACATCGACATTAGAGTTACCGGAATTTCCAGTACTCTCCTTACCCAAGATAATAGTACTTTGGCACCAATGATAGTGGCCGATATCTTCTGTGCTCTCACGGTTTGCAAAGCAGGAGAAGATTTCTTCGAGGGGTGTAATATACTACTTCAGATGTGGATGATAGAGCAATTATGCCGCCACCCTCAATTTTCAAGCTATGGATCGTCTGAAAAGACATGTATCAAAGAATTCTATGTGAGGACAAAAGAGACCAAGTTGCCAGAAGGGTCGAAGGGTTGGATCACATATTTCCCATCACTGACTGCCAGCCATATAGAATGGGCATATGGATGGTTGCCTCTCAATGAAGTCATATATATGCCAACAGAAGGATTGTATTTTCTATTAATGGGTCTCAAGAGTATCCAACCTTATGCGCCATACCGAGTATTAAGGCAACTCGGAAGATATCAGATTGTGTCGAAAGATGGGGACCTCAGCCTTTAAGCAATAGAGATCAGTCCCGATGGGCAATTCCCGAAAGCAATAATCCGGCAGATATGGAATGCATTCCAATGTTTGAGAGTGGAGATGTTGAGCATGAGAGACCGACAAAGAAACCTCATATACAAGAATTTGTCGAGCAATCAAAGGAACAAAGGGATTGGCCGGCCAAGGAAAATGAATATCGAGCCAGAATCAGCATGTTGAAGAAACAATTTTAGGACCTCAAATTCGAAAACAACTACAAGCAGCAGCCGATGAGGGTGAAAAGAAACAGCTGAGGAAAGAAAATGAAATATTGAAGGCTCAAATTGCAAAAATGAGAACAACAACTGAAACCCCAGTTCGACTTGCCCGGGATGAAAAGCAAATTGAAAATCTACGGCACAAGGTGAACGATTATAGCTTTGATCTAGATAAAGCTGAGAAGGAATTAATTGGGGTTCGAAAACAATTGGCCAAAAATGCCGAAGAAAGGGCTCGGATGATTCGACAGTTAAAGGATGAGCATAATGTTGAAGTAGCCCGACTAAGGAAGAAAATTGTTACGGCCAAGGTCAAAAGTAGCAAACAAACCAAAGAATTTGATATATATATATATATATATAGAGAGAGAGAATTGCTACATGGCCATGGCTCGATTAGAATTGGAGCTACAACAAATTCAAAAGAAGAGCCAACAAACCTTGGATGCTTGTGCCGAACAGATTGGGAGGTATCTTCAAGTGAAAGGGGTCATTAGGGAAAGAATCGTCAACGTTGGTCACTACATTACGGGGAAATGCCAACTATGCGAGGATATGACCCAGTCTACGTTTACCGCAACAACAATGATCTTTGTAAAACAAGTGATGACTGACCTGGACAAACTCCAAAGCGGATTGACATATAGGCCCGCGGTAAGACCGAACGATGTCTCGCGGGCGCTAGGGGCTTTAATGTATTCATAGGGCATGCATTTTTGTATTTGTATTTTCTGCATCTAGAAGGTTGTAGTACAACATTATTCTTTGTAATCAATGTTTGAATATCAATGAAAATCCAAAAAGTTGTCATTATTTTTTCCTTACATGCAATTGCTTGTGCGATAGGCAAACATATAGGATGGAAAAACGAAAAGAAAAGAAAAGAAAAAGGAAAAGAAACAATGAAAACAATGGGTGGAAACAAAAGAAAAGAAAAGACGAAAAAAGAGAATTGGCGGGTCAAAAGAAAAATAATAATGTCGGGATGACACATAATTGCCAAGCAAAAGTTGTGTTTTTAAAACTTGTGATACTTATCTATTGTGATCTTACTATTAACAAGTTTTTGTCGTTGATGAGTATCAGATAAAACAGTTAGCAACTGGCATTCTGGCACATCACAACTACAACACTCGTTCTAAAAGCATGACAAAAGCAGTGACCCGAGAAATTGAGCCGACAATCATGGACCCCGTGCAAGAGGAGGAAATAATAGATGTGAATAACATGAAGGAAGAAGTGTATAAGTTGAAACAGCAGATGTCGAAAATGTATCAGGCTTGGTTAAGGGGGCAACCCTTACCTACTTACCCAGCCAACCCCATATATATTCCTCCCTCAAACCCGAACCAAGATCCACCCACCATGAACTCGTCTTCTACATATCCTACTTACCCACACTATTACGCCACTACATCACAAATACCACCCTCACTGCCTAAACAAGCTCCACTACCACCACCCCAGGTCACTCCCGTGTATATGGCACCACCACCAGCCACTTTACATAAATCCTCTAGTGAGCCTGTATTTCATATCCAGGATAATCATTACTACCCTCCAGAACCCACCTTCAAACAACATGATTCTTACACCCCATTTTTCGACATGATAGAGGAGGAAAAACCTGCTAGAAACTCTGAACAAGAGGAGATGGTCAGGAAAATGAAGAGCCTTGAGCAGTATTTTCGCAATATGCAAGGTCTGGGAGGCCAAGTTAGTTTGTTGTACAAGGACTTGTGTTTGTTCCCAGAGGTACAGCTACCCGCTGGGTTTAAATTGCCAAAATGTGACATTTATGATGGACATAGTGATCCAGTGGCCCATTTGAGAGGATATTGCAGCAAAATGCATGGAGATGAACTACTTATGGCCTACTTCAGTCAAAGCCTCAGTGGCTCAGCATTGGAATGGTGCACCGGTCAAGATCATACCTGAATGGTCATTTGGGACAATTTGGCTCAATCATTTGCGAACCATTTTCAATATAATCCAGAAATCATCCCTGATAGATTGTCATTGACCAAAATGGAAAAGAAGCTCGGAGAGAGCTTTCGGGAGTATGTTTCAGGTGGAGGGAACAAGCGGCCCATGTGGATCCACCAATGAAAGAAGGAGAAATGGTAGATTGTTTCTTACAAGCTTTGAAGCCGACATACTAAGGGAATCTAGTGTCTGCAATCGGAAAGACCTTTAATGAGGTAATGAAGATGGGGAGTTTTGTGGAAGAAGGTTTGAAAACGAACAGATTATGAGTTACTCAGCCATCAAGGCTACAAATCAAGTAATTCAGATGGGGACGGGAGGATCAATTGCGAAGAAGAAGAAAGAAGAAGTGGAGGTTATAGAAGAAAGATCTTGGTCTCAGGGCCCCAATCCTTATCATAACCAGCCTCGTCCATATCAATCATACCCACCAACACCATACAACCCACCTCCACATTATTATCCTCCAAATGGTACTCAATTTTCTATCCAACATGCCATGTTTTACTCGCCGCCTCCACCTTCATGGAGAGCCCCAACTCCTATGAATGTTTTCCATGCCCAAAATACCTACCCACCATAAAAACCCTACAGAAATCCTAAGCGAACCAGTTTCCGTCCTGACCCTGAAGTGAAAAGTGACAGGGCTCAAAGAAAGAAAACATTCACTCCTCTGGGAGAATCATATACTAGCCTCTTTCACCGACTCAGATAATTGGGGATGCTGAGTCCCATTGAGCCTAAAATTCCCAACCCTCCACCGAGAAACTTAGATCAATCCATCCATTGTGAGTACTGTTCTGGGGCACCGGGACATGATGCCGAGAAATGTTGGAACCTAAAGTCTGCGATACAAGAACTCATTGACTCTAGAAGAATTGAGGTGCAAACACCCGAGACTCCCAACATAACGCAAAATCCTTTGCCGGTGCATCATGAAACACATATGATAGAGCTAGTACATGGAGAAAGCTGCAAAAACCCCTCTCATACTGTGATGACAATTAAAGCGAACTGTAAGATGAAGGAGAAAGTTGGGAGTGAGAAAGTGTCAGTCGAGCCACCTGCAAAACAGCCATCAGTGATGATTGAGCCTGAGTTGGTAACAGTGATAGTACCTGGGGTGAAGCCCATACTGATTGTAAAAGGGGCACATATAGAACCAGTTGTTATCAAGCCAATTGCTCAGATGCCAATTGTGAATATCAAAGATGTACCTTGGAATTATAACAAGGTAACTGTTATGTACAAAGGGAAAGAAGTCAAGGGGGAAATCTGCAAAACTCATAGTTTAACCCGGTCTGGGCGATGTTTTGCCCTTGATGATTTGAGAAAGGCGAAAGTGGTGAAAAAAAATCCAGCTCATGTGAAGAAAGCGGTCACCGAGGAAGAAGCTGAGGAGTTCCTAAAGAAAATGAAAGCTCAAGATTATTCCATAGTTGAGCAATTGAGAAAGACATCAGCTCAAATATCTTTGTTGTCTCTGCCGATTCATTCCGATGAACACCGAAGGGCATTAACAAAGATCCTAAATGAAGCTCACGAACCAGAAAAGATCATGGTGTGTCATTTGGAGAAGATTACAAACAAAATATTTGAGGCAAATAGGATAACATTCTCAGACGATGAGTTACCACTATAGGGGACAGAACATAATAAGACGTTATACCTCACAGTGAAGTGTGAGGAATCAGTGGTGACTCGTGTCTTGGTCTATAACGGGCCGAGTGCTAATATTTGTCCTTTGTCTACTCTGGGAAAACTGAAAGTTGATCATGAGAGGATTCACATAAATAGTATATATGTGAGGGGGTTCGACGGAGGTGGAAAGAACACCGTGGGAGATATCATACTAGAACTCACCATCGGACCGGTGGATTTCACCATGGAGTTTCAAGTGTTGGACGTTGTTGTGTCCTATAACCTCCTGTTAGGATGTCCATGGATCCATGCTGCAAAAGCGGTGCCTTCTTCACTACATCAAATGGTGAAGTTTGAATGGGATAAGCAAGAGATAGTAGTGCACGGGGAGGATAATGTTTGTAATGCCATCATGCCATTCGAAGAAGTTGAAGGAGACAAAGGTACTTGGGTGTACCAAGTGATGGACACCGTGACTGTGAACAAAATATCTGAAGGAGAAAACATCCCAGTACCCAAAGTGACCCCTGCAGCGGTCATGGTTGCCAAGGAAATGATAAAGAATGGGTTTTCTCCGGGAAAAAGGTCTAGGAGTTGCCTTGCACGGTATAACATAACCAGTTCATCTTCAGGGTAGCACTAATACTTTCGGTCTTGGTTTCAAGCCAACCATCGCCGATATACAGAGAGCCAAAATATTGAAAAAGAAAGGGTGGACCCTCCCCAAACCCATCCCAAAACTGTCCTACTCCTTTATCAAGCCTGGTACACAAAGACGTCCGGCAACTGTCATGCCGGGCCATGCAAAGATAAGGCCAGATAAAGAGATATTAGCAGGGTTTGAGAGGTTGTTTGAAGGCGTGAATATGATAGAAGCAGACGAGGGAACAAGTAAGATGGATGTTCAATTTGTTGGACCCCACATCAGGCTAAATAACTGGGAAGCTACTCCTGTTCCAATTAGGAAGGAGTTGTGGTAGTTAGCTTTTAATATTCCATTCCCAAAACTGTCTTGTTTCAAAAAATTGTAATCCTACGTTCCGTCTAGTCAAATGTATCCAAACCTTGTTACCTTTCAAAGTTTAATGAAATGTTATTTCTTTCTTCCTCTATTTTTAGTCTTATTTTATTTTTTTCTTTTCTTGTACAGTCCAGTTTTTGCTGATTCCAATGATGTGTCATGCATGAAGGATTCCCGGTCCAGTCTTTATAATCGAATAGTTATACAAGAAATTGAAAATGAATATGAAATGGAATTTGAGGATGAGGAAGTGTTGGAGGAAATTAGTAAGGATTTGAGCCATTATGAAGAGAAACCCTGTCACACCCTTTTTTACGCTGACCCGCGTGGGCGCAAGATATAAAAGAGAGTTTTTCCAATTAAAGGACAACCAAAACGGGGTTCATTTATTGAGAGATTCGGAGTCGCCACTTGGGAGATTTATGGTGTCCCAAGTCACCGGTTTAAAACCCCAATTGAGGAAAGGTTTGACTCTATTAAATGGTCCGCGAACCAGAAATCCGGATAAGGAATTCTGTTAACCCGGGAGAAGGTGTTAGGCATTCCCGAATTCCATGGTTCTAGCACGGTCGCTTAACTGTCATATTCGGCTTATTTATCTGATTTTTTACAGTTATGCATTTAATGCAAATTAATATCCCTTTACCGCTTTATTACTATTATTATTTACGAAAGAGAATGTTGCCTAAAAATATGTTTCGAATCACGTCACATGAAATGCACCCGGATCTTCGACACATTCTTATTCAACATTTTGGGATTTGGATCCGGGCCGCATGAAATGCACACCCGTATTTAAGAAGGTGAAATTATTAAAATACGCGCCTAGAGCGATTACTTATTTACACTTTTGAGAAGGCTATAAAATTCGCTAAGAAACGGCACATCTCGAAATCTAAATATTTTTACATATACATTTATGAGGGCCCCGCGATTTGTATAACTTGTTAGGCGAGGCACACCTCTAATTCTAATTTAAAGCGAACTACATCCCGCCATATTTATTTAAGAGTTGATTCAAAATTATTTAAAACATGTTGCAAGCCACACTACATGAAATGCGCCTGTGGTTCCTGACACGCTTTATTTAACCTTGTTCAAAATTGGAGTCGGGTCACATGAAATGCACCCCCGATTCCTTTAATCTAATTACGTCGTTCAGTTGAAGAATAACGAACCCAATTTCTATAATGTGACAAAGTCATACTCAACTATAACCGATTCGAGTAAACATACGACTAGATAACTAAGTGAGCAAATTCAAGACTATGGTGCACAATTACATGAAAAAACTTACTTTGAATTCAAAGAATCCTCAAAGAGCAACTGGCACATCTTTTTGAAAATTCAAGATATCATTCCTCGCGGGTGTTCAAATCACCTTAAACTTTCTACTTAAACAGATGATTAATCTCAATTTTAACACAAGATCGAGTATTAAAAGATTTGGAAATCGCACACCATAGATAGAGAAGATTTAAGCATAGATATAGCAGGAATAATTCAGGTTTCTATACATGTCCAATGACAGTGTATTTTTGATCTAAATGCATTTTTCACAACCCAAACCAGTAAGACAGATTTAATTACATGTACTCACACAAACATAAGAAACATTGGACAATTACATGTATTAAACAGATTTAAAAGAGAGCTTCAGGCTTCATTTCCTTTTAGAATCAAGAAGCTACAATGATAGGGATGTGTACCTGGAATATGGAAATAGGAAGAAGAGTGAGCAGTGACAACAGTATAGCAATCAGCAGTACAGTAGTAACCACAGCAACCAAAATGGTCCCAGCAAACAGACTCCAAAGAGAGAAATCAATGACAAAAGGCTCAACTACTTCAAAGAAACCAACAGCAAAGAATTCCAAATCAAGCAAACCCCTACACTTCTGAAATGCCCCAGGAGACTTGTGTACCCAACTGATTGAACCACAGTTAACTTCAAACAACAATCCCAATACCCAAAATTCTGCCTATTGTCAAGATCCAAGTATGTAACAGAAAACAGAGAATGCCAGCTATCTTTCAGTTTTAGAATTAACTGAAAACTTCAACTCAAGCTAGAGACCCTCCTGTATGTCATATACTCTGCCCTCTATATTTCAGAATGCTCCCCTTTTAAAATCCCCTCTCTAATGTATGCTGTTTTCCAGAAGATCCCCTCTCTATCACAGGAAATGTTTTCTTTTCTTCTTTACTTCTTCCCTATTTTTCCAATGCCAGAATGCTCTTCTTAAAAGAACTATCACTCTAATGTCTACTCCCTCAGAAAAAGGATCCCCTCTATTCTGTTCAAACCTTATACTTATAGTGGAAAAATGAACTTCTAAAGATACAATAATCAGAAAAACCAACTCTGCCCATCCTCTTCTCTGCCAGCCCATTATATTCTCTGTTTTAACCACTAAGTCTTGTTTAAGTGTGGGCTTTAATTAATTTAAATGTTAAGTGCAAGCCTGGTTGAGTGCCTTGCTGTAACAGCAGGTTCCACTAGGCTGTGCAGGCCATTTTAATCCTAAAGTATGCCACTTCTGATTAGTTATCTTACAGTTATATCCAAACAATCCCTAATAACAAATAAACACAATCCAACAGTGGTTCCATATGTAATCAATTTCTGCCATAAAAGCTAATAAACAGACCTACGAAGCTAATCGTCAACATTCGATTAGTCGATTACAACACATATAATCGATAACAAACGATCGACCTACGAATTCGTGATTCGTGGTTTATGGGCAGACTCGGGGATATCAGATTTTAATTGACGACGCTAATCGAATTTAACACATAAGATGGTCACAACAACTAACAACTGATTAAAAATGAGTAAGAACATAAATTGACCAAATAAAGGGTCCGGGGATAGAAAGAAAGAATGCTAGAAAATTTATAAACAAACATGAACCAAACAACACACAGAGAAATCAATGCGGAGCAAAGAAAGAGGCGGAATACCTCTGAAATCAACAAAGGCCCAGGCTTGACCTCAGACTTGAATCGTTGAAGCCAAATGGGCCTTAATCGGGGTGTTCTCGGTCGAGAACACCTAGATTAAGGTCCATTAGACCTCAACCTACTATAAATTTCGAACGAAGATCCCATTTTGGATTTTTAGGGTTCATGTGGCCGTTTTTGGGGCTCGACCGGTTCTGGCAAGATTCGAGCCGAACTAGGGCTAGTAGGGGTATGAGGGAGGTCATGGGAGTGCTTGGGGTGAGTTTGGGGTGGTTTGGGATAGAATTTCAAATCCCGGCGACCTTCGATCCAATATTCGACGCGTTTGAGACAGATTCGAGACCAACGAAGGCCGGGTTCTAGGAGAGGGAGGTGAAGAGAAGGGCTGGTGTAAATTTGGGGTGGTTTGGCCTACCGGAACCGCCGTGAGGCGATTTTCGGCAGGCGGAGCACGGTGGTGGACGGCGGAGGCTTAATTCGTCTCTAAGAGAGACGATGAAGGTGAGGGGGGGTCTGGCTTAGGGGGGGCTGGGTAGGTCTTTTGGTATATATAGTGGGGCTGGGATTTAATCCTGGCCGTTTGATCAAATGAGATCAACGGCCTGGATCTTCTCACTTATCCAAATGATGTCGTTTGAGTGTCTGTGAGAGACTGGGTTGGTCCGGACCTGGATCGGGTTATGGGTATATTTCTGATGGGTTTTGGGTTATGGAATTGGGTGCATTTAAGTTGGGCTTGAAGATTAAAATACACTAAGCCCAATTCCGATTTCCTTCTCTTTTATTTGATTTTTTTCTTTTCTTTTATTTTCTTTTTAATTCCTAATTTATTAAGAACCAAAACTCTAAAATACATTACAAAAATCAAATTAGTTTATAAGAATACTAATTAAGTTCTTATTGTAATTAAATTAAACTAAAAATCACACAATTGGGACATTAAATGCTAAAAATACAAAAAATACATATTTTTTTGTGATTTTCTATTTTTGTCAAATGAACTTGATTACTTTCAATTGTAAATTAAAACCTAAGAATGCAAACGCAATATATTTTTGTATTTTTCTTAATTTAAACAATCAAACATGCATACACAAAGAATACAAATAATAAGAAAATTAACACAAAAATCCACAGATATTACAATGATACAAAAACAATTTTATTTTGAATTTTTGGGAGTAAATCTCATGTAGGGCAAAAATCACGTGCTCACAAACCCAAACCAAACTTAAATGAGATGGAGTCTATTAATTTGGGAAATGAGGAGAATATTCGGGAAACAAAGATTAGTGTATACTTAGAGGCTTCACTCAGAGAAGATTTGATCAGGTTATTACATGAGTACAAGGACATATTTGCTTGGTCTTATGATGACATGCCCGGGCTCAGTACCCACCAAGGTACCACCAGCAGATTTGGTCGGAGCCTAGGCACCTAGCACACATACCACATCTACTACTACTCCAGCGTTCAAGGAGACTCTGGCTCAGTTCATGAGCATGTACACTACCTTGGCTCAGGCACAGTTGCTTCCCCTCGCATTAGCCACATCCCAGGCCGGGGGAGGAGCCCAAACTCCCGCAGCCTGCACTCGTGAACAGAGAGTGCAGATGGAGCAGATCCCAGAGGTTATTCCTATACCACCTGCAGCACCAGCACAACCCGGGGATGGGTCAGCTTTTTCCGAGGACGAGCATCGTAGACTAGAGAGGTCCAAAAAATATGATCCCCCAGTGTTCAGTGGCCTAGCATCAAATGACGCCTTGATATTTTTGGATGAGTGTCATCGTATCCTTCGCACAATGGGCATAGTAGAGTCTAGCAGGGTTTCTTTCACCGATTTTCTGCTTCGGGGAGCCGCCTATGATTGGTGGCGTACTTATGAGTTGGACAGTCCAGTTGAGTTTGCCTTACTGACTTAGACCCAGTTCTCAGACATGTTTAAGAGAGAGTTTGTTCCCCAGAGCCTCAGGGATTCATGGCGCGGCAGAGTTTGAGCACTTGCGGCAGGGTGCTATGGCAGTTTCAGAGTATGCCATCCGTTATACCAGGTTGGCTAGACATGCACCGGCTTTGGTTGCCACAATTTAGGGGAGAGATTGGAGGTTTATTGTCATGACCCCAAATCCCAGTCGTGATGGTGCCCAACACACTGTTAGTCAAAGCCGACCAATTTACCAACCAAAACCCTTTCTCTACAATTTGTGGTTCAATGAACACAATTTATTACTAAGTCATCATACTGAAAGTTTGAGATATAATCAAACATGCGAAAAAACTCAAAGTAGAAATACTACCACACGACTCGAATGATTAGGTTTCACAAGTCTGAGCCTCTAATACACAAGTGTCAACCTACTATATATTTTTCTGAAGAAAATTCGGAATAAAACAAATAAGATAGATGGGAAGATCAGGTCTGCAACCGTCATGTAGCTACCTTAATGCCCCCGGATACAATGCTCGACAGAGATAGTCTCACTCAACCTTAGTAGGTGGGATACTTGGTGACCCGTATGACCTTTGCCTCAAATTGCATATTGACATCTTCTTTTATTTTCACATTGATATCCATTTTGAACTTTCTTAGCTTTTGCTTAACCGACCGGCATTCTGAATAAGTGGGCAACTTATGTACCACCAACCCATCATGAGACCAACATGATCGAGTTGGTACGGGTAGAAGAGGGACATGAGAAAACCTCTCAGACTGTGATGATGATCAGATCCAGTGGGATTGGAATGAAAAAGGGGCCAAGCCCTCACAAGTCACTCATCCGTGAGAAGGAAGCACCAAATGGGTCGGAAGCAGAAAAGGGGAGTGCAAACAAAGTGCCTGTGAGGCCAGAGGGAGTAAAAATAGTCGTACCAGGGGCAGCAACCAAACCTGTCCTAATTGTAGCGGGTGTTCGAATAGATCCTTTCATCATCAAGCCAACAATATAGTTGCCGATAGTTGACAGCAAAGCCATTCCATGGAACTATGACCGGGTTACGGTGACTTACAAAGGAAAAGAAGTCAGGGAGGAAGTCTGCGAAGCGCAAGGTTTGACTCGTTCAGGAAGATGTTTTGTGCCCGCTGAATTGAGAAAGACTAATCCGGCAACACTAAAAAAGCCGGTAACCGACGAAGAAGCAGAGGAGTTCCTGAAAAAGATGAAGCTGCATGATTATTCTATCTTAGAACAACTGAAGAAAACCCCTGCTCAAATCTCATTGCTGTCCTTATTGATACATTCTGAAGAGCATTGGCAAGCCTTGATGAAAGTTTTGAATGAGGCCCATGTACCCGACAAAATCTTTGTTAGTCACTTGGAAAAGATCACCAATAGGATCTTCGAAGCAAATCGGGTCACCTTCACCGATGATGAGTTGCCTGAGGAAGGCACCGAGCACAACAAGGCTTTATATCTCACGGTAAAGTGTGAAGACTCTGTGGTTACCAGGGTTCTAGTCGACAATGGGTCCAGTGCGAACATTTGTCCCCTCTCTACATTAAACAAGTTGAAAGTGGATATTAGTAGGGTCCGCAAGAATTGCATTTGTGTCCGGGGGTTTGATGGAGGAGGCAAGGAATCGGCCGGGGACATAGTGTTGGTATTGACAATCGGAACTGTGGAATTCACCATGGAATTTCAAGTGTTGGATATGGTGGTCTCATATAACCTTTTGATAGGACGACCGTGGATCCATGCTGCAAAAGCGGTTCCGTCTAGTCTGCGCCAGCTTGTCAAGTTTGAGTGGGATCGACAAGAGATTGTGGTCCATAGAGAAAATGATCTACAGACCAGCACCATCATTCCCTTTGTTGAGGTAGAAGAGGACGTCGGGCCATGGGTATATCAGATTTGCGATACGGTGTCCATTAACAGAGTTCCAGAGGGGGAATACATTCCTGACAACAAAGTGATCTCTTCAGACATCATGGTGGCTTATGAAATGTTGGGAAATGGTTTAGTGCCCGACAAAGGTTTGGGTGCATCTCTGCAAGGTATTGTACAGCCGGTCTCCGTGCTTGAAAATGTAGGGACATTTGGTTTGGGATTTGAACCGACACTAGAGGACATTGTGCGAGCTAAGAGACTCAAACAGAAGACATGGGTACTACCAAAGCCCGTTCCGCGCCTCTCCCAATCCTTTGTCAAGTCCGGAACCGAAAGACATCTGACAACAAGGCATTTTAGCCCTTTGGTCAAACCAGATGAAGAATTCCTGAGAAAGTTCAAGGATCTATTCTCAGATGTGTGCATGTTAGAAGATGGTAAAGGACCCAGCCGTGCTGAGATACAATTTGTGGGACCACAGACAAAATTAAATAATTGGGATGCTATTCCTCTTCCTACCCGAAGGGAGTCTTGGTAGTCTGCTTTATGTTTATCTTTCAAGTTTTGTGTGGGACTATCCAAGGATTGTAGTCCATTTCATTTTTTCTTCCCTGTTTGGGGTTAGAGTGTGAAGGCCTTGTTATCTTGTACTTTTCGATCAATGAAATTTTGCTTCCTTTTCTTCTAATCTTGTTTATTTTTCCTTTTATTTTATATCCAGCTTTCTTTCAACTGATCTTAATGATGTGGCGTGCTTAAAGAATAATCGACCCAGTCTAGAAAGTCAACCTGGTTAAGAAATAATAATAAGAAATGATGAGTGTGAATCAGAATACGACGAGGATGAAACCTTAGAAGAAATCGGCGAGGAACTGAGTCAATTTGAGGAAAATCCCAAACCCAATCTAAATGATACAGAGGCTGTTAATATTGGGGATACAGATGATGTTAAAGAAACCAAAATAAGTGTCCATCTCGAACCCAATCTGAGAGAAGAATTAATCAAGACACTCGTGGAATTCAAAGATGTCTTCGCATGGTCGTACGATGACATGCCAGGACTCAGCACCGATCTAGTGGTTCACAAATTACCCACAGACCCGGCATGTCCTCCCGTCAAGCAAAAACTGCGGAAGTTTAAGATGGAGATGAGTGTAAAGATCAAGGAGGAAGTGACCAAGCAACTACAAGCGAAAGTCATTCATGTCACTCGGTACCCCGATTGGATGGCTAACGTAGTACCGGTGCCAAAGAAAGATGGTAAGATCAGGGTATGTGTTGACTACCGCAATCTCAAACAAGGCAAGCCCTAAGGATAATTTTTCGCTTCCCAATATCCATATCTTAATTGATAATTGCGCCGGGCGTGAGATCGGATCTTTGTGGACTGCTATGCGGGATATCATCAAATTTTAATGGATGAAGAGGACGCGGAAAAAACGGCTTTTATCACACCATGGAGAACTTACTGCTACCGGGTAATGCCGTTCGGCCTAAATAACGTAGGGGCAACATACATGAGGGCGATGACTACGGTGTTCCATGACATGATACACAAAGAAATTGAAGTGTACGTGGATGATGTGATCATAAAATCTAGACGTCAAGAAGACCACATAGCCGACCTCAGGAAGTTTTTCCAAAGACTTCGAAGATATGATATCAAACTCAATCCGGCCAAATGTGCGTTCGGGGTTCCGTCAGGGAAGTTGCTAGGATTCATCGTCAGCCGACGGGGCATTGAGTTGGACCCATCAAAGATCAAGTCCATCCAAGAGGTACCCCCGCCAAGGAACAAAACAGAGGTAATGAGTTTGTTGGGAAGATTGAATTATATCAGTAGGTTTATTGCTCAGCTTACAACAACTTGCAAACCCATATTCCATCTGTTGAAGAAAGACGCTGCGATAGAATGGACGACAGAATGTCAGGAAGCGTTTGACCAAATCAAAGGATATATGTCAAACCCACCCGTACTAGTTCCGCCTGAACCTGGTAGACCCCTGATTCTTTATCTAACGGTCTTGGAAAATTCGTTCGGCTGCGTACTGGGGCAGCATGATCTTACTGGCAGAAAGGAACGAGCCATTTACTATCTCAGTAAGAAATTCACGGTCTATGAGGTTAAATACGCTCATTTGGAGAAGACCTGTTGTGCCTTAACTTGGGTAGCCCAAAAGCTGAAACATTATTTGTCTTCTTACACTACTTATCTCATTTCACGTTTGGATCCATTAAAGTATATTTTCCAAAAGCCTATTCCTACAGGGAGGTTACCAAAATGGCAAATATTACTTACAGAATTCGACATCATATATATGACGAGGACGGCTATGAAAGCTCAAGCCCTAGCCGATCACTTAGCTGAGAATCCTGTCGATGACGGATACGAACCTTTGAGGATGTATTTTCCAGACGAAGAAGTATTGCAAATTGATGGGCTAGAATTAACCGAGGATCCAGGGTGGAAGCTTTTCTTCGACGGAGCGGCAAACGCAAAAGGAGTCGGAGTAGGGGTTGTGCTTATCTCCGAAACAGGACATCATTATCCTGTTACTGCTCAACTACATTTTCATTGTACCAACAATATGGCTGAGTACGAGGCATGCATCTTGGGGTTGCGATTAGCGGTGGACATGGATGTACAGGACGTCTTGGTCTTGGGGGACTCAGACCTTCTGGTACATCAGATTCAGGGAGAATGGGAAACCAGAGATTTGAAGTTTATCCCGTATCGTTAATGTTTACACAATCTGACTAAGCATTTCCGGTCAGTAGAATTCAGGCATATCCCAAGGATGCATAATGAGGTTGCCGATGCTTTGGCTACTTTGGCATCGATGTTACATCACCCGGACAAGATTCATGTTGATCCGTTATATATTCAGATCCGGATTCAACATGCTTATTACAACATTATAGAAGAAGAAATGGATGGTGAGCCATGGTTTCATGATGTCAAAGAATACCTCAGGGTTAGGAATATACCCAGAGCAGGCAACTGGAGATCAAAAGAGAGCTATTCGGCGATTGGCGAATGGATTTTTCCTTAGTGGAGGGGTGCTGTACAAAAGAACCCCAGATTTGGGATTGTTGAGATGTATAGATGCAAGTCAAGCCACAACAGTGATGACAGAGATACACGCCGGAGTTTGTGGGCCACATATGAGCGGATATGCTTTGGCAAAGAAGATTCTTCGAGCGGGATATTATTGGCTCACTATGGAGCGTGATTGCATAAATTTTGTGCGAAGATGCCATCAGTGTCAGATACACGGAGATCTAATTCATTCTCCGCCGACTGAATTGCATACAAGTCAGCACCGTGGCCGTTTGTTGCGTGGGGTATGGATGTTATCGGACCTATAGAACATGCAGCTTCCAATGGTCATAGGTTCATTCTGGTAACGATCGATTATTTTGCCAAGTGGGTGGAGGCTAAAACCTTCAAATTAGTGACCAAGAAGGCGGTGGTGGACTTCGTACATTCCCACATCATCTGCAGGTTTGGAATCCCAAAGATAATCATCACGGATAACGGTGCCAATCTTAACAGCGGATTGATGAAGGAGGTATGTCAACAATTCAATATTGCACACCGAAATTCCACACCATATCGTCCCAAAGCAAATGGTGCGGTTGAGGCAGCAAACAAGAATATAAAGAAGATATTGAGGAAGATGGTAGAAGGGTCTAGGCAATGGCATGAAAAGTTACCATTTGCACTGTTGGGTTTTCGCACTACCGTCCGAACTTCGGTAGGTGCAACTCCTTACCTGTTGGCGTACGGAACTGAAGCAGTAATACCAGCAGAAGTTGAGATCCCATCCCTACGAATTGTCGCTAAAGCTGAGATTGACGACGATGAGAGGGTCAAAGCCCGATTGGAGCAATTTTGCTTGATCGATGAAAAGAGATTGACAGCAGTATGTCATGGCCAGTTGTATCAAAAGAGAATGGCGAGAGCATATAACAAGAAGGTACGTCCCAGGAAATTTGAAGTGGGACAGCAAGTGCTGAAGAGAGTTCTACCACATCAGGCCGAAGCAAAAGGCAAGTTCGCTCCAAATTGGCAAGGACCATTTGTTGTGACTAGAGTATTATCCAACGGCGCTCTATGTCTAACTGATATTGAGGGAAGATGCACCTATATGGCTATCAATTCTGATGCAGTCAAGAGATATTATGTGTAATTCTTTAATGTATTTTTCAACATTTGGTTTTGTTTGTTTGTATTTGGCATTTTTCGGAGAATGAAATGATAGAGGCCATTTTTCTACTACCCAAACACTTTAACCCTTGTTTTCCCCTTTGAGCCTTAATTATTCTTTCATATACCCTCTTTTGGAATCCTCAAGGAAGATGTAAAACAAAATAGAAAGGAAACAAAGAAAAGACACAAGAAAAAGTGAACTACGTTCGACCTGATTCCTCAAGAAGAATACGTAGGCACCACACGGCTGGGTCATAGTGAAATAAAAATCAAAGATTCCCCAAGCAACAAAACTGGGGCAGAAGTCATGTTTCGTTTGAAAAGATAGTGTGAATTCCAAAAGTTGTAATGAGCTACCCGTCGAGGTTAAATCCCTTTTCTCTAGCCTCGCACACAAAAACCACATTAATGACAAAAAAAGGACCTCTCGATCAGTATTTGAGAAATGCCAAGTCATGCGAATGAAAGCCAAGAATGACACTCCGATCCTCAACTGAATCCAGGACTCACAAGCTGAAGAGGGATAGCCCTCTAGAGGGAATCTCGTGGATAATACCCCAGCCCACGGTAGGGAAAGAAAGCAAAATGAGAGAGTCTTAACGGTGAAAACCCTCGCGGGCACCTTAAGGCGAAGGAAGCTGAGAGAAATAAAATGAGAGAGTCTTAACGGTGAAAACCCTCGCGGGTACCTCAAGGCGAAGAAAGCTGAGAGAAATAAAATGAGAGAGTCTTTCGGTGAAAACCTTTACAGGCACCCTAAGGCGACGGGAGATCGAGAGAAATGAGAGAATCTCATTAGTGAAAACCCTTTGAAGGGCACTATGAGGTGACAAGACGAGAGGTTGCAAAGTGTATGCATGGGACGAGGTTGGGACGTTCGTTTACTTCTAGCAAAGGAAGCCGTCAGAAAAGTGATTGACATAAATAGACTGGGTAGATTAATCTCAAAAGCACAACATAACCATTGGATCAGTTATACATTCAGATAAGTTTTTCCCAGTTTTGAGTTCAGAAAAGTTTTCTTTTTTTTTTTGTCTTTTGCGGTCAGCATTCTTTATTTCATTTTTATCTATCATTTTTCTCTCTTTTTAAAGATTTTTATGTTTATGTCGAAAATTGACTTTTCAAAGCTTACTACCAAGTCTCCCAAAGCGGTACAACGGAGATGAATAGGCGTGGAACAAGGCAATAAGTCAAAAGAAGTTTCGATATTAAGATTGGAACGACATGTTGATTGGAAGGTTCAGAGGAATTACAGAGTAGGGCGGAGAACAACAAGGACACATATTACACATCCGAAAGATAGTTTCTCCCAACAGATCGCCGACTAGAAGGGTTGGACCACACTAAAGTTTGGAATAAATAGAAGAGATGAGAGATCATTTGTGGCAAGAGCACCATCCCTAGCAAGTAACAACATCATCCCCAAAGTTCGAGGAAGGCTAAGCAACTAAAAGAGAAAGGGAAAATTGCCCCAGCAAGAGCGGCACGACCACTCACTGCATTTTGAAACTAACAATTTTTCTTTGATTAAAAGCAGGAAAAAAGGGTTCGTCGGCGGAAAAGCATGCCACATAAAAGGTTATCAAACTGGGGCAAAAAAATTTCTCCCATTGGGAAAATTTTCTTGAAAGCAGATACCCAGTGGATAAGGATAGAAAGCAACACAAGATTCTAGGAAGAAGGAAAATACCAGCTTCGAGCGGAATCGTTTTGAAAGAGGCCAGACAGCACGAGGAAGTGATCTTCGATCCCGGTATCATCCCCAGTAGTTCTTGGAGAAATGAAACACTGATTTCGAGATTTTCCCAGCAGCATTATATCCCATAAGTTTTTCAAGGGAACAAAGCGCGAGTCCCGAAGGAGGTTTGGAAAGAGGAAAAAGGAAAAGGGACCCCCCCACAGGGTAATCCTCAGTTAATGACATTTCAATCCCCAGCGAGCCCGGGAGAGAATAAGGGTTGAAGGAAGTAGAAAAAGAGGAAATAAAGAAGACTTCCCCAGCAGCATTATCCCCAGCAAGTAAGTAAACAATTCCAAAGATATCCCCAGCAGTCAAGGGAAAAAATAACACAACCCAGGAGGAAAGCAATTCTGAAACAAGGTAATTCAGAAGAAATGATGGCCCAAGAGACGACGCAGGAAGAAGAAAATGGTACAGGAAGCAAAGGAAGGCGATAGGGATGGGATGGAGTTAGTGAGTTGTAGTTGAAGTCAGGGAGCCCGCCTAAAGAATGGAGTGGCAATTTATTTTGAAGTTGCGATGAAAGTCAGGGAGCCCGCCTGAAGAATGGAGTGGCGACTTATTTTCAAAGTTTATGAGTTGAAGTCAGGGAGCCCGCCTGAAGAATGGAGTGGCGATTTATTTTGAAGTTATAGTTGAAGTCAGGAAGCCCGCCTGAAGAATAGAGTGGCGATTTATTTTTGAAGTTGTAGTTGAAGTCAGGGAGCCCGCCTGAAGAATGGAGTGGCGATTTATTTTGAAGTTATAGTTGAAGTCAGGAAGCCTGCCTGAAGAATGGAGTGGCGATTTATTTTTGAAGTTGTAGTTGAAACCAGGATGCCCGCCTGAAGAATGGAGTGGCGTTTTATTTTTAAAAAAAGATGTTGTTGAAGTCAGGAGCCCGCCTGAAGAATGGAGTGGCAATTTATTTTTGAAGTTGTAGTTGAAGTCAGGGAGCCTGCCTGAAGAAAGGATGGGATGGAGTTAGTGAGTTGATGTTGAAGTCAGGGAGCCCGCCTGAAGAATGGAGTGGCGATTTAGTTTTGAAGTTATAGTTAAAGTCAGGGAGTCCGCCTGAAGAATGGAGTGGAGATTTATTTTGAAGTTATAGTTGAAGTCAGGAAGCCCGCCTGAAGAATGGAGTGGCGATTTAGTTTCGAAGTTTATGAGTTGAAGTCAGGGAGCCCGCCTGAAGAATGGAGTGGCGATTTATTTTTTGAAGTTGTAGTTGCAGTCAGGATGCCTGCTTGAATAATGGAGTGTCGTTTTATTTTTAAAAAGATGTTGTTGAAGTCAGGAGCCCTCCTGAAGAATGGAGTGGCGTTTTATTTTTAAAAAAGATGTTGTTGAAGTCAGGAGCCCGCCCGAAGAATGGAGAGGCATTATTTTTAAGAGGAAGTTAGTAAAGAATTGTTGAAGTCAGGTGCCCGCCTGGATAACGGAGTGGCGATTTATTGTCGAAGTTTGTTGAGGAAAGTGGTAGAGTACAATGGAAAGCCCCAGCGTAAAAGAATCAATAGGAAGGCAACAAGGATCGGAAAGAGATAGATTTGAAATTCGAAGGAAAGTAATTCGAAGATCACAAGGAAGGGACCAATGGTCGGAGTTCGGCAATCAAGATAGGCCGAAATAACAATTGTCAAAAGAGAAGAAGCATGTGAAGAAACATCAAAGCCATCAGGATGGCAAGGAACATGACAAGATCAAGTTGAAAAGATAAATAAGAATTTGCAATACTGTAACTTAGTCTAGCTTCTTATTTTTCGTTTAGCATGGTGTAATAAGGAGATCAGTTAAGCAGTGGCATCAGCAGCAACAGCAGTAACAGCAAGATCACAACAGTCACGGTAGTCCCAGCTACCAAAACTTCCCGAACTACATTGACCTGATTCCCTTTTAGCCAGGGATATGTAGGAGACCTTCTGAAGCGAAGGTTCGGTCAAACTTTTCCAAAAAATGCTTCATACGGAGTGCTCAAACGAGCAAAAATCGCTCGTATCCGCTCACTTATCTTTGCACGAAAACTCTTCATGTTTCCGCGCAAAGAGGGGCAGCTGTGAGCACGTGATTTTTGCCCTACATGAGAATTACTCCCAAAAAATTCAAAATAAAATAATTTTGTGTTGTTTGCAATATTTGTGGATTTTGTGTTATTTTTATCTTATTGTTTGCATTTGTGTGTCCACGACTATTTGTTTAAATCAATAAAAAATACAAAAATGTTGCATTTATATTTTTAGGATATAATTCCGCACTTAGAAGTGTTTAAATTTATTTTACGAAAAACGAAAAATCACAAAAAATATGTAATTTTGTATTTTAGTATTTAATGTCAAATTATGTGATTTTATTTTAAAATTCGTATTTTTGTGTGTTAATTGTTTTTTGAAGTTAATTTGATTTGTGTAATTTAATCTAGGATTTCAATGTTATAAACTAAGAGGAAAATAAAAAGAAAATTACAAAAAGAAAAAGAGAAAAGAAATTGGAATTGGACTAGCCTTAAAATAAAAATCCAAGCCCAAACCATTTTCTACCCCAGTCCAGCCCAAAACCCGGAAACCCGGTCTGCCCCAGCCCGTAGCCCCAAAACGGCACCGTTTGGATAAGTGGAATGATCCAGGCCATTGATCTCGTCAGATCAAACGGCTAGGATTTATTTCCCACGCAGGTATATAAGTCCCAACCCATACCCCCGCCCCCTTTCAGACCCCCCCCTCCGACCCTCCTCAACCTTTAGAGACTAGTTCATCAGCCTCCGCCCTTCTCCGCCTTCGACCGCCGGCCGGAAATCGCCTCCGCCGGCGGCCGGTGCCCAATCACTCTCATTTTAACACCAATTAATCTCCTAACCCTCCTCTGTATGAATTCCTTATCCGTTTGTTTCGAATTATTCCCCAGCTTCTCGAATCTTCAATCGAAGATTCGAGCCAAAACCAAAGTTGGTCCAAACAACCCAATCTTCACACTATACCACCACCGGACCACCCCCTCCCTAAATCCACACATGTTTCCCTTCAAATAACACTAGAACACGTCGAATTTTGATTTGTTACCAAGAACCCTAGAAGATTTTCAAGACTGATGAAGATTTTTGAGGTTTCAACAGGCTTTAATCGTAGTGTTCTCACTTGAGAACACTCGATTAAATCCCGTTTGGCCTCAAAAGGTCGAATCCGTTGGTCCAAGTCCGTTCGTTCATATTCTTCACCTCTAAGGTATTTTCTTCTTTTTTTTTCAATTTTTGTTTTGTATAGTATAATCCGTTTAGTAATTTCATTCGTTTTTAATTAATTTCTCTGTTTTTCTACTCCATAAGACCTTTATTTGGTCAATTGTTTTTCTGTTTGTTTATTTGATTGTGTTTGTCATAAGATAAATATTCGTTTCGATTAACGTCGTCGGATGTTTAGTTTCATATCTTTGTTCTTGCCTGACCCTGTGAATCTTGTTAGTCGAAATGCAGTAGCTAGTTTACTCGAATCGAGCGACTTATTTGATTATTGAAGTTAGATTTACCACTGCCAAAACGAGCTGTAAATGCAGATTGTGTGTATGTTGAAGTTTACCTGCGGAATCTGTTGAAACTGTGAAAATCTGAATTGTTGGAATATGTTCTTAGTTTAGCACTGAGTATTCAAATCTATGCAATTTTTTAGCTCATGTTTTTGTTTGTAATTGATGTCAATATTGTTTGATGATGATTTAGAGTGCCAGGAAGTGACTTCACCATTTTTGTCCATTGTTCTGCTAGGATACATGAAAAAATAATAGTTAGCACATTTGAGAACTGCACTTTGCCTCTAATATATAATGATCGAGTGAAATTGTGATATTTGATTAGTTTAAGTGTTCTGTCCAGTAAGTACTAATGAACCACTAAATATTGCATTTTATTAATATTGTGAGTGCTCCTAAGAGTTGTAAAGAAAAGATAACATAGGGTAATGATAAAAAGGGGCTGGAAATCAGAGAGAACATGGGGTGTGACTAAAAGGCTAAATGAGATGCACATGGGAGGGAATATACAAGCTGTAAAGAAAAGTGAAGGTTTTGAATAAAAAATGAGTTGATTTTACTTTTTAAATAGACAGATTGGGATCTGAAAAGAGGACACACAGAGAGTATACAGAAACACTGGAAAAACATACTGAAAACACACAAAAGGAAAAACAGGAGAGTTTAAGGGAACAATTCTGAAAAACAGGGACACATAGAGATGGAAATTGAGAGTTTCTTGGAGAGGAGAAAAAGAGCACAAAAACCTGAGAAAAGATATTGTTTCATTGATTGCATTTTCGAGTCTTAAGAGTTGTTTTAATGGTGATAGTTCAAATTGGTCTAGTTGTCTAGATTCATTCTAAATTGGTTTGGCCTCGATTTCTTTCGGATTTGCTTACCTTTACTGCTGCATTTTGGTCAAGGTCTATATTGGATTTTGAAAGGGGAGATAATACTGTTACATTGCGGCCAAAATCTACTTTTGTTTAAAGTTGGATTTTTGAGTTGTCCTGGGTTCAAGTGGTTATTACTGGTGTTTATTTGTTGCTGCTACGTTGTATCACTGCTACTGCTGACTCTTTCCTCTCCTCGTCCCTTTCAATTTTCCAGGTACCCACTTTGACACTATGCTGATGTAGCTTTACCTGTGGATAGCATGAAAATAAAAAATGAAGCCAAAATTCTGTTGAGGAATTGTACTTAAAGTAGTTTAGTTATGCCTTAAATAGCTCTCTGATGTTGTGATTAAATTGTTCCTGATACTCAAGCTATGACTATTTTTTAGTTGTAGTGAATTCTTGGGCTTTTAAACAGGAAATTATTCTTTGGCATTAGTTAGTTTAATCTTGTTTTCATAAATATTTTACTAGTGAAAGCCGAAAGATAGCTTAAAAGGGAGCTGAGAATCAGTCCGTGTAGTTGCAGTAGCTCATCTCTAAAGTTCATGAATGATTTCAGTGTTGAGTAATGTTAATTAAAATTAGTAATTGACCTGCCAAGTTTTCAGTCTTATTTTCCTCTATAATGATATTTAGGAGCTCTCAATAGATAAACAAAATAAGTTAGTCTAAGTGGATAACTGAATTCGAATGGTATATTCTTCTTTAGTGTGAGTAAAGTGGACGATGTTTCTCTTTAATACAAACCATTAAGTGCATGTTTGAGTAATTTGGAGCATCTTAATGTACATATTGAGTTAGAGTTGGTTTGGATTTAACAATTAAAGGCTTAACAATTTGGGCTTCTTTACCTTTATTAGATGGCCTATACTTACGTCTATTTGCCGAGGGTGGTTCGCCGTGCTCGAATTGACTGAAAGCCTTAAATTAAAAAATAAGAGTTTTTTTTAAACAATTCTCATTTATTAGGAATTTTTTTTAATTAGAGATAAAAATAAGTAAAGGATGAATAGCTTTAACTACATGCCCATTAACTTGTTCAAGTCATGAAAACCATTTTAACATTATTTGAATTTCGGTGGAGTTATGTTAGATTAAGGGCCCTATTAGATAACCGTACGGGTTTTACTGTTAATAATCAAAAGTGGTCGAAAGTTAAAATTTGCACATAATTAAAAACATGGTATAAATCAGATAATCAAGTCGAATATGGATAGTTGAGCGACCGTGCTAGAATCACGGAACTCGGGAATGCCTAACACCTTCTTCCGGGTTAACAGAATTCCTTATCCGGATTTCTAGTTCGCAGACTGTTAAATAGAGTCAAACCTTTCCTCGATTCGGGATTCGAACCGGTGACTTGGGACACCATAAATCTCCCGAGTGGCGACTCTGAATCTCTTAATAAACGAATCCCGTTTCGATTGTCCTTTAATTGGAAAAACTCTACATGCGCCTTCACGGGCCTGCGAAAAAAGGAGGTGTGACAATAATTATAAGTACATCTAGATCCATGTACAATAAATATGAACTTGAGTTCAAGTGATAATTCATTTGTAAAATATTGCCAGGTATATCTGTTGAGTCAAAGCTAAATATCATATTCCAGCTGCTAATGCTCCAAATAGAATAACATCCATGATGGATATAGTCTATGTCACACACAAAATATAATAGACCAATCAATTCCAAAGATAAAACTCCTTGAAGAATGATAGGAGAAAATGATCAAGATGGTCATATGTGGCAAGTGCTCTATAAGAGCTCTCACATAACATTCTATAAGATTTCATGGGAGAGGCCCAGGTACCTGAAAATAATGAAATTTTGGTAAGTTATGTATTTATTGAGTGATGATGGAACCGATGTAAAATAATCATCGACGATATTGTTGATATAATGCATGGCTAAATATTATTAATATTGACGAGAATCTTGAGCTCAAATCTGTCATGAAATATGGACAGATAAATAATTGGCCAAAATAAAAAATTGCGCAATCAAGATTGACTTCACATGAAATGTGAAATTGGGCGGATAATCCCACACCTGAAAGTATAAAGCAGTGAAGGTACAAATATAGTATTGTGCAGAAAATAAAATAACATATCAAGTCGATAGACATAAAGATCACTTGTGGCACAAACCATTTCATATACATCATGGCATCAGTTATATGGAGACATATTTTCCTGTAGTGGATGGAATCGTTTTCAGGTTTTAATGTGGCGATACATGAAAACTTGATATGCGTATAGTAAAAATTATTGAAGGATTTAAATTATTCCGAAGCCCATAAAAGTTCAAAAGAAAATTTGTTAAATAAAATTTAAACAATTCTTATATGACATATATGATTTATTTTTGTATTTTAGTGTAGTTGGTGCACTTATGTTTCTTGTTAGAACCATGAGTATAATATTATGCTAGTAAGATTTGAATTTACTTCTTTGTGGAGATACCAAACACAGTTAGTATTATATTGAAAAAGAAAATCATTGACAAAGATTTATTTATCCCAATAAATATTTGTCAAGGTTTTGTTGGTTATGCAAATGCAATGCATTATCAAAAGTTTATTCTTAAAATAATCTATTTGCATATGAAGGCATGTATAATTTCTCTTTAAAGAGAAGATTTCAATAATATTAAAAGAGAATGCTGCTTGCATAGCTCAATTAAAAGAAGGATATATCAAATGAGATAAATTAAAGCATATTTCACTAAAGTTCTTTGTGAGACACAATCTTCAACGGAATGATGAAACCGATTTTCAACAAACTTGTTCAAGTGATAATTTAACTGATGTGTTCAGTAAGGCATTGCCAACCTCAACGTTTGAGAAGTTGAATACAAGATTGACATCCATTGTATCCGAGAAATAAAATAATATTTTCATTAGGGCCATATCTGCATTGTACTCTTTTTTCCTTAGCTAAGATTTTTCACTAGGTTTTCGTGGCACAATTTTTAACGAGGCACCAAGCAATGCGTATTACTAGATATGTGTATATTTTTTTATTCACTAGGATTTCTTTTTAGAGATTTTTTTTTCAATTAAGGTTTTAACGAGTATTAGTTTTAGACATCCAAAGGAAAATATAATAAAATATTATATTATGGTAGACGTCTATAACTCCTAAAGGAGTAATACTTACTATACTTATCCATTATCTCCATACCTCATACTATTCCGCCACTTATAATTCTAACTTCCACGACTTTATAACCATCCCCATAATCTCTCCGATGATTTCAATGATCAATACCATATTTAAAGTTGTAAGCCTTATGAATCATTACAAATAGAGGTATTGGATATCATATAGCAAACAACATGGGAACACTTGACAAATAAGAAATCTCTCTCTTTCTACTTTTAAAAAATAAAAAAATAAATCATTTTTTATTTTATATTGTTAGTTTGACACTTTGACCTATATTTTGTAAAAATTACCCCATCATTGCAGCTGCAACTAACATAGTGACATGGACCAATTTTCCCAAATTAAGCTTTAGGTTTGATCACGTGAGTAGCACGTGAGAGAATGGTATACATACAGAAACCAGTATAAATTCCCAGCGCCAAAACCCTAGCAAACACTCTAAACCCCCAATCCCACACAGCAAGGGCGGCTCAATAAAATTTGTGGCCTAAAGCCAGATTTTAATAAGAGACTTTATATTTTTTTATTAATACATATGCATAAAAAAGTTAGTCTTGCCTTTTTTTATATTTGGTATTTATAGTATAACATTCTTAAATGATAAAGTCTTTAACTTCACAGAATAATATTATTATTATTTTCAAATGTTAGATGTTAGACATGTATTTTCAAATGTCTCCTTTGATATTTTTACAAAAAAATATATTTACTAATATGAAGATGTTAAGTAATTTAATTGAAAGTTCTAAAATATTTTTGGTGTTAAGGAGTAGACAATCTTCCTTTTTTTTTTCTTTTGTCCAAGGATTTTTGTTTTTTTTTTTTCAAATTTTAATATTGTCTAACTTGAAATAAAATCATAATATTCATTGCTGAAATTTATTTTGGACATATATCAAAGCTTACTAATCTCCTACTTGAGCTACCTGTTCGTTCATTCTCAATCAAATTTTATGTTGCTTCAATTAAGATAAAACAAAAATTATTGAGTGAATTATTTAGTTATAAAATGTGAATGAAGCTGGTTGAACAACAGGTACATAGGGCAGTGATCTATAAATAATTGTTGATCATTAACTGAGATGGCTCAACGGAACTAGTGGTTTGAAACTAAAATATATTCAGGGATCCTTAAATTTCTGTCATAAAATCCATATACTATTAAAAAAAAGTTTACATTGCTTTGATTTAGTGGTAAGATAGCAACGTATAATATGTGGCGCACACAATATGGTGTTGAATTCTCTCATGTATAAAAATGTAGCATTAAGTGAAAATGTTTGAGCATATTATTAGTCATGTTTGAACCTTATGTATACATATATTGGGGATTTCTTAGTTAAAAAAGATGAGATACAAAAAAACTTATTTTCTAATGTGCGGATCAATCAAATGTGACAAATAGAAATAGCTAATTTAGAGAATCTAAATTGAAATAAGAAATTACAATAGTGAAAAATATGAAAAAGACTATACATAAAGAAGAAGAAAAATAGATTTATGAGAAGGTCAATATATTATTTAATTTAGTGAGAGAAATTTTTTATCCTATTAAATTATTCAATCCCACCTTTACCACGTTTAAAAAAATATTAAAATATAAAATATTTTATCAATAATTATATAAATATAATTTATATATACAATCTTACTTAATAATTTGAGAAAACTACCCTCTATAGCCTTTCAAAATTATAATAGCCCATGTTTTGTTCTACTTACAAAAAATGGCCCTTCGGCCCAAATGTATTACATATAGTAGCCGAAAGGAGTAAGTGCAACATAAGTGCTTGTAGCTTAGTGGTTAGAGCACTTGTTTCCTCACCTAATGGTCACAGGTTCAACCCGCACTTGGCGCAATAAGCAACTCTTTTTTGCCTTTTTAAATGTACTTCTAGATCTGATATATTAGCTATCAATTGAATGAAATATGTAATGCATGTTATATACGAAATGTCTATTTTTGTATATTTTTTATATAATAATTTTGTATATTTTTTTTATAATAATAGACTATTTTTGTATATTTTTTGCATAGTGATAGTCTGTTTTGTATATTTTTTGTATAGTAACAATCTATTTTGTATTTTGTATATATTTTGTATAGTGAGAGCTAATTGTACATAAATTATAAAGTGGCAGTTTATTTAGTATATTTTTATATAGTGATAGTCTATTTGTACATATTTTATATAATGACCATCTATTTAGTATATTTTTTGTATAATCACATTCTAGTTTTATATATATTTTGTATAGTGACACTCTATTTGTATATAAATTGTATAGTGACAGTATGTTTTGTATATTTTTGTATAGTGATAGTTTGTTTTGTATATTGACAGTCTATTTTGTATAGTGTCAGTATATTTTGTATAAATTTTGTATAGTAACAGTTTATTTAGTATACTTTTTTATATAGTAACGATCTAATAGATAAGGATTATTTAGTATATTTTAAATATTTTGGTGTGGATAAAACTTGAAGTCTTTTGAAAATATACATGTTTTTCTCCACTTTTATGTTTTAGATTATTTATCTATATGAAAAATCTGCTTGGATGATTGTAAATGGAGATGTATAAATACATTATTTCTCACGATTATTATAAATTTGAAGAAGATTGCTGCCCGTGTTAGGGTGTGCACGTCGGCACAAATTTCATAGACTTGTTCCTGGGAAGAAACTTAAAAATGAATAATACTGTTGATATTGCAGTATATTACTATCCACCTTTTTTAAAATAAAAAATAAATCCACTTGACAGAAACCGAAACTTTTGGTCCATTCATAAAAAAGAAAAACTAATACCGAAATCCAGTCATTTGAGAATTGGATGCAATCGGTGATTTCCACAGAGTGGTCGCTTCTCTTTCTGCTATCTGTCTTTACAGATCTGAGCCTTAATACTTTTGGGCTAGCCACTAAAATTAGTTTTGGGCTATAAAATGTATGTTGTAATATTTAGGCTACCATATGAAATATGTTTGGGCCGGTCAAGTTTGCTCTTATAATTTTGGGGCCTTAAGTATTTGGGAGTCTAAGGCAATAGCTTCACTTGCTTTACCCTAGAGCCGCCCTTGCCACACAGAGAAGCAGAGAGCAGATTTCCTCTGTTCAAATGGGAAAAGTGAAAGGAAAGCATCGTTTGGACAAGTACTACCATTTAGCCAGAGATCACGGTTACCGTTCAAGAGCAGCATGGAAATTAGTCCAACTCGA
The DNA here is from genome assembly GCA_032618575.1 of Nicotiana noctiflora. NCBI lineage: Eukaryota > Viridiplantae > Streptophyta > Magnoliopsida > Solanales > Solanaceae > Nicotiana > Nicotiana noctiflora. The sequence goes on along the minus strand of JASVEL010012488.1, from coordinate 118,458 downwards.
TTCCAAATTTTCCTTTCTCCGTTCATCTTCCGCAGTTCTCGATCTTTGTGCAGCGCCAGGTGGTTGGATGCAAGTCGCTTTAAAGAATGTACCCGTTGGCAGTCTTGTTCTTGGCGTTGATTTAGTTCCAATTAAACCACTACGTGGTGGTATATGTATTCAAGAGGATATTACAACCCCTAAATGTCGTGCGACTATTAAAAGAATAATGGCTGAAAATGGGCGTAGAGCTTTTGATTTGGTACTTCATGATGGGTCTCCTAATGTTGGTGGTGCTTGGGCTAAAGAAGCTACTAGTCAGAATTCTTTGGTTATTGATTCTGTTAAGCTTGCTACTGAATTGTTGGCCCCTAAAGGCACTTTTATTACTAAGGTATGAATCTTTTTGCGTGTTATGTATCCAAATGCTGGATTGATGATGTTATTATGAATATTTTGCCTCATCTATGTTTAAAACTGCCCGAACCCTGGTGAGAATAGCCTAATGGAACGGACCCTTTGGCTCCAACTATGAGCTTGGCGATTTTGCATATGTGGAAAAAAGCCCGAATCTTGTTGATGAGTTTCTTAATTAGTTTTTGAATATCAGTTGTTGTTGTTATGTAAATGGTTACTGGTCTTTTTTCACTTGTTATTTGTGTCGATATAACTCTTTTAGAGTAATACTAGAAAGCTCTTTTATTATTAAGGTTCCCCCCGCAAAAAAATGAATCTTTTTGCTTGTTATGTAAATGATGTTATTATCAATATTAATGAAGAATAGCCTAATGGAACGGACCATTTATCTCCAACTATGAGCTTGGGGATTTTACCATATGGGATAAAAGGCCGAATCTTTGCTGATGAGTTTCTTATTTAGTTTATGAATATCTGTTACAACTACCCAGTATAGTCCCACAAGGTGGGGCCTGGAAACTTGTTATTTTTCTTTTTCCATTGTTATTTGTGTCTATATAACTCTTTTGGAGTAATACTAGAAAGCTCTAATAGTAAATGCCTTGTCATTTTTGAGATAGGATAATCCTGGATCTGGCTGTTGGAGTTCTAACTATCTTTAGCCCAGCCAATTTGGCTGGCACAAGTAGAAAACACTTGGATATTCATTTTGTCAATGTTGGTAATTAATCTTTGATTTTCTCTCATATGGTAAACCCTGCCTGGCACTTTTGCTTTTACTGCCTTGGTAAATACCTAAACTCATGGTTGGAGTGGAGGGTCCTCTAGATCACTCTTTCCTGCCCTTGTAAAGAGTACTGCAAATTATATCTCTTGCAAGTGGATAATCTTTCCTTAGTTTTATGTTACCATTCTTAACTAAAAAAGAAATTATTTCCTTAGTTTTGATATATGCCTCCCCCTCTACTTAATAAAATAAGTTGAAATGCATTTGTGTCAGTGCTTGTGCATTCTGAGGTATTTTTGAGCATCATCTCCTGTAGAAATGATGATCTTGCTAGGACTGTTCAAATTCCAATTTAATGCTCATGTCGCCTCTTTTATCCAAGAAACTTGGCAGATCTTGGTTTTATGCCCAATGTAGCCATTCTGTAGATTCCCTCAGGTCTAATCGATCTAGAGATATGCTCTATCATAAAATCAGGAAGAATTCCATTATGGTTAGCGAGGCTTGTGGAGCCCCCACTGTTCCTAAATTTTGTTGATCAATATCCTATGTTCTTTCAGTGACCTTTTTCTTGATGTGTAATTTCTTCATTGTTTTTGTCAACGAACATGCTTTGAATTGTCGAGTGCAGCTCTGATGGCCAACAATGTATTTGGCTGTATTCTGCGGGTTCTCTTACTTTTACTTTCTTCCCTTGTTGATCATGTCTTGTGCCAGAGTTCTCTGCATCTTAGGTTAATACTACTCTTGGTATGTGCATGTGGCTTTTATTTTCTCCTTGAGGATATTTAAGTGCATTTATGTTATCCAGAGTGAATATCAGATCATTGGCATTTTTAGGTTCATCTTTTTTTGTTCATATGCATGTGTTCTTTTTTCCCGTTTCCTTGGTGGTAGGCTATAATCATGTAATATTTGGTATTTGCAAATCATGAGCATGCACTTGTGATTTTATTCATCATTCGATGTAAATAGAAGGTGACATGCCAGCATGTGCTGCCACCCAATTTGAATATTGAGATCTTGTGATGAAACTGCTTCTTTTCATGCTCATACAAGCGGAGTTGTCAAGTAGACTGATAAGATCTCCTCTTTTAGATTTTCAGATCTCAAGATTATAACGCAGTTCTTTACTGTCTAAGACAGGTAATTTTCCACTTCTATACCCGATTTCTTTAAGTAGACAAAGATCAAATGATCCCTCACTTTTGAATTTTATCGACAGCTTTTTGAGAAGGTTGAGGTGGACAAACCTCTGGCAAGTCGTTCAGCATCTGCAGAAATTTATATCATTGGCTTAAAATATAAAGCTCCTGCGAAGATTGATCCACGACTTCTTGATGTAAAGCACCTCTTTCAAGGAGGTCAAGAACCCCCCAAGGTACAGGAAAAGCTTTTGATTATGGTCCTCTGTCATGCTCTCTTTCCTCTTCATCCCCTTTTTCTCTCATTTGCATGCTTGGTCACGCACTCTTCTTTCCCATTTCATATAGACGTTCCTATAATCCAATTGATCTTCTTGTGTGTGCCTGATCAGGTGATTGACGTACTCAGGGGGTCGAAGCAGAAGAGACATCGTGATGGGTATATCCTATTTTGCAGTGTATTTATGCATTTGAATTGTTGTGTTTAGTCCATGAGAAAGAACAGGAGACATTCCATTGACTATAATCAAACTACAATACTTGGTATTTGTGATAGGTTTTTGGGACACTGAACTTCGTAAAATGAACCAATCTGCTTTAAATTTTTCCAGAATCTGGCCTTTTAGGAATGATGAAGTGAAACGGATGACCTGTTAGTCTTTTTTGATAAACAAACAATTCACTAGATGACCAGATGTAGTATCCTAGGGGAATGCTTGACCTGCTTCTTGTACAAGCTTGTATTATGAGAAGAAACTGAAACCGTGTTCGTTTCCAGCAACAAGTGTGCATTGATAACAGCTTTATGTGTCAAATTGTGACAGTAGGTGCCACTCATTTGAACAGATGCAGTGACATGTATATTTATATACGCATATAAGTTAGAAACAGACTCTGAAAAGAAGTTGCTTTTTTCCTTTTTCTTTTCGGTTTCCTCACATGGGTATTTGAATTCTTTTGAGATTTTTGTGGAGCAAGTTTTAGCAAAGTGAAAAGCAAACATCTGACAATAGGCCGTGATTCCAGGCAGGCTTTTGGTTCTGGGAGTCCTCAGCATCTCTGTAGTGCTGCGCCTTTGGATTTCCCAAAACCTTCAATTTATGAACAGACTGCTTCTTCATTCTTCCTAATGCTTGACCTACTTCACTTCCTTACTCTGTCTCCCAGGACAGTGGATTATGACTGATTCTATGTTTCTTGATGTGATACTGAAGCTTTCACTCCCTGACTCTTTCTTTGCATGTAATAAGGGGTTGTTTGGTATGATGGATAAGCGAACATAATCCTGGGATAAAAATTAAGTATCGCTTTCTCCCTTGTTTGGTTACTAATCCTTGGATAAGTTATTGCAGGATTAAAAAATAGTATCGGGATAACTTATACCTGCCAGGGGTGGAATAGTAATCCCAGGATAAAGCAGTAAAATTGACAGTCCCCAGGATTTATACAACATACCAAACGGTCAATAAGAAATAATACTAGGATAACTAATCTTAGTATAACTAGTCCCAGCATAACTTGTCTTCAAATTCATAGGTTGCTTGTTTGCCCCACTAAAAATTTCCACCCTCAACTTCTACTAATCTGTTTGGAACCTATAATTGTTGGGGCACATGTGAAACTGTCTGGGCCTTGTCTTTTTATTATGCACTTTATTAGTAGATGGTGTTGTTCCAATGCTGCTCACTTTGAAATTTGAATTTCTAATGATTGATGTTATCTTTGGTTAAGTTTAGTGGGTTTGTCATTCTTAGAGCTAAATCTGTGCAGTGAAGATTTGATATAATTGATCGTCATTCTATTTTCAGCCGTTTGAGTTTAGCCTAATACCTCTATATGACATGTATAAAATGAACCTTGCAGGTATGAAGATGGAGCCACAATTTTAAGGAAGGTTTGCTCAGTTGCAGATTTTGTTTGGTCTGATAACCCTGTTCATATCCTTGGTTCATTTACTTCAATGAGGTTTGATGATCCCGCTTGTTTGCCCATTAGAGATCATGCTCTTACAACAGAGGAGGTATATTTCATTTGACCAATTGTAGCCTGTTTCTAGATGGCATAGTTGTTTGCTATCATCAGCCTTACCCTTGGATGTTTGTGCCAGGTTAAAGCTCTATGTGATGATTTGTGTCTTCTTGCAAAGCAAGACTTCAAGCATCTCTTAAAGTATGAAACAGAAACCTTCTGAGAACCTATTTGTTTACTCAAAGTTCTTGAGCAAATTTAATTACATTATCCTTTGTTCTTATTCTTGTGCCTTATACTTTTCTTATAATCTATTGAATCCAAACCTTGCTTTGCTAAGGTGGCGTATGCAGATAAGAAAAGCTTTATCTCCCGAAAAGATTAAGACCCCAACAGCTGTTGTTGAAAGTGAGAACAAAGAAGATGAGGACGAAGATGAAGATGAACGAGTTCTTAATGAAATAGAGGAGAGAACCAATATAGTGGAGAGAAGGCAGAAAAAAGAGAAGAAACTTCAAGCAAAAAGACGAGCCAAGGTTTATGCATATGCTCCACCAAGTCTCTTTCAATTTCTATTTTTGTTTGCCGTCGTTTACACAAATTTAAGAATGTATGCCATAAGACAGCATGTGGGAGTGATTATTCTGTTGACTTTGAAGAATTAATAGAGCGAACATGTGACCCGAATTGTGAAATTCCATGCTTTTCCCTTACGAAAGCAAGTGGCTTCCATGCCTTTCCTTTGTATGAAAAAACTTATGGTGGCTCCTCTCCATCTTCTGAATGCACAGTTAAGCTGATTCTCTTCAGGGTATTTTAGCTATTAGTCGAACTAGAGCCAGGGAAAAGTTGCAGTTCAGAGCAGGTTTAATACTTATTTGATTGCCTGTCTATCAATTACTAGATTTAAACCTAGGCACTCTGGAAAAAGAGATCTTGGTACCAATTATTATTTGGTTGAAAGTCTTGATAATTACTAGGCGTATCTTGTACTTTTTTTTTGATAACCGAGAAATCCCGAGACTAGCGGTATACGGTTTGAAACTCGAACCCATGACATCCGCCTAATCCATACATCACTTGCTGTGCTCTTATCCCTAGATCAAAGCCTTGGGACAGTTTCTTGAATTGATATGTACCCTCTACCAGCTTCTGTTTCTTATCTAAGTACATGGAAGCTATTTTGCTGATATTTATTTTCCTTTAATCCTTCTGATGGCAGGAGAAAGCACGCAAGGCACTTGGGATTCAAGTAGATGCAACAGAGGATGGTTATGGTGATCAGGATTTGTTTTCTCTATCCTCCATCAAGGTATGTTCACACTTCATTTTCCATGTTCTGTCGTTTGTACTAGTGTACAGCCTTTACCGAGAAAATGGTTTTCCTGAAAGTTGATCCGGTTGAAGGTGGGTTTTCTTTTTTGGGTGCATCAAGTGGGATGTTTTGAAAGCAGATTAGATAATTTGAGGAGATATACAAAAGACAAGAGTAGGATGTAGACCACATTTATGGAGTTGTGGACATTAATATATTTTTTGCTTAATGTTTAGTGGGTTCTTCCTAAAACACTGATAGAAATGATGAAAAGTTGATAGACACAGTTTGGAGGCTATGCAAAAGTGGTTAAGGATGGCTCCATTTTTGTGTTTTTGGTTGAAATGGAGATGGAAAAGATGAAATTTTGAAGGGATTGAGTGCTCAGTGATGCGAGTTGAGAGTTAATTTTAGTTGCCACCAATTTAATTCATTTTTATTGCTATTTTGGAGTCCACTACAAATTTGTTAATAATATGATTCACGTACCTTCGAAAAAACATCTCAGGGAAAGAAAGATCTCGTAGCTGTTGATAACAGTGATAATGACAAAGGAACTACTGAGGTAAGCGATGAAAATGATGGAAGTGATGAGGAAGCCGAGGAGAATTTCTCCAGTGATCTGGACTCTGAAGATGAACGCAGAAGGTATTGTGGCCAGCTTTCTGGACATCTCTTCTAATATTGATTGTTTCTTGTACACTTCTGAAGCTGCATGTTATTTTCTTCATTTTCAGACATGATGAAAATATAGAGGCGTTGTTTGACGAGGCTTACGAACGGTATTTAGGTAGAGTGGAAGGAAAATCAAAGCAGAGAAAGCGAACCAAACAAGCATATTTGACGGATGGTCCACTCCTGCAGGTTGTATTTAGGTTTAAGTTGCACTGTAAAATTCATATCTGCATATCTGCCTTTATGCTTTTCCTCTTTCTTTTTGTTATGGGGCAGAGTTTCTCTTTTTACTTCAATAAGTACCTGCTTAGAAATTCGATTGATGTCATACTTTTAGTACTTGTATGATGAAGCTCTGGATCTCGGGTTTAGTGGGAGCTAACTTGTACATGCGTTTCCCGAGTTTGGTGTAGACCTGTTTTTCTGGGTCAAACTTTTTTTGTAAAAGACCACAAATCTGGATTGTGTGTGCCCCAGGGAGTACTAAACACAAGCTAAATTTCCTTCCTATATACTTGATAAATCATTAATTTTTTGCGATTCACATATATTTTTAATATATTACAACAATTTATTAGTGGCACTTCTATTTCAAATATAAATCAACTGAGATTTGTAAATATGCTAAATTAGAATTTATTGAATCTTAGTTACCAAAAGAAAAGTCATTTCCACATTGATTAAACTAAATCTAGATTGACCTAAAACTAGATTACAGAGCAGGGCTGAATCAATTTGGTCCTTATCCTAAACTTTCCAAATAGAGCCTTACTGAATCATCTAAAAAAATGTTTGGCTTTTTCACATGCCTTCTACTAAATTCTCCATAGTTTTATCTTCTTTTCTTTCTTTCATTGCATTAATGGTAGTGCTGTTCTTTCTTTTCCAGGATGGCAATGATGATGGCATGACTCATTCTGCTCCAGACTCTGACAGTGGCGAGGAAGATAATGAAGTCAACCCTCTTGTCGTACCCCTCGAGGATGCACCACCGCCTCAGGAGGAGATTGTGAAGAAGTGGTTTACGCAAGATGTTTTTGATGAAGCGGAAGAGCAAGATATCCTGGACAAGTATGATAGTGAAGATGAGATGCAAATAGATGGAGGGGCGAAGCAAGCCCCAAAATCTAAGGAGCTGACAAATGATAAACAGCAGGGAGAAACGAAGGATCTCACAAGGAAAACAAATGGCAGTTTTCAAGTCTCAGCATCCAAGACAGAAGAAGATTTTGAGATTGTTCCTGCTCCTGCTACTGATTCAAGTGACTCGTCATCCGATGAATCAGATGATGATATTGACACAAAAGCTGAAATATTAGCTACAGCGAAGAGGATGCTGAGGAAAAGGCCTAGGGAAGATATGATTGATGATGGTTACAACAGATATATGTTTCATGATGAGGGGTTGCCGAAGTGGTTCCTTGATGAGGAAATGAGACATCGCCAGCCAGAGAAACCTGTGACAAAAGAGGAGATTGCTGCAATGAAAGCTCAATTTAAAGCAATTGATGCTCGGCCAGCAAAGAAGGTAGCAGAAGCCAAAGCTCGTAAGAAACGGGCAGCCCATAGAAAGCTAGAGAAGGTTCGGAAGAAAGCTAACTCAATATCAGACCAAGCTGATATTAACGATCGTTCAAAGAGAAAAATGATTGAACAGCTATACAAAAAGGCAGTAACACCAAAAAAACCAGAAAGGGAATATGTGGTGGCAAAGAAGGGTGTTCAAGTTAAGGTTGGCAAGGGGAAAGTCCTTGTCGATCCACGAATGAAAAAAGATGCTAGAAAGCATGGAATGAACAAGAAGAAGCAGCAGGGCAAGGGAAAGAAGGGTAAACAAACAGGAAAAGGCTCAGGGAAGGCTTCCCGCGGCAGCAGGCAAGAAGGGAAACCGGGGAAAATGAAACGAAGTAGGATTTTAAGGAGCTTTGCCAAAGATAAGTTAAGCTCATGAATTTTGTTTACATTCTCTTGTGCATCTGGTTGCAATAACAGCCAACCCATGTTAAGCTAAGATTTTCTGGTTTGTTATTGCTTTCTTTTATTAGATCGTTTTTTATTTATATACTTTTAAAGATACTTTATTGCTTTCTTTGTTCTATCAACGTAAGGGATTTACGTGTCTTGATGATTAATGTGAATGGTTAATACTTAACAACTACTACTAGTTGTTTCTGATAGACACTCGGCTTAGAAAATAAAAATTAAAAAACAAGAAAATAAGAAAATAAAAAATCAAAAAGGGTGCATGTAATAGTTGAGAGAAAGAATGTTAGTAATCCACATAATGTTTTAATGGTTCCGATTATTTGGTTATTAGTAGTGAACATATCAATTTTCATGAGGTGGCGTTTGCAGTGTGCTTGGCGTGACAGGAAAAAGTATTCTTGATAAAGGTTATTATACAAAGCTGTGTTCAATAAGGAAAATATTTTTTAAATAATTAATGTTTTATTGGCTTAAATGTTTTGGAAGATATTTTTTTATGAACTCATTTTTTTCTAACTTCCCACTAAATAGAAAATATTTTTTAAAACTCTTTTTTAACTTTTCCTACCCTATTTTCCACCCCGTACGGGCCGTACCTCCCTTGCTACCTCCACTCCCCCATCCACCCTTGTCACCCCTGCCCCTCAACCACCTTCTACCCATGCCGGATGCACCCCTACCCTCGCCTCTCACACTCGGCCATTAGATCTTGGCCTGCCACCCTCCCTATCTTATACTCCCCCCGTTTCAATTTATGTGAACCCATTTGACTGAGCACGGAGTTTAAGAAAAGCGAGAAGACTTTTGATCTTGTGGTGTAAAATGAGACACCTTTATTTTGTGTGGCTATAAATCATTGCATAAAGATAAATTATTTCCAAATAAGGAAAGATGTCATTCTTTTTGGCACGAACTAAAAAAGAAATAGGTTCACATTAAATTGAAACGGAGAAAGTACATTTCGTCTTCAAGTAGTTTTTGCCTAAATTATATATTTTTTAGAAAAATATTCTCTGCTACCTAACCAAACACACCCAAAAGAAAAAAAAAAAAAGGGTAAGAAAATCACTCAAAGAAATCCTTTGTACCAAGAACACCCCAAGAAACAATGTAGCTGGATGGATAAATGTTGACATGAGAGTTCAAGTGACAAGACAGCAATTTTGTTGATGAAATTGGTTAAGACCACTTTCCATGTTTTACCCAATGAGCAATGACTTTAAAGTCAACTTAAATGTAAAGATCTCCACGTAAGATATTTTCAAAAAATGCATTTTATATTTTTGAAGGCCTAAGAGTTCACTGGTACTAGAATTGGTATATTAACTTTGGTGCATGGAAAAAGAGTGGAGAACAGGTGCATTGTACATCACTTTTTCTGTCTGTTACAACATTTGAAAGGGAGGAAGAACTGTATTTTTACCTTGTACAATAATTGAAACTAAATTATCAATATTTCACCTGAGAAAGTAGTTTATCAATACACTACTCTGATTAGTACACAACTAGCAAAAAACAAAAAAATTAAGGAATCCTTCAAGGCCTCGTAAGATGCATTTTTTAATTGGCAATTCAAAATAACATCTAACAACATATCCAGTAAAATTCTAATAGCAGGGTCTCGAGAGAGTAGAGTATATGCAAACCTTACCCTAACGTCGAAAATGGGAGAGAGGTTATTCCCGGAGACTCTCGGCTCAACAAGATAGACAATAATATCAAAAAAGAAACAAAAGAAAATACATGTAACAACAAAAGATGCCAGAAAGAAAATAACAACAACGAATAAGTGAAAGGACAATAACGCAAAATTATGCAAAACAAAAATGTGAACACAACATAGATCGTTAACAAACCTAAATAAAACTCTATCTGACTACCTGGTACAAAGAGGAAAGAACTCACGACTATCCCCTAGCCTACCACCCTAATGCTCGACCTCCACATGTTCCTATCAAGAGCCATGTCCTCGAAAATCTGAAGCCGCGTCTTGTCTTGCCTGATCACCTCGCCTCAATACTTCTTAGGCCGCCCTCTGCCTTTTCTCGCACCTATCAAATTCAATCGCTCACACATCCTAACCGGTGCATCCATGCTTCTCCTCCGCACGTGTCCGAACATCTAAGCCGCACTTCCCGCATTTTTTCGTCCACAGGAGCCACGCCCACCCTCTCCCGAATATCTTCATTCCTAATCTTATCCAGCCTAGTGTGCCTACACATCCATCTCAACATTATTTCTGCTACTTTCATCTTCTGGATATGTGAATTCTTGACTGGCCAACACTCAACTCCATACAACATGGCTGGTCTAACCACCGCTCTATAGAACTTACCTTTGAGTTTCGGTGGCACATTCTTGTCACACAGGACTCCAGATGCTAACCTCCATTTCATCCACCCCACCCAACACAGTACGTAACATTCCCGTCGTTCTTCCCATCTCATTGGATAATTGACCCTAAGTACTTAAAACTTTATCTCTTAAGGATGACCTGTGAGTCAAGCTTGACTTCCACATCCGTTCCCCCGTCACGTCACTGAACTTACATTTCACATATTTCGTCTTAGTCATACTCAACTTGAAAACTTTAGACTCCAAGACCTGTATCCATACCTCCAGTCTCCCATTTATGTCGCCTCGCGTCTCATCAATCAGAACTATATCATCAGCTAACAACATACATCATGGCACCTCTCCTTGGATATGGTGCATCCGCGCATGCATCACCAGAGCAAATAAGAACGGGCTGAGCGTAGATTCTTGGTATAACCCCATAACAACCTAATAAGAACGGGCTGGGTTAATTTAAAATTAATACTTGAAATGGCAATCTAGAAAAAACACCAATTTTTGGTCTGACAGTTAGAGTTAGTACAACAACAACGACAACAAAAACTCAATGTATTCCCATAAGTGGGGTGTGGGAAGGGTAATGTGTATGCAGACCATATCCCTACCCCGAGTAGCAGAAAGGCTATTTTCAGGTGACCCCCGGCTCAAGAAGGAAACATGTGATAGAAACAAGTGACGATATATTAGTACTAGCAATAGACTCATAATAAATAACATAAAATACACAATATAACATAAATAATAGAATAACAACAATATAAAGAATATAAGAAATACGAGAAATACGAAAGTATACTAATATCTATAGTATAAAGCCCTACATCAGCAGCTGATCCGCAGTATCCTAAGCCTAATTACTAACTATCTAGTATCACTCTAGAGCGCTTTAGAAATATTCCCAACTTCCCCCTAACGCTAAAGTTAGTCATACTTTAAATTTTAGTGGCAAAATAGTCACTCATTAATGCGGAAATATAAGTCTGGACAAAAATATCCTTATCTAGAATACGGAAGAATTCCATGAATGACTACAGAGCATTGAATATTTATAAGTTTAAAATTTTAGGAATTGTTCTTGGATTTTGAATAACCTAAAGCAGTAGCTCTCAATTGTTGAAATATAACGTGAATTAAAAACCATGAATTATTCATGAATTTTTCTAGATTTTGAAATAGTAAAGATTAATCAATCAACAACAACAACAACAACTATCCAGTGTATTCCCACAAAGTGGGGTCTGGGGAGAGTAATATGTACACAAGCCTTACCCCTACCCAAAAGGACAGAGAGACTGTTTCCAATCGACCCTCGGCTCAAGTGAAAGGGAAGATAAAGAAGAGAAAAAGAAAAGGAAAAATAAAAGAGCATTAGTGACTCCAGCAGAAAATGCATAAACAGATAACTACACATAAAATCGTAAATTAAAAGGCATGCAATAACACCTAACAGTAACTACCATAGGGAGCACGATAAAAAATGCAAGACATCTATGGATGGCCTTACCAAACCACACCTAGCCTCAGGAAAGAAGTAGGAAAAGCTCTAGATACCCCTATCCTACAACCCTAATTCTAGACCTCCAGACTTTTCTATCAAGGGCCATATCCTCGGAAATCTGCATTATTGCCATATCCTAACTAATCACCTCTCCCCAATACTTCTTAGGCCTCCCTCTGCCTCGCCCCGTACCAACCACCGCCAGCCGCTCACAACTCCTCACCGAGGCATCAGGGATTCTCCTCCGCACATGCCCGAACCACCTGAGCCTCGCTTCCCGCATCTTCTCATCCACTGGGGCCACCCCAACCTTCTTCCGAATAACTTCATTCTTAATCTTATCTAATATAGTGTGCCCGCACATCCACCTGAGCATCCTTATCTCCACAACCTTCACTCTCTAAACATGAGAGTTCTTAACCGGCCAGCACTCCGTCCCATACAACATGGCAAGTCTACCCACAACTCTATAAAACTTTCCCTTGAGTTTCGGTGGTACTTTCTTGTCACACAAGACTCCAAGGCCCACAAATGCCCTGCAGCTACCTCGATAGTCCCTGAACTCTAATGCCTCAATCAGCAGCCGACGTGACCGGAAATATCTGGATCTGATACAAGATACAGGGAGTAATGTGAGTACATCCAACTCAGTAAGTAACAAGTCCAAACTTTGGACTGAAAGGTAGTAACGAACTCAATTGGTACAAATAAAATAGAATATAACTAAGCAGAAACGTAGACATGCTCTTAAGTCAAATAGGCAACTCAAAACAGTAAAGTAAAGCAGATCCAAACAGAGTAATAAATATAATCTCTACATGCCATTGTACAAAGTGTAAGGGATGCACAATGCAGTCAGCTTCATGTGCCCTCACTCTCAATATCTCAACCACTCGATAATGTATATGGCCCACACGCCCCAGGAAAGATCCATCCCAAAATATATACAACACTGACCATAGGTCACCCAGTATCGAGTTAAAGGCCAACCAACCCTGTAAAAAGATCCATCTCCAGGTATCAAGTACTTCGGACAAGATCCATGTCCTGGAAAGATCCATCCCTCAACAGTATCAATCGCTCTTACTGGGGGTGTGTTACAAACTCAGGAGGGGCTCCTACGTCCAAAGCGCTACCATAACATCAATATATCCGCTGCAGCATACAGTCCGATCCGGTATCTATCACTCACAATCAACTCTCGACCTCACTCAGGCATAAACCTCTCCAGTCTCACTCATGGGCCCAAAATATCATAAAACTAGCCCGAAACAGTAATATGATGATTCAATGGATAGCAACTGAGACTGGTATATGACATGAAATGCATGTATATGACTAGGGGTGTTCATGGTTAGATTTGGATCGGTTTTTCCCTAAAAAGAAACCAAGCCAGGTAAATCAGTTTTTAAATATTAGAAAACCAATTAAGTCAGTTTTTTCTCGATTGGGTTTATGTCGATTTTTTTGGTTTTTTTCGGTTATTTATCAATTTTTTCTTAAATATAAGACATACACTATCAAACACACATTTTGGAGATCATATTTTCAACGTAACACTATCAAATCAATTGTCCATTGAGAAATCTATTATTTACCAAGATATATTGATGATAATTGAATCAAATAGTGATGAATAATTAAGGAATCAATTAAAAATATATTAATTTAAACATGAAATAGATTCTTACACTTAACAAAAGAAAACTACAAATTAAACTAGTATGTATAGGTAAAGAACTGTACTAAAAGTGCAAATGATTAATATTAACTATAAATTTTTAAACTTTGTATAAAAGTATACATATATATATATATATGTAGGTGTAATAATAAATTTAAAATAGCTATTCCTATATTCGATTTGGTTCATTTTTTTTAATTAAAATCAAAACCAAACAAAATTTGATCGGTTTTTAAATTTCAAACCAAAACCAAACCAAACCAAAAAAGTATCAATTTTTTTTGTCGATTTGGTTTGGTTTTTGGTTTGGTTCTGATTTTCAAATTTTTATTAACACCTCTATATATGCCTTAGTACGAAATATCAGTAAAAATAGTAAAGTGACAGCAACAAACGACCACTTTGGGTCACAACAGTATTGGCAATAAGCCTAAACATGATATCTAACATGATTGACAATTCAATTACTTTATCACATGATATAAGCACATGTATCAAAGGTATTATCACTATGCAGTGCCATGGAGTCACTCAAACCACAATTCTCATGGTGCACGCCCCCACGCCCGTCACTTGGCGTGTACGTCACCTCAATATCAATCATACAATATATGTTTCAAGGTTTTGAACCCTCATAACAAAATTTGAAACGTTACTTACCTCAACTGCACAAAAATCCTACTCCAAAATGCCCTTGCCTCTCAAATCGGTCTCCAAATACCTTGAATCTAGCCACAAGCAATATGAGGTAATCCATATACGCTAAAGGAATAAATTCCACAAAGAAAACGTAAATTCTACCCAAAAATCCAAATCGGTCCGAACCCGGCCCTCGGGATCATGTCTCGAAATCCGACAGAAGTCACAAAACCTAAAAACACATTAACTCACGAGCCTAACTATATCAAAATTACTCAAATCCGATAACAAAATCCCATTCAAAACCTCGAAATTCTCGCTCAAAAGTTCTTGCTCCTTTTCCCCAATTTCTTGCCCCAAATCACAAATTTGATAAATTAAAGATGAAATCATGGGATTTAACCAAAACCAAGTAGGAATCACTTACCCCAATCTACTTCACAAAAATTCCTCCAAGACTTGCCCAATTCCGTGTTCTCTAGCTCAAAATATAAAAAATGGGTTAAAACCCTCATTTTTTAATTAATACTGTCTACCCAGATTTTTTCTTCGCGAACACGACCGTCCTATTGCGTTTGCGTAGGCCAACTCAGACTACCTCCCAGTTTACTCTTCACGAACGTGATCAATGCTTCGTGAACGTGAATCTTTACAAGCTCAACTTATCGCGAACGTGGCGCATACCTCGCGAACACGTAGACCAAAGACTTGGGGTCCCCAGCTGCCTTACTTCTCTTCGTGAACGCAACACCACTCACGCGTTCGCAATGCACATCAGACCACACCTCCGCGTTCACGTCCTCTTCTTCATGAACGTGAAGAAAAAAATCTTCCAATATTATATTAAACCTTTGCGAACACGTAAGAGAAAACCAGAAAATATACATGAGCAGATATCTACCATAAACCAAAGTCCATAAATGATATGTTAACTACCCGAAACTCACCCGAGGTCCTCGGGACCTCAACAAAATAGACCATCAAGTCCCCAAACACTATAGGAACTTAGTTGAATCATCAAACAACCTCAAATAACTTCAAAATACGAATTACACACGGATTCAAGCCTAACAAACTTAGAATTTTCTGAATTCTACAAATGACGCCAAAACCTATCAAATCACGTCCAATTTACCTCAAATTTTGCACATAAGTCAATATGACACCATGAACATGCTCTAATTTCCGTAAATCTAGTCCAACCCCGACATCAAAATTTTCACTGCCGGCCAAAATCACCAAAATTCCAGCTTTCGTCAATTCAAGCCTAATTCTACTATGCACCTCTGAATCACATTGCGGGCGCGCTACTAAGTCCAAAAAATTACCTAATGGAGCTAAAGGAACCATCAAAATTCAAATCCGAAGTCTTTTATACATAAGTCGACATCTTATCGACTTTTTTAACTTAAGCTTCTATTAAGAGACTAAGTGTCTCAATTCACTGCGAAACC
This sequence comes from Nicotiana noctiflora, assembly GCA_032618575.1. Lineage (NCBI taxonomy): Eukaryota > Viridiplantae > Streptophyta > Magnoliopsida > Solanales > Solanaceae > Nicotiana > Nicotiana noctiflora. The sequence goes on along the minus strand of JASVEL010012488.1, from coordinate 102,616 downwards.
ACTCCGAACCCGAACCAACCACTCCGGCAAGTCATAATACAGCTGTAGAACACAAAAGAAGCATAAAATGGGGGAATTAGTCTATAACTCTTTTCGAAATGACCGACCGAGTCGTTACAGATTTCCTACCCCGTTCTTCAGTGATTTTTTCTTTATTTAAACTGTGTTAGTATCTTTCAAAGGCTTAAGGTGTTGTGAATGTCTGAGTAGTCCGCTTGCCTAGTACTATAATAGGCGCCAAGCATGACGGGTTAGATTTGGATCTTGACAGTTACAAAGAATCGTAATATTTGCTCTCAGTTGTTATGCAACCATCAAGAATGGTCTTTATTCACCTTAAAGAAGAGCTTGGTTTGGTCATCTTGTCTCCCCTAATTTAGCTATAAATAGAAAAATTTGTACTCATTGAAGGACGCAAAATATTTGTTTGAAAAAGGTTAATATCACTCTCTTATTCTGCTAACATTATTTTGCAGGTACTCAGTTCTTGTTATTGTTCTTGTTTCCAAAGAAATTCAATTCAAGGCCCTGACTCATCTTTTCTTCAATTAATCTTAAGTTATTTACTTTTGTTCTTCATTACTCTATTTTATCAGGTCAATTTAATTTATGTATCGATAAATAACGTTATAAATTCAATTGTATCAGTTTACGGATAAACAATAGCCATCAATTATCGCATCGTTGCATTTTCAAAACTAAACTATTTTTCGTTTATTTGTTTCATTATTTTCTGCTGTAAAATGACTTATGTAATTATATAATTAGCTACTACTTATTGGAAATTTACTTCCATGTGAAAGTTAATCTCCGTTAGTCAATTTTAGATAGACATTAATTGTATATATCTAATTTAGTTAACAATTAATTAAGAATCTTGTAATTTACTTATGTTCCTTAATAACCTTGGAAAGTTAATCATCGTTTAATCTGAAATTAATGTGTTGCCTATATTGTCTCTTTTAAGTTACTTTACTTTATCTTTCTTTCCTTGTATTTGTTTCTCAATTGTTCCTATAAATTGTTTACAACAGCTTAATCCTGACACCATCCATTAACACAATCTTAGTATTGGATTTCTTGATGTTTTAAGAAGAAATCATGAAGTACTTCTCAAGTATAGCTTTCTTTATATTTGCCCTCTTTAGTATTCTCGGTAAGTTTCATACTCATTTATATGTGATCTATTTAATTCGTAATTCGTCGCCGAGAATTCAACCAAAGATTTATGATACTTTCTTCGGTCCAAAATAAGTAATTCTTTGGATTTTTTAATACAGATTAAGAAATTTATCTTTTAACATTAATTAGCAATAGAATTGATCATATTAACCTTTAATATCTCACATAAATACTCCTAACACATATTCCAACACTATTTACTCCAAGGACAATGTAGAAAAAAATAGTTAATTCATTCTTGAAATCTAAAAAAATTACTTATTTTGGACTATAAGAAAAAAGCAAAAAAATTACTTATCTTGGACCGAAGGGAATAATTTAATAAAGGAAAAAAGGCATAAATATCCCTAACTTATGACTTAAGTTTTAGGGGGTTTTATTACTCCCTGAATTATTCTAAAATAAAATAAATATCTCCTTGAAATGTCATATCCAAATGTTTCTTGGAAGGTAACACATTTGTTACTCCTTTTATTTTTCTCTCATTATGTTTCTCATTTTAATCTTGTTACTTATACCTTTTCCCCGTAATAAATATCGTGAGAGACATCTAGTTAATTTTATTATTTAGGGGAATTATGCTACAATCTTTTAGCTTTCTAATCTTTTAATATGTTTTTTTTTAGTCAATCTTTTAATATGTTGTTTTCCATTCTCATATTTATTTTATTTTTCTTACTAAAAAAATGAAGGCACTAAGACAAATGGAATAGTAAACCGGTGTCATGTGTACATCCCATCAACCACAAAGCCTTGTGATGCACGAAATTGCAATAGCTTATGCATTAGCAAGTTCAGTAGCGGCCCACCACCTCCTGGTATTCGCGGAGAATTTCAAATAGGAGATTGTGACCCTGATCAAAGTTGTGATTGTATTTTCTGTTGTGAAGATAAACAGTGTTGATCTTCGCTCAAGAATTGTCTTGTATGTTTGTAAATCCAAGATTTAAATTCTATGGATTCTATTTTATGACAATTAATATAATATTTTAATAAATGTTAGAAGAAAAATAGCAGAATATAGGGACGCAATAGTTAGATCTTGATAGTGTAGTCACTGTCTTTAAGGAATTTAAGCCTCCCAATTTATTGTTGCAGGGATTATGGCAGAATTCCTCGAGGATCTTACAAAGCCTCTAAAATCCGAGTACCGGCAATTAATTCGAATTTCACTTGAACAAACTTTATGAATTTAAGATAGCAGAAAGAAGAAGATAAACTGTTGCTTTTCTGATAATTTTTGTTTTGGAGAAGAAAGGGGTATTTATAAACCCTTTAGGTGTCTGTTAGGATTAACAGACTTGTCACGATCCAAAACCCCGCACTGATCATGATGGCGCCTCTCGTGAGGACAAGACCAGCCCTAACCCAACTCGTCTCTTTCAAAGTAGTTAAACACAAATGAACAGCAAAAATACGACTTTATGATATTAATTAACAAAATTTACAACCCAACGCAGTCCAAACCGGGAAGTCACAAGTCACGAGCATCTATCAGAGTATAAATACAACTACAAGACCTAAAATATCCAAAGCCGGAATAATGAACCAAAAGAGAAAAAAATGGTGCTGCGAATGCAGGCTATTCCTATAGCTCTGCCTCTAATCATCCAAAACTCGCTACCGGGTAAATAAAATACCTGCATCTGCACGCAAGGTGCACGGAGTAGAGTGAGTACTCAAACTTAGTGAGTAATAAGGATAAATAAAAACTGAAGCAGTAAGAAATCACGTAAAGCAAACCATCATGCTATATAGGAGCAATGTAAAACACTTTCGGAACAGCAGTGAAGCTGTGAAATCTTTATAATTATCTCAGCTCAATTTAAAACCTCTTTTTGAAAATTTCTTTTTTAACAGTTATGCAAATGAATGCAAAACAAATAGTGCAGATAAGCACATAAGTCCGCTCATCGGGCATCACATTCAATTAACAGATAATGCCAGGCAATCTGGTAGATATCACATGAAGTAGCAAAAACAACAAGTAATGGCAGACAAATAAAATAAAGTTAACATACAGAACAGTCCTAGTACCGTTGCGGCGTGCAACCCGATCCATTTAACGTCGACGGCGCTCACTGGGGGTGTGTACATGCTCCGGAGGGGCTCCTACAGCCCAAACGCAATATCAAGCCATCTAGCGGCATCAATCAGGCTCTTGACCTCAATATCAATATAGTACCAATGCGGTGTATAGCCCGATCCATAAGTATCCTCACAACACAGGCCCTCGGCCTTACTCAGTCAACAAAATTACATAAGCCACTCGGACAACAGTAAAGTATGATGCTCAGTCCAAAACATTTTATGAAAATATCATTTCGAGTATTTAAGGCATAATAACGTGGCTGAGTTTTTAAAACAGTGGAAAATACATGATTGAGTTTGAATACATAATTAAATCAGTGAGGAATTAGCCACAACAATCCCCGAAGGGTTCAAATAATTGGCACGAAGCCCAAATATAGCAATCAACCCAAATTATGATGATAAGAAGTAATTTCAGTCAAATACGCAATAAATTCATCAATCGGGATAGTCCGAGTCACAATCCCCAAGGGTGATCTATCCCACACTCGCTATATAGCATGCAAGTCACCTCAATATAGCACTATGATGTGCAAAATATCATTTACAATCATTACTCACCTCGAACCAGCGAAATCTCTAGCTCGCAATGCCTTTGCCCCTCAATCGGCCTCCACATGCATCGAATCTATCCAAAATTGCAGCGAATATATCACAATAAGCCAATGGGACAACACCCAATCGAAAATAATCGAAAAATAGCAAGAATCTCGAAATTTCTAAAACCCGAGCCCCGGACACACTTCTCGAAACTTAAAAATTTTCAAATCAGTAGATTCCTTATCTCGCCACGAGTTTATACATATCAAGAATACCAAAATCGGAGTTCAAATAACCCTTTAAATCCTCAATTATAGATCTCAAAATCTCAAGCCCTAGTTCTTCCATCTTAGCTAATTTCCATGAATTTCTTGACCAATTTCATAATATAATCGTGTTTTAAGTTCAAAAATATTACCTCCAATAAATTCCAGTCGAAACCCTCTTAATTCTTGTCCAAAAGCTCTCAAAGATGCCCAACAATAGTGGAAAAATGGCTTAGACTGACGGAGGAAATGTTTAAAAACTATTCTACCCAGCTCCGATTTTTCTTCTATGCGATCGCGGCCCCAGGATTGCGATCGTGAAGCACAAATTCTCCAGGTGACAATATTACTCTATGTGAACGCGATAATGGCCCTGCAAACGCGATGCCTTACCATCTAAAACTATGCGAACGCATTCCTTTTGATGCGAACGCGAAGAACAACCATGCTGGCCCCTCACTTCTTACTACGCGAACGCGGATGTCTTGATGCGAATGTAGAGCACCAATTCTCAAACCTACGCGAACGCGAGCCCCAGGCTGCAAACGCGAAGAGCAAAATTCAGGCATCCAAAAATCCTTCTATGTGATCGCGATCATACCTACGCGGTCGCAATGACCAAAATTTCTCTGCTACAGCTACTGTATTTTCTGCAACTCTTTCAAGTCTCAATCTTCCTGATAGAGTATCCAAAACTCACCCGAGGCCTCGGGGACCTCAACCAAAAGTGTCAACCCATCCTAAAACATCATCCAAACTCGTTCCAATCATCAAAAAAATCTAACACCACTAATATCATCAATTCTCATCGAATCCAAGCCTAAGTTCTTATGAAACTTCCGAAACACGCATTCGATAGAAAATCCAACCAAATTGTCACACCTCTTTTTTACGCACCCGCGAGGATGCAAAGAGTTTTTCCAATTAAAGGACAATCGAGACGGGATTTATTTAATTATTTCAGGAGTCGCCACTTGGGAGATTTATGGTGTCCCAAGTCACCGGTTAAATCCCGAATCGAGGAAAAGAATGACTCTATTTAACAGTCCGCGAACCAGAAATCCGGATAAGGAATTCTGTTAACCCGGGAGAAGGTATTAGGCATTCCCGAATTCCGTGGTTCTAGCACGGTCGCTTAACTGTCATATTCGGCTTATTTATCTGATTTTTACAGTTATATACTTAATGCAAATTAATATCCCTTTACCGCTTTTATTATTATTATTATTTACGAAAGAGAATGTTGCCTAAAAATATGTTTCGAATCACGTCACATGAAATGCACCCGGATCCTCGACACATTCTTATTCAACATTTTGGGATTTGGATTTGGGCCGCATGAAATGCACGCCCGTATTTAAGAAGGTAAAATTATTAAAATACGCGCCTAGAGCGATTACTTATTTACATTTTTGAGAAGGCCGGGAAATTCGCTAAGAAACGGCACATCTCGAAATCTAAATATTTTGCATATGCATTTATGAGGGCCCCGCGATTTGTACAATTTTGTTAGGCGAGGCATAACTCTAATTCTAATTTAAAAGCAAACTACATTCCGCTATATTTATTTGAGAGTTAATTCAAGATTATTTAAAACATGTTGCGAGCCACACTACATGAAATGCACTTGTGGTTCACGACACGCTTTATTTAACCTTGTTCAAAATTGGGGTCGGGTCACATGAAATGCACCCCCGATTCCTTTAATCTAATTACGTCGTTCGGTTAAAGAATAATGAACCAATTTCCATAATGTGACAACATCGTGCTCAACTATAACCAATTCAAGTAAACATACGAGTAGCTAACTAAGTGAGCAAATTCAAGACTATGGTGAACAATTACATAAACAATGGAAGCATAACTAGTTGGCGAGCATATGAAGGATTAGTCATTTTCATTAGCTAACTTCGACATTGCATGTTCAACAAAATCATATATTTACAAAAATAGTCTGAACCATACGAAAGTAAATCAAATACGAAACGATCCAAAATATTAGCGAGAAGAACAATATCGGAAAAGAACAACACCTTTATTTCTGCATATTTTTTCAACGTACACAACGAGAAAACGAACCTTTTATGACGATCCCAAACCTCGACCTCTCCGGACAGAACTCGAACCAAACGACGACCTCGACTGAAGTTGTAACTCGAATCAAAATGAAGAGATAACCGAACAATGGTCTCTCTTTTCTTTTCCGTTTTTTTTCCTTCTTCTTTTCCTAATCCCGTCTCTCTTTTCTTTCAATTGTTTTGCCCGTTCTCTGCCTCTCTCTCTTTTTGCTTCCAATTGTTTTGCCCGTTCTCTGCCTCTCTCTCTTTTTGCTTTTTCAATCTCCTTCTCTTTTCTTTTGCCGTTTAGCCTTCTGCCTCTCTCTCTTTTCTCTTCTTTTTTTTATGTTTCTCAATCTCTTTTTTCCTTTGTTTTCCAATCACTTCCGTCCGCCTCCCCCCAAAATGAGCCTCCCCTTTTCCATTTTAAAAGGCTCGTCTGTCCCCCCCCTCGTGTATCCCCCTCTCCCTTTTCATTTTAAATTCAAGACCCATAATATTCCCACCTTTATTTTAACAATGTTGATGCCCATCCCCTCCCATAATATTCTGTCCATGTCCCCCATGTGTGTCCCCCACGTGTGGTGGACTCGGGTTATTACGGGCTAGGTCCGAAAATTATAAAACCGGGTAGTTTGAACCCGAATATTATTCTTCGCCCGGAACCGAGAATGGTAACACGGTGTTATTAATTAATCACCACATAAGCAAAATAACTATAAGACTAATAATTAAAACAAAGTTATTTTTTTATATTTTTCAAGATTAAAGTTACCACAAAATACTAATTATATTATTTTTGTTTTATAATTCTTGTTTTTTTTTTTATATAAAAATAAAGATATAAAGAACTATTTTTTATATTTTTTAAGTTTAAAATGACTACAAAATATTAATAAAAATTATTTTTGCAATTTTCGTTTTTAATAAAAAGATAAAATATAACGTACTATTTTTGTATTTTTCAAATTTAAAAATGATTACGAAACATTAATAAAACTATATTTTTTGTTATTTTTTATCTTAAGGTAGAAATAAAGTAAAAGAGTCAAAATTAGCTAAAATAGCTATATTATGGCTGAACTAAATATTTTATGCTAAAAATATAAAAAATCTCGGGGAGGGTCAAAAATCACGTGTTTACAGCTGCCCCTCTTTGACTGAAAACACAAAGAGTTTTCAGACAAAGAACGACTAGACAAGTGTTTTTTGACCCGACCCTTATTGGGAGGGACTAAACTAAGAGAAGAGGAATGTGACCGAGCCCTTGTATCGGAGCTGCCTACATATCCTTGGCTATAAAGGAATGAGGCCACGTGTAGTTCGAAAGTGAGTGAGGAAGGGGTATACCGAGGTGGAGAGCCAGTCGAGGTGTCGTTCCGTCGAGGTTCTGTTCCATCGAAGTTCCGGTCCGTGGTCCTGCTATTACATCAAAAATCAAAACATGAGAAAGACTAACTAAGCCTATCGGCTACTAGTTACAAGATTCCTATCTATAAGTCTTCTGAAGCTTGATCTTGAATATTGGTTGGTGCTTCATGCGGACTCTAAATTTGAACCTTGATACTTGCTAGTTGTAGGTACTAGTTCAATCTTCTTCAGCTTTCTGGATCTGAACCAGGTATGCAGTGCTTGTGACCTCGGCCATGTCTTGAGCACACCACATCTTTCATCAACTTCTGCACTTAGATTAACTCCTTGCCTTTTTTCATTATGACTAACTTCTGTTAATCATCTCGGACTGTTGACTCGCATTCTGGTTGCAAGCTTCTTTTGTTGCTATCTTGCATTGCACTCCGAAGTGAATTCCCTTACTTGTGATCTTCGAGCTATTCTCCTTCGAAGTCTGAATCTATCTTTTCTGATCCTTGTTGCCTTCCTTCTGATTTATGCTGGGGATTTCCGTTACACTCTACCGCTTTCCTCAACCAAATTCAAAAATAAATCGTCACTCCATTCTTCAGGCGGGCTTCCTGACTTCAACTACAACTTTTAAAATAAAATCGCCACTCCGTTCTTCAGGCGGGCTCCCTGACTTCAACTATTACTTCAAAATAAAATCGCCACTCCATTCTCCAGGCGGGCTCCTGACTTCAACCACATCTTTTTGAAAATAAATCGCCATTCCTCTCTTCAGGCGGGCTCCTGACTTCAACAACATCTTTTGAAAATAAATCGCCATTCCTCTCTTCAGGCGGGCTCCTGACTTCAACAACATCTTTTACACTATGTCACTTTCGATTGTTCACCATCCTTATCAAATCTTGGAAACTGAGACGGCGTTCTGCTTTTCTGGCGGGCTTCTGACTTTAACAACATCTTTTGAAAATAAACGCCATTCCTCTCTTCAGGCGGGCTCCTGACTTCAATCATCAACTTTTGAAAATAAATCGCCATTCCTCTCTTCGGGCGGGCTCCCGACTTCAACAACATCTTTTGAAAATAAACGCCATTCCTCTCTTCAGGCGGGCTCCTGACTTCAACAACATCTTTTGAAAATAAATTGACATTCCTCTCTTCAGGCGGGCTCCTGACTTCAACAACATCTTTTGAAAAAATAAATCGCCATTCCTCTCTTCTCAGGCGGGCTCCTGACTTCAATCATCAACTTTTGAAAATAAATCGCCATTCCTCTCTTCGGGCGGGCTCCCGACTTCAACAACATCTTTTGAAAATAAACGCCATTCCTCTCTTCAGGCGGGCTCCTGACTTCAACAACATCTTTTGAAAAAATAAATCGCCATTCCTCTCTTCGGGCGGGCTCCTGACTTCAACAACATCTTTTGAAAAATATAAATCGCCATTCCTCTCTTCAGGCGGGCTCCTGACTTCAATCAACTCTGAAAATTAAACGCCATTCCTCTCTTCAGGCGGGCTCCTGACTTCAATCATCAACTTTTGAAAATAAATCGCCATTCCTCTCTTCGGGCGGGCTCCCGACTTCAACAACATCTTTTGAAAATAAACGCCATTCCTCTCTTCAGGCGGGCTCCTGACTTCAACAACATCTTTTGAAAATAAATTGCCATTCCTCTCTTCAGGCGGGCTCCTGACTTCAACCATTAACTCTGAAAATTAAACGTCGTTCCTCTCTTCAGGCGGGCTCCTGACTTCAACCATTAACTCTGAAAATTAAACGCCCTTCCTCTCTTCAAGCGGGCTCCTGACTTCAACAACATCTTACTAACTCCATCCCATCCATGTCGCCTTCCTTTGCTTCCTGCACCACTTTCTTCTTCCTGCATCGCTTCTTGGGCCATCCTTTCTTCTGAATTACCTTGTTTTGGAATTGCTTTCCTCCCGGGTCGTGTTATTTTTCTCTTGACTGCCGGGGATGTCTTTGGAACTAATTACTTACCTGCTGGGGTAATGCTGCTGGGAAAATCTTCTTTATTTCCTCCTTTTCTACTTCCTTCAGAACCTTTATTCTCTCTCGAGATCGCTGGGGATTGAAGTGTCATCAGCTGGGGATTACCCTGTCGGGGATCCCCTTTCCTTCTTCCTCTTTCCAAACCTCCTTCGGGGCTCGCGCTTCGCTCCCTTGAAAAACTTTGTAGGATATAATGCTGCCGGTGAAATCTCGAAATCAATGTTTCATTTTCCGAGGACTGCTGAGGGTGATACCGGCTTCTTGCCTTTCGGAACGCAAGCTTCCTCGTCTTGTCCTGTCTGTTGGGGGTATAATTTCATCTATCACAGCTTGTTGTTTTCTTTCTTTCAAATCTGCTGGGATAACCGAGTTCAAAGATCATTTCCTCGCGTTATCTAGCTTCTTTCCCTAACCAAGTATTTGGTTTCGAGAAAATTTTCGCAACAGGAGAAAATTTTCCGCCCCAGTTTGAGAATCTTCTTCGTGGCATGCTTTGCTGCTGACAACCCCTTTTTTCCCTGTTTCAAATCAAAGAAAAATTGGTTAGTTTTAAAATGTGGTGGCTGGTTGTGGTGCTCCTGCTGGGGATTGTTCTCCTCCTCTTTCCCTACTATGCGTTTCATTATCAGAACTTGCTGGGGATGTTATTATTTGATGATACTCATGCTGGGGATGGGTTTTTCCATTTATCCTTTCCCCGTTCTGTGTTTCTCAACTTGCTGGGGGTTATTTTGTTGAAGATGAGATTTCCTTTCTTCCTTTACCACTCTGTGTTGTCCGACCACCTCGGAACTTGCTGAAGATAACACTGCCGGTAGATTTTCATTTCCTCAAAATTGGTGTTTCACTCTTCTTGAAGGTTGTTGAGGATGACACTAGTTCGAAGACCATTTCCCTTAAGACTTTCCTTCTTCCCCAAGTGGGTATTGACTTCTAGAAAATTTTCAAACTGAAAAGAAAATTTTCTGCCCAGTTTAATAATCTTCTTCGCACCCTACTTCTCTGCCGTCAATGGCATTTCCTTGCTTTGCATAATAATTGGAAAGTTGGTGGCAAGTTTTGAAGTCATTTCTCACTTGTTCTGACTAGACAGACCTTGATGGGGAATTTTTGATAAAAATGAGAAAGATAAAAAGAAACAAAATAGAAGACAAAGGAAAAAGAAAATGACTCTCTAACAAGAAATATCTATAAAAACTTATCAAACGCGAATACCAACTCCACTTGGTCATGACATGCACATATGGTCTATCCTTCGTCGTTAATTGCCTTTCACGATTTATGTCTCGTGATTTCCATCTGATTATCACCTTTATTCGACTTGTAGTGCCCGAAGGGTTTTCACTTTCAAGCCTCTCTCATTTTGATTTTCTCTCAGCTTTCGTCGTCTTATGGTGCCTGTGAAGGTTTTCACCGGTAAGACTCTCTCATTTGTATCACTTTTAGTTGGGGATTGGGGTGTCACTGCCAAGACTCTCCTATTTTCTGCTGGAGATCGGAGTCCTTCTGCCGGGAATCAGAGTGTTATGTCCCGAGGAAACTTCTCTTATTTGCCTAGCTTAGCCTCTTTTGAAGATTGGTCAAAAGGTCTTTCTTTGGATCGTAATGTAGGTTCGGATAAGGTTAGAAAGAAATGGTATTAAAGGCTCGAAACAAAACAAAATGGGTTCAAAATTACAACCTTCGGAGTCTACATAACATAACTTTTATTGCCCCAGTTTCTAGCTTGGGGATTTTTATTTACACTATGACCGAGCTGTGAAGCGCCTACGTATCCTTTTTAAGGAATCAGGTCAAACGTAGTTCCCAATTCCTCTTTTCAAATTTCTTTTTCCACACATTTTTTCTTTTTCTTTTCTTTATCTCTTTTTGTTGTTTTCTTTTTCTTTACTTTTCTTTATCCCTTTCTTCTTTTGCCTTTCAAACTTGTGTTTCTAGTCTTTGCAACTAATTCCGAAGGAGGGGATGAAAGAATTTAAATTCAGGCTCAAAGGGTTGACGATGGATAAAGTGTTTGGATAGCAGAACAAAATGCCTTCGTCATTCCAATCTTCAAAACATGCCAAGCGTAACACAATTAATATTCATCATATCTTTAAAGCACTGTCGGGCAACACTCTCATTATGAACGACCCCATGTCAATTTTGGCCAGCTTGCCTTTGACTGTTTCTTTTTACTTGCCCCGGTTTCGGATGACTCGGGATCCAAATAGTCTCAAGTTGTTTTTGTTTCCTTTAGATGACCCGATCATCTTCCAATTGCTTAATGATTAACTTTTAGAATTAAGCCATAATTATGTGTGCGCATGTCATGTCACTAGATTCGGCGTTTGAGCACAAGACAAATCTAAAGGGTAAAAGAACTAAACAAATAAAATGACCGGAAGTAACAAAAGGCCGAGAGCTTCATTAAATTAATGACGAAATGGTTCAATGACAAAACAAGCAAAACAGACTAGAGTACAGCCCTGAAACAAAACTGGGCAAGACCAAAGCCAACTGCTAAGACAAAAGGGTTTGACCACAAGAAAACCCTGAAAATAACTCGGACAACAAAAATGACGACAAAACGAACCACCAAAGCTCCATCTAGCTGACCAAAAGATGGAGTGTCTTCCCAATTACCAAGCACAACATTTTAGCCACTAAGTTCCGCCTCAATATTGCCAAGGCTGCCATCTGCTCCAACATTTTTAGCTCCAGTCAATACACCCCCCAGAGGATTTGTGTGCCCCATGTCATCATCATTGACCACAATCAACCACCCTTTTTGAATCATTCTTTCTATTTCCTTTTTCAAGGTACGGCAACTCTCAATATCGTGCCCTCTGACATTGGAATGGTATGCACATCGTGCAGTAGGATCGAAGCTTCTTGCACGTGGATCGGGAGTGTATTCGGGGAGCGGCGTAATCAGGCCGACATGTTTTAACTTTTCAAACAGACTTGCATAAGACTCTCCGATAGGGGTGAGCGCCTTTTCTCGCTTCAGCAACCTTTCCTCCCTAAACGCCTTATTTGGCCTGAAACCTGACCCGGGGGGTTTCCGGTATGTTCGTGGGGGTTGGTAAGCCTTTTGTGGAGCTGGGTACCTGGAAGGTGAAGTACGATTTTGGTTGTCCCGGGGAAAGTAGTGGTGTTGGGGACGGGAGTAGCGTTGTGAAAACATAGTTGGGGGACGAGTAATTGAGTTACTCGAATGGCTGGAGAAGTTGTGATAGGCGGGTATATATGGAGAGTGCGGGAGATCATCCGGCATCGGGTTCATGGTACGGGTAAGGACAGAGTCCAGGAAGCTAGGTGGTGGCGGAGGTGGTGCTTTTCCATCCATCCACGCCCGATACATATCAGCCACGTGTTGTCTCAATATCTTGACCTCCTCTACTAACCCGTGGTTCCGTTCAACCGGCTGTTGTCGGGTACCTGTACCAACCCACTCAGTCTTGAGATTATCTGCCATTGTCCTCCGACTTCGTCTTACGGGGAAGAGTTATTTCAGAACCACAACCAACCACCTTTCTGGAAATGGACACAACAAAACAAAGCCAGCATGTCAACATTAAGGTATCCCGCTTATTGATCATTCTTTTTTTTTTTTTTTTTTTTTTTTTTTTTTTTTGGTTATGGATATGGTCGAATCCTATGTGGATTGCCTACGTATCATGACCCCGCATGAATCGGACCGAGCGTAGTTCTTGCAAATTAATGCAAGAAATAAAGAGATGTTTATTTGATTTTTTTTTTTTTTTTTTTTTTTTTTTTTGATTTCTTTTTTTTTTTCTTTGAAGGAAAATTATAGAAGCCGACTCCAACTACAAACTTGTGTAGGAGATTTCTACAAGAAAAAGAATATATTTTTTTTTGGTGTCAGTTATGACTATTTCTACAAAATTGGCCACATAATGGCTTATTTGACAAAAATGACTATTTTTGCAAAATTTATTTAAGAAAGATAAACTTGAAATTTTTTTTTTTTTTTTTTTTTTTTCATCTTGTGGCTCATGGGGCATCGTTCGGCATCACCATAAACCAACACAAGACTATTTTTCATAAATTGGCCATGTAATGGCTTATTTAGACAAGGTGGCTCTTTTTGCAAAATTTTATTTAAGAAGATATAAATTCAAAATTTAATCCTGGGGCCTATGGGGCATCATTCAGCACCGACACAGGCCAATACAAGACTGAAGAAGTTCAAATGCCAAAAGTGGCTATTTATGCTAGGACCGGCCATGTAATGGCTTATTTGATAAAGTGATTATTTTTGAAAAGTCGAGTGATGACTCAAACTTAATTTTGCGGATACAACCTTTCGACATTTCCGCGAGGGAATATTTTCAGGCTGTGTCCAAAATTATTTACAAATGACTCAAAGTGGCTATTCTTGCAAAAAGCCTTCCGGTGTCTTTTTGAGGGACATTCGGCTTATTTTAAGCAAAGATAGCATCACCCGACTTATTTATAACAAAATCAAAAATTTGACATTTTTTGATTATTTTTGCAAAAGGGGTATGAACCCGGACTTGATTTTGCGGCTATGGCCTTGCAACATTTCCACAAGGAATATTTCAAGGCTGTGCCCGCAAATTATTAAAAATGATTCAAAGTGGCTATTTTTGCAAAAACAGCCTTCCGGTGTCCTTTCGGAACATTCGGCTATTTTGTAAAACAGCATCACTTCGATTTATTGAAAACTAAAATTCAACATTTTTGATTTTTTTGAAAAAGGGTGGTAACCCCAACTTGATTTTTGCGGCTACGACCTTTCAACATTTTCGCGAGGGAATATTTCAAGGTTATGCCCAAAAATTGTTTATAAAGATTCAAAGTGGCTATTTTTGCAAAAACAGCCTTCCGGCGTCCTTTCGGAACATTCGGCTATTTGCAAAAACGGCATCACTTTGATTTTATTGACAAAATTAAACACACATTTTTTTTTGATTTTTAAAAGGGGTGGTTGAACCCGATGAGGGTTGCCTACGTATCTCACCTAGTGGTGAGAATCAAACCTGCGTAGTTCGGTCAAATAAACTACGTCTTTAAAGGAAACAAACTATTTATTATTTTTTCTCACACATTTTTTTAAGTTTAAAACAAATTTTTTCTTTTTTTTTTTTAGTAAAAAAAACAAACTATTTTGAAATCACATATTTTTTATTTTACAACAAACGTTTTTTTTTTCTTTTTAAGTAAGTAAAAAAAAACAAACTATTTTGAGACTATTTTTTTTCATTTTCCTCAATATAAAAAAACGGTTAGCCTGCAAGTCTGAAGCAAATATATACATAAAACAAACAGGATGCAGCAGGATGGTCTTTTCATTTCAGGTCACCTGTCCTAGACGGACCCAACCCCTGTGTTGAGTCCCCTAAGTCAAATGCAACATGATGCAAATAAACGTTCCTACTAGGGATCCGGCATGCAGCTTTGTTATTCTAGGTTTAAAAAACCTGGGTTTATTGTTCTAGACCTGGCCTACCCGAGCGGACGGCTCGAGCCGAGGAGGAGGCAGCAACCCGGGAATACAGAAGCTTCACCGGTTTTGCAACTTATCCAAACCTCGTTCTAAAATGGGAATCAGACACTATACAGAAAAGAAGTCACACGAAGTGCACCCTTCTTCATGATTTAGAAGACTCAGAGAGGAGATTGGTTCCGGCACAATTTATATGTACAGTTCACAAAATATCAAAGCGGTAAAAACAACATTTTGCACATTGATGCCAACATGTAAAAGAATCAGATAATAAATATGCCAAATACAACAATTATTCCGAGCTCGAATTCTAAAGAAGTCCCCAGCAGACATTCCAAAGATCTCCCCAGCAGAGTCGCCAGAGCTGTCACACCTCTTTTTACGCACCCGCGAGGATGCAAAGAGTTTTTCCAATTAAAGGACAATCGAGATGGGATTTATTTAATTATTTCAGAGTCGCCACTTGGGAGATTTATGGTGTCCCAAGTCACCGGTTAAATCCCGAATCGAGGAAAAGAATGACTCTATTTAACAGTCCGCGAACCAGAAATCCGGATAAGGAATTCTGTTAACCCGGGAGAAGGTATTAGGCATTCCCGAATTCCGTGGTTCTAGCACGGTCGCTTAACTGTCATATTCGGCTTATTTATCTGATTTTTACAGTTATATACTTAATGCAAATTAATATCCCTTTACCGCTTTTATTATTATTATTATTTACGAAAGAGAATGTTGCCTAAAAATATGTTTCGAATCACGTCACATGAAATGCACCCGGATCCTCGACACATTCTTATTCAACATTTTGGGATTTGGATTTGGGCCGCATGAAATGCACGCCCGTATTTAAGAAGGTAAAATTATTAAAATACGCGCCTAGAGCGATTACTTATTTACATTTTTGAGAAGGCCGGGAAATTCGCTAAGAAACGGCACATCTCGAAATCTAAATATTTTGCATATGCATTTATGAGGGCCCCGCGATTTGTACAATTTTGTTAGGCGAGGCATAACTCTAATTCTAATTTAAAAGCAAACTACATTCCGCTATATTTATTTGAGAGTTAATTCAAGATTATTTAAAACATGTTGCGAGCCACACTACATGAAATGCACTTGTGGTTCACGACACGCTTTATTTAACCTTGTTCAAAATTGGGGTCGGGTCACATGAAATGCACCCCCGATTCCTTTAATCTAATTACGTCGTTCGGTTAAAGAATAATGAACCAATTTCCATAATGTGACAACATCGTGCTCAACTATAACCAATTCAAGTAAACATACGAGTAGCTAACTAAGTGAGCAAATTCAAGACTATGGTGAACAATTACATAAACAATGGAAGCATAACTAGTTGGCGAGCATATGAAGGATTAGTCATTTTCATTAGCTAACTTCGACATTGCATGTTCAACAAAATCATATATTTACAAAAATAGTCTGAACCATACGAAAGTAAATCAAATACGAAACGATCCAAAATATTAGCGAGAAGAACAATATCGGAAAAGAACAACACCTTTATTTCTGCATATTTTTTCAACGTACACAACGAGAAAACGAACCTTTTATGACGATCCCAAACCTCGACCTCTCCGGACAGAACTCGAACCAAACGACGACCTCGACTGAAGTTGTAACTCGAATCAAAATGAAGAGATAACCGAACAATGGTCTCTCTTTTCTTTTCCGTTTTTTTTCCTTCTTCTTTTCCTAATCCCGTCTCTCTTTTCTTTCAATTGTTTTGCCCGTTCTCTGCCTCTCTCTCTTTTTGCTTCCAATTGTTTTGCCCGTTCTCTGCCTCTCTCTCTTTTTGCTTTTTCAATCTCCTTCTCTTTTCTTTTGCCGTTTAGCCTTCTGCCTCTCTCTCTTTTCTCTTCTTTTTTTTATGTTTCTCAATCTCTTTTTTCCTTTGTTTTCCAATCACTTCCGTCCGCCTCCCCCCAAAATGAGCCTCCCCTTTTCCATTTTAAAAGGCTCGTCTGTCCCCCCCCTCGTGTATCCCCCTCTCCCTTTTCATTTTAAATTCAAGACCCATAATATTCCCACCTTTATTTTAACAATGTTGATGCCCATCCCCTCCCATAATATTCTGTCCATGTCCCCCATGTGTGTCCCCCACGTGTGGTGGACTCGGGTTATTACGGGCTAGGTCCGAAAATTATAAAACCGGGTAGTTTGAACCCGAATATTATTCTTCGCCCGGAACCGAGAATGGTAACACGGTGTTATTAATTAATCACCACATAAGCAAAATAACTATAAGACTAATAATTAAAACAAAGTTATTTTTTTATATTTTTCAAGATTAAAGTTACCACAAAATACTAATTATATTATTTTTGTTTTATAATTCTTGTTTTTTTTTTTTTTATATAAAAATAAAGATATAAAGAACTATTTTTTATATTTTTTAAGTTTAAAATGACTACAAAATATTAATAAAAATTATTTTTGCAATTTTCGTTTTTAATAAAAAGATAAAATATAACGTACTATTTTTGTATTTTTCAAATTTAAAAATGATTACGAAACATTAATAAAACTATATTTTTTGTTATTTTTTATCTTAAGGTAGAAATAAAGTAAAAGAGTCAAAATTAGCTAAAATAGCTATATTATGGCTGAACTAAATATTTTATGCTAAAAATATAAAAAATCTCGGGGAGGGTCAAAAATCACGTGTTTACACAAATCACCTCTGAATCATCTAAAATTTTTTACACACATCCCAAATCATCCAACGAAGCTATTGCAACTCTCAGAATCCCATTCCAACCATCAGATCATAATCTTACTTATCAACCGGAAATTGCCAAAATACTAACTTCGGCAAAACAAGCTAATTTCTACACCGGACCTCCAACACCAATTTTGATCACTCTCCTAAATCATAAATCACCCCCAAAACTAAACGAATCACCAAAAATTTCATTCGAGCCTTCTAACTAATAAATCAACATCCGGTTTACTTTTTCAATCCAAACATTTCTTAAAGAGACTAAGTGTCTCATTTCCTACCAAAATTAATCCAAATCGACTCTAACACACCAAATACTGATAATGAAACATGAAAAGCATAAAATGGGGGAAACGGGGCGGTAACTCCAAAGACAACGGGTTGGGTCGTCACATTCTCCCCAACTTAAACAAACGCTCGTCCTCGAGCATACCCAGAGTGTTCCTAGAAGCCAACCAATAGCTGAATGACCTTACCAAGCATATACCCGGGGTCGATTCCATGTCACCCTATCTCGCATAGGTCCAATAACACAACATAGCTGATATTCCACAATCCATCTAGTCCATAAACCATAGAACGACATTGCACTTTCCAAAATCATACTCAAAATCAGAACCTCACATCTATATTCAGAATAAGCCCGAACCAGCTGTAATAACACATATTTACAACCTCAAGTGCAATCATATATTATTCTACATAACCCAAACAATCAAAACGATAACTTCTATTCACAACAGTTACCCACAACACGTGAATACTAGTAAAAAATCTCTTATCAACTAAGGTCTTATTCCAGCATGTTCATATACTGCCCACGATAAATGAAACATGCAATAAACCATAATCCATTTCTCAGATCAACCATTCATGAAGCCACTTCCCATTTGACTAATACCACAGCAAATTCCAAGCAGAACGTCGATTTTATCATTCCAACAAGCTGAAATAAAATCCATCCGTATTTATTAATGACCCTAACGATCACCTCGAAACCAACACACCACTCTGGTGATATGACACCTCAATACATGCCTAAGCCACTACTTGCATAATACGCGCATCAATAAGAAACGGTCTGAACATACTCAAATCATGAACAATGACTCAAACGAAAGAGTTGTACCTCATCCTCATCAGTACCATCACAACACAAGGCTGAGACCCCGCCTCACATCATAGAAATAAAACACCTGAATCTACCCCGAAAGGTCATATCTCCACGTGGCCTCGCAATAATGCGCGATCTTATCCAAACACTGTTACACATGAAACACCTCAAGTCACTATGCTTAAAATTTATAGCCACGCACAATTTGATGTCTGGAACCTAAGAAATTCATTACACCCACGGTAAAATAAATAGCATACTACACGCAACCCGATAGGTCATAACTAATACTCCATCTACCGAGCAACACCCAATTACTCTTCCCGGTCGACTTTCACCATGAATACCCAATAGAACCGCACCACATCTGCCTATAACCAACAAATCATAACATCTCAACACACCGAAAAGCAACTCATAGCTCTCATCAGATCATTAACAAGCTCAATAAGAATCGAATCAACCTATCCCTCAATAATACAATTCTGGGTCAACCTAGCCAACACAAGCTAAACACGTATCCATATCGGCCTACCAACGAACCCATACTAAGAAAGCCTGAAGCTGTTCCTTCCACTACTATAACTCCTACCAGAGCAGTACGATGTGGTGCCCAGCACCAAATCAATATCGAAATCCACAACCTTACCCGGCGACATGCTCGACCACAAGAAACACATCCAAAAATTCCCTTAACACCAGAACGGAACCAATGGTAGAAACCTCTGCACTGACATCCATCATGAAGCCCCAATTAAGAAAAACAACCCTTCTCAATCGTCCGCTGGGTCTTTGAAATATAAGCACTCTGCAAGAACATAATTCAAGGCACCTCTCCACTCAACCCGTGGCATTTCCGGCATAGCCCGTAGCGCAATAGTTCAAAATCACCTAACACTAAGACACCAGTCTGAATTTCAATATCACATCGAAAATCTAACACGCCAGCAAATAAAGATCCACTCGAGCCTCCAAATCTCGATTGCCGCTAAACGATGCCGAATACACACGATATACAACCACGGCATAGCCTGTACATGAGAACTTCCAGTCTCTAATTCCATATAGCACACAAATCATCATACCTGATCCCTATTTTGTCGTCTGAATGCATACCACACCTTAAATACCACATCACTCCATGATAGATACTTTAAAATTTCCTGTGCCACCAAGCAAACCCAAATACCACCAGTTGATCCAACAAGAAAATGCCATAATACTGCCGAAGTATCATCAATTTAATCACATTACCCTTTTTTTGAGACATACACTCTCGTCAAATCGCTTCCAATTAGCATCACCATTTCTTTGATTATCCGAGGCAAACCGTTGCCTAAGAGTTTTATGAACTTCTTTTCAGAACTAAACTGTAACTCATCTAGCCAAGAAATTCCACCGACCTCATTCGGAAGAACATCATTACATATCTCATGCTCCGCATACCCATATAAAATATACATCTCCAAACCACAATAAAACCCAACGAGAACCCTCTCCCAATTCCATTTGAACAAGCTAAACTGCCAGTACTAAATCCTTCTATCTAAACTAACCTTAGCAAGCTGTCAGAACTCAAGAGCTTTGCTGCAAAATACCTGTAAGGGCTCATTACCTTGAACACATACAAAGAAACTAATCATATCCTTTCCATACCGATTCGGTCTACTATCCAGCTACTTCATCTATCTCGATTTCCTTTTGATTCATTTTCAACTTGATATTCCCCATTGTTGTAGCACCAAAAAGCATCAACCCAGGCTTACCACATGAGACCCAAGCATAAGACCACTCTGTCTAAGACCCAGGAGCCACTGAATACTCTTTCAAATATTTCCAGAAACCACGTTCCAGAATACTTTACTCTGAAGAACTTCCTGCGAATCCAAATTTATTGCCTTTACTTTCCAGATACCGATACATAAGGTCCCATATTTAACATCAAAATACCACAAGTCTTGACCCTCTCTAATGAAAACACAGTCTCTAAGAACATACACTAACTTGAGGTACCCGATTATTTTTGTAGAATCTTGAACACATTAGAACCATTCTCAAAAGTCATTCTCTCTTATTCAAACTGCAAATCACCTAACCTGACAAACAAAACCACCTGTGCCTCATTGGCACTCCGATACCGCAAGATGATATCCTCATCCTAATACAACCAAGCAACTTCCTACTCTATACGCCGAGCATCATTTACCAACAACACTCCAGACATTCCGTGATTCTCATACCTTGTGAGCATAATATAACCTCTATCAAAATTTCCTTTACTCTAGCCATAGCTAATTCTCTCCCATGCACCAAATTTGAACCAGCATAGCACCTCATCGTGCAATCAACTGTTCACAGCAGACTCCCCTACTTGGCTCGAAGCCATATATCAGGACACACTCAACAACTCATAACACTTTTACTCAATTGATGCTCAATACCATAGTAAACTCAAATCATTTACAAGTTGTGAAAACACAGATCATCCAGCACTGCGAATCTTATGCAATTCTCGCATTCATCCCCGCAAAAGTGAAGCCCACTCTCTTAAGAAAATCCTAAATTTTCAAATTTTAACACGTACCCTTCAATTACACATGAGATCTTCTAACATACACATAAAGGAAATATATCAGTTGTAAAATAAATACAAAGGCAAAATACAAAATACAAAAAATAAATACAGAAAATTACAAAATACAAGTCAAGAAAATAATAAAATACAAAATACATTGTATAGCATTAATTTGGGCCAAATGCACGTAATACACAACCCAAAAACATTTACACAGACCAGGCCCAAATCATTTAGCCTGATCTGCCCAACTACCAACCAAACGACACTGTATCAACCAAATGAATCGGAGCCATTGATTGCAACTGATCAACGGACCTGGTGAGGCGGTTCCCTCACAAATGAAATGACATCGTCCAATGAAATCGATCCCAACCGTTCATTACAGATAATCGGATGGATAAGGTTGATGAGCCAATTAATAGAAATGACGTAGCATTGAGTAATTAATCCCAGCCACCCATCACTTAGTCTAACGGAAATAATGAAATCCCTCATTAATCTACATGACAGCGTTTTGAGGTTAAGGAATCCTAGCCGTTCGTCTCACCAAATCCAACGACCAGGAATTAAAAACACACATTTGATATATATTATACCCTTCCAGTCTAAACCCCTCATTATACACACACACATATTCTATGTCTAAACCCTAGCCGCCTAAGTCTCTTTCTTCCTCTCCTCACCATCTCCCATGGAGACCACCGGAGATCACCCCAGACCTCTGTCTCCGGTCTAAGCCAACCCCCAAATACCCCTCCTCAACTCCAAACAACCATAAACCCCGACCAAAAATCCAACAGTCCCCAGTCTTGAAAATTCGGTTGCCGGAACCCTAGCCGGCGACCACCAAAGGTATGAACCAAGGTCCCAAAATAACACCCCTTGACCACCTTGAATCAATCTACCACCCTATCTAGGTGGTTTCGCTCGAATAAGCCCCAAACCCGTCGAATATTCAAAAAACACTCGTCGGAACCCTACTCCGGCGAGTACCAAAAACCACCCCACTCCTAAAAACCTTACCCTAGGTCTCCAGATCCCCTCTCATACACTCAAATCAACCCCCAAAGCCTCGTTCAGAAGATCTAGTACTCAGAAGACTGACAGTCTTTGAAACTTTGAAAAATCAAGAAAAATGAAAAGAACAAAGAAGAAAGAAAGAAGTAAAGAAAGAGAAGATGAATAAGAAAAGGAAAAGGGCCTGGAAAAGCTAAGTACCCCTCCCACCCTTGTTTTCGTTCTGAAACTTGCTTCTTTACATGCCTATCATGCTTGTCTGAACCTGTTTCTATGCATATCTAAAATATGAATCTAACTCTGTTTTCAATTCATACTTGTTCATGCGAACCCTGATACTCATACATGCCTAAAATTATCTAAGTGTTCCTAGGCTTCTGATAGTAACTACTCATGAATCATGTGCTAATTAGCCAGTTTTGTGTGATTGTTCGTTATATTCTGTCTCGATTGGGTTTTATTTAGTTAGAATTCAACCATTATCAAATTTTTCCTCTGAGTTCTAATTAATTGAAAGTTAATTCGTGATTAAGGTTATATGTGCAAAACAACATGAATTTGGCTATATTCGTAACTTGATTTATATGTTAGTTCATTCTGAACCTTTGAGTGCTTATGTATACTTAGGTCATGTGTATAAATGTTTTGTGGCTATGTTTGTGAGTTAAGTATGGGTTTTGATTAGTGTCTATGTTCTGATTAGTGGTTGTGTTCTAATTTATGTCTATTTGTAAAAGTGGTTAAAATTGAAATGGTTGTAGTCTGAAATTGATTAAGTCTTAAAAGACATGTCTGATTAGTGGCTATTTGTTAAATACATACTACACTAGTCCTGCCAGACCTAAGGCAGGTTGGGTAATAATAATTAAATACAAGAGGTAAAAGGGGAAGGGCAAATGGCATTATTGAAAATAGAACCTATAGGGACAAAAATCACTTTAGTGCTTGGTATTTTTGAAATTACTTGAATAAAAAGGGGTATACTAGGTAGAGTTAAAAGGTGTTAGTGTAATAAACCTTAGCAAGTGAGGGTAATTGGGTCAAACCTGTGTAACAGAACCCAATAGAACTGCCCAGAACCTTCTAGCAGTGGTTCTAGGGCATTTCGATACAATTTTAATGGACTATACTGTAATTAATTGAAAAGAATAAATGGAGGGAAATAGAATAAAATTATTTGAAATTCCCCCCAAAATGCCTCTATAAATAGGCTTCTATAAGCCTGAAAAAGGGGTTACACATTGGTTACACATGGGTTCCAGATTTTCAAATTGAAAAAAGGAGTTCGAATTTTTGATAGTTAAAAAGAGGCTGGTTCCATTTTTGATAATTGAAAGAGAGATTCAGCTAATATTATTTGTCTACTTAATCTTCAATTCGAGAATTGTTGCTTTGGGATCTTTGGCTGGTGTTTCTCTATTGTTTTGTCCTCGCTAGCTTGGATTTCGATTTTTCTCGAAGTTGATTTCTATTTGTTCTTCGAGCTTGGGAACTGCTGTGTTGTTCATCTGTTGTTTGCTGGTGTCTCTATGTTGTTATCATTGTTGACTGCTTCTGTTCTTCATCTCCTTAGAACTCACAGGTTCATTTTCGTTGATCAGATATACATTTGTTTCCTGGAGATGTAATTGAGATTTGTGATGAAGAAATGAAGCTTAGTTAATCTATGATGAAGCTGTTTCTATTTCTTCTTTTTAGCTGTAGTTGTATTTCATAGCAGCCATTGTAATTCGTAGGTATTGGCTGTAATAATTAACAACCATATGACTTCGATTTAGATTAGAGTAGAGTAGATAATGTAGTAGGTAAACGTAGTTAATAGTCTATCACTTAATCCAAAACTAAAATAGGCTAAAATGAAGTTAATACACTTAGGTAAATAAAAATAAAATTCTAAAACTGGACATATAAACTGGTAATTAGTTACTCTTGTTAGTTAAACCCTGAATCTTAATCAATTTAATCTAAAAGGAAATAAGCAGTTTATAAGTTTAAATTTATTATCGCCTAGCTTCACTTAAAAGTGACTTAGATACAAAATTTTTGTAGATTTCTGTGGTTGTTAATAACTCAAGCATGTTTAGTTCGTATTACAACACTGTTTCCCTTTAGTTTTAAAAAATAAAGTGACAAAAAAATAAGTTCTCCAACTAGAATCATGACAACCACTTAAAATTAGAACCCGTCATATAGTATAATAATACCGATATAATTAAGGTGTTTAGTTGATTGTTAAATACTGAAACTAGTAACGATTGAAATGTAATTTAGTACCTTTTTTGAGAATAATATGATTTTACTGATTTTCTCTATATTTGTTCAAATAATGTTAGCTTTTTCTTTCTTTCGCTTTCAAAGTCTGGGCCCAATCCTGAGTATAGGCCCAGGTCTGATTCACCAGATGTTCGCGTTATCAAGTAGAGACACTAGTGCACGTTGGGCTTCTGAAGCCCAAATGTGCTTAATAATGGACTGCTAAGGCAGTTTGAAGTTCAGGCCCCAATAGTAAATAATGGACTGGACTCCAAACATTATAGCTTTGAAAAATACCAAAAAATCATATGCATATTAGGACGAAAAAAACAAAAATAGAAAACATAGTATGGAAATTGGATTGAGCCTTAAAATAAGGGATGAGACTCGTTCCGAAGATGAAAATATACGGGGCCCACAAACGGATTTCAATGTAAAAAATGCTAGACTTGGAAGGACCATTTAGTGAATTTCACGGTCCTTCCCAAAGATAATAAAGACTTAGACATTATTGGCACGACAAATAAAAATTACGTTCCTAATCCGGGTGTACATTTTATGTGACGACCCAAAGGGTCATCACCTGTTTTCCTCACTTGTTCCGCACTTCCGAGGCCTTGAAAACCTCATTTTAGGTTGCATCGATTTACGTGCATAATCCGGGCATGTAGCCGGAAAGATTTTGCGATAGCATTTATGAATTCTTTGAGAAATTTGGAGAAAATGATATTAATAGTGATATGGTTGACTTCGGTCAATATTTTTGGTAAACGGACCCAGACCCGAGATCGGACGGTCCTGGAAGGTCCGTAGGAAAAATATGGGACTCGAACATGCGTCCGGAGTCGAATTCTGAGGCCTAGAGCCTAAGTTATGGATTTTTCTGTTAAATTGTTTTTGCTGTAATTATTAAAGGAAAAGGAATTAAATGACCTTGGTATCGGGCTCGTATTTTGGTTTCGACGCCCGGCACAAGTCCTAAATATTATATATGTGCTTTCTGCAAAGTTTGGTGACATTTGGATATCGTTTGATGTGTTTTGAACCTTGAGTTCCAAACTTGAAAGTTATGAAACAAAAAAGGTGATAATCATGAACTTGAGGCTTGATTTGATGAAAAATGATGTTATATTGGCGATGTGATCGCACGAGCAAGTTTGTAATATATTTTTGGTGTTGTGTACATGTTTGGTTTGGAGCCCGGGGGGCTCGGGTACAGATTTGATAGGCCATTGGTTCAAATTCTGAAATTTTACACAGCTGGTTTTTTCACCCAGCTCGTATCTTCGCAAATGCGAAGATTTTCTCGCAATTGCGATGTGTCCCAGATTAGCCTTGGTTCGCAAATGCGAGGCCTTCAATATTTCGCCTGGCTTCGGAAATGCGAAGCTATTGTCGCAAATGCGAAAGCCCCAGTAACCCAGCCTTGTTCGCAAATACGAACATAATGTCGCAAATGCGATGCTGACAGACCCCAGACATGTAGTGTTCGCAATTGCGATACCCGCATATGTGCAATTTTATACTTAAACGAATTTTTCAGTCCTTTCTTCATTCTTTCAAAAACCCACACACCACACACGAACCCTCAAGGGCAAATTCACTCCAAAGCAATTATAAGTCATTTTTTACTTAATTCTTTCAGTTCCTAACAACATTAAACATGTTTTTCAATAGAAATCAAAGGTTTTCATGGTAGAAATTCTTGTTTTTGGGTAGAACCTAGGGTTTTCATGAATTGGGTAATTGGACCTCGAATTGGGGTCCGATTTTGAAACAAACCATATATGAACTCGTGGGGGAATGGGTAACCGGATTTTGGTCCGAACCCTGAGTTCCGACCACGTGGGGCCAGGGGTGATTTGGGAAATTTTGGGGTAAACTTTGAGAAAACCATTTTTAAGCATTCAAACTAAGTTATTTAGTATTTCTTAATGTAACGGAATCAATTGTGACAAGATTCGAGCAAGTTGAAAGCGGAAATTCGGGGTAAAGCTATAATTGAAGGATAAATTGGGCTTCAAGGCTAGAGGTAAGTGATTTGTCTATCCTAGCTTGAGGGAATAGGATTATATGCTATGTGCTATGTGATCGAGTGTGGTGTATGGGCAGTGGTGATGAGCATCCATACACTGGCGTCTAGCATGACCGTGAGTCGTTGTTGATACTTGTTGTGAGATATTTTAAAGATGAATTATTGAACCCTTGTCGGGTTGTGGAATTGTACATTGTTTTCCCTTGTCGGGACTTGTTGTGAAGTGAGATATTGTTTTCCCTTGCCGGGACTTTGTTGTGATGACCGTTGTGTCCCTTGCCGGGACGGTTCATGATTGTTGTTTTCATTCACTGCCCTTAACTGTGATTGTTATTTAGGTGAGGAAGAGTGATAATGCATGAAGGGTGATGCCGTGCCTTGTTTTACTGTTATTGCACGAATGTTAATGTCGTGCCTTGTTATTGATTATACACGAAGGATCATGTCGTGCCTTGTGATATTGATTATGCACGAAGGGTAATGTCGTGCCTTGTTATTGAACCATGCACGAAGGATCATGCCGTACCATGGATGTGAGGATGAGAGTAAAAGCACGAAGGGTGATGTTGTGCACTTTATTTGCTTATTTGGTGAGGATGAGAGTAAAGGCACGAAGGGTGATGCTGTGCAACTATTTGCTATTAATTGACTTGATATTACCTGTTTCCATTATACTTTGGTTTCCTTTGTTGACTTAATAACTGTTGTTAACTGTTGAGCTTCCCTCTTATGATATTTCTTGTTGGATTTGTTTACTTGATATTTCTTGTTATCTTGTGGTGTACATATGTATATAGAATTGCACAGATTTATGTGGGTGTCTGGTCCTAGGCTTGTCACTACTTTGCCGAGATAGGCCAGGCACTTACCAGCACATGGGGTCGGATTGTGTTGATACTGCACTTCTGTGCGTTTTTGCACAGGTCCATGTTTTGATCAGGAGCAGCAGCAGTAGGATCTTGCGTGGGATTTGAGCATTTCGAGACCGAGGTAGCTTGCAGGCGTCCGTAGGCCCGGCGTCTTTTCCACTTATTTTATATTATTTACTGTAGTCTCATTGTTCCGAGACAATCAGATTTATGTTATTTTCCTTCAGACCATTATGTGTAGTATTCAGTAGTAGTTCGTGAGTTGGTGACTCCACATCTTGGGTAGAGCATTTCAGTAGTGTTTTACCTTGGTACTGCTTATTTCTATTTGATAAGTCTTCCGCATTTATTTAATTAATGTTATGGTTCTTGTTGATAAAAATTAAGTATAAAATATTGGTAAAAAAACAGGATAATGTTGAATACAGTGGCTTGCCTAGCTACCACGAGTAGGCGCCATCACGATCCCGATGTTGGGGGAAAAATTCGGGTCGTGACAAGTTGGTATCAGAGCTCTAGGTTACATAGGTCTCACCACTCACGAACAAGCTTAGTAGAGTTTGAGAGGTTGGTACGGAGACGCCTGTACTTGTCCTCCAGAGTCTATTGAGTTAGGAAAGAGTCTCTCATTTGTTCCTTCTTGTCGTGCGATTTGTTCCTCAAATACTGATTGAATTTCTACTCTGTCCTTTCACAGATGGTGAGGACACGCGATTCTTCATCCGTTGATCAGCAGCCTGAGCCTCGGTCAGCTCCCGTGAGGGGCAGGGGCCGAGGCCGTATCGTAGACCGTGGTAGGGGCAGAGCTCAGCCCCCGGCAGCTATTCCAGAGGTGGAGCCTCATATTGAGACTGGCGAGGAGGATCCAGTCCCAGTAGCTCCAGTGGGCCCAGCTCAGGTCCCAGGAGAGGCTTTATTTACCCCGGATCTTCGGGAGGCTCTGATCAGGATAGCGGGATTTATGGACAGCATTGCCAGAGCGGGCTTATTACCAGTTGCACTAGCCGCTTCTCAGGCTGGAGGAGGGGCCCAGACTCCTGTTGCTCGTACTCCGAAGCCAGTAGCTCCTCAGCCTCAGGCACTAGTGGTTCAGCCAGCTGTGGCCACTTAGTCAGGTACCACAGCTCAGGCCGGAGATGGAGCGGCCATGACTTCTGATTCTTTATGGAGACTTGATCGGTTCTCCAAGCTGTTTACTACTACCTTCAGCGGTGCCACATCAGAGGATCCTCAGGATTTCTTATTTAGTTGCCATGAGATTCTCAAGACTATGGGGATAGTGGAGTCTAATGGAGTTAACTTCTGTACATTCAGGCTTTCAGGATCCGCCAAGACTTGGTGGAGAGATTATTGCTTGACTCGACCAGTAGGGTCCCCGGCTTTATCGTGGGATCAGTTTGCAGAGTTATTTCTGGAGAAGTTTCTCCCTGTTACTCAGCGGGATGCACATCGGAGGCAGTTTGAGCGCCTCCAGCAAGGTACTATGACTGTCACTCAGTATGAGACGAGATTTGTTGATCTGGCACGTCATGCAGTGGTGATACTCCCCACAGAGCGGGAGAGGGTCCGCAGGTTCATAGATGGGCTTAATCAGCCAATTAGACTTCAGATGGCTTTGGGAGTAGGGAGTGATATATCTTTTCAGGAGGCAGCTAATGCAACACGTAGAGTTGAGATGACTCTTGCTCGGGGAGGTAGTTATCCTTCAGACAAGAGGCCTCTTCATTCCGGCAGATTTAGTGGTTCTTCTTCTGCAGGCAAGGAATCTTTTGATAGGGGCCAGTCTTCCAGGCCTTTTCATTTCGCCCTTCAGGCTTCACAGGGTGGGCTAGGTGATCGTGGGTTTCGTGAGCAGTATTCAGATCAGCCTCCTATTAGTGCTCAGCCTCTTCAGAGTGTTCGTGGGGGCCATTTAGGTCGTCGGGGCCAGCAGCCCCATCAGCCTAAATGTTGTTACGGTTGTAGTGACCCAAGTCATCTTTTCAGGTTTTGCCCTCAAGCAACGGGCAACACTTAGCTGCAGGGTCCTCGTCCCATGATTCAGGCCCCAGCTAACCCACAACCTTCCCAGCCAGCCAGAGGCGGAGGTAGAGATCATAGAGGTGGAGGTCGAGACCGTAGAGGTGGAGACCATCCAGCCAGAGGTAGAGGTCAGCCAGTGGATGACCGTCCCAGAGATGTAACTCAGACGGGAGGTACTGATCCCTGATTTTATGCTTTACCAGCCAGGCCAGAGGCAGAGGCATCAGATGCCGTGATTACAGGTACCATTCTTGTTTGTGACAGAGGTGCTTCAGTATTATTTGACCCTGGGTCTACATATTCATATGTGTCTTCCTACTTTGCACCGTATTTAGCCGTGCCTAGCTATGCTCTGGATATTCCAGTTTATGTGTCTACACCATTAGGTGACTCAATTGTAGTCGACCGGGTGCATTGTTCGTGCGTAATTATTTTTGGGGGGTTTTGAGAACCGTGTTGATCTGTTGCTATTAGACATGGTGGATTTCGATGTCATATTGGGGATGGACTGGTTGTCCAAATACCATGCTATCTTAGATTGTCATGCCAAGACCGTGACTTTTGTCTTGCCAGAATCACCCCAACTAGAGTGGAAATGTACCTCAAGCCACTCCGTTCGTACTGTTATTTCCTATGTTAAGGCTCGACGCATGGTCGAGAAGGGGTGTCTAGCTTATCTGGCTTATGTTCGTGATTCCAGCGCAGAGGTTCCTTCTATTGATTCAGTCCCTATTGTAAAGGAGTTTCCTGAGGTTTTCCCTTCAGACCTGCCGGGCATGCCACCCGACAGGGATATTAATTTCTGTATTGACCTGGCACCGGGCACTCAACCCATCTCTATTCCACCCTATCGTATGGCCCTGCCGGAGTTAAAGGAGTTAAAGGATCAGTTGCAAGACCTTCTAGAAAAGGGCTTTATCAGGACCAGTGTTTCCCCCTGGGGAGCACCTGTGTTGTTTGTGAAGAAAAATGATGGCTCGATACGGATGTGTATTGATTACCAGCAATTGAACAAAGTAACGATAAAGAACAAGTATCAACTGCCGAGGATTGATGATTTGTTTGACCAGCTCCAGGGAGAGAGGGTATTCTCAAAAATAGACTTGAGGTCAGGCTACCATCAACTGAAGATCAAGGCGGCTGACATTCCTAAGATAGCCTTTCGCACTAGATACGGGCATTATGAATTCTTGGTCATGTCCTTCGGGTTGACCAACGCCCCAACATCATTCATGGAGTTGATGAATCGGGTATTCAGGCCTTATTTAGATCTGTTCGTGATAGTCTTTATAGATGACATCCTGGTATACTTCCGCAGCCAGGAGGAGCACGAGCAGCACCTCAGAGTGGTTCTTCAGACTCTAAAGGATACTCAGCTATTTGCCAAATTTTTGAAATGTGAGTTTTGGTTGAGTTCGGTGGCATTTCTGGGTCACATTATATCAGTGGAAGGTATTCAAGTAGACCCAAAGAAGATTGAGGTAGTCCATAATTGGCCTCGACCAGCTTCAGCGACTGAGATCCGGAGTTTCTTGGGGTTAGCAAGTTACTACCGTTGATTTGTAGAGGGGTTTTCTTCTATTGCAGCCCCGATGACCAGGTTGACCCAGAAGGGTGCCCAGTTCCAGTGGTCTGATGAGTGTGAGGCAAGCTTTCAAAAGCTCAAGACAGCCTTGACTACAGCACAAGTGCTGATATTACCTACGGGTGCAGGGCCTTACACAGTTTACTGTGATCCATCTCGTACGGGGCTTGGAGCGGTATTGATGCATGATGGTAAGGTTATTGCTTATGCTTCGAGACAGTTGAAAATACATGAGAGAATTATCCGGTTCATGATCTTGAGCTGGTAGTAGTGGTTCATGCCTTAAAAATCTGGAGGCATTATCTATATGGTGTGACATGTGAGGTGTACACTGATCACAAAAGCCTGTAGTACTTGTTCAAGCAAAAGGAGTTGAATTTATGACAGCGGAGATGGTTAGAGTTTCTAAAGGACTATGATGTTACTATCCTATATCACCCAGGTAAGGCCAATGTGGTGGTCGATGCATTGAGTAGAAAGTCTGCCAGCATGGGTAGTCTTGCATTCATTCCGGTCAGTCAGAGACCATTTGCTCTAGATGTCCAGGCCTTAGCCAACCAGTTCGTGATATTAGACATTTCTGAGCCTAGCAGGGTGTTAGCCTGCACGGTCGCTCTTTCATATCTATTAGAGCGGATCCGTGAGAGGCAATTTGATGATCCTTATTTGCATAAATTGAGAGATACAGTACAGCGGGGAGGTGCCACGAAGGTAACTCTAGATGATGACGGGGTATTGAGATTGCAGGGTCGAGTGTGTGTGCCCGATGTTGAAGGGATTTGAGAGTTGATCTTAGCGGAGGCCCACAGTTCGAGGTATTCTATTCACCCGGGAGCTGCGAAGATGTACCAAGATTTACGGCAGCACTATTGGTGGCGCAGGATGAAGAAAGACATCGTTGCGTATGTCGCTCGGTGTCTAAATTGTGAGCAGGTGAAATATGAGCACCAGAGGCCTGGTGGTGTGTTCCAGAGGATCGAAATTCCCGAGTGGAAATGGGAGCGGATCACTATGGACTTCGTTACTGGACTTCCTTTGACTCGGAGGAAATTTGATGCTATTTGGGTCATTGTTGATAGGTTGACCAAGTCAACACACTTCATTCCAGTATCTGTCTCTTACTCATCAGAGAGGTTAGCGGAGATTTACATCAGGGAGATTGTTCGACTTCATGGGGTGCCGATATCTATTATCTCTGATCGGGGTACGCAGTTTACCTCGCGGTTCTGGAGAGCGGTCCAGCAGGAGTTAGGCACCCAGGTTCAGCTGAGTACAGCTTTTCATCCTCAGACGGACGGCCAGTCCGAGAGGACTATTCAGATTCTAGAGGACATGCTTCGAGCATGTGTCATTGATGGAGGCTCGTGGGACCAGTTTCTGCCATTAGCGGAGTTCGCCTACAACAACTGCTACCAGTCTAGCATTCAGATGGCCCCATATGAGGCGTTGTATGGTAGGTGATGTCGATCTCCAGTCGGATGGTTTGAGCCGGGAGAGGCTCGGTTGTTGGGGACGGACTTAGTTCGGGAGGCCTTGGATAAGGTCAAGACTATCCAGGAGAGATTGCATTTAGCTCAGTCCAGGACAAAAGACTTATGCAGATCGTAAGGTTCGAGATGTAGATTTCATGGTTGGTGAGCGGGTGTTGCTCCTAGTGTCGCCTATGAAGGGCGTGATGAGGTTCGGGAAGAAGGGCAAGCTCAGCCCTAAGTATATTGGTCCATTTGAGATTCTAGACCGAGTGGGAGGGGTGGTTTACAGACTAGCTCTGCCGCCTAGCTTATCAGCCGTGCATCCAATTTTTCATGTATCTATGCTTCGGAGATACCACGACGATCCCACACATGTGTTAGACTTCGGTACTGTCCAATTGGACAATGATCTATCCTACGAGGAGGAGCCGGTGGCTATTCTAAACCGGCAGGTTCGACAGTTAAGGTCGAAGAGTTATACTTTTGTGCGTGTTCAGTGGAGAGGTCAGCCTCCTGAGGCATCGACCCGGGAGTCCGAGTCCGATATGCGGAGCCGCTACCCTCATTTGTTCCCCAACTCAGGTACTTCCTTCTCTTCTCCGTTCGAGGACGAACAGTTGTTTTAGAGGTGGAGGATGTGACGACCCAAAGGGCCATCACCTATTTTCCTCATTTGTCCCGCACTTCTAAGGCCTTGAAAACCTCATTCTAGGTTGCCTCGATTTACATGCATGATCCGGGCATGTAGCCGAAAAGATTTTGCGATAGAATTTATGAATTCTATGAGAAATTTGGAGAAAAATAATATTAATAGTGATATCATTGACTTCGGTCAACATTTTTGGTAAACGAACTCGGACCCGAGATCGGACGGTCCCGGAAGGTCTGTAGAAAACATATAGGACTCGGACATGCGTCCGGAGTCAAATTCTGAGGCCTAGAGCCTAAGATATGGATTTTTTGGTTAAAATGTTTTTTATGTAATTATTAAAGGAAAAGGAATTAAATGACCTTGGTATCGGGCTCATATTTTGGTTCCGACGCCCGGCACAAGTCCTAAATATTATATATGTGCTTTCTGCAAAGTTTGGTGACATTTGGATATCGTTTGATGTGTTTTGAACCTTGAGTTCCAAATTTGAAAGTTATGAAACAAAAAGGGTGATAATCATGAACTCGAGGCTTGATTTGATGAAAACGATGTTATATTGGCGATGTGATCGCACGAGAAAGTTTGTAATATGTTTTTGATGTTGTGTACATATTTGGTTTGGAGCCCGGGGGGCTCAGGTAAAGATTTGATAGGCCGTTGGTTCAAATTCTGAAATTTTACACAGCTGGTTTTTTCACCCAGCTGGTATCTTCGCAAATGCGAAGATTTTCTCGCAATTGTGATAAGTCCCAGATTAGCCTTGGTTTGCAAATGCGAACCAGACTTCGCAAATGCGAACCAGACTTCGCAAATGCGAAGTTGGCAGGGGTGTGCACTGGTTCGCAAATGCGAACTTAACCTCGCAAAAGCGAGGCCTTCAATATTTCGCTAGGCTTCGCAAATACGAAGCTATTGTCGCAAATGCGAAAGCCCCAGTAACCCAGCCTTGTTCGCAAATGCTAACATAATGTCGCAAATGCGACGCTGACAGACCCCAGACCTATAGTGTTCGCAATTGCGAACAAATGTTCGCAATTGCGATACCCGCAGCTGTGCAATTTTATACTTAAACGAATTTTTCAGTCCTTTCTTCATTCTTTCAAAAACCCACACACCACACACGAACCCTCAAGAGAAAATTCACTCCAAAGCAATTGTAAGTCACTTTTTACTTAATTCTTTCAGTTCCTAGCAACATTAATCATGTTTTTTAATAGAAATCAAAGGTTTTCATGGTAGAAATTCTTGTTTTGGGTAGAACCTAGGGTTTTCATGAATTGGGTAATTGGACCTCGAATTGGGGTCCGATTTTGAAACAAACTATATATTTGAACTCGTGGGGGAATGGATAACCGGATTTTGGTCCGAACCCCGAGTTCCGACCACGTGGGGCCAAGGGCATTTTGGGAAATTTTGGGGTAAACTTTGAGAAAACCATTTTTAAGCATTCAAACTAAGTTATTTAGTATTTATTAATGTAACGGAATCAATTGTGATTAGATTCGAGCAAGTTGAAAGCGGAAATTCGGGGTAAAGCTATAATTGAAGGATAAATTGGGCTTCAAGGCTAGAGGTAAGTGATTGTTCTATCCTAGCTTGATGGAATAGGATTATGTGGTATGTTCTATGTGATCAAGTGCGGTGTATGGGCTGTGGTGACGAGCATCCATACACTGGCGTCTAGCATGACCGTGAGTCGTTGTTGATACTTGTTTTGAGATATTTTAAAGATGAATTGTTGAACCCTTGCCGGGTTGTGGAATTGTACACTGTTTTCCCTTGCCGGGACTTGTTGTGAAGTGAGATTTTGTTTTCCCTTGCCGGGACTTTGTTGTGATGACCATTGTGTCCCTTGTCGGGACGGTTCATGATTGTTGTTTTCATTCACTGCCCTTAACTGTGATTGTTATTTGGGTGAGGAAGAGTGATAATGCACGAAGGGTGATGTCGTGCCTTGTTTTACTGTTATTGCACGAAGGTTAATGCCGTGCCTTGTTATTGATTATGCACGAAGGATCATGCCGTGCCTTGTGATATTGATTATGCATGAAGGGTAATGTCGTGCCTTGTTATTGAACTATGCACGAAGGATCATGCCGTGCCATGGATGTGAGGATAAGAGTAAAAGCACGAAGGGTGATGCCGTGCACTTTATTTGCTTATTTGGTGAGGATGAGAGTAAAAGCACGAAGGGTGATGCCGTGCAACTATTTGCTATTCCTTGACTTGATATTACCTGTTTCCATTATACTTTGGTTTCCTTTGTTGACTTAATAACCGTTGTTAACTATTGAGATTCCCTCTTATGATATTTCTTGTTGGATTTGTTTACTTGATATTTCTTATTATCTTGTGGTGTACATATGTATATAGAACTGCACAGGTTTATGTGGATGTCTGGTCCTAGGCTTGTCACTACTTCGCCGGGATAGGCCAGGCACTTACCAGCACATGGGGTCGGATTGTGCTGATACTGCACTTCTGTGCGTTTTTGCACAGGTCCAGGTTTTGATCATGAGCAGCAGCAGTAGGATCTTGAGTGGGAGTTGAGCATTTTGAGACCGAGGTAGCTTGCAGGCATCCGCAGTCCCAACGTCTTTTCCACTTATTTATATTATTTGCTATAGTCTCATTGTTCCGAGACAATCAGATTTATGCTATTTTCCTTTAGACCATTATGTGTAGTATTCAGTAGTAGTTCGTGAGTTGGTGACTCCACGTCTTGGGTAGAGGATTTCAGTAGTGTTTTACCTTGGTACTGCTTATTTCTATTTGATAAGTCTTCCGCATTTATTTAATTAATGTTATGGTTCTTGTTGATAAAAATTGAGTATGAAATATTGGTAAAAAATAGGATAATGTTGAATACAGTGGCTTGCCTAGCTACCACGAGTAGGCGCCATCACGATCCCGATGTTGGGGAGAAAAATCCGGATCGTGACATTTTATGTGACCCAAATTTCAAATCTCGGCGAAGCTAAAATGCAGTAAAGTCACAGGCATACTGGTTGCGGCTTCATACCAAATGCATTTTCGTGATGTCGCAAGTCCTAAAAATAACAAAGCGGAACATTAATAAAATTGAAAAATCAGAGCATATAAGTAAATTAGATAAAAACAAATACGGCAGTTGAGCGACCGTGTTAGAACCACGGAAATCGGGAGTGCCTCACACCTTCTCCCGGGTTAACAAAATTCCTTATCCGGATTTTTAGTTTTGCGGACTGTTAAACAGAGTCATAATTTCCTCGATTCGGGATTAAACCGGTAACTTGGGACACCATTATTTTCCCAAGTGGTGACTTTGAAAATTAATAAAAATCCCGTTTTGAATGTCGTTTAATTGGAAGAAATCCTTCCCTATTATTATCATATCCCTTCCCGGGGTGTAGTAGTAAATAGTTGGGACGTAAAGAAAAAGTAGGTGTGACAATTCCCGGTTATTCTTGAACTCCCTTCACAACAAATACGGGCTTGATAATTGCCCCTGGTACTGTCAATTTCACAGGTTCCAATTTTAGTATCAACACTGGCTCATTAATCACTTGTTCCGCTGCAACCACTGTTTTCTCACCAATTGACTTATCGTCTACTTTACTTTCACTTGCTTTGATCATCATTGCCATATGAGATGGCTTTTTTCATTCTCCCCTCTGTACCAACTCAATCATGTGAGCCTCGCCGATAGGGGATTCTGTGTAATATTAGGAGTTTTGGGGGCATGCACTTCAATCCTCCTAATGTCAATAAGCTCTTGAATAGTAGTCTTTAAGTGCCAACATTTCTCCGTATCGTTCCCCGAAGCTCCTGAACAATATTCGCAACTCACGAAATGGTCCAGTTTCCTTGGTAGTGGGTATGGAATTTTTGGTTCAATAGGGTTTAGAACTCCAAGCTATCTCAGCTTGTGGAATAAACTAGTGTAGGATTTTCCTAACGGAGTGAAAGTCTTTTTCTTCTGCAATCTATCATTTCTGGCAGCATGGTTTGGGCGGAAACCAGTTCCACTAGGATTTCTATATGTTTTGGGATGTGGGTATGTATTTTGGGTATGATATTTATTATGAGGAATGGGTGCACGCCATGGTGCTTGTGGTTTAGGGTAAGTTTGGACATGATGGACTGAAAAATGGGGAACATGAGGTGGATAATAATGTTATGGTGGGCCGTATGGTATAGGTGGGTAAGGTTGGTGATGTGGGCAGGGTTGGTGATGTGGGCGGGGTTGCTGATAGTAAGGATAAGGACCCCGGACCATGTCCTACCTTCCACCACAGCTACTTCTTCTTTTTTCTTCTTTCCTAGAACCCCTTCAGTGCCAGACTGGATGGCCTGGGTTGTAGGCTTTATTGCTGAGTAGCTCATGATCTTATTAGACTTTAAGCCCTCTTCTACCATACTTTCCATTTTGACAACTTCATTGAACGTCTTTCCAACAGCTCACACCAGGTGTCCATAATAAGTGGGTTCTAGAGCTTGCAAAAGTTAATCCACCATTTCACCCTCTTTCATGGGTGGATCGACTGTGGCGGCCTACTCTCTCCGTCAGAATCCATATTCCCCGAAGCTCTCCCCTGGCCTTATTTCAATCTTTTTCAAGGAGAGTCGTTCAGGAACAATCTCCAAATTATACTGAAAGTGATTGGCAAAGACCTATGCTAAGTCGTCTCAGGTAAACCAACGAGTTTGATCCTGTTTTCTGTACCACTCCAAGGCTGATCCACTAAGGCTTTGGCTGAAGTATGCTATTAGCAATTCGTCCTTTCCACCGGCACCCCTCATTTTACTGCAAAATCCTCTCAAGTGGGCCACAGGTTCACCATGACCTTCATAAAGATCGAACTTTGGAAATTTAAAACCCACCGATAAATGGACTTCTAGAAATAGGCATAAATCTTTATTGGCCACACTTACTTGCCCCCGAGACCTTGCATGTTCCGGAACGGCTGTTCCAGACTTTTTACTTTACAAATCATTTCTTCTTGTTCGGAGTTTTTGGGTGGTTTCTCTTCCTTGAATATATCAATGAGAGGAGTGTAAGGGTAAGGCTCATGATGTCTAAAAGTAGGTTCTGGTGGATAGTAGTGGTTGTCTTGGGTGTGGAACAGACGTTCACTAGAAGATTTGTGTAATGTGGTCGGTGGAGGAGCACATACACATGAGCAACTGGAAGTGTTGGTGGTGGGATTTGTTTTGGTGGTGGAGGAGGTGGTGGTGTTTGTGAAGTGGTTGCATAGTATGGTAGATATGTAGGGTAGGCAGGGGAAGAATTCACGGTAGGAGGATCTTGTGTTTGAACCGGTAGAGGAACATGGGTGGGATTAGCAAGATATGCGGGTAAGGGTTGTACTTTCGTCCAAGCCCGGTACATCTCGGCCATTTGTTGCTTAAGCTTGTACATTTCCTCCTTCATAGAATTTACATCTGCTACTTCTTCATCCCTAGCCGGGTCAACAATTGTGACTTCAATCTCTTGGCTAATCATTTTCGACATATCTTTGGAACGGGTATTGTACGAATGAGTTACCAGAATGCCAGCTAGCTAAAACCATCTGTCTGGACTCAACAACAACAATGTTCGTTAGTGGTTAGGGTATTATCAATCGAATAATCACACATTGGGAGCACAGATGCACTTAATCAATTTTGCTCGGCCACATGCATCATCCCGGATTTCTCAATTATGGCTTTTCTTTCATTCTTGCCTTTTCCTTTGCTTTGCCAATTCTTTTGCCACCGCTTTTCCCTATCTTTTCTTTTCATTCTTTCATTTTCATCATTTTTTGGTATGATTATTATCGTTCCTATAAATTTGCTTATCGTGAATGTGTTTAGAGAAAAGAAAACAAAATACAAATACAACGTTTTTGGAAATTTTCAAATTTATTAATGGTTAACACTTCCATTACAATGATAAACCAAAAGTACGAACTTCTTAACAATTATTTGAAATAAAATATAGACTGATATAAATAAAAAATACTGACTCAAGAATACATCAAAGCTCCTGGTGCCCGCGGGACATCGTTCGGTCTCGCCGTGGGCCTATATGCAAGTTCCCTTTGGAGTCGGTCTAGGTCGCCCATTATTTGTTTCACAAATATCATCACTGAGGCAAAAAATGTAGTCTGGGTTATATCTTCACATATTTGGCACTTCCGGGTGATGTAATAAGCAATATCGAGGATTCTTTCTCTAATTATCCCTTTTTCCTGAAGTAACCTCCCAATTTGTTCAGCCCGGGCCTCCAAAGTTTGCTGATTTTTCTCCAGAAGTTGTTGCAGATCAATTTCCAATTGGTGCTAAAGCTGTGTAGCAATGTTCCATTTCAACACTAAACTCTTTGCTTGTTTACTCATTTTGACATCTGCAGTAATGTCCCTTTTCCTTAATCTGGCAACCTCAAATCATGATATTCTTTTAGTTGTTGAATTATGTGGGCCCATTCCTGTGCAGTTTTAGCCAATTGTCTTCGGACTCCAGCTAATTCTTTTTCTGCTTTGTTAAGATCAAAACTATAATCATTCACTTTTTTCTGCAAATTGTCTATCAACTTTGTATCTCGGACGTTTCTGAGAGGGGTTTCAGCTGCTATCTTCATTTTTTGAATTTGAGCTTGTAATGCCTTATTTTCTTTAGCCAGTTGCTTTTTCTCACCCTCATCGGCTGTTGCTTGCACACTATTTTCAAACTTGAGATCTTGGAGCTGTTTTTCAAACATGCTGATTTTGCTCGGTACTCATTTTCTTTGGCCAACCAATCCCATTGCTCTCTTGATGATTCAACAAATTGTTGGATGTAAGGTATTTTAGCCGGCCTTTCATGCTCACATTCTCTCCTATACCAAGCAAAATAACCGGGTGACATTTTGCCTTTAGCCCGATCCCTCACCCAAGTATCTGATTTTAAGCATTGGCATTCATTCCTAATCTGGCGGACTTTTGCTTCAGGGAATTGTCCGTCGGGACTAATCTCAACTACTTGAGTACTGAGGTCACCATCTTTTGGTACTATCTGGCATCTTCCGAGTTGCTGTAAGATTCAATATGGAGCATAAGGTTGAATACTTTTAAGTGCCATTAAGAGAAAATGCGACCTCTCTGCTGGCATGTATATAATTTCATTAAAAGGTAACCACCCGAGCGTCCATTCTATTTGGCTAGCAGTTGGAGATCGGAAGTATGTTGTCCAACCCTTAAATCCCTCTAGCAATTTGACCCCTTTAATCCTCGTGTAGAATTCTTCTATGCATGTTTTTTCTAGATACCCATAGCTCAAAAATTGAGGACGATGACACAAGTGCTTGATCATCCACTTTTGTAATAATAAATTGCATCCTTCAAAGAAATCAGCTAATACCATAGGTGCCAGAGTACTATTATCTTGAATGAGGAGGGCGTTGACAATTCCTGCTATTCTTATATCAATGTTCCCATCTTTCCTTGGAAACATTATCAGACCCAGAAAAGCTACCATAAAAGCAAAATGTCTATGCTCCTCCAATTTTGTGCGGTTTGCTTTGCTACAAATCTTGTTTCCCGAATTGTTAAAACCCCCGATATGGCCATATCTGTGATATATAAAATTCATAGTACAAAAACCATTTGCCAAATCTTCATTATGGACAGTCCGTGCTATTTTCAGGGAGTCTAGAAATCTGTGAGCGGTCACCACTCTTGGAGCAACTGGGTATTTGTCCTTCAAAGGAACCTCATTTTTTCCAATATAGCCAGCAACCTCCTCTAATGTAGGGGTAAGCTCAAAATCCGAAAAATGAAGTACGTTGTGCGCCGGATCCCAACAAGTAACTAATGCCCTGATAATATCTCCTCGAGGCACAATATTGAGTAAACCGGTAAGCCCCTTCAAATATTTCTTGACTTCTCCTTGTCCTTCTTCACCCAGATCATTCCACCATAGATGTAACTCCAAAGAGATTTTATTCATGACTGAAAAATGTTCATTTTGGATCGTGCTCATCCTGCATATTTATTAAGGCGATTTAATCATTTATTATAACTTAAAAAGAAAAATACACTATATATTTTTCACAATTCTAATTTCCAAGAATAAAAACCGATTTTGCCGATACGGCCTTTCAGCACTTCAAAAAAGAATATTTTAAGGCTGTGCCTGCTAACCGTTGAGAAATGACTCAAAAGTGGTCATTTTTACATAAACAGCCTTCCAGCTCCCTTTCGGGACATTCAGCTATTTTGACTAAACGGCATCACTTGATTTATGTATGACAAACTAAAATGGACATTTTTTGGCTATTTTTACAAAAGGTGTGGTTGGACCCGTCAAGGGTTGCCTACGTATCATGCCCGGAAAGACGAGAATCAAACCAGCGGAGTTCGGTCAAATTATTTTAAAACAAACCAATTTTCATTTCTAATTGTTGGCAAAAATCAAATAACCAAACTATTTTTGAAAGCAAAATTTTTTTATTTTTATTGGCAAAACAAACAAATTATTAAAAATTAAAAATCTTTCTATTTTTAACCCTTCACAAAACTTTGGCAGAGTTTCAACAGTATTTGGGTATCAGTTTTTTTTCTAAAATTAAGCAAGTACCATTATTTCTTTTTTTTTTCTTTTTTTCAATTTCACAAAAAATTTCTTTTCTCTCTCTTTTTTAACCGGTCAGCATGATGGCCCGATATAAATAAATGCAACACATAATTATGATGGTCTTTTCATATTTGGTTACCTGTCCTAGACGGATCCAACCCCTGTGTTGAGTCCCCTAAGTCATACGTGATACAAATAAACGTCCTTATTCTTGGTTCAAAACCTGGTTATATGTTCTAGACTGTGTACCCTAGCAAACAAGTCGAGTCGATGAGGGGGCTACGTATCGGGGACCCGCGGGATCGTCCGGCTTAGTAACTTGTCCGGCCTCTTTCTTATTTTAGGTATGACACTAACAGAATAGGGAGTCTCAACCAGTAAGCACATCCCCGGAGGTGAGAAGAGAAGGGTTTTCAGCACAATTTTATATACAATTCAAATAATATCAAAGCGGTAAATATTTAGCACATTAATCATGAACATATAGGGAAATTAAATATAAACAAATACAACAAATATTCTGAGCTCGAATTCTTAAACCCTGAACCGAAGTTCTGGGTTACTTAACCCAACAGAGTCGTTAGAGCTGTCACGCCTTCTTTTTACATGTTTTATACACCCTGTAAAGGACGCAAACGAGTTTTTCAAATTAAAGGATAGTCGAAACGTGATTTATTATTATTAATTCAGAGTCACCACTTGGGAGATTAATGGTATCCCAAGTCACCGGTTGAATCTCGAACCGAGGAAATATGACTCTGTTAACAGTCTGCGAACCAGAAATATGGATAAGGAATTCTGTTAACCCTGGAGAAGGTGTTAGGCATTCCCGAATTCCGTGGTTC
This sequence comes from Nicotiana noctiflora, assembly GCA_032618575.1. Lineage (NCBI taxonomy): Eukaryota > Viridiplantae > Streptophyta > Magnoliopsida > Solanales > Solanaceae > Nicotiana > Nicotiana noctiflora. Next base: position 59,875 of record JASVEL010012488.1, on the reverse strand, counting down.
TAGCACGGTCGCTCAACTGTTGTATTTGATTTTTTTTCTATTTTAATACATGTTCTATTTTTATGTGCCTTTTTATTAATCACCCGCTTTTATTATATTTATTATTTATTTTACAAGAATTGCAACATCGTGAAAATGTATCTCGAACCACGCCGTACCAGTACACCCGTGGCTTTTAACATATTTTGACTTTGTTGAGATTTAGATTTGGGTCACATAAATATGCACATGTATTTAGAAAAGTAATATTATTAACATTCGCACATAAAACAACTTTGCGTTTATTAACGTTGGGAAGACTGTGAAATATACTAAACGGTCCTCCTAATTTCTAGTATTTTTGTAAGCAATTATTGAGGGCCCCGCAATTGGATATTCTTCATTTGGCAAGGCTCGTCTCATTTTTTATTAAGGTCAAACTAGGTATCTAAATTTTCTATTTTTGTTTTTGTCCCCTAAAGGAAAGAAAAGGATCTCAATTAATTCACATTAAAACCCGAATCTTAAGTTCAAATCCGGGTTCAAACAAAAGGGATCACCTTTTAGCTTGAATCCGCTACTTAACTCGAAATCCAAATTTATTACTAAGTCAACTTTTGTTTGATAAGATTAATATTAGCAAATAACTACAAGGCTAGGCCCTTTAAAGGGTGATCCAAATAATGTGAGGGATTTGCATTCAATTGGGCATGTTAATAGCACGCCTAGGCCCATATGAGTAAACAGTTCTTAAAGTCTGAACTTAGACTTAATACACTAGCAAATGAATATTTATACTACCACGATCACTGATTGTCCAAATTGAATCATACATTGAATTGGAACAAACTAGCAATCATTTCAATTTTACAGTTAGTTTCTAAATCTGAATTTTCTCATTTAAATCTCGATTTGTATGCCTTTAAAAGAGCTAACGCCAATATTTCAAACTTAATACTGAAATTGTACTAAATTCTTCGCAAGTCATTGAGAACTTCCTTTGGACCTATATTTAATTGCAACTCAATACCTATTATTGCAATACCAATTTTTATGCAAAATAGAGTTTAAATAAGCTGAAATAAATCACTACATTGGACAAATGACCATTTAAACTATCTAAAATTATGCTAACAAATGTTGAATCTACTAGAGCTACACTAATTAGTTTTACCAAAACAGCTTATACGAGCAATTTAAATTGTGCTATTACAGTATCCAGAAGTTCTTAACTTCACAATTAACAAATATTCAAATGACATTGTTTATAATAAGCATTAAAAGAAACATGATATAGCAACATGTTCGCAGATAAACTGGTCATTGTAGAACTTCTGAAAATGCATTCAAATGGAAGCAAAATTTCAACAGAAATAGGAGGTCAGCTGCAGCAATACAGTGGCAATAGTAGGCAAAATCAGCCAGTCAAACCAAGAAATAACTTCAGAACTTCAAATCGTTTCAAAACCAAGCAGATTGAGAGATTTGCTCAAAATCAGTTACACACAGCCCAAATCGATGTGAAAACAGCCCTTAGTGCATGAATCGCTTTCGATCAGAACTAAATTTATTCAAAATTGACTCAATTGGATCCAAATTCATTCGAATTCAACTATATTTGACATCAAATTGAAAACTTCAACGAATCAGCAGTTATTTTGAATTTGCTATTGATTTTTTTAATTTTTTTGGATGGAATTCAGATTTGGAAGAAGAATTTGGATCTAGAATTTTAATTGCAGATGTGTAATTGAACATATATTTTTTGGTAGAATTTGTTTAGGGTGCTAAACTTGTGAAAGAAGGCAATTCAATGCTTATTTATAGAAAACTTTAAGATGTATTTCAGATTTTTAGTTTTTCTCATTAGTCCCTCTTTATTTCTTTTTTAAACCTCTAATTTCTAACTTGTTGCACAAGTGAAATTATTTACTTAAGATATACACTACAACCTCCTCTAGAAGGTTCTATTTTCTTAAAATCCCTGTTATACCCCTGCTTCCTTTTAATGTTTACCATTTTTAATGATCCTGTCATTTTACTATGCCCAAAGTACCCCTTAAGTTCTCTGAAATTACTACCAGCCTATTTAAAATTCCAACAATTCCCTCACTTTATACTTAGAATTACCAATATTAACTTAAACCAATCCCAACCCTTTATTTTTATCAGCTATAACCAACATCAAAGCTAAAGCTAATATCACTGAAACAAATCATAATTTGAAACCAAACTAATAGGATTTAAATAAATGAAATTAATCAGAAGTAATTGTCAAAATTAATCAAACGAACAATTTCTAGACTTTAAAATTCAACTAACCTAATTAGTCAACTTATCAAACTAACAATCAATCTTACAACAATTAAACCGACAAGATATTAAACAAAATGTAACTAATGGCTAATTAAATCCAAATCAAATACAATCGTATTGAAAAATCAACCCTCGATCTGCATTGTAATAATACTGAGAAAACAAATAACGATACCCGGACAAGAGATTAACTAATCTTAAAAGTTGTTTAACTAATTCTGAATTGACTAACTGATAAACGAGTCATTTGTTTAAAGGAAAAATAAAGAAAGGCCCGAAAACCTTACATATAATATATTGAGCGGAATTTAGAAAATTTGACCTGAGCCTCGGAAGAGTGCTCGTCTTTATTAGAGAGCAAATGAGTCATCTCTTTGCTACTTGAACCCCAATATCGCACTTAGGGACTCGGAAAACTTGAATTCTTGGAAGGTCTGCCCTCTTTCTTGTATTCAGACATGTTCTTAGTCAATTTAAAGGGGATTTGTTGATTAGGGATCAAGGGGAGAGGTAGATGTTGTATTGTGTATTTTACTGGAGTTTTGGGGTCAGCATCGTCGTACACGGCGGTGGCGGCGCTAGGGTTTTGACATTTTTGGGGCGTTTGGGTGATCTTCGAAGAACACTGATGGAGGGTTTGAAACAAGGGGATGAAAGAGGGGAGATGGCGTGATTTTGGGCGCCATTGGACGCCGGCCGCCGCCGTGGGGTGAATCCCGGCGGCGACATTACAGGTGATGTGTGAAGCATAGAAGAGAGGAGACACTATTTTTTGTTGGCTAGGGTTAATGTATTATTTAGCCACATATTCTTGATTGTTAATTGTGGCCGTTGGATCACTTAAAATGAAAGGCCAAGTTCAGTGGATGCTCTTACGGCGTCGTTTTGAGGGGGGAGGGAACTAGGGCTGAACCGGGTTTGGGGTCTTTTTTAGGCTGGTCTGGTTTTAGATAGGGTGGGCCTGGTCTGTTGGTTTGGGAAGGGAATAAATTGGACTTAGTCCAGATTTGGCCCAAGAAATGGGTAATCCATAAAGGCATTTCTTATTTTAATTTCCTCTTCTATTCTTTTTCGTTTTTATTTTTTCCCTTGTTTTTTTCTTTATTTTAATTCTTGTATTTTTACATTTATTTCCACTTTTGTAATTTTGTATATTTTTCTGATTTTGTAAAACTAAAACCAAACCTAATTAACTTCTAATATTATTTAAAATTCAAAAAATACAATAATTATCAATTAAAATGGCCTAAGACTATTATTTTTAATTTCCTTTAAATTGTTCTAAAAATAAATTAATACATACTTAATACTAAAATGTGAAATTAATACCTAAATGCAAATGTATATTTTTTGTATTTTTAACATTAATTATCATGCACAAATAACAGGCAAGCAATTAACGCAAAATTCATAAAAAATTGTAAAAATAAAGTGCAAATTATTTTTGTTTGAATTTTATAGGAATAACTCATATGTAGGAAAAAAATCATGTGCTCACAATGGCCAAATCTCCATATTGGTTACTGGTTGTATGTAACAACTGAAACCCTTCAAGTATATTTTTTTCCTGTATCAGTGAACAACATAGTCAGCAGGCTCAATCTCTTAAAAAGATTGCACATATTGCATGAGAGCATGGTATTCCTTGGAGCTACCATAATCTGCATGTGCATGTATCGTTGAAAAAGTCAACAATATGTTTGTAAACCCTATGTTATATCTCATACCTAGTATCCCTATTCCATTTAAATTCATGCTTAACTACATAGTGAGATTGTTCCTCTATGTATCTCATTGCCATAGGAGATAAATTAGAAATCCACCTTGTTGTAAATTCTTTCATGATAGTCATCCTCCCTATCACCTTCACTCTAATCTCTTCTAACTAGTTATGATATACTTGTGTCTAGCAGGCATGATCCAATTATTAAAAGTCTCACACGTGTTGTTGTTCATATAATCACATTTACTCCAATCTTTAAAGAATGCTATACACTAACATTGTTTGGAGTATCTCAGTAAATCCTCAATGATCTTATTGTCATCCAATTTTTCCAACTCATCTAGCTTAGCCTTCATATATGCTTCAAATAAAGTCTTTGCGCATGCCCAAAACTTCTTCCTTCTTTCTTCATTTTCCACTTTTGTTTCTAGTTGCTTCATATGTATCTTGTACACATTCTATGCTCAGCATTTGGCATCAAATCAACCATAGATTGAAAAGTCCCTTAGCAACAAGAAAAAGAGTTAGAATATTAGAATTATATATAAAGTAATTACAAAAAGAATACGGGTGAAATATATACCTTATGCATATCAGAAATGATGGTTAGTCCTTCACCTTGGGATTCTGTGAGCTGCAAATCATGCATCGGGCACCTAAAAAATTATGACTATGTGTTCTTTGTCTCCTTTCCAACCACTGCCTAGACAATGGGGTACATTTGGTTATTATCATCTTAAGAAATACATGATAGTAGCTCACCTTTACACACGCCCTTCCAAAATATTCCATTAAAATCAATAACATTTTTACATCCATTCCAACCAACCTAACTTGCAAGCATGTAGACAAATGCATATCCCCACAAACACCTCTTTACCAGGTATCCTTTGAAGTCTTCACAACAATAATGCTGCCAGGGTATGTAGACCTCAGCATTCTAGCATAATCATATATTCTAACAAACTCTTTCTTGTAATCACTCAAATACTTACCCATGATCTGATGTCTAGTCCTGGCACATATGTAGTTTTCCACATACACACCATACTTTATCCAAATCAAATCTTGCAACTTCCTAAGCTTTATTTCAGGTTGGTTAATAATCTTGTCCTTGAAATGTTTAGCTACCCATGCAGTATTAGCCATCTTATTTATGGTTGCTCTGAAACACTCATGAACATGATAGTAGTGTTGACAATGAAATTCCTCGTGTGTTCCTCCAAGCTTCTCAAAATATGCCATGTACATCTTGTTGAGTTCACACATTTTTTCCTAACCCCGTGATATTCATTAGGCCTTAACTTAATTTGAACTCTTCTGTGTACAACATAATCTTGCAAAGCAGTTCTGAACTGTTTAACACTTCAATAATCATTTCCTACTAGAAATAAATTTTCTTGCAAACAGGATCAAAGTATACCCTGCTGTTGTATCTCTTGGTTGAAGGTTATGCACCCCATCTTGTTCAACTACTTCATCATCTGTATCTTCACTACCTGGATCTGAACTATCCAGATATTACTCATCCCCTCCCAACTTTGTAGCTTATTTGGAGCCCCTATCTTTATACTTGTTTTCAAAATTAGGGTCTACAGCTACAGGTGCACTAGGTACCTCATCGGTATTAACTTTACTAAATCTTAATTTACAACTCTTTTCATTCACTTTAACATGTCTAGCAGCAATAATTTCAGGTTCTAGGTCACTTGTTTCTCTTATAATATCCTCATCGGCATCATATAATGACTCTTCTGTATTATCATCATCATCATCAGAAATAGCCTCATAATCACCATCCTTACTCTCAGTACATCCCTCATCACCCTCATCACCCTTAGCATCACCCTTAGAATCAGTTGCTAAATGAAACTTGTATAACTCACCTTCATTTTCACTAGACTCTTCTGTATCCTTTTCTATATCAACAACCCTCTCTTTACCCTTCCCATGAGTGTTATTACATCTATTTATATCATTGTTAGGTGAGTCTGTTACCCTAGCATTAATATCACTTGTTTGCCCATGTGGCATTTTATTAAAGCCACTTGGATGAACATTGGTGGGGTTCACATTTATACCACCACTACTTAACATTTCATCTAGATCCAATTCAATACATGGTGTATTAATTGTGTGACACATATACACATAAATAGAATCCCCGTCCTTAAGGTCTTTAAACAAAGTTAATACATCAACATCATGTTTTAAAAATCTAAATTCTCCTTTTAGGATTATTTTACATGCATATTTATCTATGGTTAAGTATCACATATCATTAGCCCATTCATTAAAATGAATTATATGCAATTCATCAATGTCAGCCCGAAAGAACAACTAGCCAAATTTGTCCATTTACATAGCTCATAAATGGGTCAGCCACTAACCACCCTAGATGATGAAACTGTAATTTCACATAGACAACTATTGAAACCTATATAAAAAAAGCCAAGTAAGATACACTTTAACCCTAAAAATCCATAAACTTTATCAAAGTGGGAGACAAGAATATTTTGATATGCAAAAAAATTCTAATTTTTTAACCCTAAATGTTAGATCAGTCACGAAAAAGACAAAATCCTTAAAGTAAAGTGAATATTTGACTGTTTTTCCCAAAATTGTAATATAAAATCCCAAATAACAACAGAAAATTTGTGCATGCAAACAAAAGTAGCTTTGACTATCTCATAGTACCCACATCATTTTATAAAAAATTAGATGACAAAAGAGAAAAGAGATAAACTATCGTTTAGATCCTATAACGTGATTGGAATCGAAAGCACATACCAAAATAAAGTCGATCAGAATGAGATTAATAGATAATAAACGAAAATACAATAATGGATGAGTGATTATGATCAATTTCGAATGGGGGTGACTGAGTTTTCAGGACATCACTAACCTAGGTTTAAGAGGGAAGGGTTGGTTAGAGAGAGGAAAAAGATGAAATGAGCGTCTTTTTGGTCGATCAATTGATTAAAAGAGGGGGCCCCAATCTGTTGGGGTTTGTTTTCATTCTCTTGACGTGTAATAATCCCATTGGTCATTTTCTGACCGGATGAACACGTTTGTGTATGTGTAATATATGCGCGTAAGCTCAAGGGTCAAATGTATTTATTAGTTAAGGGAATCATGAGTTCAAGTGTTCAAATGGAAAAAAATTAAAGTCCGTGTATCGTCTTTCAAAAACCCTACAGGATTATGTTGTTAGGAAGTCATTACGCAAATTTAAATCCTACATACCTCTTCGTTTCAACCTATGCTTTTATTGTACTCAATTGATACACTTTCAACTTTTGTGCTATAAAATCTAGTTTTCTCTATGATAATACATCTGCATTCCTAATCTGCGATTTGCATACAATTGCACGTAGGTGAAAGGCAATAAAGAGTTCAGTTGCTTTATCTCACAAAATATCTCAAGGGACAGTTTGGTACAATGGAAAAGCAAAATAATTTTGGAATAAAAATTTAATACCACATTATCCCTTGTTTAATTGCTATTCCTGCAATAAGTTATCCCAAAATTATTAGTTGCTAATCCTGCAATAAGTTATCCCAAGATTAAACATAGTACCAGGATAACTGATATCTGCCAGATAATAGAATAGTAATCCTAGGATAAGTTATATTGGTTCACAGGAGTAATACAACATACAAAACAGTCAATAAAAAAAATATTACCAAGATAACTAATCTCAATATAAGTAATCCCAGTATAAGTTGTTTTCAAACCAAACGACCCCTAAGAGTGTTTAATTGTTGGCTCTTTGTTGTTCCCCGTTTATAACTTGTTTGGCCAAGTTTCTAAAATCGGTTTATTTCGAGAAGTGCTTTTCAATAAAGTACATTTGGTGAAAAGTAGTTTATGTTTAGCTAATCAATTTGAAAAGTATTTTTCAGCATTAATTAGCGTTTAGCTAAACGCTTCTGCTTCTACTTCACTTAAAAGTACTTTTTTTTTCTTCTAAACACTAGGCTAAATATCTCAACTTTATTTTTTTAAAAATTATTTATTTTTTGAAAAAAAAAATGTTTTTGAACTTGAAACCAAACAAGCTATTAGTTACTTCTTCGGATTATTCTACAACAAAATAATCCCCCACCCCCAACCGCATACACACAATAAAGAAGAAGGTAAAAGCGATTGAGATCTTGGGAAAAAACTTTTATTTGTCATTTCCTAAGAAACCCTCTAATTATTCATTTATTGGGTTCAGCACTTCTCAAAAATTCCCTTTAGTCCCCCAAAATCAATAGAATAGGCGAGTTTACTCCACAAGCAATGACGACCTCGTTTGTTACAAACTTGCCACACCTCCTTTTTACACACCTATCCCGAAGGATAATGTATAAGAGCGTTTTTCCATTTAAAGTGACATTATTCAAATTGGAATTATTCATTTATTTTTAGAGTCGCCACTTGGGATAGGATTGGTTTTTGGTATCCTAAGTCACTGGTTTAATTTAAATCCCAAATCGAGGAAAAATGTCGACTTTCTAATTGGAGCCTGCGAACCAGAAATTCTGAATAAGGAATTCCGTTGACTCGAGGGAAGGTGTTAGGCACCCCCGGATTCCGTAGTTCTAGCACGGTTGCTTAAATTATTATAAATGGCTAAAATCTAATTTTTACACATGTTCCAACCTATAGTTCAATTATAAGATTATTTACCGCTTTTATTGAATTTTAAAGAAACTGAACGTCGTTTAAAAATGTGTTTTCGAATCACGTCACATGAAATGCACCCGGATCCTCGACACATTCTTATTCAATATTTTTGGATTTGGGTCGCATGAAATGCGCACCTATATTTAAGAAGGTAAAATTATTAAAAGCGCGCCAAAAGTGACTAACGTCTTTTTAACTTTGCGAGGGGCCGTGAAATTTGCTAAATGGCACGCTTTGAATATTAAGTATTTGTAATTAAGCAATTAATGAGGGCCCCGTGATTTGTATATTTTTGTTTGGCGAGACTCGTCTAACTTTTATTATTTAAATGCCACCTAAAGTAAACTAATATTTTCTATTTTTATGTTTGTCTCTAAAAGGGCCTAATTAATTTACTTTTATAAGTTCGGGCCTCGAATTCAAGTCCGAATTCAAACAAAAGGGATAACCCTTTTAATTTTGACCCACCACCTAATTCGAAACCTAAATTTATATTTGCAAATTAATCCCCGCATTCCTATGTAATTGTTAAAGTGTTTTCGATTTCCTGCATTTTTGGGCCTTGAACGTTAACCCAGTATTCGCAAACACTGCTGCCAGTAGCTGGGCCTCAGCACTGCCCCATTGCAGAGATGAGCTACCAATATTGGGCTGGCCCAGGGCAGACTTTAATCTAGTTTATCGTTGATTAGGGCCAAAGCACAAACATAATGCTGAAAGTGCTGCAATCATCTCTAAGTGTTCATTAGAATTCAAGTTCGTTTATTTTAAATCCACATTTATCTTAGGGTGAACTTGTTATCAATATACTGAAACCGTGAATATCAACATTTACATTGATGCCTACAAACGACAAATAACTGCATATTACAAAAAATGAAAATGCCTTAATGCAATTTAGTACACATGGAATTCTTGTGTTATCTCAGCTGAATTTATAGCTGACGTTAGACTAATAACAATTCATGGCAGATTGGAGTTAACACGATGTAGCTGATATTATATTAACTATTCTTAACAGCCTAAGGATCAACTACATATGGAATTATCTGGTGACAAATTTAACAATCCACAAAGAGTTTAAATTAAGACACGTCAGTTTAATATGCTACATAATCTAAAATGTCAATCCAAATGTCCAGTTATTACAGATTAGGCTACTAATTAAAATAACACAAATATAGCAGGGATTCAGCAGGGATTAAAGCAAATATAATTGTCTTAAAACTTGAGAATACATTGAACTCATGCTTCATACATCACTGGAGGTCAAAATTGTACCTGGAATTTGGACCAAAACAAGTAGAAGGAAGAGATCAGCAGCAGCAGTAGGCAACAATCAACAACAATGATCAACAACTAGCAACACTTTTGGACTGATTTTGACCCAGGACTAATATATCAACTGACCAGCAATTAATCCCCAAACAAACACACCAATGAACACCTAGAATCAACTTGAATGAACTTGAATAAACCCAGAATTTGACTCAAATAAACCCGGATTCAACTCAAAATTATTTCAGAAATTTCGACAATCTTAAACACTGTAAAAGGGAACACTAAAACCAGAAATTCAACTTTGAGACTTGGAATTTGCGAAGAACTTTTCAATAGCACAATAACTTCAGTTTTTGTACTTTTTTTTTTAGTTTTTCAACTGTATTTTTTGTATGTTTTTGGATTTTTGGCAGAAACTAAGATCTAGAAGAACAATTGAACTACATGAATGCAGATCCTAATTTCTTTAGGGTTTTGAAGCTCAATATTCAAATTTAGAACTTCAGAGAGGGTTTTGAAGGAAAATTTAAAGCTGGAATATTTTGGGGAATTTTCAGACTTCTAAACTTGTTAATCAAGGCACTAAGGTTACCTTTTATAGGCAAAGAAAGGGGGCAGAATGTTTTAGAAGGGTTTACCCATATTTTCCCTTTTTATTTTTAAAAATTGGTTGTTAAACCCTAATCTTATGGCTTGTTGCCCAAGTCACTACATTAAGAATGCAGAAACTTACACTAAGGCGCCCTTCTAGAAGGCCCAAGGGTGTTCTTACCTATGGAGTTTTTATTTTGAAATTATTGGTCCTCAACGAACCAGCCCATTTTGGATGCCTAAACTGCCCTTAAATGCCCCCAAAATTACTAACCTTAGTGTGAGCTATAACCCCCAACCCCCTTTTACCTTAGCAAAAATTTAACCATGGTTAATCTTAATGAATCTAAATCAGCTATATGCAAACCCTAAATCTAATTAAATTGGAAAATGAAACTGAATTGAAGAACTAAACTAATTAAACTAACAAAATATTGATTCAATCATACACAATCAAACAATACTTGAAACAGATTTGGAACCACAAATAAACTAAAATCCAAAACTAATAAAAATCTGGATCAGAATAACATACAGACTAAAACACCTACAAAACACATACAGATTTGAATGAAACTAATTATCCTAATGAAACTCAAGATTTAAAAAAAAGGAAGAAAATATACTAACTAAATTATTAGATTCGCTAATTAAGGATAACTAATAACCAAAAGGATTATAACAAAGTTGAATTAATACATAAAACAGGATTAACACAATAAAGGCCGAATTAAACTACGCCAAAATAACAACTACCGAAAAATAAACATTGAAACTAAGCATCAAAATCACATACGGAAAAAATATAAATAAAAAAAAGAATTAAACAAAGAAAGAAAAACTCACTGGTATCGCCTTTGAATTTGATGAGTTACCATGGCATTTTTGGGTCACAACTGTCCTTATGAGAAAACACATGATTAAGGGCTATTATAGCCCAAAATCGAAAGAAATCCCAAAATTATGGATTTACTGTTTCTGGCCATTTTTCGATTTGAAATTCGAGAGATTTGATGGTGATTTGAGGGAAACAGGCCATGGATTTGTGAATAGGGAGACGAGGAGGTTATGTGGTGTTATTTTGGTCAAGATTGGATGAACTAGGATTTTGGTCGGATTTTAAATCTAAGATTTGAGAAAACCGGCTAGGATTTGAAGGATGGGATTTAGGGATTTGGAACGAGGAGGGGACGAGGATTCAATGGTGTAATTGTGAGGGAATTTGGAGCATCGCTGTCGGCGGCAGCGATTTCCGTCCGGCGGCGGACGACGGAGGAATGGCGGAGGTGTGAGTGGCGTTATGCTGGTGTACGAGGAAGATGATTTGTGTTTTAGGATTTATGTGAATTTTTGGACATTTTTATGTATTATTGTGAACCAATTTAGGCCATTTGATCAAGAGGAATGGACGGCTTGGATTGATGGAAGCCCAAATCGGCATAGTTGAATATGGGGGGCAGGCCGAATATTTTTTACGGATTAGGCTTGCTGGAGCTTTTGGTTTGGGCTAAGGAAGGAGCTTGGGCATGGTAGAATTTTGGTCCAAAACTTATCTTCTATCAAGACCATACTCTTTTAAATTCTCTTTTTTTTTTTATTTGTTTTCCCTTCCTTTTATATTTATTTTTACATTTTACTTTTTTTTTTTTGAATTTTTTATTTTATTATGTAATATAAAAGACCTAAATTAAATCTAGGATAATACTAATTTATTAATTTCCAATTTAAGAGGAAACTAAATTACAAAATATAAAATTTAAAAAAAGATTATTTTTTATTATTTTTCTCTTATTTTAGTAATATTTATCGACTAAAAATATAAAATTACATTCTAAATACAAATATACTATTTTTGTACTTTTTTGTGAATTATGACAACTAAAATACAAACAAGGCACAAAATTATGTTATTTCAAATAATAAAGAAAAATCCTAATTCTAAGGAATTTATAGGAGCAATTTGAAGGCGGCAAAAATTACGTACTCACAAAACTCACAAATAAAATATTAAGAGATAATACAGAAAATGTTGGACAAAGTTGAGAAATATCTATCTTCCGGGTAGAATAGTTTCAAAATGCTAGAAATAATTAGGAAACCTGACTTAATGACATTACTTAAATTTCAAATGCATAATTACTGCTGCATATAGAGAGCCATGTTAGCCTGGATATGCACTCAAATCTCAAACCTGCAAAGGAACAGGAATCACTGCCTTCCCACAAAACAAAGCTTTAAACAGCATCCTAGCAACATCCACATACAACCTACTCCTACTCTACTGCAGGTTAAATACTTGAGTAGTCAAACACATATTTTTACAAGGAGAAAATAAACACATCCCTTTCAGCAACATTTGGATTTGGCTAGTAGGAGCAACTAGCGCTAGTGAGACATGAATGACATGTTTCGTCTGAAATCCAAGGATTTTAGTGCAGACTCTGAGAACTTGCCATCAGGTACCCACAAACCTCCATTTTGAGGCAGCAAAAGTGGTGCTGGATTACCCTTTGGTACTTCTTCTCCAGCTTCTGGCGTATCTTCTTTCTTTTTCTTTACGAATTCGAAGAAATCGGCAACTTGGCGAGCATACCTTCAAATAGGACGGCAGTTAAATGATACATAAAGACCATTCCAGCTCAAATACCAAGTAAAAGAAAGGCAAGGATGTGGTAAACAATAGAACAGAAACACAGCACAGGAAAACATAAAAACTTACAACAGCACCCCAAAAAGATGTGTTAAAGTCAGCTATTAGAAGAACTTATGAGCTTAAAAAGTGATCCTACAGTTTACTATTATCTAATGGTTCGGGTCGGTATTGCTTTAACAAATTTTTAGGTATCTACAATATACTCTGGCACAAGGAAAAGACATCACAAAGCAACAATTCCCAGTACAATTTTGTAGATATAGAATATCAGATTCCAGAATACTATGAAAGAGAACTCCTCTGAGGACAAAAATCCTTTTTCTGGGGACAAGTCTTGGATGGTGGAAGATATTTTCTCTTTCATCTTCTTTTTAGTGATCGAGAGTTAAATGGATGCAAGACCCTATTGTGAGTGTAATGAAGTAACTCTCCTGACCCACCCAACCACCCCCACCCCCAAACACACACACAAAAAAAGGGACTCCTTTAGCCTACTTTTCAGGGAAAGAAAAACCAGTCCTCTTGCACTGTCAGATCTGCATTCCTCATTTTCTCACAACTGTCCTGCCTATTTTTAATCCATCTCAACTCGCCTAATAGGCAATAACCCTACAAGTTACTTGAGTTGTCAATCATTGATATACCCATCATCGGCCCTGCAGAAACATCTTTCAGTACTTGACATGTATGGCTTATTAAAATATTTAACTGTTTCTGACATTTGCTGGATCCGACGACCAACATGCAATCCACAGACGGGATAAACATTGATCCAGGTAACACTTGAAGACACTAACTTAATATTGAAAAGCAACTAAGGTGTGAAGAAAGATAACATGATCAGCACTAACAGGAGATATATAAGCAGCAGTTGGCAGCTGCTAAAAAAGAAACCTAGTTTGCCCCAATAAACATACTAAATTAAACTGCAAGAAAATACGGTATCCTTGTTTCTATGATTCATAACAAAAAAAGATGATATCTTCTAGTGAGTATATACTTTTAAGTGAAACAGTAATTGTACAAATATTTTCAGAAAATAAAGGAAAGTTGACATACTCCCTCTTTGCTTCAACATCTCTGTTAAAGTCAATGTTAGGCTCGCAGTCAAGAACCAAAGCAGGAACCTGCATCATAATAGACAGTTAAAAACAATGTTGTATGTCACAAAATGTACAGGAACTGCTTTATCAGAAGGGAAAAAAGGATGTCCGTGAACTGAAGTTACATTCATGCAAAGTACCTTTTGAATACTTGGGTGCATGTGATTGCCTTCCAGATAAAAAACACGGTCCCTTATTTCTGGGGGTACAGATTTATCGAAGTGTAAGGGTAGCTGACTAACAGACAATACCCCATGATTTCCACTTTCAAATGGGAAAAGCCAGCTTTCATGCTTTTCATGCAAGTCTCGCAGATATTCCAAGGAAACTCCACCTTCCTCCTCTCTCTTACGCAGCATCATTCTCTTGTGACATGTATCAGGGCTTGCTCTAAGGTAAATAAAGCCATCAGGAATCAGTCCAGGCAAAGTTGATACAACCGGGTCAAACCATGAGTCATAAATACTGATCTCCATCTCATTCATCCAGTTTGCTTCATGAACAGCTCTCACAAAGACCTTTATGAAAAAGGTTATGCATCATACAGTAGCCCTTGGAATAATCAGGTTCAGTGCATTGCATACAACAACAGAAAAACAACGTCTCAATTTCAAACTAGTTCACAAAAAAGAACAACAATGCTTCAATCTAAAACTAGTTCGGATCGGCTAGTACAGTATGTTGGGTGTGGCGCGAAAATCAACTCCCAGTGGATTGTTCACGTAAACCAGATATTTGCCAATAATCCCCCCCCCCCCAACCCCTCATTTTATATGACAACATTACTTTTTGGGTAAAAGTATATTCTCACTTATTTCAATTGTCTTTTTAACCTTTTAATTACAATATAGTCTGGGGGAGCCTTGGTGTAACCGGTAAAGTTGCTGCCAACCGTATATTTGTCAAATACTCCCCCCCCCCCCCCCCCCCAATTTTATATGACAACACTACTTTTTGAGGTAAAAATATATTCTCACTTCAATTATTTCAATTGTCTTTTTAACATTTTAATTACAATTACAATATAGTCTAGGGGAGGTGTAACCGGTACAATTGCTGCCACGGGTTGAGCCGTGGAAACAGCCTCTAGCAGAAATGCCGAGTAAGGCTGCGTACAATAGACCCTTGTGGTCCGGCCCTTCCCCAGAGCGCCCGCATGACGGGAACTTAGTGCATTGGGCTGCCCTTACAATATTGTGATTGATGGTACCTTAATTTTTTTCCGATAAGGATGATTTATAATACCTTGATGTAGTTTCTAACAGTGTTGTAAATAGCGCTCGCCTCAGCGCTAATAGCGTGAGGCGAGGCGAGGCGCGACTGTGTCGCTTCAGAGGGCTTGTGGCGTTGCGATGTAAAATGGCGCTCGCTTCAAACTGTGTAGCGTGAGGCGAGGTTGTGGCGTGTAGCGAGTGAGGCGTCGCTATTTGAAAAAAAGAAGAAAGAGAAAGGTTTGACTTAAGTCGTGAAATTAGGGCTTAAGAAAGAGAAAGGCTTTTCACCTGCGAACCAAAAAACATAAGAGAACCAACGTTCTTCTTCATCTTCTTCAAGCTTCAAGGTCATCTTCTTCAAGCTTCAAAGGAAAACACAGGTATGCTTCTTCTTTCTTCTTTCTTCTCTTCTTCTCTTCTTCTCTTCTTCTCTTCTTTTTTTTTTGTTCTGGTTTTGTTCGAGAAACAGGGAAGTTCTATTTTTCTGCTTTTTTCTTCTTCTTCTTCTCTTCTTCTCTTCTATTTTCTTTTCTTCTGGTTTCATTCGCAGAAACAGAGCAGTGATGTTTCTCTGTTTCTTTCTTCTTCTTCTCTTCTTCTCTTCTATTTTTTTCTTCTGGTTTTGTTCACAGAAACATAACAGTTCTGTACTTCTGTTTCTCTGCTTCTTTCTTCTTCTCTTCTTCTCTTCTATATTTTTCTTCTTCTGGTTCTGTTCGCAGAAACAGAGCAGTTCTGTTTGTCTGCTTCTTTCTTCTTCTCTTCCTCTCTTCTTTCTTTCTATCTTTTTTCTTTTGGTTTTTGTCTGGCAGAACAGAGGTTCTGTTTCTCTGCTTCTTCTTACTTCTATTCTTCTCTTCTTTTTATTTTTTTCTTCTGTTTTTTTGTCGGCAGAACAGAGGTTCTGTTTGTCTGCTTCTTTTTACTTCTATTCTTCTCTTCTTTTTTATTTTTTTCTTCTGTTGTTTTGTCGGCAGAAACAAAGGTTCTCTGTTTTGTCTTCTTCTTTATTTGTTGTATTTCTAGATACAAAAATTTCATTATTATTCTTATTTCTTTACTGTTGAATCAATTAATTGCGTAGTGACTTGATAATTTTTGTCTATAAAACAGTGTTGAAATGTCATCCGATAATACCAAACGAGATATAGCTTGGAATTATGCTATACCAGGCTCATCAAGATCTGCAATCAAATGTGTGTTTTGTGAAAAAACATATAATGGTGGGATAACTCGTCATAAGCAACATTTGATAGGTGGATTTAAGAATGTAATACAATGTCCAAAATGTCCGCCCGAGGTTAGGGAGGAAATAAAAGCATTCGTTGAAAAGAAAAATATGATAAGAACTCAAATGAATTTCGAAGAATCGGTGAATATTATTGATGAAGATGATGAAATGGATGAATATGATGAAATGAGACCTCCCCCCAAAAAACTCAAAAGATATATTCTAGTTCTAGTGGGTCAACCACGTCACGTGCGGCAACAAAAGGTCCCATCAATCTTTATTTCCCGGCAAAACAACAAGAAAAGGGAAAAGGTGAAGAAGGCTCAGGTTTAGAAGCCAAAAAAATTTTGAGAGATCGCGCCGTAAGTGCCTTTGCAGCATGGATTTACGATGCAGGGCTTCCTTTTAACTGTGTTAACTACTCTACTTTTGATAAATTTATTGAAGCCGTAGGACAACATGGCCAGGAATGAAGCCTCCTAGCTATCATGAAGTTAGAGTAACTCATCTTAAAAAGGAGGTGAAAAAGATAGACCAAGTTATTGAGGAACATAAAGTGGAATGGAACAAGTTTGGATGTTCCATTATGATGGATAAATGGACAGCACGGAATGGAAAAATGATCATAAATGTGTTGGTGAACTCTCCAAGAGGGAGTGTTTTTCTTGAATCTCACGATGCTAGCAACTCTTCTACATATGGAAGCAAAATGTACAGCTTGTTTAGAAATACTATTGATAAAATTGGGAAGGAAAATGTTGTACAAATTGTTACAGATAATGCTAGTGAGAATGTTAGTGCGGGAAAGATGATGGAAGCTATCTATCCAAACATTTATTGGACTCCATGTGCTGCACATTGTATCAACTTGATGTTTGGTGACATTTTCAAGGAAAACCCATATGCTTCAGGTAACTTTAATAGTTTAATATAGTTGCCTTTTAACTTTATTTATACTTATGTCCTATCCTATTAAGTATTAACTATAAAATTGTTATTGTTACTTTTACAGTTTTCAATAAGGCCGTCAAGGCATATGCTTACATCAGTCAGAGGCCGTTGTTGTTGAATTTAATGAGGAAATTCACAAACGAAAGAAATTTGGTGAGACCGGCCAAGACTAGATTTGCAACGGCTTTCCTAACTTTGCATAGTTTTTATTTGAAAAGGGGAAATTTGAGAAAGCTAGTTCTTTCGAGTGATTGGAAAAATAATAAATATGCAAAGGAAGCTGCAGGGAAAGAAATTGCCAAACTTCTTATTGCTCCATCATTCTGGAATGATGTTGTTCGGGCTCTTAAAGTTGGTGGCCCTTTGATTAGGGTGCTTCGTATGGTGGATGGGGAGAAAAAACCACCAATGGGCTATATTTACGAAGCTATGGATAGAGCCAAAGAGAGTATTGCAGCGGCATTTGATGGAGATGTTAGGAAATATCAAAAAGTTTTTGATATAATTGATGCCAGGTGGAACAATCAACTCCATAGACCTTTGCATGCAGCAGGCCATCTTCTGAATCCAGGATTATTTTACAAGAACACTAGAGATGAAACTTTGGATTCAGAGGTGTGGGTTGGATACCATGCATGTCTTGAGAAGTTAATCCCTAATTCAGCGACGATAGATCTAATAGGGGAGGAGTTTGGCAAGTACTCACAAGCAGAGGGCCTATTTGGTTTACCGGCTGCCATTAGAGCCAGAGACAAAAGGTCTCCAGGTAACTAACTTTAATATAGATATCCTTATAAATTTAATTTAATTTATTTGATTTATACTTATTAACTTTTAAAATATTTTCTATAGTTGAATGGTGGAAGCAATTTGGACATCAAACTCCAAACTTGCAAAAGTTTGCCATCAAAGTATTAAGCCTAACTTGTAGTGCTTCTGGATGCGAGAGAAATTGGAGCGTATTTGAGCATGTAAGAAGTAGATTTATTAAATTAATATATTCTATATTGTATTATTAATAGTATTTATAATTAATCTAAATAACTTATGCGCAGATTCACTCCAAGAAAAGGAATAGGCTTGAGCTATCGCGTCTCAATGATCTAGTGTATATTAAATACAACAGAACATTGAGGCGACGTTATGAAGCTCGCGATACCATTGATCCAATTATATTGGACAACATTGACGAGGCAAATGAATGGTTAACTGGAGCCCCCAAAATCATGAAGATGAACAAGTGTATGAAGGAGATGATCTTGATTGGGGTACTGTTTCTATGGCCATTGGAGTTGAGGAGAATATCTATGGACTTAGAGCGAGTTCTTCAAGTTACAAAGAAAGGGGGGTAGCAAGTTCAAGCCGATCCCTAATTGATGAAGAGTCCGAGGAGGAAGAAGATGAAAGCCAATATAATGCTTACAATCATGAAGTTGTAGAATTTGAAAATCTTGAAGAAGAATAATTGTTGGTTGTTTTAGAATTTAGAGTTTAGACTATTAATCTTTATCTTTAATTTATGAACTATTATGAGTCTATGACCATCTAGTATTGAGTCTTTAATTTTTGAATAACATATTTATTAATATATTATTGTTATTGAGCTTTTAGTTATATATGTATATAATATTTTATGATTTTTGTATAAATTGTCGCCTCACATCAAAAAGGCGAGCGCTTCGCTGCGCGCCTCTCGCCTCAGTGAAGCGGGCCCTCGTCGCTATTTGTCGCCGCGCGCTGTCCAAAACACTGGTTTCTAAATATGTAAATGTCCTTTCACAAGAAAAAAGAACAAAAAGGACCTAACGCATCGAATTCAAATCCACGCTGAATATTAGATGATTAGATCACCGTGCTCTGAACCCCAATCGGTCTTTTTACATAGATGGAATATTTGAGTGTACTGTTGACTGTCTTTAAAGGTCAATCAGAATATGTATATTAATATGGCAAGTCTATAGTTCCATGTTAGTCTTGATGAGGCGCTTACCCGTTCAAAGATGTGGAACTTTGTACAACTGTAATGACCTAAAACATGCCTTGACTTAGGGGTTAAGGTACAGCTAGACAATCAAAGATCAAGCAAGAAGATGCAATCAATGAGCATCTTTACAAGCTTCCTAAGGTTAGAAAATTTACCATCCTGTCACTGAACACACTTCTCTCCATCAACCTGAGGGGCCTGATACCACCAGATGATTCTCTCTCCTGCATAACTCTCGTAACGAAAACATAGTTCTGAAATGTGTAAGCATATCTTTGTGGCTCCGCATAGAATGCATCTAATATGTTAAAGTGATCTGGTCCAATATCCTGCCACTTGTCAATAGGCTCGGGAACTATCTCAACAAGATCTTGCAATTCAAGTGTTTCATTAGCTATTCTCTGCAGAAAGGTTGTTTTTCCAACACTAATGTTCCCCTCAACACAGAAAGTAAGTCGTTTCTTTTGTGCTGACTTCACATCAGAATCTGAGTTCTTCTCTTTCAACTCTTCATCCACACTCTTTTTGATAAATGTGGTGATACTCTCAGCATGGTTTCTATGAATGATTCCAACTGAGCTTTGCAAGAACTCAACCATCTTCTCGTTGGATTTTCCAAAGAACTGCAGAGAAGCCAAAATAAGCCCTTTATTATAACAAAGCACATCAAATTTACAATCACACAAGATGCGCAGTTTCCTTGACATCAGCCAAACATTAAATATTAGAACATACTTTATTTTAATCTAAGTACAAAATAACTGCAATACAACCCAATAATAACTGCAAAACAGACACCATATTGGCTATCCAAATTGGTCAAGTGAAACAACATAGTAATTGAATTGGATATACAAAAAGCACACACTCCTGGCAAATTACAACATCTCAAAACAGACTAGTCTATACCATGCAGAAGAACTGATATAGTCATAGCCAAAAGGCCATAACCCAAGTTCACACTCATCCTCTAACACGTCCATCCCAACACTGCAAACAGAGTTGTCTATGTTCATTTTGCTTTGCATCCTTGCAAAAAGTGTTGTCTATGCATCAAACAGGGTTTTTTTTCATTAAGCACGGGTGTCTATGCGATGCGGAAAAACTGGTAGGTCAAAAAATCCATAACCCAATTTCTTATTCATCCTCTTAGCACTTCTTTCACAATACTGCAATATAGGCGACCTACATTTTTACTTCACTATACCCTCATTATCATTCAACAAAATGGGCTTGGTTATCACCTTATTCAGGCCCAAATCATTCCAGTACAACTTCTATTTGATGATATTTTCGAGTCATCAAATTGACAATAAGTGTTGATTGAAGAAATTGCTATAAAGTAAGAGTTGCAACATTTGCAACCGATTTCCGCCCGCAAGTGAGGGAAGCCACTTTTCCCCCTTTGATAGAAAATATTTTTCTTACAAAGTATAATTCGAATAACCAAACACCAAAAATGTCTTCATGATAGATAATATTTCCAGGTAAATTTTTTCCTGTCATACAGAAAGCACCTAGACAACAAATCCCACACTTGTTCCTAAACCAGCATGCAAGCCTATACAACAAACTAAAATAACCTTCAATTTAACCTCATTAATGAAGCTAAACATCTTATTTTTTACAACTTCAAAGGAGCAAACTATACACTTTAAGGAACCAACCATAAAACATAAGCACACATACACTTTAAAACATAAGCACAAGGCAAGCATCAGTAGATTATTGGCTTCCTGGTTGTTTAACCATATTACCTTATCTCTGTAGAGCTGCTTGAGCTGATCAACACCCATAAAACCCTTCTGCACCAACTTCCTCAAATTCCTAGGCCCAACACCCGGTATTGTCAGCAAATCTGGACTAGCAAGAACCCCTCCTCCACCTCCACCTCCCCCAACACCCGCCCTCTGCCGCCTCACCAACCTACTCACCCCCGTCTTCTCCTCTTCCTCTGAAGAACCATTAACAACATTCCCCTCAACAACCCCATTTTCTAAATCCTTCTCCTCTTCACCAGAAGTCACCGGTACACCCTTGTCCGAAGGGGAAGCAGCCAGGGTGCCGAACCAGGCGGCACTAGTCCTACTCTGCTTCAGCACAACCCAAGCCCTTACCGGCACAGTAGTATCAAGAGAACACCTACACATGCGGCAACTATTAACCCTAGGAATAACCGACTTAGAATCAGTAGAAATATTCCGAAAACCTCCGGAAAAGGGATTAGTGAAATGGTGGAGGGCGGCTGAAGAAGAAGAAGCCATTGTTTTAGGGCTGAGTTTGTGGTTAGCAGAAAGTGGGTTTTTGTAAAACCCTATGGCTACGGGGTAAGAAAGAGCGTTAAGGGATAGGATTGTTGGAGGGGGTAATTGTAATGATGGGTTTCTGCTTAACAATTTCTGCATCCTTTTGGCGCATTTCACAGTCACCGCTTCAACTACTGTTGTTAGTATTCACACAACAGAGTGATAAAGATAAACCCCCACCACAGTAAAACAATAAACCCTAATAAACCTTTGCCTATACTGTTTATATCTATCTATTTATCTCTGTGTGTAACTGTGTGTACATAGATAGCAGTGAAGATAGAGACAGGTACATAGAGAGAGACAAAGCGGGAACAAAAGAGAAGGGTTTTTTCTTTTTGTGTTTGGGTTTTGGGGGAAGTAAGAGGAAACGGCAAAACACCAAAACAAGAGGATTATATTAATACTAATACTAGTCATACCCGCGATACGCGCTCAATATTAAAAAATAATAATTAAATTAAATTATTATTAGACTTATTTGATCATATTAGATCATATTTCTTTAATAAAATACAATTGTCATCTTGTTTGTTAATACGATATACCAATAATAAAATCTCTATTAATCAAAGGTATTTATATAGCTGGTGAATAACTTTTTTGTTATGTTTTTTTTTTATTATATTAAATAATATTTAGTATTCGCTTTCTTTTTCTACTATATGAGAATATATATAATATATTACTATTGAAATATTTTTTATTTTAAAGTATATTTTGTTGTTCTTAATAATATTATAAAAACTTTAGTGAATAAAATCTATGTTAAACTAATGGGACTTATACAAGCAGCGCAATATTTTTGTTACGTATTTTTCTGTATTATATCTTCCAATATTTAACACTATTACATTTTTAAGAGAAAGTTCATTAGCATATTACGTTATTTAAAAAAAATTCTGAAGTTTATTTTTTCTTTATTTTTGTTTTTTTTTATTTTCAACTAATTTTAAAACTCCAACTTAAAATTACACCCCAATTTTTTTTATTTTGCACCGGGTGGCCGAGTCTCTTCGAGCCCCGACTAATCCCAGGGGTGCACAGGCCCTCGGTAAGGAGTTTCCCGCAAGTGCACCAAGGTTAATTCAGGTTATACCCAGTCCGATGGCCCTCAGAAATTATTTGCATCCGGTGGGTTTCGAACTTGAGACCTAAAACTACTCCCAAAATTGAATTGGTAATTTAATATTTTTTTTATTTTATTTTTTATGTAAAAATTATTTTAAAACTCCAACTTGAAACTACTCCACAATTTGAATGGGTGGTTTTTTTTCTCTTTTTTTTCGTTTTTTATAGCTTTGTTTATTGTTTTTTTATTTTAAAATAATTTTAAAACTGTAACTTGAAACTACTCCCACCCAATTTGAATGGGTAGTTATTTTTCTATATATTTATATTTTTGTTTTTTTATTATAGTTCATTATAAGATAACTATTTTTATTTTAAAACTCCAACTTGAAACTACTTCCCGATTTGAATGGGTAGTTTTTTCTTCTCTTTTTTTCATTTTTTATAGATTTTTTTGCTTTTTTATTTTAAAATAATTTAAAAACTCCAACTTGAAACTACTCTCACCAAATTTGAAGGGTAGTTATTTATTATATATTTATATATTTATATTTTCATATTTTAAATAGTTTTTTATTATAGTTAATTAATTATAGGATATCTATATTTATTAATATAATTAAAGTAACCAATATATATATATATATATATATATATATATATATATATATTTATTTATATCCAAAAAGAATAACTAAGAAATAACTATTTAATAACTAACTATGCCATGTGGCTTTTTCTGAAGTTGTCACTTGTCTTAAGGAGAGGGTTTTTTTCTCTCTTTTAATAATATATAGATATAGATTTTCTTATCTTTTTCCTTTTTTATGGACTTCTTTTTTTGCTTTTTTATTTTAAAATAATTTTAAAACTATAATTTGAAACTACTGCCACCCAATTTGAATGGGTAGTTATTCTTTTATATATATATTTTTTATTATAGTAAGATATTTATTTTATTTTAAAACTCCAACTTGAAACTACTCCCCGATGTAAATGGGTAGTTTTTTTTCTTTTTTTCGTTTATTTTAAAACTCTAACTTGAAACTACTTCCCCAATTTGAATGGGTAGTTTTTCTTCTCTTTTTTCGATTGTTGTAGATTTTTTTTTTTTGGCTTTTTCCTTTGCGTTTAATAATATATAGATAGATGTACATATAGATATTGATATATTTTTATATTTTTATTTTTATATAGTTTTTTATTATAGTTAATTAATTATAAGATATCTATATTTATTAATGTAATTAAAGTAACTGTGACGACCCAGCCCGTCGTCATGGGAATTACCACCCCGTTATGTTGTTTTTAGTAATTTTTTAGATATATTTAAATTCAAAAAGAGTAACCAATAATTAATTATTAACTAAATAACTAATTTAATAATTAACTATGCCACATGGCTTTTCCTGAAGCTACCACATGGCTTAATGAGAGGGATTTTTTCTCTATTTTTAATAATATATAGAAGATAAAGATATATTTTTATATTTTCATTTTTATATAGTTTTTTATTATAGTTAATTAATATAAGATATCTATATTTATTAATGTAATTAAAGTAACCTATATATATATATATATATATATATATATATATATATATATATATATATATATATATATATATATATATATATATATATATAGAGAGAGAGAGAGAGAGAGAGATTAGAATAATTTTAAAACTCCAAATTGAAACTACTCCCCAATATGAATTACTAATTCTTTAATTTATTTAATTTTGTTTTTTATATTAAAAATATTTTAAAACTCCAACTTGAAACTACTTCCCGATTTGAATGGATAGTTTTTCTTTTCTATTTTCGTTTTGATTTTGGAATTTTTTTTTGCTTTTTATTTTAAAATAATTTGAAAACTCAAACTTAAAACTAATGGCAACCCAATTTGAATGCGTAGTTATTTTTTATATATTTATTTTTCATTATTTTTTTTTATCATATTTAATTATACAATATCTATATTTATTAATCCAAATAAAGTAATCAATATATATATATATATATATATATATGGTAGTTTTTTTATTTTATTTTATTATTTTTGTTTTTTATATGTATATTATATATAAATAAATTTTTCGTTGTTTATTTCAAAATAATTTAAAAACTCCAATTTGAAACAACTCCCCAATTTGAAATGGTAATTTATTTTTTTTTAAATTTATTTCTTATTTTAAAACTTCAACTTAAAACTACTTCCCAATTTGAATGAGTAGTTTTTCTTCTCTTTTTTCGTTTTTTTATAGGTAAATATTTTTTTTC
Source organism: Nicotiana noctiflora (assembly GCA_032618575.1). Taxonomy (NCBI): domain Eukaryota; kingdom Viridiplantae; phylum Streptophyta; class Magnoliopsida; order Solanales; family Solanaceae; genus Nicotiana; species Nicotiana noctiflora. The sequence goes on along the minus strand of JASVEL010012488.1, from coordinate 34,512 downwards.
TTTTTATTTTAAAATAATTTAAAAACTCAAATTTGAAACCACTCCAACAAAATTTAAATGGGTAGTTAGTTTTTATATATTGATTTTTTATAATATTTAATTATAAGATATCTATATTTATCAATCCAAATAAAGTAACTTGTATATATATATATATATATATATATATATATATATATATATATATATATATATGTGTATGTCTTTGTTCAATTAATTAACTTTTAAATAAGGGTTAATCTTAATTAATAATAATATACTTTTTTTATTTTAGAATAATTTTAAAACTCCGATTTGAAACTACTTCCCAATTTGAATTCGTAATATTTTTATTTTTTTATGTGAAAATAATTTTTAAAACTCCAATTTTAAAATAATCCCTAATTTGAATTGGTAATTTATTATTTTTGTAATTTCGTTTTTTATTTTAAAATAATTTAAAACTCATACTTGAAACTACTCCAACCCAATATGAATGGGTAGTTATTTTGTATATATTTAATTTTCATTTTTTAATTATATTTAGTTATAAGATATCTATACTTATTAATCCAAATAAAGTAACCAATTAATATATATGGTAGTTTATTATTGTATTTTATTATTTTCGTTTTTTTATATATATTTAAATTTAAATTCAAAAATAAGTAGCCAATAACTAATTATAAACTAAATAACTAATTAGTAACCAATTATTCCATGTGTCATTTTTTTAGGTTTCCACTTGGCTTAAGAAAAATGCCTTTTCCTCTCCATATATATATATATATATAGATTCCCAACGTGAATAAGTAGTTTTTTAATTACTATTTTTGTTTTTTATTGTAGCTAATTTATTTTTTTATTTTTTATTTTAAAATAACTTTAAACACCAACTATAAACTACTCCCCAATTTGAATAGGTAGTTATTTTTTTTTTTATATTTTCGTTTTTTAATATAGCTAATTCTAATATATTTATATTTATTAATTCAAAAAGAGTAACTAACTAATTCAAAATTTTAAAAAAAATTAGTTAAAAAGTAGTTTTTTTTGTCATAACAATGCCAGTTAGCTTAATAATATGTTTTTGTCTCTCCTTTTATATATACAAGTCCGAGCTTGGGGTGTAGAATTTCTTTAAGGAATTCGCAGTACAATACCCCATTTTATGTGTTTGAATTACTGTTATGTCAGTTGATTATTGGTGGGGCCAAATTATTAAGGAATTTGCAGTACAGTACTGCGTTTAAGTACTTCGCAGTATTGTAGTGCAAATTACTTTAAAAAATATTATTTTAATAATACACAGTACTATACTGCGAATTACTTTAACGACAAAATTTCCATCAAAGTAATTCACGGTATAATACTACGTTTTAGGTAGTTATGTAACATTTTTCTGGCACAAAACCATAACAAAAGTTTTGGACTCGCTGAAACTATAAACTCAAGAGTCAAACCTTGATGTTGCTCATTATTATTATTACTTTAAATCAAGAAATGAATGGGGAATGTCTTTATTTAACATTATTTCTGTTTGTCGAGTCATAACCATTTCATCGTCGGATATGCGACAAATAAATGTTAACCCAATTTCTCTGATTAGGTAACTTTCCTTTTGTTTTCTTGGACTGAGATAAAATGATATATCAAGTCCTTTCATTCATATCAACTGAGAAATCAGTAGAATAAAAAGATGCAGTATCCCTTTACTGTTCCTGTCTTTATAATAAGAACCAATTACCTTCTTTCCCTGATAAGTTAAATACCATTGCGATCTTACGTAAAACAGTATGCTGCAGAGTAAAGCAAAAATCATGTGTACTTTATCTTGTAAAGCTGAAGGAAGTTACAACATTAAATTTAAGGGTTAGTATAAATGTGCATAGCGAATATATGTACACTACCTTTTCATCTTGTAAAATCAATTTGATGGATATTATACTGCCTGGATTGAAACGATCTGGTACTTCCCACAAACGAACAACACGAACTTTTAACTTCCATTGCATCTTAGAAATTGATATATCCTTGATGAAATCAATGTGAGTATTCATCTTTTGCATAATCGATGCAAGTTTACAATTTTAGAATGTATAATTGAAGAAGAAATGTAAAGTGGTGATAACATGAGTATTTGATAGCAGATTTATACATATATAAAATGGTGATAATATGAGCAGTTAGTAGAGGAATCGTGGGTTTACTGGTGGGATATGGCAGTTTCTATATTTAAAAGTCATCCTTATTTTTGTTGTACATGTATGCTACAGTTTTACCTATTGTATGCGACAGTTTATATGGCATTGTACGGTACTTGTATGGCAGTTATACCATTGTATTGGTGTGCATCCATTTTTTCATTTAACTGCTATCAAAAGTTTTTGGGACAGTTTTTGCCGGTAGTTTGCTCTTTCTCTATTTCGACAGTTTTGGCTCTTGGTCATTTTAGGCTGAATTGAAATTCCTACAAATTAGGAAGCTTGTTTGAATATGACATGTGGAAATTGTTTATGCATCCATGTGGCTTAATTAGAGGCCTTCATATTTGGCTTTTAATAATATATATATATATATATATATATATATATATATATATATATATATATATATATATATATATATATATATATATATATATATATATATATATATATATATATATATTTTTTAGATATATTTAAATTAAAAAGTATAACCAATAATTAATTATTAACTAAATAACTAATTTAATAACTAACTATGCCACGTGGCCTTTTCTGATGCTGCCACGTGGCTTAATGAGAGGGCTTTTTCCTTTATTTTTAATAATATATAGTTGATCATATTTGGCCAAGCTTTCAAAATTATGGTTATTTTTATTCTCGAATTAGTAAGGATTTTATGGTCATGGGTTTTGCTAAAATATACATGGAATTTATTTTTATAACTTATGTTTAGGCATAAATTTTGCTCATATTTTGGCAAAATTTCAAATCCCAAAATCACTCCATTTTGGGCTAAAATCCCAAAACTTGGGAATTATATACATATTTTTCCAAAATAAAGTTAGGAAATATGTTTTAAAAACTTATGTCCAAACACATTTTAATCTTCAGACCAAATTTCATCCAAATCATATTTTTTCAAAACAAATTTGGAATCTATGGTCAAACGCTAGCTAAGAAGCAATTTGAATTTGATTAATTAATTAGGTTTTTTTTTTGGTAAATTTCCTCGGAAACTCGTAGAGGTAACTTGCTCACTGTGCAATAGCTCGCAAACTATACGTGAGATATAAATCGCATTAGGCAAGCCCGATTGTGGTTATTCAAAATCGAACCATAACAGTTAACCGAGCTGCGAAATTGCTTTATTAGCTTATTCGTATTGGGTTAACGGGGTTTTGGTTGGTAAACGGATTAAAATTTTATGACTAATTGTTTAACGATTTAAGGGTGAATTACTCAATTTCTTTATTAGATAAGTCGTTAACCCATTAAAAATTATTATCTTTATACTCCTATGTATACTACTTGAAACCCTAAATCCGTAATTTCTCAATTCAACACTGGCAGCAATCGTCTCCCTCAACAGTCAGCTCTTCAAAGTTCAAACATGAATTTGACCAGACGTGGATTGCATGTCACATGAATTTTTCTTTGAGATAAGAAGGAGATTTGTTTGTGCACTAGTTAACTAACTTGTCTTCCTTGTAATAATATCTTTTCTTTCGGTTGAGTTGACATTTTTTTATCCATACCATATACTTATTTACTCCTCTTGTAATGGATATTGCATGTCATATGGATTAAGAAATATAATATAAATAGATCTAGACCTAAATTTGTCCTTATTTCTGGTTCTCATACTTCTTCATTATTATCTAATTGATTTAGTCGATAATCGTTAATCCGACAATCCGATTGATGCCTTATTGGTTGGTTAGCGGTTACTACATCTATAAATCGATATGGATAAGCCGAATCGTTAAGCATAAATATCTGCTTGATAAGCACCTAAGCCCGACGCAATGAGTTCTAAGAAGGCTACTGGGGAGGGGAATTGATCCTAGGTTTCCCATATGGGAAATCACTCACCCAACCAACTCAGTCAAAAAGTGTTATTGAGCAGTAAATATTTGGCCAAACTTTCAAAAAGTATTTTATGTGTATTTTTCTTGAAACTACTTTTTCGAAACAGTAGTTTTGTGGAGAAACTATTTTTTCTGCTTCTTAAAATTGCTTATGCTACTACTCAAAGCATTATTTTCCTTATAAAATTTTGATTAAATACCTTAATTCTAGAATAAAAGATTACTTTTAACCGGAAAAAGCTCGGCAATATGGGCTATAAGATAGGGCAGTTTGTACTTTTAGCTAGCATTTGGCCATAGATTTCCAAATTTATTTTGAAAATTTTGATTTGAATGAAGTTTGGTTTGAAGATGAAAATGTGTTTGGACATACATTTCAAAACATATTTTCGAACTTTATTTTGGAAAAACTTGTATATAATTCCCAAGTTTTGGGATTTTGGTCCAAAGGGGATTTGAAATTTGAAATTTGGCCAAAATATGAGCAAAATTTATAGCCAAACATGAGTTTTGAAAATAAACCCCAAATTTATTTTGGCAAACTGATGGCCAAACAGGGCCTAAGTATTTGTAAATATTTTGGTCCAAATCAGCTATTGAGTTGGCTTTGGGATTTGGCAAAAATATAAGCAAAATCTATGGCCAAACATGGGGGCATTTGCATCTATACCCGCTTTTTGTGCCACATTTTAACCCGTGCCCGCTTTAAAAAAATATTACAAGTGTACCCGCGTTTTCGTATAACTTCAACACACGGGGCTGAAGTAGCAAAGATAATGTAACAACCCGACCCGTCGACACGGGAGTTACCACCATGTTTTTCCCCGTTTTATGCTTCTATTTGTTTCATTATATATGTTTGGAGAATTTGAAGTAATTCGGATAGAGTTTGGTTGGAAATGAGGACAATTGGCCTCTTTATGAGAAGGTTAGTTTGGAAAACTCAACCGAATGTTGACTTATGAGTTAGAAGACTCGGAATGGATTTATGATGATTCGACTAGTTTTGGGGATGATTTATGACTTAGAAGAGCAACCGGAATTGAATTTCGAGGTCCGGTGTAGAATTAGGCTTGAATTGGCAAAGGTTGAATTTTGGTGAATTCCGGATGGTAGGTGAGATTTTGATCCGAGCATCGGAATGGAATTTTGAGAGTTGCAATAGCTCTGTTAGGTGATATTGGATATGCGTGCAAAGTTTCAAGTCATTCGGAGGTGTTTAGGTCGGGTTTTAGATCAACTGCAAGTTTCGGAAGTTTTAGAAGAACTTAGGTTTGAATCCGGTGTAAATTTAGTGTTTTGATGTTAGTTTTGATGATTTGAGAGTGAAACTAAGTTTGCATGATCATATGTGACATGTTAATATGTTCGTATGCGGTCCCAAGGAGCTCGGATGAGTTTCAGATAGGTTTGGGTTGCGTTATGCTCGTTTTTCTTATGCTTCGACATCGTTTCTTCAAGAATAAATTATATCATATTGAACAAATGAGCTCTTATTACTGTTTTGAATGAATTATTAGATCCGTATCATAATTACGGACCCGTAAAAAAAAGAATCATCGAATTTGGACATCGTATGAGGATTTTTTGGCCATTTTACTAAGTTTGCCCAGATTTTCAGGTTAATGACAAAATTGCCCCTGATGGCGTATTAAAAACTTGTGTTATTTGGAAATCTTAAAACCTACATATCTCCTTCATTATAAGGTCAATCGAGTGATTCAAAAGCCTAAATTCATTAGAATTTCACAAGGTGTCAATTGGGAGCAATAAAACGCGTGAACAATATACCTATAATGAGCATGTCGAGTTTTCTTCCAATTTTGAAACGGAAAGAACTTTCTGAGGCAGTTTTTATGAGATAATTCATGGGATTTCATCAGGTAAGAGTTTTTAGACTCGGATTATGTTGTTATGATGTAATAACATAGATTGAACACTGAAAAATCAAGGATTTAAGAGGTAAAAATAGAGGTTAGGGCTTGAAACCTAAGAAGTTGTAAAGTTGGAATTTGAGGGGTCAAACAGACTCCGATTTTGGTGTTCTTTATATGTACGGACTCGTGGCGAGACAGGGAATCCGTTGGTATAATTTTCAGAATTTTTCGAGAAGTGGGCCCAGGGCTCGGGTTTTACCAACTTCGTGAATTATTGTACTTTTCGAGTATTTTGATTGGGTTATTGGCCTATATTTATGTATTCGATGTGATTTTGACTAGATTAGATTCACAAGAGGTCAATACGAAAGGAAAAGGCATTGCGGACGAGTTCACAGATGGTTAGAGGTGGTATATATGATGGCATGAGGGTTTGAAACCCCGGCTTATCACATTGTGACGCTCTTTAGGGCGTGAGTCGCATCCCGTGGCAGGTGCGGGATTGGTTATGATGGGGGGATTGTGACTTGGTCCATCCCGAACAAGAATAATGCTATATTTTCGATTGAAACGCACTATGTGTTGCATATATATATGGGCTTTATGCCATGTTTAGGGCCTTGTGCCAACCTGTAGTATCCTTAGGGGATAAATATCTATGTGATAACATAATTTGTAAAATCATTGATCTCAGTCCTGGGTTGAAACCACTATTATGAAATGCTACGTCACATGTTCTTAAAAAATTAAATAAACTAAAGTATTTTTCCTTGTTAATGAATTGGAAACTGGAAATAAATAAATTGAACTATTGTGTGACTCATATGCATGTTGTGGACTGAGTACGGATCGGGCTGCACGCCACAGTGGGTGATATGAATATTGCACTTAGGTTGAAGGAGCCCCTCCGGAGTCTGTACACACCCCCAGTGAATGTCATCGACATTAAACGGGTCGGGCCACGCGCCGTGGTGGTCATGTGCATTGCATTCATGCATTGTTATTTGCTTGTGCTACCTGTGGTATGCTGTTATTATTAGTTCGTGGTAAGGTATCGGACGGTTAGACATAGCTTTACTTTGTGGCATTTCATGGATTTCTTATCTTTAGCTATTTTATATACTTTTTACTCACTAAGTACTTAGTACTCACCCCTACTCTCTGCACCTTTGTGTGCAGATTCAGGTACGCCGGAGGTTTAGCTGAGCAGTGGTTGTTCCAGAGTTTATCAGAGTTGTTGAGGTAGCTGCTTGACGTTCGCAGGACCTGACTACTTTTTCTATTTCAGTTCTATTTATATATACATTTCTAGATTTGAGTATTTCGTTCAGATATTCTTACTATTATTCAGTTTTTGTTTAGAGGCTCTAGACTCGTGACCCCAGGTCTTTGGGAGATTATTCAGTTTAGTTTCTATCTATTAGTTAAGATTCTAGCTTTATTGTTGATAATAATATTCAAGTAATTGGTTTGAGCTTCATGCTCGGGATGAGGGTGTAAATGGTCGGGCTTGCCTAGCAGTTGTGTTGGGCGCCATCACGAACGGGATTGGGGTCGTGACACACAATCACATAAAACTTCAGCATTTTAGTAGTCGTGCCTGAAGTTCAGCTCTAGAGCTGAAGTTTTTGTTTTGTAACTCACGAACTTCAGCTCTAGAGCTGAAGTTTTATTTTATAAGTTTTTGTTTAGTAACCGAGAAACTTCAGTACTTTGCTAGTTATAAAATAAAAACTTCAGCTCTAGAGCTAAAGTTTGCCAGTTATAAAATAAAAACTTCAGCTCTAGAGCTGAAATTTCTATGTTGTAACTAGGAAACTTTAGCTCTAGAGCTGAAGTTTCTATGTTATAACTAAAAAACTTCAGCCCTAGAACTGTACAATTTTTCCCCACAAATGCTAACAGTCTCATTAATTGAGTCGCCCTTAGTCAAGAATCTTAACTTATATTTAATCTTCTGTGAATGACAAGATGTTCAACGTACTGACTTTTTATAGTTGCTACTAGTTAATATTAGTGTTGTTGCCTTTTAGTATCAAAAGCAATATGTCGTCGGAGACTAAGCGGTGACCTCCAAATTAAATCATTAATGAAATAATAGAAGATATGAAATTCAATTGTACAGTTGCTTTAGCAGCAGGAGGATGAGGAGGAGGAGGAGAATGGGAGGAGAAAAGGAAGCTGAAGTTTTTTAAAAAGTGGGTACGGGTGCAAACAGAAAGACAAAATGGCTACGCGTTAAAAAGGGGCGCCCAAATAGGACGCCCAATGCAATTTTTACCTAAATATAAAGGACATCTCAAGAAGAATATATGAGTCAATAATTACTCCAATAATTACTCCAATAATAATAGTATGAACAAATACTGAAAAGTGTGAATATCGAAATAACACTCCCAAAGATCAGGGGTCACAAGTCTAGAGCCTCTAAACAAAATTGAATAGTAATAGAAATACTGAATGAAATACTCAAGTCAGAAACATATAGTAATAACTGAATGGAAAGAGAAACTAGGTTCTGCAAACGCCGGCAGCTACATCAGCAACTCGAAATAACTCTGATAGAAGCTGGAGTGCTCGTCTAACCCTCCTGTGTACCTGAATCTGCACACAAAGGTGCAGGGAGTAGGGGTGAGTACTAAGTACTCAGTGAGTAAAAAGTATATATTAATAGCTGAAAGCAGGAAATCCACAGAATACCACAGAGTAAAGCTAAACTACAGTCTGATACCTACCATGAACTAAGAACAACAACAAGTCACAATTAGCATAGATAATTCAACATATAAAAATGAAATGCAATGCATATGACCGCTACGACGTGTAGCCCGATCCATTTAACGTCGACGACGCTTACTAGGGGTGTGTACAGACTCCGGAGGGGCTCCTTCAGCCCAAGCGCAATATCATATCATTTGCTACGGCATGCAACCCAATCCTTATATCATCTGCTGCAGCGTGCAACCTGATCCATCCTCAGTCCCAACATGCATATGAGTTACACAATAATTCAAATTATTTATTTCTAGGTTCCAGTTCATTAATGATGAAAATACTTAAATTTTATTTAATTTTCCAAGAACATGTGACTTATCATTTCATAATAGTGATTTCAAACCAGGACTGGGATCAATGATTAAGCAAACCAAGCTATCACATATATATCTATCCCCTAGGGATACTACAGGTCGGCACAAGGCCCCAAACATGGCTTACAACCCACAAATATATCTAACACAGTGTGTGTTTCAACCGCATATAACATATTATTCATATTCGGGATAGAGCAAGCCTCAATTCCCAGTCATAATCAATCCCACACCTGCCATGGGGTGCGAGCCACGCGCTACTAGCGTCACAATGTGCTAAGCCGGGGTTTTGAACCCTCAGGTTACCATATACACTAACTACTCACCTCTAGCCGGTCGTAGACTCGTCCGCGATGCCTTTTCCCTTTGAATTTGCTGCCTCGTGCATCGAATCTAGTCAAAACCACAGCAATTACATCAATATGGGTCAAAGAAACAAAACCCAACTAAATTTACTTGAAAAACGCAATAATGCACCAAGTTGGTAAACCCGAGCCCCGGGCCCGTTTCTTGAAAAATTCCGAAAATTATACCAATGGATTCTACGTCTCACCACGAGTCCGTGCATATAAATTTTAGCGAAAACGGAGTCCGTTTGACCCCTCAACCTCCACTTTTATCTTCCTAAATTTCCAAGCCCTAACCACCACGTTTAATTCCTCAGTTTTTAGGGCGTTTAATCTATGTTTTTGTGTTATAACAACATAATTTGGGTTTAGGAACCCTTACCTAATGATTTCCCACTGTTTCTCCTTGAAAACCCCCACAATTCGTCTCTCCCCGAAGTTAAAAGTGTGTTTTGAACTCTGAAATTCGATACACTGCTTTCTTTAATTCACTGACATTTATCGCTTCTGCGGAAATATTCTCGCTTAGGCGAGTCCGCTTCTGTGGAAAAGGTGTCGCTTCTACGACTATCCACTTAATGGCGAGGGCCGCTTCTGCGGTCGAATACTCATACCAGTGAGACCGCACCTGCGGAGAATTGTCCGCTTCTGCGATTTCTCCCCAGCTGCCCATCTCCGCTTCTGCGTACCTGGGCTCGCTTCTGCGAGCCCGCGCCAGCAACCTTCCTTCTGCTTCTGCGGAAATTGCATGGACAGCCCTTGTCTACTTCTGCGAACTCCTTGTCGCTTCTGCGGGGCCGCTTCTATTGTTCCCCATCCGCAGAAGCGAAAATCCCTGCTGCTGCAATTTCTGCTACATTTTTCTAACTAAAAATTCTCGTTGGGCATCCGAAATCATCCCGAGACCTCCGGGGTCCCAACCAAATACACATATATGTCATGTTACCTCATTCAAACTTGCTCGTAACATAAAAACACTATCATAAACATCAAAATCACCAAATTCTCACGGATTCAAGCCTAAGTTCTTTAACAACTTTCGAAACTAACATTTGATCTAAACCCCGACCTAAACACCTCCGAATGACCTGAAATTTTTCACGCATATCCAAAATCACCTAACGGAGCTACTGCAACTCTCAGAATTTCATTCCGAGCCCCGGATCAAAATCTCACCTACCGTTCGAATTTTGCCAAAATTCAACCTTAGCCAATTCAAGCCTAAATCTACACCGGACCTCCAAATTTGATTCTGATTACTCTCCTAAGTCATAAATGACCTCCCGAAGCTAACAAAATCATCTCAATTCGATTTCGAGCTGTCTAACTCTCCGGTCAACATTCGATTGACTTTTCCAAACTATTCTTCTCATAAAGAGGTTTATTGCCTCATTTCTATAAAATTTCTATCTGATTTGCTTTTAACTCTCCAAACACATATGAATTAACATGTTAAAGTATTAAATGAAGAAAACAGTGCGATAATTCCCGTAACGACGGGTCGGATCGTTACATTCTCCCCAACTTAAACAAACGCTCATCCGCGAGCGGGTTGAGAACTATACATGTAGTCTCAAATAGGTGTGGAAATCTGCTCTACATCTCCTGTTCGGTCTCCCAAGTTGCTTCCTCCACGGGACGACCTCTCCACTGCACTTTCACTGAAGCTATGACTTTGGATCTCAACTTACAAACTGTCGACCCAAAATGGCTATCGGCTCCACATCATAGGTCAAGTCCCCATCTAGCTGTATCGTGCTGAAGTCTAATATATGTGACGGATCTCCAATGAACTTCTGGAGTATAGATACATGGAATACCGGGTGAACTCCCGACAAGCTGGGTGGCAAAACAAGCATATAGGCCACCTCCCCACTTTCTTAAGCACCTCAAAAGGCCCAATGAACCTTGGGCTAAGCTTTCCTTTCTTTCCAAACCTCATAACGCCCTTCATAGGCGAAACTTTCAGCAGCACCTTCTCACCTACTGAATAAGACATATCTCGGACCTTCCGGTCCGCATAACTCTTCTGACGTGACTGAGATGTGCGAAGTCTCTCCTGAATCACCTTCACCTTGTCTAAGGCATCCTGAACTAACTGTGTCCCCAACAATCTAGCCTCGCCGGGCTCTAACCAACCCACTGGAGACCTACACCGCCTCCCATATAAGGCTTCATATGGTGCCATCTGAATGCTGGACTGATAGCTATTATTACAAGCAAACTCTGCAAGAGGCAAGTAATCAGCCCATGAACCACCGAAATCAATGACACAAGCACACAACATGTCCTCCAATATCTGAATTGTACGCTCGGACTGCCCATCCGTCTGTGGATGAAATGATGTTCTCAGCTCTACCTGTGAACCCAATTCTTGCTGAAATGTCTTCCAGAACTGAGAAGTGAACTGGGTACCTTTGTCTGATATGATAGAAATGTGAACTCCATGAAATCTCACAATCTCACGGATGAATATCTCTGCTAACCGCTCCGAGGAGTATGTAGTACACATAGGAATGAAATGAGCTGACTTGGTCAGCCTATCCATAATCACCCAAACAGAATCAAACTTCTTCGTTGTCCGAGGGAGTCCACTAACAAAGTCCATAGTGATCCTTTTCCAGTTCCACATGGGAATATCAATATGATGGAACACACCACCAGGCCTCTGATGCTCACACTTGACCTGTTGACAGTTTAGGCACCGTGCCACATGATTTACAATATATTTCTTCATCTTTCTCCACCAGTAATGCTGCCTCAAATCCTGATACATCTTTGCGCACCTGGATGAACAGAATACCACAAAATGTGGGCCTCCTCCAATATCAACTCACGAAGGCCATCAACATTGGGCACGCATATCTGGCCCTACATCCGCAACACACCATCACTATCAATAGTGACATCTCTGGCATCATCATGCTGAACTCTGTCCTTAAGGACAAGCAAGTGTGGATCATGTCACGACCCGGATTTCCCACCATCGGGGTCATGATGGCGCCTACTAAATGGAAGCTAGGCAAGCCAAATATTAATTACACCTCCATTAATTACCAAATTCTTATTAAGACTTATTATTAAAAACATATAAATTACAGCGGAATAATCAAAATTTAGCGGAAGACTTAGTCAAATATGATAAAGAAAACCCAAACATGATACACTACCCAAGACCGGTGTCACAATACTCACGAACTTCTAAGAATAATACACATAATTGTCTGAAAGAAAATACAAGTTGTTTATCTCGATTACATGAGATAACAGAATGAAAAGCATAGATAGAAGAGACAACGGGTCCTATATATATATATATATATATATATATATATATATATATATATATATATATATATATATATATATATATATATATATATATATATATATATATATATATATATATATATATATATATATATATATATATATATATATATATATATATATATATATATATATATATATATATATATATATATATATATATATATATATATACATCATAAGGAAATACTCTACTCTGAAATAACAGTCAATAACTCACGATATCCAGAATAATCTAATCAACGTAATAAATCTTACTTTCATGTCTCAATTCCTCTCTCATTTCATATCTCGTGGTAGGCGTACCACCCGCTCCCAACTATCACGGTAATTACCTCTTGTGGTAGGCGTACCACCCGCTCCCAAATATATCAATAGGCTACCGGCAACTATGACCAATGCCAAGATTTAAATCACTTTGTGGTTGGCGTGCCACACGATCCCATTTCTTATTATATAAGTGGTCGGCGTGCCACACGATCCCAATTCATAAATATATAAGTGGTCGGCGCGCCACACGATCCCAATTCATAAATATACAAGTGGTCGGCGCGCCACACGATCCCAATTCATAAATATATATATTACCGGCATTTAGCCAATAATCTCTACATCAATAATATTTATAATTACCGGTTTTAAACCAATAATTGATAATAATTTCAACAATTTATCTCCATTACCGGTATAACACCAATAACTCTTAATCAACAATTTATTCATAACTAAATTCCTATTCCTTCAAGCTAGGATAGAGCAAACACTTATCTCGAAAGTTTACGAACGATTCAATCCGTAGCAATGCCTTTTCTTTTCGAATTTGACTCCAATCCAATCGTATCTATACACAATTGATTTAATATCATCAATACTACTCAACAAACTAATTCCTAAGACCAATTACAACTTTTACAACATTCTGCCCGGAATAGTGAATTTCAACCCCCGGCCCACATGGTCGGAACTCGGGGTTAGGACCAAAATTCGGTTACCCATCCCCCCACGAGTTCATGTATATGATTTGTTTCAAAATCGGACCTCAATTCGAGGTCCAATTTCCCAATTTACGAAAAACCCTATATTTTAACAAAAACAAGAAATTCTACCATGAAAACCTTTGATTTCTATTGAAAACATGTTTAATGATGTTAGGAATTGAAAGAATTAAGTAAAAAGTGACTTACAATTGTTTTGATGAAGAAGGAATCCGTGAAGAATCGCAAATGGGTATTTTTGTTTTGTAAAAAGTGAAGAAATGAACTGAAAATCGTGTTTTACAGGTCTCTGTGTTCGCAATTGCGAACCCCGACCAATTTCTGGAGTTTGAAAAATAAGCTAAGGCTGGGAAGTTCGCATTTGCGAACTTTTGTTCGCATTTGCGAAGCCAAGGCAAATCTGGGGGCTTCGCATTTGCGAACATATGTTCGCATTTGCGAACTAGGCTGCCTCCAGGGACTTTCGCATTTGCGAACAAGGCTGGGCTGAGGGACCTTCGCATTTGCGAAGAATGCTTGGCATTTGCGAAGCATGCCTTTTCGCTGGAGGCCTCGCAATTGCGAGGTTTGGTTCGCATTTGCGAACCCAAACGGTCCTGGGCATCCTTCGCATTTGCGACCAAGGGTTCGCATTTGCGAACCCTGCCTTGACCTGCCACCTTCGCAATTGCGAGAAATACTTCGCAATTGCGAAGCCAACAGCTGGGTGAAAAACCAGCAGTGCAAAAATTCAGAATTTAATCCAACGGCCTATCAAATCTTTACCCGAGCTCACCGGGCTCCAAACCAAACATGTACACAACATCAAAAACACATTATGAACTTGTTCGTGCGATCACATCGCCAATATCACATCGTTTTCATCAAATCAAGCCTCAAATTCATGATTTTCATACTTTTGGTTTTCAAAACTTTCAAACTTGGAACTCGAGGTCCAAAACATCTCAAACGACATCCGAATGTCACCAAACTTTACAGAAATCACATATATAATATTTAAGACTTGTACCGGGCGTCGGAACCAAAATACGAGCCCGATACCAAGATCAATTAATTCATTTCCTTTAACAATTACATCAAAAACAATTTCATAGAAAAATTCATAACTTGGGCTCTCGGCCTCAGGAATTCGACTTCGGACGCATGTCCAAGTCCCATATTTTCCTACGGACCTCTCGGGACCATCCAATCTCGGGTCCGGATCCGTTTACCAAAAATGTTGACCGAAGTCAACCATATCAATATTAATATCATTTTTATCCAAATTTCTCATAGAATTCATATTTTCTATCACAAATCTTTCCGGCTACATGCTCGGATCGAGCACGTAAATCGAGGCAACATGGAATGAGGTTTTCAAGGCCTCAGAAGCTCGAAATGATTAATAAAATAAGTGATGACCCTTTGGGTCGTCACAATCTCCACCTCTAAAACAACCGTTCTTCCTCGAACGGACAAAAGAAAGAAGTACCTGAGTCAGGAAACAAGTGTGGGTAGCGGCTCCGCATATCCGACTCGGACTCCCAGGTCGATGCCTCAGGAGGCTGACCTCTCCACTGAACACGCACATAAGGATAACTCTTCGACCTCAACTGTCGAACCTGCTGGTCTAGAATGGCCACCGACTCCTCCTCGTAAGATAAATCATTGTCCAATTGGACAGTACTGAAGTCTAACACATGTGTGGGATCGCTGTGGTATCTCCGAAGCATAGATACATGAAAAACTGGATGCACGGCTGATAAGCTAGGCGGCAAAGCCAATATGTAAGCCACCCCTCCCACTCTGTCTAGAATCTCAAATGGACCAATATACCTAGGGCTGAGCTTGCGCTTCTTCCCGAACCTCATCACGCCCTTCATAGGCGACACTCGGAGCAATACTCGTTCACCAACCATGAAATCTACATCTCGAACCTTACGATCCGCATAAGTCTTCTGCTTGGACTGAGCTGAACGCAATCTCTCTTGAATAGTCTTGACCTTATCCAAGGCCTCCTGAACTAAGTCTGTACCCAACAACCGAGCCTCTCCCGGTTCAAACCATCCAACTGGTGATCTAGACGGACCCAACCCCTGTGTTGAGTCCCCTAAGCCAAATGCGACATGATGCAAATAAACGTTTCCTACTTTGGTTCCGGCACAATTTATATGTACAGTTCACAAAATATCAAAGCAGTAAAAACAATATTTTGCACATTGATGCCAACATGTAAAAGAATCAGATAATAAAATATGCCAAATACAACAGTTATTCCGAGCTCGAATTCCAAAGATATCCCCAGCAGAGTCGCCAGAGCTGTCACACCTCTTTTTTACGCACCCGCAAGGGTGCGAAGAGTTTTTCCAATTAAAGGACAATCGAGATGGGATTTATTTTAATTATTTCAGAGTCGCCACTTGGGAGATTGATGGTGTCCCAAGTCACCGGTTAAATCCCGAATCGAGGAAAAGAATGACTCTATTTAACAGTCTGCGAACCAGAAATCCGGATAAGGAATTCTATTAACCCGGGAGAAGGTATTAGGCATTCCCGAATTCCGTGGTTCTAGCACGGTCGCTCAACTGTCGTGTTTGGCTTATCTATCCGCTTTTTACAATTATGTACTTAGTGCAAGTTAATATCCCTTTACCGCTTTTATTATTGGTTGTGTTTTACGAAAGGGAAAGTTGCTTAAAAATATGCTTTCGAATCACGTCACATGAAATGCACCCGGATCCTCGACATATTCTTATTCAACATTTCGGGGTTTGGATTTGGGTCGCATGAAATGCACACCTGTATTTAAAGGATAGAACTAAAATATGCGCCCGGATCGACTACTTATTTACACTGTTGAGAAAGGCGTAATATTCGTTAAGAAACAACGCGTCTCAAAATCTAAGTATTTTATATGTACATTTATGACGGCTATGTGATTAGTGTAATTATTGGGCGAGGCGCACCTTTGATTCAAATATAAAGCGAACTACATCCCACTGTATCTTACTTAAAGTTGATTCCAAATTATTTAAAACTTGCTACGAACCACACCACATGAAATGCGCCTGTGGTTCCTGACACGCTTTGTTTAATCTTGCCCAAAATTGGGGTCAGGTCACATGAAATGCACCCCCGACTCTTTTTAATCTAATTACGTCATGCCGTTGAGTAACAACTCCCTAACTGATCTTGCTTTTAACATAAGGTCTATCATTTAACAAATTTGGAGATTACACACATGAGTAGAGAAGATTGAACAGAGATACAACAGACTAATTCGAGTTTACGTGCATATCTAATGATAGTGTATCTTTGGTCTAGCTACATTTTCCATAACAAAACTAGCAATACAAATTTAATTAGACAGTAACAGAATGTAATCAAGCATAGACTTTGGACGACTACATGATTCAACAGACTTCAAACATAAACTTCAGGCTTCATTCTTTTTGAACCAAGGAATTACAATAACAGAGATGTGTACCTGGAATGCGAAAGAACAAAGAAGAGTGAGCAATGGCAATGCCGCAACAGTAACAGGAACAGTAACAGCAACAACTCCACACCAAAACAAACGATGAACCAGCTAATAACCCCAACAACCCAACAGTGATCAAATTTCTTCAAACTCTACCAACTAATGGACCAATGGAACATTAATGGCCAGGCAGCAATCAAACAGTATCCAAATCAATGGAACAGTGATAGCCAAACAAAATCCCCAAGAGCAGACCACAAGAGGCAAAACAGTGGTCGATCAACAAACAACACCCAATAGACCAGCAATAGACAACCACAGAAGAACAATACTGGACCAGCCTCAACAACACTGAACCAGCCCAATGTTGGACCAAGCAGCAACAAACAGACCCAACAGCAACAAAAACCACACGACCAACAACAACCACACTGGATCAAACAACAACAATAGACCAGTAGCACCAAATGAACACGACAGTAGCAACAATAGACCAAGCCAGCACAGTCAATCAACACAGCAACAGCATACACTCAACACAGCTAAACAGTGGCCCAACACTACCAATAACACAAGAACAACAACAAACCAACGACCAAATACTCAGCCACTGGATCGAAACACACGAAACAGTCCAGAAGCCAATGAAACAGTGGCCTCTTTTTGTATCTTTGTATCTGTGTATCAAAAGGTATTCTTGCTGCCTATATTTCTCTCCAGGTTTACTGTTCTTTTTCTCTCTGCTTTCTATATGTATCCTTTTTCTATTTTTCTCTCCAGTTATGACTGTGTTTTTGCTCTCCAGGTACTCTGCTTATCACTGTCTCTCCCCTCTCTAGTTACTCTCAGGTATATCCCTTATAGTTTCAGTTTGATGCTACATTTATAGCTAAAAACCCCTCCAGAATACCTGCCACTAATTAACTATTACCCTGCCCACTCCTATCTCTGCCAGACCCATCAAATTCCCTGCATTCCCCACTACCTACTGTCCAATGTATGGACTCAAGCATTAAACAATGCTGGTGGCAGGAATCTCAGTGGGATGCCCTGCTGTGCAGGTTCCACTAGCCCTTGTATGGATATGTGATTAAAAAATTAACCTATTAACTACAACCAATTAACCCCCTTTAATCTGAATCAAACAGTAACAAGCCCCTACACTAATGAATTGCATCAGGCAGATTCAGGGATCAATACTACGAACTAATTCCTTGACGACTTTAATCACATTGAACCTATGATTCATTTTAACTACTGAAAACAGAGGGAATTGGCCAAATAAAAGGCCTCAAAGGAGGAGAACAGATCAACGGATATGAGAAATTAAAAGCATGACAGATGAGAACTGAAACATGAATGAAACAAACACACATATTCACACAATCGAATTAAATCGACCAAAGAAGAAATGAATACCTCGTAAGAAATCTGCCGACCCAAACTTCGAACTAAGATTTGGAACTATTGAAGCCAAACGGGCTTTAATCGAGATGTTCTCGATTGAGAACACCTAGACTAAAGTCCCTTGGACTTCAATTATGGCTAACCCGGCTCGAATTGGGTTTCTTCAAAACTAGGGTTCTTGGGCTCGGATTTGGGGCTTTTGCATTTCTGGTTAGATTCGAGGTAAACGAAAGCCGGCGGGGGTACGAGGGAGGCCATGCGAGGGTTTGGGGTGAGTTTGGGGTGATTTGGCATTGGTTCGAGTTTGACTCGAATCTTCAAATGAAGATTCGAGGAGCTCCGGAGTGATTCGAGGTTAGCGGAGGCTGGGTTCGTAACGGGTGAGGTGAGGGGAAGATTTTGGCGTTGGTTTGGTGGCCATTGGCCTACCGGAACCGCCGTGAGGCGATTTCCGGCAGGCGGGGCACGGCGGCGTTACGCTGGGTCTTTGAGAGCTCCTGAGGGAGATGAAGGGAGAGGGGGGGGTCTGGCTTGGGGGGGCGGGGTATGGAATGAGCCTTATATACGAGATATGAGATTGAATCCTGATCGTTGGATCATTTACGATCAACGATCAGGATCCCCTCACTTAAACCAAACGGTGTCGTTTGGTTAAGTCATAGTCCGAGTGTATATTGGAATTAAAGGATTAATCTGGGCCGTTGGATAATAAACTCCAACGGTCCAGATCAAGCGTTACACAGGCTGAAGCTTGGACGGGTATTTGGGCTGGATTAGAGGAAATTCGTTTGGGCCTGGTTTTTAGGCTAAGTTTCGGCCCAGATCAGATCTACATGATGTACTATATGCGTATGTGTATATATATATATATATATATATATGTATATATACATATATATATATATATACACACATATGTATATATACCAACCTATAACACCGCTGTTTTTTACTACAATTAACGTACATAATTACATATCACCCAAAAATGTAAATCACATGACTTCGATATCAAACAAAAAATGCAAAACCTAGCATATATTTTTTTGTATTTTTAATTTAAATAAATAATCGTGCACACAAAAAGATAAAATAACACAAAATCACAAAAATCATGCCCAACACGAAACTATTTTTATTTTTGAATTTTCTGGGAGTACTTCTCAAGTAAGGCAAAAATCACGTGCTCACAGCTGCCCTCTTTGCGCGTAAACACGCAGAGTTTTCGTGCAAAGATAAGTGAGCGGATATAAGCGATTTTGCCCATTCGAGTACTCCGTATGAAGCATTTTGGAAAAGTTTTGACCGAACCTTGCTTCAAAGGTCTCCTACATATCCCTGGCTAAAAGGGAATAAGGTCAATGTAGTTCGGGAAGTTCTGGTAGCTGGGACTACCATGCCCGTTGCGATCTCGCTGTTACTGCTGTTGCCGCTGTTACTGCTGTTACCACTGCCTAGCTGATTTCCTTGTTACACCGCGCTAAGCAACAAAAACAAGAAGCTAGACTAAGTTACGGTACTACAAGTTCTTATCTATCCTTTTTAACTTGATCTTGTCGCGCTCCTTGCCATCTTGTCCGACTTGGCGTTCCTTCCGATGCTTCGTCTCTTCTTACGAACTTGGATTCATGCCGGAGATTTCCGTTACATTCTACCGCTTTCCTCTACCAAATTAAAACGGATCGCCACTCCATTCTCCAGGCGGGCTCCCGACTTCAACTACTACTTCAAAATTAAATCGCCACTCCATTCTCCGGGCGGGCTTCCGACTTCAACTACTACTTCAAAATTAAATCGCCACTCCATTCTCCGGGCGGGCTCCCCTGACTTCAATTACAACTTCAAAATTAAATTGCCACTCCATTCTCCAGGCGGGCTCCCTGACTTCAACTACTTCTTTAAAATTAAATCGCCACTCCATTCTCCAGGGCGGGCTCCCCGACTTCAACTACTACTTCAAAATTAAATCGCCACTCCATTCTCCCGGGCGGGCTCCCCGACTTCAATTACAACTTCAAAATTAAATTGCCACTCCATTCTCCGGGCGGGCTCCCGACTTCAACTACTACTTCAAAATTAAATCGCCACTCCATTCTCCAGGCGGGCTCCCTGACTACAACTTCAAAATTAAATCGCCACTCCATTCTCCAGGCGGGCTCCCTGACTACAACTTCAAAATTAAATCGCCACTCCATTCTCCGGGCGGGCTCCCTGACTTCAACTACTACTTCAAAATTAAATCGCCACTCCATTCTCCAGGCGGGCTCCCTGACTTCAACTACTACTTCAAAATTAAATCGCCACTCCATTCTCCGGGCGGGCTCCCTGACTTCAATTACAACTTCAAAATTAAATTGCCACTCCATTCTCCAGGCGGGCTCCCTGACTTCAATTACAACTTCAAAATTAAATCGCCACTCCATTCTCCAGGCGGGCTCCCTGACTTCAACTACTACTTCAAAATAAAATCGCCACTCCATTCTCCAGGCGGGCTCCCTGACTTCAACTACTACTTCACTGATTTCATCCTACCTTGATTACCTTCCTTCGCCTCCTGTACCATTTTCTTCTGGCTGCTGGGGGTATTTTGGAACTGTTTACTCGCCTGCTGGGGATGATGCTGCTGAGGAAGTATTCTTTGTTTCCTTCACCCCTCATGCTCTTCCTTCTTCCCATACCTCCTCTGGGACTCACGCTTTTGCCTCCTCGAGAAAATTATGGAATGTAATACTGCTGGAGGAATCTTGAAGCCATTGTTTTATTTTCCCACAACTGCTGGGGGTGATACCAAACTCAAATATTACCCCATCATGTCGTCTGGCCTTTCTCAAAACTGTTCTGCTCGGAGCTGGTACTTCCCGAAATCTTGTGTTGCTTTCTACCCTTATCCTCTGAGTCTTGCTTTCCAGAAAATTTTCGCAACAGGAGAAAATTTTCTGCCCCAGTTTGATAAACTTCTGGACGGTATGCTTTTCTGTCATCGGACCCTCTTTTCCTGCTGGAAATCAAAGAAAAATTGTTAGTTTCAAAATGCCGTGAGTGGTCGTGCCACTCTTGTTGAGGCCATTTTCTTCCAGCTGCTTGGCCTCTCTCGAACTTTGCGGGCGATGTTGACGCTTGCTGGGGATGATGCTCTTTCCACGAACGACCTCTCATCCTTCCCTTTATTCCACTCTTTGGTTTGATCTGACTCTTTTTAGCCGGTGATTTGTTGCGTGAAATCATCTTTCGGACATGCCACATGTGTCCATCATACTCCATAACTCTTGCGAACCTTCCACTCGGCCTGTCATCCCAATCTTACTATCGCAACGACTTCTGTCTTATTGCCTCGTTCCATGCCTATTCACTTTCAATATACTGCTTTGGGAGACTTGGTAGTAAGCTTTGAAAAATCAATTCTCGAAAATGAAAGAAAAGAAAAGACTACTGACCGCAAATGACAAAAGAAGAGAAAAACTTTTCTGAACTCAAAAATAGGAAAACTTATCTGAATGTGTGCCCGATCCAATGGTTATGCCGCGCCTTTGAGATTAAACTACCCAGTCTATTCATATCAATCACTTTCTGATGCCGCGTTCTGCTAGAGGTAAACGGATGTCCAAACCTTGTCTCATGCATACATCTTGTAACCATCTCGTCCTGTCACCTCACAGTGCCCTTCAAAGGGTTTTCACTGATGAGATTCTCTCATTTCTTTCTATCTCCCGTCGCCTTAAGGTGCCCGTAAAGGTTTTCACCGTAAGACTCTCTCATTTTATTTCTCTCAACTTCCTTCGCCTTAAGGTGCCCTCGAGGGTTTTCACCGTTAAGACTCTCTCATTTACGTTTTCTTTCCGTGCGGCGGGGTATCACCCCCTGAGATTCCTTCTAGAGCGTTATCCCCTTTCGGCTTGTGCATCCTGAATTCAATCGAGGGTCGGGATGTCACTCTTGGCTTTCATTCACATGACTTGGCACTTCTCAAATACTGATCGAGAGGTCTTTCCGGTTCTTGATATGGTTTCTGCGCGTGAGGCTGAAGAAAGGGGTTTAGCCTCAACGGTTAGCTTATTACAACTTTCGGAATCCACACTATCTTTCCAACGAAACAATGACTTCTGCCCCAGTTTTGTTGCTTGGGGGATTTTTTTGATTTTTATTTTATTATGACCGAGCCGTGTGGCGCCTACGTATCCTTCTTGAGGAATCAGGGTCGAACGTAGTTCACTTTTTCTTGTATTACTTCTTTGTTTCTTTTCTATTCTTGATGATTCCGAAAGAGGGTATATGAAAGAATAATTAAGGCTCAAATGGGGAAACAAAGGTTAAAGTGTTTGGGTAGTAGAAAAATTGCCTCTGTCATTTCATTCTCCGAAAAATGCCAAATACACACAAACGAAACCAAACGTTGACAAATGCCTTAAAGAATTACACATAGTATCTCTTAACTGCGTCAGAATTGATAGCCATATCGGTGCATCTTCCCTCAACATCCGTCAGACATAGAGCGCCGTTGGATAATACTCTAGTTACCAAAAAAGGTCCTTGCCAATTTGGAGCGAACTTGCCTTTCGCTTCGGCCTGATGGGGTAGAACTCTCTTCAGCACATGCTGTCCCACTTCAAATCTCCTGGGACGTACCTTCTTGTTATATGCTCTCGCCATTCTCTTTTGATACAATTGACCGTGACATACTGCTGTCAATCTCTTTTCATCGATCAAGCTCAATTGCTCTAATCGGGTTTTGACCCACTCGTCGTCATCAATCTCAGCTTCAGCGACAATTCGGAGGGATGGGATTTCAACTTCTGCGGGTATTACTGCTTCAGTCCCGTATACCAACAAGTAAGGAGTTGCACCTACCGAAGTCCGGACGGTAGTGCGATAACCCAACAGCGCAAATGGTAACTTTTCATGCCATTGCCTAGACCCTTCTATCATCTTCCTCAATATCTTCTTTATGTTCTTGTTTGCTGCCTCGACCGCACCGTTTGCTTTTGGGCGATACGGTGTGGAATTTCGGTATGTAATCTTGAACTGTTGACATACCTCTTTCATCAATCCACTGTTAAGATTTGCACCGTTATCTGTAATGATCATCTTCGGAATTCCGAACCTACAAATGATGTGGGAGTGCACGAAGTCCACCACTGCCTTCTTGGTCACTGATTTGAATGTTTTGGCCTCCACCCACTTGGTAAAATAATCAATCGTTACCAGAATGAACCTGTGACCATTGGAAGCCGCAGGCTCAATAGGTCCAATAACATCCATACCCCATGCGACAAACGGCCATGGTGCGGACATTGTATGCAATTCAGTCGGCGGAGAATGAATCAAATCTCCGTGTATCTGACACCGATGGCATCTTCGCACGAAACTTATACAATCCCGCTCCATAGTGAGCCAATAATATCCTGCTCGAAGGATCTTCTTTGCCAATACGTATCCGCTCATGTGTGGTCCGCAAACTCCCGAGTGTATATCCGTCATAACTGTTGTGGCTTGACTTGCATCTATACATCTCAACAATCCCAAATCCGGGGTCCTTTTGTATAGCACCCCTCCACTAAGGAAAAATCCGTTCGCCAACCGCCGAATAGCTCGCTTTTGATCTCCGGTTGCTTGCTCTGGGTATACTCCTAACCCGAGGTATTCCTTGACATCATGAAACCACGGCTCACCATCCACCTCTTCCTCTATCACATTACAATAAGCGTGTTGATTCCGGATCTGGATATGTAATGGATCGACACGAACCTTGTCCGGGTGATGTAGCATCGACGCTAAAGTAGCTAGAGCGTCGGCAACCTCATTATGCATCCTTGGGATGTGCCTGAATTCTACCGATCGAAAGCGTTTGGTCAAATCATGCAAACACTGACGATATGGGATAAGCTTTAAATCTCTGGTTTCCCATTCTCCCTGAATCTGATGTACCAGAAGGTCCTAGTCCCCCAAGACCAAAACGTCCTGCACATCCGTGTCCACCGCTAATCGCAACCCCAAGATACATGCCTCGTACTCGGCCATATTATTGGTACAGTGAAAACGCAGTTGAGCAGTAACAGGATAATGATGTCCTGTTTCAGATATGAGCACAGCCCCTACTCCGACTCCTTTTGCGTTTGCCGCTCCATCGAAGAAGAGCTTCCATCCTGGATCCTTGGTTGGTTCTAACCCCTCAATCTGCAATACTTCCTCATCTGGAAAATACGTCCTCAAAGGTTCGTATTCGTCATCAACGGGATTTTCAGCTAAGTGATCGGCCAGGGCTTGAGCTTTCATAGCCGTCCTTGTCACGTATATGATGTCGAACTCCGTAAGTAATATTTGCCATTTTGCTAACCTCCCCGTGGGCATAGGTTTCTGGAAAATATACTTCAACGGATCCAGACGCGAAATGAGGTAAGTGGTGTAAGAAGATAAATAATGTTTCAACTTTTGGGCTACCCAAGTCAAAGCGCAACATGTCTTTTCTAGATGAGTGTACTTGACCTCGTGGATCGTGAATTTCTTACTGAGGTAGTAAATGGCCCGTTCCTTCCTGCCGGTAAGATCATGCTGCCCCAGTACGCAGCCAAACGAATTCTCCAAGACCGTCAGATAAAGAATCAGGGGTCTACCTGGCTCGGGCGGAACTAGTACGGGTGGATTTGACAGATACCCTTTGATCCGGTCAAACGCTTCCTGACATTCTGCCGTCCATTCTATCGCCGCGTCTTTTTTCAATAGACGGAATATGGGTTCACAGGTTGCCGTGAGCTGGGCAATAAACCTACTGATGTAATTCAACCTTCCCAACAGACTCATTACCTCCGTTTTATTCTTCGGCGGGGGTAACTCCTGAATGGACTTGATTTTGGATGGGTCCAGCTCAATGCCCCGTCGGCTGACGATGAATCCCAGCAACTTTCCTAACGGAACTCCGAATGCGCATTTGGCTGGATTGAGCTTGATGTCGTATCTTCGAAGTCTTTGAAAGAACTTCCGGAGGTCAGCAACATGGTCCTCTTGACGTCTGGATTTCACGATCACATCATCCACGTATACTTCAATTTCCTTGTGTATCATGTCATGGAATACCGTAGTCATCGCCCTCATATACGTTGCTCCTGCATTCTTCAAACCAAACGGCATCACTCGGTAGCAATAAGTCCCCCACGGTGTGATAAAAGCCGTCTTTTCTGCGTCCTCTTCATCCATCAAAATCTGATGATATCCCGCATAACAGTCCACAAAGGATCCAATTTCGCGTCCGGCGCAATTATCAATCAGGATATGGATATTGGGAAGTGGGAAATTATCCTTAGGACTTGCCTTGTTGAGATTGCGATAGTCCACGCATACTCTGATCTTTCCGTCTTTCTTTGGCACCGGTACTACGTTAGCCAACCATTCCGGGTATCGAGTGACACGAATGACTTTCGCCTGCAACTGCTTGGTTACCTCCTCCTTGATCTTCACACTCATCTCCGTCTTGAATTTTCGCAATTTTTGCTTGACGGGAGGATATGCCGGATCAGTGGGTAATCTATGAACCACTAGATCAGTGCTGAGTCCTGGCATGTCGTCGTACGACCATGCGAAAATGTCTTTAAACTCCATGAGTGTTTTGATCAATTCTTCTCTCAAATTGGGTTCAATATGGACACTTATCCGGGTTTCTTTGACGTCATCCGCATTCCCTAGATTAACGGCCTCGGTATCATTTAAATTCGGTTTGGGTTTTTCCTCGAAGTGACTTAATTCTTCACCGATTTCTTCTACGGCTTCATCATCGCCGTACTTTGACTCACTCTCGTCACTTCTTATTTCATGCGTTATTATTTCCAAACCCGATTGACTTTCTAGACTCTGGGTTGATTAATCTTTAAGCACGCCATATCATTAAGATCAGTTGCAAGAAGGCTGTTCAGAAAAGTAAAAAGAAGGAAAAAGATAAACAAAATTAGACACGAAGGAACCAAATTTCATTAATGTGAATTGTACAAAGGGAAAACAAACTGCAAACTTAAATCAGAAATGAACAAAACAACGGGATTTTACTCCGGGGACAAACCCCCAACACAACATTTTGAAAGAAAAATAATCCAAGACAAACTACCAAGACTCCTTCCGGACAGGGAGAGGAGTAGCCTTCCAGTTATTCAGTTTTGCCTTTGGTCCCACAAATTGTATCTCGGCGTGACTAGATCCTTCACCGTCCTCGAGCATACATACATCCGTGAATAGGTCCTCGAACTTCCTGAAGAACTCTTCATCTGGCCTGATCGTAGGACCGGGAATCTTTGTCGCTTGGATGTCCTCTTGCTCCGGACCTGACAAAAGATTGGGAAAGGCGTGGAACAGGCTTTGGGAGCACCCATGTTTTCTGCTTACTCCTCTTTGCTCGCCGGATGTCCTCCGAGGTTGGCTGGAATCCCAAGCCGAAGGTTCCCAAGTTCTCGACCACCGATACCGGTTGTATGATTCCTTGCAGAGATGCACCTAGACCTTTACCGGGTATGAAACCATGTCTCAACATTTCATGCGCCACCATGACATCCGCAGTAATTGTTCTGTCGCCGGGAATGCATTCCCCTTCCGGAACTCGGTGGGCGGACACCACATCGCAGACCCGATATACCCACGGCCCAACATCTTCTTCTGTTTCAACAAAGGGAATGATGGTGCCTGATTGTGGATCGTTCTCTCCATGGACGACGATCTCCTGTTGGTCCCACTCGAACTTGACGAGTTGGTGCAAGCTGGATGGAACCGCTCTTGCGGCATGGATCCATGGTCGCCCTATCAGGAGGTTATATGACACCACCATGTCCAGGCACCTGGAATTCCATGGTGAACTCCACTGGCCCAATCGTCAAGATCAACACTATGTCACCAACCGACGCTTTGCCTCCTCCGTCAAACCCTCGAACACATACGCTGTTCTTGCGTACCCTGCCGATGTCTACTTTTAATTTGTCCAGTGTAGAGAGAGGACAAATGTTAGCACTGGACCCATTATCGACAAGGACTTTGGTAACCACCGCCTCTTCACACTTCACCGTAAGATATAAAGCCCTGTTGTGCTCGGTGCCTTCCTCAGGCAACTCGTCATCGGTGAAGGTGATCCGATTTGCTTCGAAGATCCTATTGGTGATCTTCTCCAAATGGCTCACCGAGATTTTATCCGGTACATGTGCCTCGTTCAGGACTTTCATCAATGCTTGCCGATGTTCTTCAGAATGTATCAGCAAGGATAGCAATGATATTTGCGCCGGAGTTTTCTTCAACTGCTCTAAGACAGAGTAGTCATGCAGCTTCATCTTTTTCAAGAATTCTTCCGCCTCTTCATCAGTGACCGGCTTTTTCAATACTGCCGGAGTGGTCTTCCTCAATTCCGCGGGGGCAAAACATCTCCCCGAGCGGGTCAACCCTTGGGCTTCACAAACTTCCTCTTTCACATCCTTTCCTCTGTAGGTCGTTGTAATCCGAGCATAATTCCATGGGACAGCCCGGCTATCAGTTACTGGCAGCTGTGTTGCCGGCTGGATGATGAAAGGATCCATTCGAACGCCTGCTATTGTCAGGATGGGCTTGATTGCTGCCCCCGGTACAACTATCTTGGCCGGCTTCACCGGTACTTCGTTCACACTTTCCTTTCCTGCGCTTCCGACTCTCCTGGTATGTCTTTCTTGCAATTGGGCGACTCATCAAAGCTTGGCCCTTTTCTCGTTCTTGCCCCGCTAGACCTAATCATCATTACAGTCCGAGAGGCTTTCTCCTTTCCTTCCTCCGCCCGTACCCAACTCGATCATATTGGTCTCATGATGAGCTGGGAGCGGGTTTTGGTTGATGTTGGGCTCGGTTGGGTCTGGACCTCGATCCTGCGAGTGTCGATGAGCTCCCGGATGGCCGTCTTTAGCCTCCGACACTTTTCCTGTATCGTGCCCGGACATCCCGAGCGGTAGGCACAATTTATCGAATGGTCCGGGTTCTTCGGAAGAGGGTTTGGCAGCTTAGCTTCAACCGGATTCGGCAACCCTACCTGCTTTAACCGGTGGAACAGACTAGTGTAAGACTCTCCTAAGGGAGTGAAAGTCTTTGGCCTCGGCGCCCTGTCGCCCCTGAATGCTCGGTTCGGACGGAAACTCGCGCCCGAGGGGTTTCTGTAAGCTCTTGGGGGTGGATGATTGTTCCGGGGGTTTGGTGCACGCCACGGTGCATGAACGGGAGGTGCGGAATAGGACTGTGCATGGTGGACAGTAAAATGGGGATCGGGTGCGGGATAGTAATGTTGCGGGTGGCTATATGGGTTGTGAGAGTAGTTTTGGTGGTGAGGTTGGGGTGGGCTATATTGGGGTGCGGGGCCTCTATTTCCGAACCATGCCCGGACTCGACGGCCGCAACTTCCTCTCTCCTCTTTTCCCCAGTACTCCTCCAGTACCACTTTGGATAGCCTGAGTGGTGGCTTTCAGTGCCGAGTAACTCATGATCTTGTTGGCCTTCAAACCTTCCTCGATCATACCCCCCATTTTTATCACCTCAGTGAATGATTTGCCTACGGACGTTACCAGATGTCCGAAGTAGGTGGGCTCTAATGTCTGCAAGAAGTAGTCCACCATCTCGCTTTCTCTCATCGGCGGATCTACCCTGGCCGCCTGTTCCCTCCATCGGAAACCAAATTCCCTGAAGCTTTCAGCAGGCTTCTTCTCTAATTTTAGCAATGATAGGCGATCGGGGATTATCTCAAGATTGTATTGGAACTGGCCGATAAAAGCTTGAGCCAAATCATCCCACGTAAACCATCTACTGGGATCCTGTCTAGTGTACCACTCCAACGCCGATCCTCCCAGACTCTGGCCGAAGTAGGCTATCGGAAGCTCGTCCCGTCCTCCGGCCCCTCTCATTTTACTGCAAAACCCCCGCAGGTGGGCCACTGGGTCACCATGCCCCTCGTATAGGTCGAATTTGGGCATTTTAAATCCTGTTGGCAACTGGACGTCCGGAAATGGACACAGATCCTTATAGGCGACGCTGACCTGGTTGCCTAAACCGTGCATGTTCCTGAAGGACTGCTCCAGGCTTTTAACTTTTCTGGCAACTTCCTCGTGTTCCGAACTTTGGAAGTGTTTTTCCGGTTCTGCCGGATTATCCCAATGAGGTGTATGTGATTGTGGTTCGGGAGCCCTGAAAGTAGGCTCTGGAGGATAGTAAGAGTTGTCATGGATCTGAACATATGGCTCGCTGGCCGGCCTTTGCAGAGGAGCAGGTGGAGGTGCCACAAAAACGGGGGTGGCTGGAGGAGGATTTGGTTTGGTCGGTGGAATGTGGGTGGCATATGGGTTTTCCCCCTGAAAGTATGGATAGCTTGGGGCGCTTGTTGAAGGATCGATGGGCGGATGTTCGGGAGCTGAGGCGAGAGTAGGGCGGTTTGGTGAAGACTGTTCCCTGGCCCAGGCCAGGTGCATCTCTGTTATCCGTTGTTTTAACCGGTCTACCTCTTCTTTCATGATTTGTAGCTCGGATTTTTCTTCCTCGAGACTCTTGCCAGAACTAGACATGCTTACTGTAACCGGTCCTTTGGATCTAGTACGGTAGTGATGGCTGGCCAGTATATTCTGTCAAACCAACTGCTAAACTTTCTGGAATACGCAACAAACTTGTTAGTTCACCGAGTTTGACGGATATGTTATAGCACGTTGGATGCAATGCACCTAACCAAATAACCCTTTCTACGTGTACTCTTTAACATGCGTCATTCCGACCCTTTTTCTTTTTCTTTCTTTTTCTTCTCTTTTTTTTTTTTTTTTTTCTTTTTCGACTATCTTTGCAAGCCTTTATTGTTATTTAACCTATGGATTCCTTTCTTTTAGTGGTGGTCGAATCTTATGCGGATTGCCTACGTATCACGACCCCGCGTGAATCAGACCGAGCGTAGTTCTGGCAACAAGATTGTGGCAAAATTCAGTAACTTTTATATCAAATAAAACCGTGTAGTTACAAAACACGTCTTACAACAATCAACAAAACAAAAGAAAATGCTTGGCTTGGGAAAGTAAAGATAAAGGTGCCAACTAGCCTGACTCAACATTTCAAAATACATTTTCAATCAAAAATCTAATGCCCTAAAACTCCTGGGGCCCGCGAGGCATCATTCGGCCTTGCCGCGGGCCTTGGTGTGAGGTCCTTGTGCAGTTCCCTCAACTCTTCCATGATCCGATGAACATAACCCATAATTGAAGCGAAAAGGCCGGCGCGGGGCATTCGTTCACAAGCTAGGCACTTCATGGTGGCATAGTGCCCGATTTCTCCAATTCTATCCTTGATCATGTCCCTTTCTCCGAGTAGCCGCTCTATTTGCTGGTTTTTCGCCCCCAATCTTCGAGCATTGTTGGTGACTTGATCTAGGAGCCTATCCACTTGTCCTTGCAGTCGGGCCATCAAATTGTGGCAGCGGTCGAGGTCCGCTCTGGCATCTTGGGCTTGCTTGAAAACCCGCTCCCTAAGGACAACATTTGCTTCTCTCAGGCTAGTGATGATCTCAGTGTAATCTTCTTCCACCCGCTTTAGGTGAAGTGCATGTTGATGTGTCTCCTTTTTCCAGCTAGCACGGATCCTCGTTATTTGGGCTTTCGACTCGTCCAATTCTCTTTGGATGTCGGTGACTTGGCTTCTCAAACCCCTTATCAATTTTTCGTCGGCCCGACTCCTCGATTGTCTGTCAGCATCTCTTTTCATTTGCTGGATTTGAGCTCTCAAGAAGTCATTTTCTTGTACCAACTTCTTTTTATCTCCTTCGTCGGTGGCAGCTTGCACGTTCTTCTCGAACTGAAGGTCCCGGACCTGCTGTTCTATCCTGCCAATCTTCGTCCTGTACCCCTCCTCCTTTACTAGCCACTTCCATTGTTCCTGTGAATCTTCCGTGAACTGTTGGACATGGGCTCTTTTAGAACATTTCCGACGAATCTGAAATCTTTTCCCGAACCACACGTTGTACTTTGGGTCCACCTCTCCCTTAGCTAGTTCTCGGACCATGGTTTTAGGCTCAAGGAACCGACATTCGTGCCACAGCCTTCTAACCTTCTCTTCGGGGAATACAACTCCCGGGCTCAACTCAATGGCGTACTTCCTCAGGTCTTGATCGGTAGGAATAACCTGAAACCTTCCTAGTTGACGTAATACACGGTGAGGGACATATGGTTGGACACTGCGGATCCCCATCAGAAGGATGTAACACTCCTCGGCCGCCATATATATTACTTCGGTATCGGGTAACCACCCGAATGCCCATTCAATCTGATCGGCTTCTATTGAGCTCAGGTCGTGCAAGCCATGCCTCGACGCCTTCAGGGAATACAGCACCCATCATCCGTTCTTCGAAACCCCTGATACAGTTTTTTCCGGTCAACCCATGGTTCATGTATTGTGTTCGGTGATGGAGGTGTTCTTGCATCCATAATTGGAGTAACGGATTGCAACCTTGGAAGAAATTGCCCCCTTCTCGGCATACAGTCAAGGCTCGATAGATTTCGGACAAAACCAAAGGGACCACCGTGCTGGTAGCCTTTTTGATTGCAACATCGGCTATTCCTACCGGACTTATCTCTATTTTCTTATCTTCGCGCGGACAAATCACAATCCCCAAGAATGTCGTTATGAATGCTAGAATTCGTCTGGCCTCCCACTTGGTTCTATTCCCTGCATGAGTTAGTCCAAGGTTTGACTCTTCAAAACCCCGAGGAGCGCCGTACCGTTGATATAAGAATTGGAGATCGCAACACCCTTTCAGCAGATCATCATTTTTCACCTTCCGACTAATGCTCAGCAAATCCAGAAACCCATGTGGAGACACCGGTCTTGGAGAGAGCAGGTATTGCCCTCTTAATTTCCCATTTAATCTTGCATAGCCCGCAATTTCCTCTAATGTGGGCGTCAGTTCAAAGTCAACAAAACGGAACACATTGCGGGTCGGATCCCAGAAAGATACCAGTGCCTTGATGATGTCTTCCCTTGGCTCGATATTCAACAGATCAACCAAACCTCCCAAAATTCTTCCTACTACCTTTTTGCTACTGTCTTCCAAATCGCTCCACCATATACGGAGCTGCTGAGGAACCTCACTAAAGATTGAAAATGATTTATTCTGATTCGTGCTCATCCTGCACATTTATTAAGGTGATTTAAATGAGAAAAACAACTTTGTTTTGCTAAGAAAATAAAATAAAATAAAAAAAAATCAGTTTTCAATCACGGCCTTTCAACGTCTCGGGGACGAAGGCTTTTAAGGCTGTGGGGTAAATCGATCGAAATCAAAATTGACCCAAAGGTGGCCGTTTATACGAAATTAGCCTTCCGGCGTCCCTTTCGGGAACATTCGGCTATTTTTAAAAACAGCGTCACCGACTTATTTAGAATAGAAGTTAGTTTTGATTTTTCAGTCATTTTTCAAAAGGTGAAGTTGGACCTGATGGAGGTTGCCTACGTATCTCACATCCAATGAGAATCAAACCCACGTAGTTCGGTTTTGACGAAACAAACGACATCATTTATTTATTCATTTTACTAAAGGAAAACAAATAAGCTATTTCTATCTTGAGAACAAAACACATTTTTTTCTTTTTTTTTTTTTAATCTCTAAAAGCCGGTCAGCATGCAAGTCTATAACAGATAAATGCGCAAGACAAACAGGATGCAGCAGGATAGTCTGTTCATTTCAGGTCACCTGTCCTAGACGGACTCAACCCCCGTGTTGAGTCCCCTAAGCCAAAATGCGACATGATGCAAATAAACGTTTCCTACTAGGGATCCGGCATGAAGCTTTGTTATTCTAGGTTTAAAAACCCGGGTTTATCTGTTCTAGACTTGGCTTACCCGAGCGGACAGCTCGAGCCGAGGAGGAGGCAGCAACCCGGGAATACAGAAGCTTCACCGGTTTTGCAACTTATCCAAACCTTGTTCTAAAATGGGAATTAGACGCTATACAGAAAAGAAGTCACACGAAGTGCACCCTTCTTCATGATTTAGAAGACTCGGAGAGGAGATTGGTTCCGGCACAATTTATATGTACAGTTCACAAAATATCAAAGCAGTAAAAACAACATTTTGCACATTGATGCCAACATGTAAAAGGATCAGATAATAATAAAATAGCCAAATACAACAGTTATTCCGAGCTCGAATTCTAAAGATGTCCCCAGCAGAGTCGCCAGAGCTGTCACACCTCTTTTTTACGCACCCGCAAGGGTGCCAAGAGTTTTTCCAATTAAAGGACAATCGAGATGGGATTTATTTTAATTATTTCAGAGTCGCCACTTGGGAGATTTATGGTGTCCCAAGTCACCGGTTAAATCCCGAATCGAGGAAAAGAATGACTCTATTTAACGGTCCGCGAACCAGAAATCCGGATAAGGAATTCTATTAACCCGGGAGAAGGTATTAGGCATTCCCGAATTCCGTGGTTCTAGCACGGTCGCTCAACTGTCGTGTTTGGCTTATCTATCCGCTTTTTACAATTATGTACTTAGTGCAAGTTAATATCCCTTTACCGCTTTTATTATTGGTTGTGTTTTACGAAAGGGAAAGTTGCTTAAAAATATGCTTTCGAATCACGTCACATGAAATGCACCCGGATCCTCGACATATTCTTATTCAACATTTCGGGGTTTGGATTTGGGTCGCATGAAATGCACACCCGTATTTAAAAGGTAGAACTAAAATATGCGCCCGGATCGACTACTTATTTACACTGTTGAGAAAGGCGTAATATTCGTTAAGAAACGACGCATCTCAAAATCTAAGTATTTTATATGTACATTTATGACGGCTATGTGATTAGTGTAATTATTGGGCGAGGCGCACCTTTGATTCAAATATAAAGCGAACTACATCCCACTGTATCTTACTTAAAGTTGATTCCAAATTATTTAAAACTTGCTACGAACCACACCACATGAAATGCGCCTGTGGTTCCTGACACGCTT